>CM062804.1:777225626-777825626 GCA_031772625.1 Pinus tabuliformis | reverse complement strand
TATACTAACTTATCAAAACCAAATTATGTTACGACATCGGCTCTAGCTGGGGACTTCTTCCCACTGTGGGATCCAGAGAACAAGCAAGTCAAAGTGCCTTCTCCTCAGGATATGGAGTCTTTGTTGAAACAGATACTCACTTGTAAATTTTCAAAAATAAAATGAACTCTCCAGATATTTACAGATGATGAACAAATGGATGAAAAATTAATACTGAATGTAATGTTTCAAGTATTTCCCATTGACTGGAAATGAGGAATACTCTCCTTCCAAATTCTGTAGGATGAATTTATTGTTCCCTTTGACTTTTGAAATGCTAAATGGACCAAACGAAAGGTTGTCAAATTTTTCATGCTTGCCTTTATCTTCTCTCCTTGTATCCCATCTAAGAACTAGGTCACCTTTCTTGAAATTCCTTTCTCCAGCCTTTCTATCGAATAGTTCCTTCATCTCATTCCGGTATTTCCTTAGCTTGTACTGAATTTCATCCCTGTCTTCATTCAACTCAATGATTTGATTAATCCTTCTTGAGAAATCATATTTTTCTTCATAGGATTCCTGAAGGAATCTCATAACAGGTAAATCTAAATGAGTGGGAAAAACTGCTTCCTTGCCATAAACTAATTGGAAAGGAGACTTTCTTGTTGACCTCTTAGGAGAAACTCTGTTTGCCCAAATTGCATGGATTAGGTCATTGTCCAAACTATTTTTATGGTCTTCAAGAGTCTTCTTAATGACCTTAACTAAGCTCTTGTTGGAGGACTCTGCTAGCCCATTACCCTATGGATAGTATGGTGTAGAATGGTGTAATAGGATTGAATACTTTTGACAGAACTCAATCATTTTAACACTGTTGAAAGCTGCTACATTATCTATAACAATCTGTTGAGGACATCTAAATCTTGATAAAATATTTTCTTCTAGGAATTTAATCACAATAGTGTCAGTTTCATTTTTAACAGGTATGGCCTCTACCCACTTGGTGAAATAGTCTATAACAATTAAAATCCATTTGTGTTGATTACTTGATTGTGGATGAATTTACCCTATAAAGTCCAATCCCCATTGTAGAAAAGGAGCATGAACCAATATTGTAACCAAAGGAAGTGTTGGAAGTTTCCATTTCACTGCAAATAATTGGCATGGTATGCAACTGCTTACTCTTGCTCCAACTTCTATAAAAAGTGTTGGCTATTAGAAACCCGCTTTTAAAATTTTGTATGTTGTTTCTCTCCAGGCATAGTGTCCACCACAAAACCCTGCATGTAACTGATCTATAATTCCCTCCGTTTCATTTTCAGTTAAACAAAGAAGAAGGATATTAAGAGGGTCTTTCCAGTATATATTAGCATTGATAATGTTGTATTTTACTCCTTTAAGCTTCAGGGATTTGCACTGCTTCAAGTCAAGATCAATTGGACATTTAAAATCCCTAAGAAATTGCACAATATTAGAGTACCAATTAGAGAGTAGATATTTATGATCTATATGGACAAGAATGGCTTGATTTGAAGAAAGAGGTTCTTGTGGTTTCTCCCCTTCTGTAAGAGGAGGAGGTTCTTGTGGATTCTCCCCATATGAAATTGCTGAAACGAGATTTATCCTGAATACTTCACAATTGGATTCAGCTAACAATTTGGCTAGGCCTTGGCCCTTTATTAACTATGTGGTATTAATTTCAAGGTCAAATTCAAGGATTTTAGCAATCCATATCCCTCTTCTTCCATCAGTGTCAGGCTGGTTCAAAACAATTTTAACAACATGATTAGGGACATAAGTTGTAATGTGTGAATGCAAGACATAGGTAATAAAGTATTTGAGGGATTGGATTAAGGAATAAGCTCGTTTTTCAATAATATCATACCTAAGTTAAACATCCCTCATGAATTTGGAAAAGAAGGCTATAGGCTGGTCATTACCATTTGTGTTCTTCTATAAAATTACAACAGCTAAGGTTGTCTCAGATGCAAAATAAAATATGCTAAAAGGTGAAGAATAATAAGGAATGGCTAATGTAGGGGCCTCAAATATAGCCTTTTTGATTTGCTCAAAATCATATCTAGTAGAAATTGTCCATTTCACTTCATTGTTTATCTTTAGCACATCGGTTATATCCTTTACTATCTCTGCATAATTAGGGAGGAACCTTCCAAGAAAATTTATTTTCCCAAGGAAGGTTTGTATCTTTTTCTTATTCCTTGGTAGAGATAGAGTCTGAATAGGTGAAACTCTCTTTGCGTCAATTATACTCCCTCCTTGGATATGATATGCCCTAGTAATTTCCCTTCCTTTGTAGCAAATAAATATTTCTTCGGATTGATGGATATGCCAAATTTCCTACATATGGCAGAAACCTTGCTCAAGTGTTTTAAGTGATTTTAATCAGAATCAGAGAAAACAATTAAATCATATAAATAAATGACAGTAAATTCAGATGTTTTACCTACAAATTCTAGATCCATGGCTCTCTGGAAAGTGGCTCTAACATTTGTCAACCCAAATGGAATTATATCATACATGAATGTACCCCAAGGAGTGGTGAAAGAAGTTTTGTCTTGGTCATATCGACTTACCATGATCTGGGTATAACCGGAAAATATATCTAGCATAGAAATCCTATTTGCACCTGAAACTTTCTGAAGTAGATGATCTGTTTTGGGTAATGGATAATTATCCTTTAAATATGATTTGCTAATGTTTCGGAAGTCTACGCATAGCCTAATCTCAACATTTTTCTTTCTGACGGGAACTAGGTTGGCTACCCAGCTAGAATACCTTAAAGGTACTATGGTATGAGCATCAAGCAACTTTTTAAGCTCTTTCTCAATAGTTGAAAGTAGTATGGGATTTATTCTTCTTAGTTTTTGTTGAAAGGGTTTTGCTTCTGGTTTCAAAGGAATATTATGCTCAATCAAAGATGTATCATAAGTTTTTAACTCATTATAAGACCAGAAAAAACATCTTTATAATTTTTAAGAATATTCAAGTATTTGATTTTTACATCCAAAGGCAAGGTTGATGACAATTTAACATTTCTCACATCATTCAAAGTCCCAATATTGCATTCTTCAATTTCTTCTTCAGGTGAGTTAAATAAGGGGTTCTTAGAAACATCATTATTATCAAATAATTTTTCCAATGGAACTAATCCTTTAGGAATAAAATTATTAGATAATTGGATGATATCATGATCAAGAATTTTAAGACTAAATGAAGTTTCCGGACTTTGGTGATTTGATTCCTGAACATCTTTTTGATCTTCTTCAATTTTCATATTTGAAAATTCATCAATGACTTGAAGGAAAGATTTTAATTGTTCATCATCCTCAAAAATTTGCCAATGTTTTAGGTTATCAGGAATTGATGGTCTATACTTGACTTGAATCTGGTACTCTAACAATACTGGCTCAGGGATTTTGAAAGAGCTTGTTGAGACAACTAGTGAGTCAGCATGCATATTTTCATCTCTGGGTATAGCAGTTATGTTAAATCCTTGGAAGAAATTTTCAATTGTATCCCAAGCCTCATTTCTATAGGACCTAAGTCTTGGGTGTTTTTTTTGACACAAATTTCTAACCTGCTTCACTATTAGCTCAGAATCAGAAAATACACTCAAGTTTTGAACCTTTAGACTCTTAGCTAGCTCAATACCAAGAAGAAAATCCTCATACTCAGCCACATTATTGGTGACCTCAAATTCAAGTTTACATGACTGAGTTATGTTTTATTTATTTGGTGAAATTAGAACAATTCCTGCTCCTGCTCCTTCCTTTGAGCAAGAGCCATCAAAATAAAGGTTGTAGATATCCGATTCTATAATTTTAGGTTTGGAAATTGTATTTTCAATGGCAAGTTGAGTGTTTGATGAATTTTGTAAAGATAATTGAAAACAACCAAAATCCTGATCCACTACATATATAGGGTGATTTTTTGCTTGATCATGCCTACAAACAATATGAAGGAATCTGACTTCCCTATATAACCTTAAATGTTCACCTCCATAGACTGGAATAGTAGCAAAAAACATGTCCATCTAAAGTGATCCTCCAAGTTTATCATAGAATGATCTAGATAGGAGCATGCCAAAATTGGCAAGAATATCAATGAAACTATGTCTACTTGATAGGTATTTGGGCTAAGGTCACAACTAGGTCTTTGATCAATCCTAGGATGGTACTTTCTTTGAATCAAAGGTGTAAAGGTCATGCTAAGAATGAGTAACTTGTAACTGAAGTTGGTCCATAATTACCTTTGGCATAAGGTTATGAGAAGCTCCATAGTTTAGCATGCAGTTATACAAAAGAAAGTCATTGACATTTAGAGTTACATAAAATGGTGGAACAATTTCATCAATCATATCAGAACTAGGGCCAAACACTACTGAAGGCTTTTCATCCTGCAAACTAATAACATCTCCCTCAACATCTACAGTAGAGGACTGTATCGATTTAGACACTTGAATTTTATAACCATGTTTTTTGGAATGTTCAGCTAAAGGGATAGGAATCTTGACCCTTTACAATTCCTTTTCAATATTGAAAGTTGTCAAAATGGTCTTGTCAGATGAAAAGGTTTCAGTGGATGACTCTATAGTTTGAGGTGTTGGAGTTTGTGTTTGAATAGATTTTAGTGCATGTTCAATTATAGTGGTAGATTTTGAAGGTCTACTGGACCTCATATATATCTTAGATCATACCTCTTATTTAATTCTAAAATTAGAACTTTAGACAATGCTTGGTATTTTGAAAGTTGAGAATCTCCTTGTTCTTGTCCAAAGACTGCGGGGAAGATGAAGGAACTATTTCCATTTGTACTATTAAAGAATCAATATTATTGAGATATTCAGTGATTAAAGGGCCTGTATCTTATGGCTACTGATCATCAATTAACAAGAGTGGTTGAACGTTTTGATCAGAACCTGGTCTCTGAAGAATCTGCATTTGAGGTGTTCTTCTGAATTGAGTTTGAACTTGAGGTCTGACAACAGTTTGTTGAGTAGTTCTAGGTTGTGTTTCAATTTTAGAAATCCTATTAGAAAGGTTTCTAAGTAAAGATGTAATTTCATTATTTTTTTGATCTTCAAGTTTAGATTTGGAAGAAGATAAGTCATCAATCCTAGATTTTAATTTTCTTTCTTCTTTCTCTGCTTTAGCTTTAAGTTTTCCAGAAGCAGACCTATTAGATTCTACCTCTATATCATTTGTTTGCATGTCTTCCAATGTGTTAGATACCATTTCTCTTAGCATGACTGCAAATTCATCTTCAAATTCTTTGGAAAATATGACTTTTGCAAATGCTACTAGCGGCTTACAATCAGCAGGCATTTTATGATAGAGTTTATTAAATCTCTTGATGAATTCAACAACTGGTTCACCACAGTTTCTCTTCAATTCTTCAAATTCAGTGAGAAAGTAAACATGATCATTATTTACCCCACATTGATTTTTAAAGATAGTTATGAGCTCATTCCATGTTGTAATAGAGTCAGCTCTAATTTGCCTAAACCAGATCCTAACATTTCCTTCTAAGGGTTGCACAAATAATCTCATATAAGCATCTTCCTATTCTATGTTCATATTGTCAACAAAATCTAGGAAAGTTGATACATGATCCTCTGTTGAGGGACCTGTTTCTCCATTAAATCTTGGTAAATTCTTTCGATATCCATCAGGGAAATTTTCCAAGTTTCTAGGGAGAACTAGAGCAGCATACCTTGCTTTCACAATGGGTCGAAAAGGCATATTGGCGGGAGGAATGTGAGGTGAGTGGGTGGATGATGATGAAGAAGAGGAAGATGATGAAGATGAAGGTGATGAAGAGGAATCGGTAGGGGTATTATTATGTGGAGGAGAAAAAGAGAGAGGAGACCTCCTTGATGATTTCAATGGGGTTTTAATAACCAACTTTTGAACTCCTAGTGGAAATTCTTCCTTATTATCAAACAAAGGATTTGAATAGACAAAGAATGTCTCTTCAAGATTAATAGAGGTTGATGAAACAAAATAAGGAGTTTGAGAAATGAAGTCTATAGGCTGGAATTCAGGTAAATGTAAACCTAATTCTTCCTCAGATGAAGGTGATTTGATAGGAATGGATGGGACTTGATATGAATCAAGTGATTGTATTAAAAAGGATGATGGAAGATCTACTCCTGTTGAATGGAGTTCAGAAACCCTAGGAGGTAGTTCAATCCAATAAGGATTGGATGGCACAAATGAAAAAGGATATACAGATGATATGTCTTTAAGGTGTAAAGCTAAAGAAGAAGAAGAGGATTTATGTCTTCTCCTTGAAGAGGCTCCCCTAATAAGTCTTTCTGGATCTGGTAAAGGGTTAACAATATCAGAATCAGAACGTGATCTAGTATGCTTAAAAGGAGCCAACATGGACCAGTGGAATCTCCAGGTGAAATATTTTGACCAATATCCTATCCTTTATTCACCTTTGTTGGCTTGTTGGAGTGTGACTGAGGCTCAACACTAATTAGCCAAAAATCCCTACACTACTGGCCCTTTTGACATCATCTCGTAGAGCACAGATTGAAGTCTCACCCGAAGCAGTATGGGGGGATGTTGGAACCAAGTTTCTGCACCCTAAGATTGTTGTGATGTCAGTTTATTCCTTCTATTCCTACCTTCGTGTAGGTCACTTCGATCTAGAGCTTGCCAGATGATCCCTTTATTCTGCCTTTTAGTATCTCCGTGAAAAGGTACAATTGACCTTCACGCAGCCCTAACCTGTGGCTCAGGCAGTTTCATGGTCCTATGACAGCGTACCGTGCAGATTCCCATACTATTCTAAGTGTCTTACTTGTCTTATTAAACAATTGTAGTTAGCACCACATAAGCAAATATCCTTAATTGCATTTAGTTTTCCAATGTAATTGCATTCATTCACACATCATATAAGAATTATAAAGGGAATTGACACATAAAATGACAAGATGCATTAATTGGAACAAAGACCCAAAAATTGTAGAATACTTCTCTTTATTCATTTCTTTAAGCGATTACAGAATCTATCCACCATGTGCACATAGCTGCAGGGGTCTGTGCACTCAGCTACAGACTTCCACCCTAGGCCTCTACGCACTCAGCTATAGAGCCTCTACCTATGCTACGACCTGAAACTTAGACTTCTTACTTCAAAGCTATGACTCTCTTACATGATATGACTCTGAAACTACTTAGAGCTTACCTCCTTTTATACAATCCTATGGTCTGTGGACCATGGTAGATCTTTTACAACTAAATTTTACTTTACAAAACTAAGGGCAGACAACCCTTTATGACTTATGAAACGTTCGCGCTTTGCGACCACAAAATGTGGAGTCTTTACAAGTTTATTACAAAATCTGACAAAAACATGGGATTTTAGCCCCAAAATTGTCCTTTGGGGGATCCCGTACCCAACAGGCCCCCAACACAAACATCATGACTCGCCCTTGAGTCACTCGGTAGGTGAAGAGATATTTGCACGAAGCCCTTCTAGCTTGACTCGTATGACCGCAACCTCAGTTGTGCTCTATGTGGCCAC
Organism: Pinus tabuliformis; assembly: GCA_031772625.1. NCBI lineage: Eukaryota > Viridiplantae > Streptophyta > Pinopsida > Pinales > Pinaceae > Pinus > Pinus tabuliformis. The sequence continues at coordinate 777,818,090 of CM062804.1, read as the reverse complement.
TTGCTTCGCGTCTTCCATTATCTGCTCGATCACTGCTACTACATTGTCAGCCTGAAGCTTTTACTGAATTGCTTACCTTCGATAGATCCTATCACTACGCAAGCCTCATCCAACCAGGGCTTTAGTCTTTCCTTCAGTATTGCTTCCTTGTGCAGAGCTACGTCCACCTGTTCCTTCAGCTGCTTGGCCTCCTACAACTTGGCTAGTCTCTATGTTAGCACAATGGTTCACACTGTGCCCTTGACCTCATCATAGTGCTATTGTAGCTCACACACTTCTGTCTCTAGCTGCTATACATTGGGGTCCTCTTGCAAGCTAATCAGGACCTCAAATGTCTGCTCAAACAATTGCGTGCAGTGTGCTACTGCACTATCCACCGCCGCTACTGCTTCTGTGATAGTGATCGCTTGTTGCTCCTTCACTTCTCGCAGAGTTGAAGGCTGGGCCTTCAACTGTAACTCTGTGATTTGCAAGTTCAACTCCAACTAATCCCGCGCCATCTCAGTACGAGTGTCGCACACCCCTGTGGCTAGCTTATGGATGTGTACTGTGATTGGCTCCTCCTCTGGAATGGACAACTATGGGACCATTCGGCATGCTTCCTCGATGACCTGCATAATGCGCTTGCTCTGATTGGTCACCTTGGTCTCAGCGGCGATGGCATCATTTCTTTGTAGTGCCATCTGCTCATTGTTGATCCGTTGTTCATTGATCACCTGGAGGGTGCAGTGCTTACGAACCCTCAGCTCTACAATCACTCCATCCTGCAAGAAGTGGAGCACTTCACACAGGAGTGCTTCTAGGTTCAACCCTACTCCCTTTAGGGTGTGGACAATGGGTAGTTAGCCTCATTCTCTGTGGTCAATGCTCCACTAGGCAACACTATTGCACTGGAGGCCTTCACGCGTAGCATCTCAGTAGCCTTTGAAGTGCTGATAGCCAGGCTCGTAGATACAGTGCCAGCCTATGATGCGCGGGTCTGGAACTCCTGCAACCCTTTCTGGATAGCCCCCAAGATGATCTGTTGCTACTGCTCAAATTGTTGTAGGGACTCCATGGTGACATCCCTCACTGTGTCACCGATATCATGCAAGTCACCCATTGTTAATGTGATGGGGTCTAGTGAGGTCTGTGTCACTTTTGATTTCTTCCTAGGCCCTCCTTTCTCCAGCTTTCTTGGGTGCTTGATGTGGGAGGACATCTCTTGAGGGCCCGCACCGTGCTATTTTATCTCCTCCTCTGTCTTAGGTGCAGGTGACCTTACACCTTTGTTAAAGCCCCACTCTGTCCCACCTGTCTGCTTCCTTGTATTCTGCGTGGCCTCGCACTCCGCCTGGGCCCTATCAATGGCCTCCTTTTTCCTCTTTTCAGCCAGTTGTGTCATATTAAGCTTAGCATCCTCCTTTTTCTTCTACATGGCGGACTTGATCCCTCCCACTGCCAAGTCTGTTGTAGAACGCCACTCTACCGGCCATTGATCAAGCAGCACATCAATGGTGTCATCCATTGCTAGATAAGGCAATTTGTACCATTTATACGCAGGATCCTTCCTTTCCCTGATGGATACTCGATGGAAGTCTATTTTAAATTTGGCTTAGCCTTGCAGGTTGTCGTACACTGTAGGTGACAATCGCGGTTTGCAATTGATGGCCATCCAGATGTTCATCTCCATCAAGTTCCAAAAGATCTTGCTATCCCTGACTCGCTACTTCTGGGAGGTCTGCTGCGACTGAAGGGAACTGGCTATCCTCTGGCAGCTCCCATGCTACTAGCACAATTGACAGCAAGAGCCACGCGTAGTGGAACGTCTTGCTAAGCTCCTGTGCTTTGCAGTAGTTCACTAGGAACTCTTTGCAAAGGTAGTCCTCCCAGTTGAATTGGACTCCTTCAGCGCACTGTGCTTCTAGCGCGACAACAGGCGCTAGTAACTCATTGGCGTGACACTTCGTCATCACTTTCCATGCTAGGATATATGTGGCTACCTTCACAACCAGGTCACAGATGCTGAATATAGAATAACCATGCGGCTTCTTCACCAGTTTAAATTTTTCCTTCATAGACTCATTGAGAGCCTGTTCGCCACCGTTTCTGCCAAATATCATGGCCGAATTCTTGACTGTATAAGTAAATCACATTATGCAGTGAATCAATCTATTCATGATGGGTATTGCCTCCTCTAGCAACAAACACCCATCATGCACCAAGCACAACAGCTGCTTGATGACCAAAACTGTCATCGGGGTGTAGTTGTAGTGTGCACCCAAAGCAGGTTGACCAACCCTGCCTTGCCTACTCCTCGAAGCCACCTCCGTGGCTCCAATGCGGTCATTCCAGAGTTTTTATCAATGATACGGTGCATCAGCTACTCAGTTTCCAGGTGTGGGAACTTCTCATGATCGGCCAAGTCCTAGTCTTCAAGTTTCAGCAGCGACACTTGTCCTCAGCACATTCCATTGAAAATAATTTCCTCCAACAATAGAGGGGTTTTTAGGGGAGTCTTACTCTCATCGATGTCCTTCAACACCTTGGTCTTGGGCTTGCACAAAGGGATGTACTCTGGAAACCGAGTAATAGGGTCCGCATCCTGGGTTTCAACCTTCTCTACTTCAACTCCCACATCCTCATCGTCCATCGGGATGTCTTCAATGTCTTCCTCCTCTAACTGCAAATTTATGGCCTTGCCTTTCTCATATGCGGTGGTTTTTGGTGTGTTTCTCCTTGGAGATGCATGCACCGGTATAGTAAGCTGCTTTCCCTTTTTATCCTTTGCAGTCTCCTTGGTGGGGGAAGGCTTCAGTCTCGGAATCCTCTACGATTTGGGAACTTTGGCCAGTACTTCAGCGATGTCTGGATCAGCTACTTGTACCTCCATCTCAATTTCCGGCACCGACTCCTCTCCTTTGGTATCTATAGCTTCTGTAGGCATTGACATGATTTTCTGTAAGAACTCTTATGTCTCCTTTGGTAATGTCTCAAATACTTTATTGGCTATCGGAAGGTCATAGTTCTCGCGACTCATGTGCCTGAAAGCTCAAAAACTCAATTCTCAAAATGGCAAGTGTTTTTCACTGAACAACCACTTGTAAGTTATAGGGCATTTTGAATTCAAATCCAACCGTTCCCCCCAAATTTGGTTCATTAATGCCCGATTTGCAGTAGATTTTCAAGGAACTGAGCCATAAATTTCATCTTAAATGTTGGCCGCCCACTCCATTTGGCCGCATTTCTTCCGTTAAATCATGGATAGTGACTTTAATGGTCACTTTCCAGCCAACCTGCATGATTTCTCCCTGGGTAGCGCAACACCCTTCACGCTACCACAAACCCTGTGATACTTCCTTGCTTCGCACAATCCTCCAATCGCGCAGCTCCCCAACCTAGGCAATGTGGTTTATAGTCCCGCGCCTCCTTTCAGCTACCTGGAGTGCTAATACTATGCTACCTTCATCTAGTCACATAGCCGGACCGCCGTTGTATGGCTTCAATTGACTGCCATTCACCTTTACTGGGAAGGGATCTCCATTCAATTTGACCAGTTGTACCACTCCTCTGTCAATAATTTCCTTAATGACATAGGGCCCTAACTAGTCAATCCTGAACTTCCTTGGAAATTTATCAAACTTACTATCATATAACAAAACCAGGTCATTTACCTTAAATTTTCACAACTTAATGTGTCGATCATGCCAGGATTTTGTGCATACTTTTGGACCTATTGGTGAAATCCAGCTAGGAATCTCTCTTCCTCAAGTTCATACAGCTATGCGAGCCTTTCCTCCAGGGCTCCATGATCCATCATACCTATGAGCGCTGCTATGCGCATACTAGGCACAATATATTCCATAGGCATTACCTCTTCAACACCATAGAGAAGTCTTAAGGGAGTTTTTCCAGTCAACTTCTTGCATGCCGTTCGATAAGCCCACAGTACTGAAGGTATGCGCAGGTCCAAATCACTTCACTGAGCATTGCAAACCTTGGCCAGCACATTCTCCAACACTTTATTGAATGATTCCACTATCCCGTTAGCCTACGGGTGATAAGGCATGCTCTTTTGGTGATATACTTGAAATTCCTCCATCAGCACGCTGATCATGTCATTCAGAAAATGTGTACCGAAATCACTCATCAAGATCTTTGGACAGCCAAATCGCATTAGTACATGCTCAAAGAGAAACTTTATAGCAGTCATGCCTGTGTAATCATTCGCAGGTTGTGCCTTCACCCAACGAGTCAAATATTCCATCGTGGTGAAAATGTACCTCGCTCCCATCTTTCCTTGGGGCTGAATGGGTCCCACAAAATCTATCACCCACTTCTCAAAGGGTTGCAATGTCATATGTGGATTCAAAGGCATCTCATCCCTATTTGATGGCCTGCAAGTCCTTTGACACACATCACATGCCTTGCAATACGCTTTTGAGTCCTGATGGAAGGTTGGCCACCACAATCCTGTGCATAGAATCTTCTGCTCGGTCGCCCTCCCTGCATAATGTCCTCCCGCGGTGCCCCCAAGAGTATCCGCGTGGATGTTGCTTCTTTCAAAATCAATTACATATCATTGCAATATCTCATCAGGCCCCATTTTTTATAGATACCCAACAATGATAGAGAAATCTTCCGTGCGTACCACTAATTCCTTCTTCTACTGGATATTGTATCCTTCCGGGGCAGTTCCTGTCATTAGGAGGTGTATTATATCCTCAAAATGACCATTCACAACACACAATGCAAATAGCTACGTGTCAGGAAATCCCTCCTCCAAATTAGTGGGCTCTTCCCCTATTTCAATGCGCGACAGGTGGTCTGGTCCTGTGTTCAGTCGTTCAGGCTTCACAATAACTTCAAAATCATATTCCTGGAATAGTAACAACCATCTGCAGATTCTCCCCCCAAAAACAGGCTTATTGACCAGGTACTTCAGTGCTTAGTGATGTGTATACATCTTAAAATGGCCTCCCAGCAAGTAGCGCCTAAACTTCTGGAGCGCGTATACCATAGCTAACCCTTAGCGCTCAGTGGTGGAATAGTTATTTTCCTCCTTGGACAATCTTCTACTTACAAATGCTATAGGATGGTCCAAGTCCTCTCCACCAGCCTGTGTCAGTACTGCTCCCACTGCTATACATGATGCATCGAAATGCACATGAAACTTCTTCTTCCAATCGAGAAGACTAGAATCAACACAATGATCATTTTTTCTTTTAATATATCCAAGCTCTTCTTACAATACTCCTTCCAACAGAATGTGATGTACTTCTTCAACAATTTCTCCATAGGCGTGGTGATCTAGCCATAGCCTTTGATAAACTTTCTGTAATATCCTGTGTGTCCTAATGTAGCACGCAACTACTTCACACTCCTTGGTGCTTCCAAGTTCAGTATCACCGTGATCTTCACGAGGTCTACCATTAGTCCCTGTCTGCAAACCACATGACCCAACAGGGTTCAAAAAGCAACAAAAATAAGCACTTCTTCAGATTGAGTGCGATCTGGTATCTTCGATAGGTACCCAGCATCAGGCGCAAGCTTACTACATGGTGTTTCACTAGCCCAAACACAGTCCAATCATCAAAGTATACTTCTAAGAACTTATGAATAAACTCTTTGAATGCAAAAACAACTACGTGCGAGAAAATCGTAGACGCATTCTTCAACCCAAATGGCATTACAGTGTACTGGAAACAACCCCAATCAGTCGCAAAGGTTGTCTTGCTCCTATCCTTTGGTGCAATTTTGATCTGGTGGTACCTCAAGAACCCATTAGTGAAGGAATATTCTTCTTGGCCACCTACATTCAACACTTCATCAGTGAATGAAGTCGGGAAAGGATCATGTAGGCAAGCATCATTCAACTTTATGACATCCATGCATATCCTTATTTCATCCTTATGCTTCTTCTCCTCTACCACCATGGGGCTTACCCAGTCAGATTCTTCCATAGGCTCAACGATGCCTTCTGTGAGCATCTTATCTAGCTCTAAGCAAACCTTTTCCTTATACTTCAGATTGAGACGGTAAGGCCTTTGCTTAACCGGATTTGCATCGGGCTTCAATGTGATTTCCATAACACCTAGGTCTCTGAATATCCCTTTTAGATCTGTAAACTTGGTAGGGAATAAATCCTGGTATTTGCGGAGCAATTCAATGACCTTATACACCATTGTGTCATCCCAATAATCTCTAATCTTTGCGAATTTCGGCTCTGCCTCTGTACCAATGTTTACCTGTTTCGTTTTCAATGGCACAGTTATATCAGGATTCTTAACCTGGGGACATTCAACCTCGCGGTGACCCTTTGTTTCTGGGATGTTAATCTTTCGTGGATCCTCATCCTCTTCTTCAGCGGTTACATTATAGAATTCTAGCGCGTGATTCAGCTGAGTAGCCCACTCAAGCTAAACCAGGTCTAAAGGATCCTGTGGTATCCTAAAGATTGTTGCTTTCACCTCTTGCAGCACCTCATCAATACAGTCAAACTCGTCTTCAAAACTGAATGTCATTATGAATCCTTCACATAGAATATCCCATTCACCTATACCATGGCAGAGCTCTGTTTCTACATACCAATTCATCGGGATGACATCCAGGGTGTGACAGAACAAGTGCACCCATTCAGGCTGGGGCTTCTCTGCATAAGCCTGAGCCCATTTGGCCAAGTATGCATGCGGATCATCCTACCCATCATACTTGTTTGTCATTCGCATCTCTGAATTCCCAAAGTGAGTTCTCAACATTCTCCTACATTCGTGCCAATAATCAAAGCTTCCCTTTTGCATACCCCACCACCTTGCAGGCGTAGCACGTAGTGCCTAGTCCAACGCCTAGAAGTGTTGCTTTTCAGGTACCTCCCTCTCAAATGCATCCAGAAAAATACCTACATCATTCAGGCCATCATAAGTAGGAAATTTTCTTACCGCTAACGACGCACAACGCAGCGACCGGGTCATCATGTTGCAGCTCAGTGTAGTCACCTCATGTAGCTGATTCTGCTAGCGCTCTAATTTTTCATTAGAGTCCAAGGTGCATGAACTCTCGTGATCCCATGTAATTCATCCATCCGCGGTGGGATTCACCCAATCTTGGTCTTGTGTTGTTATCTTATAGATACAGTCTAGATCCACATCACTCTCATAATTGCAAACTAGTTTAGTATAGCGCGATCCTTCAGCAAGATCTAGGGGTACTATTACGTGGAGCGATTTCTTCTCAAATATCATCTTCCACTTCTTTAGGTTGATTACCCCGTTCATATCAATAGCCCAATCAATTCCAAGGAGTGCAAGATAGGGGTTGCTGTCATCCACAATTTTTATTACTTCAAATTCATCCAATGCGCTCGCACCTTCAATATCTACAGTCACCCCCTGTAGCTGTCCCATGGGGATGATCTTCTATTGATTCACAATCCTTAGATGAATTAGAGACCATTGCACTGTGGATCTTCCCATATGTTCCCATGTTTGTTTCGGTAGGACGTTCGCATTTGACCCCAGGTCCAAGATAACGTGATCCATCTCATACTCTCCTATATGTGCGGTCAGTCTCATCTCCCATCGCATCCTTGTTTTATGATTTCCAAGCTTTCGTACTATGCGTGGCTCAGCCAAAGTGTTTCTGGCGTATCTATTTATGAGCTCTTGTAGCCCCTTCACAGCCTTTCTATCGCGCAGTAACTTCATGTAGGTCTCTAGGAAAGTTGTAAGCATAGAAGGGTCCATCTCCTGATCAGGTTTATCCTTGCTCCCTGAGGTGGAGGCCTCAATGAAGCTCTTCTTCACTTCCATTAAGGTTTTACATGTGCACTCCAAATCAAATTCAACCTCCTTTGCCAGAGATTTGCACACCCATGTACGACCTTTGGGTTGTTTCCCCTTGTCATATCCTATTGTGATTCCACTTTGGAGCACTATATTCACATTTGGATCCTCTTCATATGGCTCATGCCTCATCATCTGTAGGTTCTGAGTCGGTGGAGGTGGTAGTGCACCTTTGTTGTGTATCCTAGCTATCAGCGTAGGATAGTCTTCCATTTCATGATAAAATAGAGTGCAATATTTGCACGACGGATGTGTTAGGTTAGTGCAATTGTGGGCATAATGTCTTGGTCCTCTGCAATTGTATCAAATCAATTGTCCCTAACCTCTTCCAGGTCCTCCTCCTCCTCGGCCTCATCTGCGCCCCTAAAAGCCCATTCTCACCATCCTTACGCTCTAGTTAGGGGGCCATGTTTATGCCTAAACCCTATAGGCAAGCGTTCTATCCATCATCAACTCATAGCTTCTACAGTTTCACTCATCATGTCCTATCGACCTACAAAAGTTGCAGAACAGTTGTTGTGGTATCTGTACAAACTTCTGCAGTAAATGATAGTTATCTATGGCATGCTGTTCTGCCACCTGATAGATAGCGCACCATAATGCAGGCCCCACGCTCGGTCCTACTTGAGCTTCCAACCTCAAAAGCATTGGTTCTCCTCTTGCAATATAGTTCATAAAGACCAGACAATGGTCTTTGTCATGCCCCTGACTCTTACATTTCAGACACCATACCTCTTCGTGCACCTCTGGTCGAACTGTTTTGTCCTGCTTCAAACTTTGCATCTCAAGGAAAATATTTTTCAACTGTGCATGGATCTATTGAACCCCTAGATTTGGATCTTGCATCATGGTTTCGTGTAGTCTCATTACAATCTCAAAGGCCTCCACTTGAGTCGTTATCTTCTGTAGTGACAGCGCAACCCTTAAGTGTGGAAGTAGTGAAGCCACAAACCATTCACGATGTTGCCCGTCTATCAAGTTCATATTAGCTTCATGGATTTTACACTTCAACCTCTGATCTAATTCCCAAGGTGTCTTGCTTGGTTGCATCACGATTTCCTTAAACCCCACAATAGAATGTGCTTCAGATTTAGGCCTACTGAATTCTTTGTTCAGTGTGGTGTGGATGTCCGCCACTCCAACATTTGGGTTATCATTAGAGTACTTGATGTACCAGGTTAGCGCGTGATACTTCATAGCACTAACCAATGTCACCTTCTTCAAGTTATCATCTGTAATGCCATGAGCTTCCCATACAACTTTTACAATTAACCAAAATTGGTCTGGGTCTTCATTCCCCAAGCCTTTGAATAAAGGCAGCTTCACTGAATTTGCCATACTGAACTGTGGTGGAGGTGGAGGTGGTATGGGTGAAGTCACAGGTGATGGTGGTGAAGTTGGAGGTGGTTTGGGTGGAGGTGCAAATCATGTGAATCTTGTCTTATTAGCTAAAGAGCACTTCGTGGAGAAACCTAGGCAATTCTCTCTTTGTCACCTCACAGAGGTGAAATCTATGGACTATATTCAGGACCCTTTTTTCCTTCGTTCCTGTATTTTTTTTTGCTTCGTGTAGCCCCAAACATCAAGGTAGCTGCATAACCCATTTTTCACACAATAACATTTTAATCCAGGTATTCAAAGATTTCATGTACTTACCTCGCAGTCCTTTGGAAAAGCGCCGCTCTGCCTCATTGTAGCTGACTAAGGTATCGACCGCGAATTTAGTTACAAATCATCCTATGATGCAATCGAGCTAATGATCGACAACGCGGGCGATCTTATCCTCAGATGCTTCCAACCTCCGTACTAGCTTTGAGGTCCACACAATAGGACCGTCAAGTTTCCACCTTTCTTGGCTATCTGCTAGCTTCACGATCCACTCGTATAGCTCAACCGGAAAGGAAAAAAAAAAAGATCTCTTGGATCTCTGTATATAGGTACCTATCCAGCTATTGTTCCTTTATCAGCCGCAGACTTCTATTTTCTTATGCCATGAATTTGTGGATTTTCCTATCCAACTAGTATCCAATCTCTTTCTTAGTTGGATTCCAGTGATACGACATCGGACATCTCTTATGTAGATTCTGGTCCTGGCAACGGAACCATTTGTTGGCTTTATGGGACTTAGCCCAGGTTCAATGTTAATTAGCCAAACAAATCCCTACACTACTAGCTCTTTCAGCATCAACCCGCAGAGCGTGAACTGAAGTCTCACCCGAAGCAGTATGAGGGGATGCTGGAACCAAGTGTCTGCACCCTGAGATGGTTGTGATGTCGGTTTATTCCTTCTATTCCTACCTTCACATGGGTCACTTCGCTCTAGAGCTTGCCAGATGATCCCTTTATTCCACCCTTCAGTACCTCAGTGAAAAGGTATGATTGACCTTCGCACAACCCTAACTTGTGGATCAGGTACTTTCACGCTACTATGGCAGCATACCGTGCAGATTCCCAAACTAGTCTAAGTGTCTTACTTGTCTTATTAAATAATTGTAGTTAGCATCGTGTAAGTAGATATCCTTAATTGCATTCATTTTTCCAATGTAATTTCATTCATTCGCACATCATATAAGCATTATAAAGGAAATTCATACATAAAATGACAAGATGCATTAATCGGAAGAAAGACCCAGACATTGCAGAACACTTCTCTTTATTGATATCTTTAAGCGTTTACAGAATCTATCCACCTTGCACACACAGCTGTAGGGGTCCGCACACTCAACTACGGACTTCCACCCTAGGCCTCTACGCACTTAGCTGCATAGCCTCTACCTATGCTACGACCCAAAACTTAGACTTCTTACTTTAGAGCTATGACTCTCTTACATGATATGACTCTCAAACTACTTAGAGCTTAGCTCTTTTTATGCAATCCCATGGTCCGCTGACCATGGGTAGATCTTTTACAGCCAACTTTTACTTTACAAAACTAAGGGCAGACAACCCTTTATGACTTATGACACCTTCACAGTCTGCGACCACAAAATGCAGAGTCTTTACAAGTTTATTACAAAATTTGACAAAAACATGGGATTTTAGCCCCAAAACTGTTCTTTGGGGGATCCCTTTCCCAACAACCTTAAAGGAAAAGGGAAAATCATTGCCGCAGGGAAAATTTAAGTTTCAACCCTTCACTCCCCGGCAACAGTTCTCTGATGTTGTCTTTGATATAACCTAAGGTCAATTAGTTATGCTAAAGAATCTATAGTGTTTTGATTTTTTAAATGATTAGATGACTGATGAACTATTTTATAAACAGGTGCTTTAAACTTAGACTATTTTTTGATAAAATGAAAGGTCGTTCTTTAACTGCACATGGTTAGCTTGATTTTAATGGGATGGAAAAGTAGAGTGTGAAGAGGTATAATTGATTTAATATTCAAATTGAGTATTTAACCATTTACAAGAATAAATTAAGAAAACAATGCTTTCTTAATCAACAAAATATAATCAAACTATTACAGATATCTAGTGTAATTTATATTCAAAGAGGAATTTACAATAACATATAGATCTGTAAATTATTCTCTTATTTAAATTACAACTTCACAGAGGATTCAAAATTAAACTGAAATTCAATTAAGTTTTAAATTGGATAACTACAAAAGGCTTAAATTGTATGAAGAAAACATAATGAATAGACAAGATGAACTACAACTCACTGAGAGAAAAACCATATGAGGCAAATCCAGAATCTTTTATTATTTCAAAAATGCTCCAACTTAGTACAATTCTGCTTGATAACTTGTTCAAGGGTTCAACCCATAATAACTCAAAGGAGGAGTTATTTATACAAAACTTTACAAAATATCTACAATCTATTTGGAATAGAATACCAAAATAGTACAAAATTACAAAAATAGAACAATATAATAGGAACCGAAAAAATGTTGAAGAGGTGGCTCTATCCTTTGGGAATATGTTGATGATCTACCCTAAAAATACTGATGAGTTGTCCTGGAAACACTGATGTGTTGTTTTGCTGTCAAAATGAGGAATTACTCAATTGTTTCACACAATTGATCCCATCTTTGTTCACTTGGGATTTCTAAATTTACCATCTTCCTGAATGTTTCATCCACCTCTGTATATATTTCAAAATTAGGCTTGGTGAGAAACAAGTGCTTGATTTCATGTAAGATGATTAAATCAAATTCCAAGGATTCTAGAAAAGTCCTCCCTGTTATCTGTTAACTCCTGCAAATTTGGCTTTGTCTACTGCAATAACATATAACTCCTTGCAATAATAATCTAATCTAATCAACTTATCATTCAAACCTACTAACCCTAGTAATCCCCTTTGATTTAAAACATTAAAATTTGAATGAAGTATCTTGACAAAAATGTCCAGAGTTGCTAACACTTCACTTCCATGCATTTGAAACTAGTGCTCGATTGTGTTTCCTTGATACTTGGCCCTCACACTCCCTAGCATGTGTTTACGCCATACCATGGCACCTGGCACATATTGGCATGCCTTAGCACTTGGCTTGTCTTGGCATGCCTATCATGCCTTGGAACTATCTAGCATATGTTAGTACTTCCTAGCATTCCCTGGCACACCTTAGCACTCCCTAGCTTTCATGCCCTCATAGATAGCCTTATTTTTTTTGCGACTTAGGAACCCAACAAAGTCATTGGAAAAACAATGTTGTGCCCAATCAAAAGTCTCCCTTTGTTTGAAATTTATTTTTCTATTCCCTTATTGTAACCATAGGCTTGCCTCCTACAAGTCCTATTCTGACCTTCTCCTAACACACTTTATCTTTGAGACACCTAGAATTCGTTGACACTCGTTGGCACACACTCTTGTTCATTCATTTCCATGTATTTTGATCTAGTTCTCCCTTGTGATCTCCTAACACTCCCTAACACTCCTCATCATTCATGGACACTGTCTGGGATGTATTAGCATGTATTTTCCAATACATGGTTCTCTTTTGTCAACAATTTTGGCCTTTTGTATCAAGATATAATATCTTCTTTGGAAATAGGACATAAAAAAGTTGTTCTATATATTTCAAAATGGAGCACTCTTCACCTATGTTCCTCTCCTTTGTGTCATATGTGATGTGAATTTCAATTGTCATTTTCTTGTAATAAATGTTATTTTTTTGTAAATGTGACCCTTGACTATGCTATGAAAACCCCCCAAAACATTTTTAAATGATGGGAGTTCTTATTATAAAGGCATTTAATTTTGTAAAATATGTTCCTCAGTCTCGAATCCATGGGGAGAGACCCTGAATAGAGATGAATTATCAGAGAACCCTAATACGGGTACTATTGTCCTTTGAGATAACCTAAGTTCAATTAGTTATGCCAAAGAATCTATAGTGTTTTGTTGTTTTAAATGAATGGATGACAAGTGAACTATTTTATAAATAGGTTCTTTAAACTTAGACAACTTTTTGATAAAATTAAAGGTTGTTCTTTAATTGCACATGGTTAGTTTGATTTTCATGGGATGGAAAAGTAGAGTGTGAAGAGATATAATTGATTTAATATTCGAATTGAGTATTTAACCATTTACAAGAAGAAATTAAGGAAACAATGCTTTCTTAATCAACAAAATATAATCAAACTATTATAGATATCTAGGGTAATTTATATTCAAAGAGGAATTTACAATAACATATAGTTGTGTCAATTATTATCTTATTTAAATTACAACTTCACAGAGGATTCAAAATTAAACTGAAATTCAATTAAATTTTAAATCAGATAACTGCAAAAGGCTTAAATTATATGAAGAAAACATAATGAATAGAAAATATGAAATACAACTCACTGAGAGACAGACCATATGAGGCAAATCCAGAATCTTTTATTATTTTAGAAATGCTACAGCTTAGTACAGTTCTGCTTGATAACTTGTTCAAGGGTTCAACCCATAATAACACAAAGGAGGAGTTATTTATACAAAAAATTACAAAAGATCTACAATCTGTTTGGAATAGAATACCAAATTAGTACAAAATTACAAAAATAGAAAAATATAATAGGAACCAAAAAACTATTGAAGAGATGGCTCTATCTTTTGGGAATCTATTGATGATCTCGCCTGAAAACACTAATGAGCTATCCTAAAAGCACTGATGAGTTGTTCTTCTATCAGAATGAGGAATTACTCAATTGTTTCACACAATTGATACCATCTTTGTTCACTTGGGATTTCTACATTTACCATCTTCCTAAATGTTTCATCTACCTCTGTATATATTTCAAAATTAGGCTTGGTGAGAAACAAGTGCTTGATTTAATCTAAGATGATTAAATCAAATTCCAAGGCTTCTAGAAAAGCCATCCCTGTTATCTATCCTTTAACTCCTGCAAATTTGGCTATGTCTAATGCAATAGCATATAACTTGTTGGCTACGTGGGGTTTGGCCCAGGTTCAACAGTGAGTTTAGCCAAGAAAATCCCGGTACTACTGGCCCTTCCGGCAACAGTCCGCAGAGCATGAACTGAGGTCTCACCCAAAGTAGTATGGGAGGGTGTTGGAACCAGGTTTCCACACCCTAGGGATGTCATGTTGAAGGTTTTGGAGGTTCGCGATCCTAACCTGCATGTTGCGCTGCCCCGTGCAGATTTCTATCCTTCGCAACTCATGTGCACCTTTGTATTATCTTGATCCCAATTCTTATTGTGCTATTATATTAGTGCTTTAACTTAGTTTGTGCAGGCCCAATATTCATATTACTTATTCACTTTCAGATAAGTGTGTGTAACCAAAAACAATATAAATGCATAAAGATAACCAGAACATAGAAATACAGATCTACAAAATAGATGCACAATATGCTTAATCAACTTCGCTTTATTAAAAATCCTTTTCAAGTTCAGTTCAATACAGACCCGACTCCGCCCTGTGCACTCAGCTGTAGGGATCCGTGCACTCAGCTGCGAACTCTACTAGGCCTTTGCGCACTGAGCTGCAAAGCCTCTTCCTACTACTATGACCCAATACACTTCAAATCTACTTCTATCCTCTAACCATGCCTTGGCATCTATCTATTACTTGGTTTCCCAAAAAACTATCTTTACACTTAGTGCCTCGCTCTATTTATACAATTCCTTGGTCCGCGGACCATGGGTAGGCCAACACAACTTCACATTAAATTACACTATTTTAGGGCAGACAACCCTATGACTCATCCTAAAATTTCACGCTTTGTGCGCGCATTTCGCGGAGTCTTTACATCACATTGACCAAAACTTGGGCTTTAAGCCCCAAAACCCTACTATGGGCACATCCGCTGCCCAACAGGCCCCCAACACAATCATTATGACTCGTCTTGAGTCACTCTGCAACGATCTTGGCACGAAGCCCTTCCAACTGTGCCTGGGTTGCGTGAAGGTTCGTAGCGCACTACTGTACCGTTTGCTGGATCTACTGTACTTGCTCAACTGAATGCTCATTGTTAGAGGCAAATCCCTATCATAAATCTTGCATCACTTTCATCTGCGCTAGCTTTCCTTCAATGTCAGTAGTGATGAGGAAGGCCTCATCAATCCAAGGTTGGATGCATGCTTTAAGTACTGCCTCCTTTTGGCGGATGTCATCCACTTGTTCCTTCAACGCCTTCACCTGCTATAGCTTCGCTAGTCGCTAGGACAGGATCACTGTCTGTGATGTTCTGCGCACACTGTCATATTGCATTTGAAGCTCCTACGCCTCTATTTCCAGGTGTTGTATGGTGGGGTCCTCCTGTAAGGTGATGAGGACCTTGAAGGATTCTTCCAACAGAGTTGTACAGGTCTGCACTACCTGTCCTATTTCCTCCAACCCCTTTTGGATAACGTCAGTGCACTGTTCCCGAACTTCCGGGGGCATGGATGATTGTGCCTATAATCACACATTAGCAATTTGCAGGTTGAGGTCCAGTTGGATGCTCATTGCTTCCTCCTTTGCCTCACGGAATCCACTCGCCAATTTGTGGATCCGCATTCCTATTGGTAGGTTGGTCACAATTTCTATCTCTAGCGTGCAGCGACATGCTTCCTCTATGATCTTCTCTAGCTAATGATTCTGCACCAACGCTTCATCGCCTTGTAGGCTAAGCTGCTTGATGTTGATTCGATATTTACTGAGCATTTTCACTACGCGTCCTTCCATAGCGTAGAGTTCTTCTATCGCTCCATCCTACAACTGGTATAATATATCTTGTGGAAGGGCAACCAAGTTTAGGCCAAGTCCATTGATCCAGCCCACCACGGCTCTATCCTCTGTGGTGTCTACGGTCAATGCTCCTTCCGGCAACACGACAGTGTTAGCCATTTTTTCCCACAACAACTGCTCTATTGCCGATGTACCCGCAAAACCGTAGGTGACTACCGTTCCTTCTTGTGGGGGTTTCACTTGAAGTCCCTGCAGTTGTGCCCTGAGGGCCCCCAACACACTATGTTGCTCTGTCATTACTTCCTGGAGCACTTCCTTGATGACCTTGCGAACTGTGTCACCGATGCTATATAGGTCACCGTCTGTCAGTGTAATAGGTTCCCCATCCAGCTTGGAAGCTTTGGTCTTCTTCTGTGGCCCTATTAGTTCCATACCGCGTGGCCATTTCAGTTGTGTAGATGTCGTGCTTTGGTTCATGCTTTCGATCATGTCATCTGTCCCTTGTCCTGTGGTAATGTCTGGGCCTATTTCCTCCTGTGTCATGGTGGCTCCAACTGCTACTGCTTTTTCGGCGGCCTTGGTCCACTCTGCAGCGGCCTTCGCTGCCTCACGGGAAGCCCTTACCTCCTTGGCAAACTGCTAGTTTTTCTTCTGTTGTGCTAGTAACTTGGCGGCATCCTTCTGTCTTTGTATCATTGTCTCATCATGTGCTGCAAGATCCAGGGCATGCCATTCAGGTGGCCATGAGTTGAGCACCGCGAAAACAACGTCATCAATTACGATGAAAGGGATTTTGGTCCAGTTCTACTCCAGATCCTTCTGCACCTTGATATACACATTGTGCATATCCGCCTTAAAGTCTGCAAAGCTCCGCAGACTGTCATACACCGTGGGGGATAGGCATGGCCTTTTGTTAATCCACATTTGGATGCTTGCCTCCATGAGTATCCAGAAGATCTTGGTCTCGCAGATTCGTGTGGCATCCTTTGTCGCCCAGAGCGACGCGTATTTTGTTGCCTCTGGCAAGTCCTGTTCAAGAGGAGGAAACTGACTGTCCTCAGGCAATTCCCCTGCAACCAACAAGATGGATAAGAGAAACCATGCATAGTGGAAGGTCTTACCCTGCTCCTGGGCCTCCTTGTAGTTCGTTAGAAACTCCTCACAGAGGAACTGCACCAAGCTGAACTATACCCCCTTTGCGCATTGTTTGGACAACACGATGACCGTTGCTGGTACCTCATTGCCACAACATTTTCTCATCACTTTTCCTGCCAGCAGTTGGGTGGCTACACACACCCCTTTGTCTTGAATGCTAGTAATGACGTAGCCCCTCTACTTTTTCTCCAACTTATATTTCTTCTTCATGGCCTCTGCGAGCGGCAAGTCTCTACTTTTGTCAGCTATTTCCGCGAGGTCCCTTCCCATACAGGGGAGCTAAGAAATTCTATCAATAAGCTCTGTCATGATGGGAATAGGCTCCTCCAGCCACAAGTACCTATCATGCACTAGGAAAAGTAGTTACTTGATGACAAATATCATGATTGGTGCCCGGTGAAAGTGGAGAATCCATATTAAGTGGAGTAGCCCAAACTCCTCCACCCCGTGCAGCCATTTCCGTGGCTGTAGCGCTATAACTAACCCCTCCTTGCTTTGTTTCATGAGTTGGCTAGTCTCCAAATGTGGGAACATTCCATTGTCCATGAGGTCCCAATCTTCAAATTTCATTGTGGGCACGCGACCCAGGACTAAACCCTCAAACAGAATTCCTTCTGGGAGGAGTGGGGTTTCAAGTGTGCTCTTAACAACATCCAAATCCTTTGGCATTTTTGCTACAGTGTGCACTGGCTGAATATCTTACTCCATTTCTTCATCTGGTTCAATCTCTTCTATGAAGGCCCGGAGCTCCTCCTCAATATCATCTGTCTCAAGATTAACCGTCTTGCCCTTGCCTTCCATACACAGTTTACCAAACCATGGATTTCGCAGAGACATGCGAACTAGTCCTGTTGCTTGTGGATCCTTTTTGGGCCTCGGCGTTTGGGGTGATTTAGGAATTTCTGGTGCATCCCCCACTGGCGACGTAGTGATCTACATAGCTCCCTTGGCTGTCGACCTCACTCTGTTCAGGAAGTCCTGTGTCTCTTTCGACAATGTCTTAAACATTGAACTTTCTCTCAAAGACTCTAAATTTGTAAGGTCCATACCCAATTGATAGTGCACCAACTGAATTCTCTAAACACCAAGGGTTGTTCAGTGGATAACTACCTGTGATTTATAGGCATTTTTGAATTAAATTTCAACCATTCCCCCCTCATTCGGCTCATTAGTTTGAGATTGGCGGTAGATCATCCAAAATCTAGTTCTGACTTGCTGTATTAATTTCCCGCTACCCACTCCTCGTTGTCTTAACATGGACATATTGTCATGAACAGTGACACCAACGGTCACTTCCAAACCTACCCACATGGCAGCATAGCCCCCCCATGTGCGGGCGCGACCCCTGTGACATACTGATCTTGTGCAGAACCTCCTTATTGCGTCGTTCCCATACAAACTCTTTTATAGTCCCGCACTCTCTTTCAATTACTTGGAGCGTTAAGATTGTGCTCTCTACGGATAGTCAGGTGGTTACACCACTTGTGCGAGGCTTCAATGCACCTTCCATCCCAGTCCACGGGCACTCCTCAATTTCCCTCATGATATTCAGCGCCACATGTTCTTCCTTATGCAGTGTGTTCCCCTGGTTACTTTGTCTGGTAATGTGTGGTCGCAGCCATGGTAGTAGAGCCACAAATTCTCAGCGAAAATCTTCTAATGCAGTATTTTTTCGGCCCATATCTTATCCTATCATTCTTAGTTTATTGACACGGCATGCTTGCACAGATTCTGTTTCCAGTTCATTGATTTCTGTATCCATTGACACACTTTTCTTCCTCAATTGTATCTGATCTTTAAGTTTGCGAAACTTAAGGTCCCCCTGTCGAATGGCTTCCTAAATCTGCATATGTTCAACCTCACGTGGCTGCATAATTCCTTTTTCCTAGTCCCTACATATTTTTCCAACTATGTGAGGATTCCTTCCTCCCAAAACTATGGCCTCAACTCTGCTCGTCATCTTCGGGATCGTCTCCGTGCTTAGATTCTTGTACATTGCCCTAGAGGCCCATCGGGCCGCTGGTATGCGTAGGTCTCAATCAATTCATCTAACATGGTGAACCTTGTTTAGGATCTTGCATACCTTCTTAAATTCTTCTATGTGGAATGTTTGTGGTGCGCATCGCTTTTCCTGCTACTGCGTCTAGTTTCGATTTTTGATCCTTAGTTTGGGGTGTGCTTATGTGGACTGCACAGCACACGTCTGCACCCAACGACATAGGTGGGCACGCAAGCTACTTTTTCTTGGTTTCCCAGCTCTCATTTGATGTTGGGGGCTTCCAAACCATAGGCGCATCCACCTCCTACATTTGTGCCAATTTACAACGGTCTCCTGATGTGTACTCCACCATCATGTGTGTGTTGCGCGCAGTGCCCATTCCAACGCACCGTATCGTTGCTGTTCCAGTACTACGCTTTCAAATTTTTCCAGGAATTCATCCACCACTGTCACTCCATCATATGTTAGCAGTTCCCTTGCCTCTGTCGTTACACAATGCAGTGATCTAATCATCATGTTGCAATTTAGCATTGTCACTTCATGCAACCAATTCTGTCAATGCTCTACTTCTTCATGTGAATTCGAAGTACATGAGCTGTCGTGCTCCCACAAGATTCTCCCATCTACAGTCGAATTCACCTGATCTTGGTCTCATGCTGTTATCTGGTAAATACAATCCAGCTCATCGTCGCTTTCATCGTTGTGCACTGGTTCAGTGTAGCGCACTCCTTTTCTGGGTCTAGCGGGACTACTACGCGTAGTGATTTTTTTTCGAATATCATCTTCCACTTCTTTAGGTTGATGACTCCATTCATATCAGTGGCCCAGTCTATTCCCAACAATGCAGGATAGGGATTGTTTTCATCAACAATCTACATTACTTCAAAATCCATCTGTGTGCTCGCGCCTTGAATATCAACTATTACCCCCTGTAACCTCCCCATGGGAAAAATATTTTGTTGGTTTTCCATTCATAATTGAATAAGGGACCACTGCAACGCGGGCCTACCCATGCGTTCCCATGTTTTCTTAGGTAAAACATAAGCATTCGACCCCAGGTCTAGGATTACCTGATCCATCTCGTACTCACCAATCTGCGTTGTCAAATCTCATTTCCCTCCCAGTGGGCAATGCATGCTTTCCCAGTTTCTAGACTACGCGCGGTTCTCTTGACCTTGCGCTCCTGGTGATCTTCTCCTTTAGTCCATTAACTACCTTGTTATTGTGCAGTAGTTTCATGCATGTCTCCAGAAAGATAGTAAGAATTTAAGGATCCATTCCTGGCTCTGGCTAATCCTTACTACCTAAAGTGGAGGCCTCCATGAAGCTCTTCTTAGCTTCCATGAATGTCTCCTTTGCACATTCTAGGTCAAAATTAGGTTCCTTCGTGGGAGCCTTGCAAACCCATGTATCTTCCTCTGGCTTCTTCCCCTTATCCTCCCCTGTGGTCACGCCACTTTTGAGCATCATGTTCACATTCAGGTCTTCTTCACACAGTTCAAACCTCATCATTTGGATATTCTAGGTCAGAGGAGGCTAAAATACCCCTTTTTTCACGCATTTGTGTGATCAACATAGGACAATAAACTATCTCATGATCAAACTAAGCATAGTATGAATAGGATATCCTCGTCGGGTTAGTACAATCGCAGGCATAGTGCCCCGGTCCTCCGCAATTTTAACAAAATAACCATCCGCGACACCTTCCTGGTCCCATTCCTCCTCGTCCTCGACCTCGCCCCTGAAATCCGGGGTGCGCCATCTCCGCAGCTGGGTTGAGGGCTCGTGTTTTTGTCTGCACCCTATAGGCTGGGGTCTAATCCATCATTAGCTCATAGCTGCGACAAGTGCGCTCGTCGACCTACATAAATTACAAAACAACTACTGGGGAGTCTATGTATACTTCTGCAGCAAATGACAATTTTCCATCATGTGTTTTCCTCCTATCTGACAAATCACGCACCATAACGCGGGTGTCACACTCGACCCTACCTATGCCTCTGGTCACAATGACATTGGTCCCCCTCCTGCCAAGTAGTTCGCAAATACTAGACAGTGATCCTTGTCATGGCCCTGGCCTTTGCATTTTATGCACCATAATTCCTCGCGCGCCTCTGGATGTGGTGGCATATCTTGCTTCAAACTCTGCATTTCTAGGCATAGATTCTATAGTTGTGTGTGGATTTGTTCAACTCCCAACTCAGGGTCTTGTATTGGGGTCTCATGCAACTTCATCGCCATTTCCAACGCTTCGACCTGGGTGGAAATTTTCCGTTATGACAGCACCGTCCTCAAGTGTGGTGTCAGGGATGCCACAAACCATGCACAATGTTGGGCATCTGTTAGAGTCATATTAGCCTCACGGATCATACTCTTCAGCCGTTGATCCAGATCCCAAGGGGTCTCGCCTGGAAGCATCACGATCTCTTTAAACCCGATGATTGACTGTGTCTCTGATTTCAGTCGACTAAATTCTCTGTTCAATGCATTCTGGATCTCTACTATCCTTGTGTTTGGGTGGTCGTTAGAGCACTTGATATACCATGTCAATGCGCGATCCTGTAGTGCACTCACCAATGTAGCTTTATTGATGTTGTCATTTGTGACCCCTTACGCTTCCCACCCTGCTCTTACCATGAACAAGAACTGGTCTAGATCTTCATTCCCTACTCCTCTGAATATGGGTAGTTTGATCACGCTCACCATGCTGAACTGTGGGGGTGGTGGAGCTGGAGTAGGTGGAGATGGAGGTGAGGGAGGTGAAGTGGGTGGTGGCATGGGTGGAGGTAGTAACTGCAGAATGCACTGCCTTATCAAAATGACTACGCTTCTCAGAGAGGCCCGAGCGAGCTCTTCCTTGCTCTCTTGCGAAGGTGAAATTAAGGGACTGTTTTCTAAGTCTCCACTACCTTTGTAGATCTTTCCACTCCTCGTCATCCCAATTATGTATTCACATAACCCGCTTTTCACATAACAACATCTTAATCCAGGTATTCAAAGATTTAATATACTTACCTCGCGGTCCCTTGATAAAACTTCATTCTGCTTCGCTGTAGCTCATGTTCGTGTCTACCACGAACTCAGTGATGAATCCCCCTATTATCCGATCGAGCCAATGGTCCACAACTCGCATGATTTTATCTTCTGATGCCTCTAGTCAGCGCACTAATTCCAGAGTCCACACTATTGGTTGGTCAAGGGTACACCTTCCCTAGCTGTTGGCTAACCTCGTGATCCACTCATACAGTTTAGAAGGAAAGGCTGCAAATAAAATCTTGTGGATTTCCGTATACATGTAGCAATCCAGCCACTTTTTCTCAGATACTTGTGGAGTTATGTTTTCCTGTGTTGTGAACTCGTGAATCTTCTGGTCCAACCACTCTTCAATTTCCTTCTTTGTTGGGTTCCAGTGGCATGACATTAGACATCCCTTAGGTAGATCCCGGTCCTGACAATGGAACCATTTGTTGGCTATGAGGGGCCTGACCCAGGTTCAACAATGAGTTTAACCAAGCAAATCCTAGTACTACTAGCCCTTTCGGCAACAGTTCATGGAGCGCAGACTAAGGTCTCACCCAAAGTAGTATGGGAGGGTGCTAGAACTAGGTTTCTGCACCCTAGGGATGTCTTGATGAAGGTTCTGGAGGTTCGCGATCCTAACTTGTGTGCTGCACTGCCCTGCGCAGCTTTCTATCCTTCGCAACCCGTGCGCACCTTTGTATTATCCTGATCCCAATTCTTACTGTGCTATTATATTAGTGCTTTAACTTAGTTTGTGTGGGCCCAATATTCTTATTACTTATTCACTTTCAGATAAGTGTGCGTAACCAAAAACAATATAAATGCATAAAGATAACTAGAACATAGAAATACAGATCTACAAATAGATGCACAATATGTCGAATCAACTTAGCTTTATTAATAATCCTTTTCAAGTTCAGTTCAATACAGACCCGACTCCTCCCTGCACACTTAGCTGCAGGGGTCTGCGCACTCAGCTGCGGACTCTACTAGTCCTCTACACACTCAGCTGTAGAGCCTCTTCCTACCTCTACGACCCCATACACTTCAGATCCACTTCTATCCTTTAACCATGCCTTCACATCTATCTATTACTTGCTTTCCCAAAAAACTATCTTTACGCTTAGAGCCTCACTCTATTTATACAATCCCATGGTCCGCGGACCATGGGTAAGCCAACAAAACTTTATATTAAATTACATTATTTTAGGGTCGACAACCCTATGACTCATCCTAAACTTTCACGCTCCGCGTCCGCATTTCGCGGAGTCTTTACATCACATTGACCAAAACTCGGGCTTTAAGCTCCAAAACCCTGCTGTGGGGGATCCACTTCCCAACATAACTCCTTGTAATAATCATCTAATCTAATCAACTTATCATTCAAACCTACTAACCCTGGTAATCCTTTCTAATTTAAAACATTAAATTTTGAATGAAATCCCTTGACAGAAATGTCGAGGGTTTGACACTTAGTTTCTAATTGATTGATCAAATTCCTTTTTTTGTAATACCTTTTTGATCTCCAAGATGGTAGTTGCTATGTCAGATATGTTTATTTCTTCTAATTCCTCTTTGGCCTTTGAATTTAAAACCTTGATCATATCTATGGCTTCTGCTGGCTTGGTCTTCAAGGCTACTTTTTGTTCTTCAATCACTGCTCTGCACCTAGTAATGAGTTCCTGCTGCTAAAAACTAATCTATATTGATGGCCATACATATGTCATGGATTGACTGATTTTTGTCCAAATATTTTTCTTAGAATGAGACAAAGTGTATGCCATGAAACACTCAATCTCCAACTTCTAGATTTTAAGTTCCAATTTGTGAGTCTTCTGCATTTCTTCCAGATACTTGGAATCATTTTTCACTTTCTACAATTCTAGACTTTGGAATTTCTGAAGTAGTTTCTAGTTTTCCAGCTTCTGAATTGATAGTTCCTGTGCTAATCTGGTTGGGTCAGCTACTGTTTATGTAGGCTCAATGGCTGTAGATGACGAACTAGGCTCTGTACCTGCAACTGATATTGGGATTGCTATAATGGGTGCCATGGCAAGTTGTGATGTTTCCTTCTCCTTCAGTAGCTCTTCAATCTGCTCTTCCATTTTCTTCAACTATATATTATGCTCAATGATAAGCTTGAGCATATCCTCCTTTTGTTGTTTAGTTTTTGCCATATCCTTGGTCAGAGGATCTTTTGTTGAAGGTAACTTCAGTTGTTTCTTCAATGCAGCAATGTCTTCATCTTTCTTCTTAATAAGTAGGTCTGCAGCTTTTACCTCCTTGGGATAATATCCCACCTTAATCACAAAAGCCTCTAGTGATTTTATTCTGTTGTCTTTAGCTAGAGAGGAGATATTTTCCAACTTAAGTTGGGAATGAACATTTGATAGAGTAGTTCTAAGTTTAGAAAGAGACATGGTTGTGGTTGTCATAGTAGAAAATAGCATCTCACCAGTTTGTATGTGCATGTCCATCTGGTCAATTGGATGGATTTGACTAGTGTCAAATAAAAACATAGTCTTCTTGTAATCAGATGGTGATTTAGGAAATGGAATCTGGGCTTGTAAGAAATCCATTTTCATTATTGCCTTCTCACTGTCAAAAGAATAAAGTAGCTTATGTTGGGAGGTTGAAGTTTGCTTCCAAAACTAATTGTACACATTGGACATTAAAGCCTCATTTTTCTTCTTAATTTCGAGGAACCTTGAAAATATCTTTGAATCATCTGAAGTGCTAGTCCCTATTGATAGAATAATTTCTAGAGCCTCTCTAGAATGTGAAGTTGTAGGATGAGTAGTTGAAGCACTAACTGTGGGAGGAGTGGCTGAAGTACTAACTCCTGCTGATGTAGACACTTCTAGTTCTCCAAGATTAATGATCAGTGGTGGAGTCTCTTTTGGTGATGTGATCAAGCTGACTTTAGGCTTGTTTTGATGAAAAATGAATCCTTTTAGCACATCTTTAGTGGATGAAGTTTTCTCTCTCAGCCTCTTTTGTTGCTTGTTCTGAGAAGCTAGAGTTTGTTCAGTAGGAGTAGGCACAACTTGCTCATCTGCTTCTTGGAGTCCCATCAATCCATGTTGCTTGATTCATAAATTTTTCAATTTCTGGCCTTAAAGTATGGTTATAAGGATTCATTTTGAAACTCACACTTAAAGCAAAAATGATGCCAAAAGGATCATAGGACCAGGTGAAATTGGGCTGGAAATTCATATTTTTCAATAATGCATCTGCCTCAATACCAGTTGATCTGCTGTTGCAAATAAATGACCTAATTGTGCTTTAAGGTTCAACTAAGACTTTCTTTTACCTTATACAAAATGTAGCTCATCCATGTGAATCATCTGCTTGATATATTCTAGAGAAAATATCCTCAAAGGAACATACTTGGACAGCTTGTATGGTGCAAGCTCACGTCCATATATTTTGATCTTAGTGTAGTTCTGGTATAAATACTAGTCACCAATTTTGGTTTTTTCACTTAGGTGTAGGATCCTCTTAATTTCATTCCCAATCCTAGGCTCTGTTTGACTATTAAGGAGCTGTACCATTAGATGTATAAATGAATCCACAAATTATGCAAATGATGAGGTGGTAGAAGTTTCCCTGACCATTTTTATCCAGTGAATCACTGATTGATTCACTCCTTGTTCATCATGCTTGCTGAGTTTGATTGGTAACAAATCACCTTGTTGAAAAAGAAGCATGTGGAAAATTACAGAGCTATAATTGAACACTCCCTGCACAGTGAAGTTCATGAATTGTTCATGTATATTATCAGCCAAGGATTAGCTGTAATTATACATGAATGCTGGTTATTGGTATTTATTAAATATAGATAAGAAACCAAGGATAACCTCATTAATAGACTGGTCATCAGGGTATCCTAATAGATAGGAAAGTAAGGAAATGTAATGTTTAGGGGCTTCAGGAAACATGGTAGATGAATAAGATGGATTTATGTTAGGCAATTTTGCATCCTCAAGCAAAAGCATTTCGAATATTTGGGCTCTCTATGGGAAAGTTAACTTATGATACAAATCCATAAGTGTTGTTGGTGAAAATTGAGTCAGGGAGTCAATTTGAGGAATGAAGAGCATTTGATTTATGGTTTGAGTTGAAATGGTTATCAGAATGTCTCCATTCTAAGCCATGAATGCCCTTTTCAGAGGATCATACTTGGCTTGACACCAGGAAATAAGGTCAGGGAATTCATGTGTCTTTGGAAAACTATAAAAAGGTAGTATGGATTCCCAAAACCTAATCGGATCTTGTTAGTAGAGATACTTCTGTTTAAGCCACAAGTGTAGTTCATAAAAATCAAACTCACAGTTGGCCTCTACAACTTTGAATAATGAATCAACAATCGGAATATGGTCAAGGTCAAGCTGAGTCGGTGTGACAGTAATTTCCTCTATAGTTTTCTACTTGGATTTTTATTTAGGGGCCATGGTGGAAGACAGGAAGAAAAATGGTTATAAGTGACAGACTGAGCAGTAGACCAGAAGTTCTCCAACACTACAAACCTGCAAAAAATTGAAAATGATCAAAACAAAGTGACAAAGAAGTTGTTTTTGTTTTATTTATAAGATGCGGTAAGGGGTAACAGTTTTGTTAATAACTGTAGCAACTTTAAATGCAAGGGAGTGGGACTGCAATAGATGGATACAATGGGTATGTCAAATGAGGGGATAAGCGTGTAAGGAGGTAACAGATGGGAGGAATAAGCAACGGAAGGTGAGGTGTCAGCTCGGGATTAGTGGAGAGATAACGGCCTTGGCGGGGTGAAAGAGCCGTTGGCCGAGAAAACCATGAGTGGTTTGGGGGGGGTAGGGAGTTGTTTGTGGTTTTGGCAGAGTGATGTGGGGGCAACATGTAAGGTCAGGGAGTCCGCCATGGAAATAGCTTTTTGGACCCCCCCATCGCGTTAATGTGAAATAGTGGAGGGGGGTGTGAAATCTCTCCCCATCATTGATCTGGGCGGGGAGTAGATAAGTCGTCGGATCATGCATCCTTTTTACGAAAGACGACAAGACCTTTTGTTGTTTATTGATTTGGGTAAAATCAAACTTGCGTGTTATAATATAATTGAAATGCCAAAGTTTATAATCAAAGAATTAATCCTTATTAAAGAATTGATTATATATTAACACAATTTGGCATTTTTCTAATGTGCCGCATTTGGACTAACAACCTTTGCATTTATAATAATGTGAAATTCAAGCCTTTATTTCTTTTTGCTTCCCTAACATTTTTTATTTTAATTTTTCCTTCTTTATTTAGGGCAGCTAACTCCTCTCATTTTATTGATATGGATGCCTATAAAATATTAAATTGTGTTAACATTTTAATTTTTCTTTTCTTTTGCATCCATATCCTAACTTAACATTTTAAAATTATTTTTTTACTAATATACTAAATTATCAAAACCAAATTATGTTACAACATGCACTTCCTGGACTTTCATACTTATTAATTGAAACAATCCTTGGTATAGAGTATATTCTTCTGCAATGTTATTTGAGGTAATGCCTAATCCTTCCACCTTTATCTCTACATTTGATACATAAGATAAGATAATTTTATTAATGCTCAACACATTACCACATGTAGGTCAGTACAATATACACTGTGGGAGTGCAAAGGTCACTCCTATATAGGAATTGGATTTAGACCATGGATCCCACTGTCTAACAGTCTTTCTACTACTATAAGTAGAGATCACCTGAATTGTTAAGACTATGACTATCATACAATATTATAAAAGCATTATCAGATTGACCTCAAAAAATTCTTGGTTTTTGCTTGGGGTGCTTGAGCTGCTCCACAAGGGCCTCATCTTGACCTCCTTTATATTGTTGGTTGAATTTCTCTGTTTCGTTCAACACTAATAACTCAATTTTCATTTCCTTAGAGATATCGAACTTGCTTGAGATGAAGTGCTCCAAATGAATTTGACTGGCTTCTATTTATAGGTTTCAAGGGAGGTTGAATTGATGTCCTTCAGCTGAATTGATATCTCTTAGGTCGAATTGATGTGGAGGATACATAAATTAGATTTGACTCAATACTTAAACTTTTTACATGATTCAAAAGCCCATGAAGGGTCTCTTTAAAATTACAATGACTCTATTAGCTCAGAATAAATCCTAGAAGTCCTCAATGGGGAATTTGACCTAAAACATGGCAAACCAAGCATGAAACCAGTTGTAAGGGTGACCTTGAAATCATTTAATGGCATAACAGATTTGGTTTGAGGCTCCCCACATTTAAAGAGGTACATGTGTTTGCTTTATCTTATAATTCATTGTCTTAGATTTTTTGGTAATTGAAGTCAAATATATGCATGTTGTACATTTGTTCCTCCCCAGAAATATTTGGTCATCATTCTCTCATTTCTACATATAGAAATTTGTTTGTGCTTGAAATTATGGTGCTTTCAATTTGTATTTGCATGAGAGGTGTATCATATATTACTGATTTCTAGTACCTTGATTTGATCTACTTGTTGATGCTGATTCCGCTACCTCTAGTTAGAAAATAAGAATTTTTGATTTCCTTGTTGAGCTACAATGACTACTGCTGGTATAACTTATAGTTATCCTTTCTGGTTACTGCCATGATGACAATGTAATATCTCAATAGAACTATAAAATATACAAGAGAAAACAAGATAAATATTTTTGGCTAATCAGAGATACCTCTGTACCAAGCATGCATGCCTTCTTTTTAGAATATGAAAGCCAATATTACAATATTCAAAATATACATTCATACAGGAATGGTCCTATGAGTAATTGTCACATCATATAATTTAAAATTTACACTGACATGAAATGGAAGCTAAAACACATAATTAATCTAATTGGGTTATCTTACAAAGAAAAGTTGATAAATCACACACCACATACTTGTAACAAAATTATAAATACAATTATATAAGTTGAGGTTACCTGATCCAAAGTTGTGTCTTCTCCCCTAGAATAATGTGCTTCTTTTCCTCATATGTCACTCTGAAAAAAATGTCTTATTGATGCTCATCTTCTTGTGAATTTCACGATTTGACATGATTTTAATATGTTTGGATATGGAATTTTTAGTCAACTTGATATTTGCTAATCATGTGACTTGCAATTGGATGGTTGTAGATATTGACTATGATATCTATTGTTGATGATATTAATTATCTCGAGAAGATAGAGACATATTATATTGTTAATGATCCATATGTTTTTCTGCCTGTTGGAAGGTATTTTCTTGTTCCTTGCATGTTGGATTATTAGAAACTTCCAGTTACATTTTGGTGTGTTTGCATGTCGTTCAGATCATTGTAAGGAATTTTCTAATATGGATATAAATAAGATCACAACCAAAATTTATACATATGACATCATCTCTATACTGTGCTTGGTGTGCAGATCATTGGATTTAATCATTATTCCATTGGTAATCTATTCTTCAAACATACTTTTCTAGAACCTTAAATTGGGAGTTTTTGTTGTCGATAATATTTTTTTTTTTTGTTGACATTCCTTCAAAGATGAGTGGTGAAGAGGAAACTCAAGGTAGCTCAATGAGGCCTCTATGGTTTGTAGGTTTTCTATGGGTTGAGATAATGATATGCAACTGGTGGTTCAGGGGGGTCAAAATATTGCAGTGTATTGAGAGCATTCATAGCTAATATTTCAAGTGTGTAGATCCTCTCATACCAACTAACCAAAGTTAGGTTAATTATAGTGAAAAACAGGAGCCAAACTAAGTAACAAATTTGGGTTAGGGGTCTTTGTGCATGCGCTGTAGAAGCTGATTGTGTGTGAGGCATATGAATGAAAGGTTGTGGTTTAAGCAGTTTTGCTTCTTGTGGTTTTGTTTGGGAATAAATTTGTTCCATATATAAGAGGTACTTGTCAACCAGTTGGATAAGTTGTTGAACCCTTAAAACATGATATAAGTTTCTTGTTTTATTAATAATAGGTTTGGTCATGGTGAACACGCCAAAGGTTGTGAGGTTCATTCTAGTGGATGGAGAGGACAATGATAGTTATTCTTGGCTGAGGAAGAGAATATTAGACTCATATTCTTTGGTAAGAGCTATACACAACAAGGGTGCACTGACAAATGCATTTATGTCTTTCGATGCCATCGTCAACTACATTTTCTCCTTAATGGCTTGTTGTGTTGGTTAGTTGGTGCTGGAGCACAATATGACGGAGAAAATCGTGGATGGTATTCATCGGTGTGAAGGATGTCATGATGCCATGGGCCCTACGATCCTTTTTCTCTACTTATCTGCTAGTGTAGATTGTTGGCTTGCATGAGGGTGGCCATGGTTGAGGCTTTGCGATAATTTTGGTTCCTATCAAATATGCTCTGGGTTATTCCATGGTAGCCTTGTTCCATTTTCATCATGGTTATATGTTGGAGTTTCAACCTGTTTTGTAATGGTTTGATGCCTATTTTTGGACATTTTAGAGATGCACCCTTTTCTAAGGGTTCTTTTATCTAGGCCTACACGCCTAGTTTGCTAGATTGATAAGTGGTTTCTCGTTGTTTGGGAATTTGACAGAGGCACCCTTTTCGAAGGGTTCCTTTATGTAGGCTTGCATGTCATGTTTCTCTATGAGGTTTCTTTGATGGGCCTCATGAATGCCCTGTAACTTGTTATCAACCATATGTATGTTGGGGGTTATTCTATCACATATGCTATATGCATGATTATGTAAACATTTTTTTATTTTAATCTACTAAAATAGGAATTATTTTATTAGAATGATGTATTGAGAAGGGTAATTTAGTGAAAGGATTTTAGGAGGTGTTTATCAATGTCTATTGAAATTAGGCTTATTCTTTAGTATCCCACAAACACATATGCTATAGGTTGATTAAGTGGAAACTCAATGCCATGAGCCCATCTTCATCTATTACATGATGTGTGTTAGAAATCCTCATCTAGGTGTGTCATATGATGTGCCTATCAATGAAGTGTGTTTTAATCTATCACATAATGTGTGTGTTTGTGTCTTCATCTTGATTAGACACATTATATGTGCACTCAAAACTATTTATCCATCCATAAGTGAAGCCCTTAACATGCCACATGCCCAAGGTAAACCAATTTCTATGCACTAACCAAAATTGACAATCCAATTAAACGTTTTTCATTATATTAGAGAACCAAAATAAGCAAGCAACATAGGGAAATGAATTTGGACTATAACAAGATCTAGATGCAAATCTTTATACAATATGAATCCAAATAAATGCTTCTATAAATCTTCTGAATTTGAAGTGAGAATTCAAAACAATGTTTCTATGTCAAATTTCAAGCCAGTTGTCATCCATGTTGGATGCCATTATTTCTCAATGATTAGACTGAGGTCATGTTTTTCATGCATACACAATATATCCTTGGTCATATTCCAAATTCTCAAAAATTCCATGTGATTTTCCTTGTTAGCTCCAATTGGCTTCATAAACTTTGGAAATGGGACACATGTAAAATCTAGAATTGCACATGTTACATTGTTCATTAGTTGACATGCAACCTGGATAGATTAACTAATTTGATAAGGAGGATTTTACATTGCACAAAGGATGATAATGTCTGGTGGAAGTAATGCAAGTTTCAAGAATCTAGGAAGCAACACAAGTTTCAATAAGCTAGGCATTCCCTTAGTAGGAATGACACATAGATGAGAAGCAATTCTAAGGTAGAGTGGTCAAGGCTTATTCTCAGATGGGACAATTACATTTCAAAAAAAAATTATGGATCAAGTCCATACAATTCCCTTAACTAGAATGAGCCTTAGAGTGGTCAAGGCTTCTTCTTAAATGGGACAATTACATTTCAATTTTTTTTATAGATCAAGTCCATACAATTCCCTTAACTAGAATGAGCCTTTTCCATTTGTTGGGATGTCATATTAACCCATGTGAAGCAAGATGGAATTAAATTTCATTGAAAAATTAATGTTATGAACACTCTCACTCACCCCCTTCTCGTGCCTCCTTCCATCAACCCCCACCCTCACTCTCCACCCACCTGCTCCTCACCCCACCTTCCCCAACCCCACCCCTTAGCGCTGGTAATTTGAAATGAGCATAAATTTTTCTTTTGAAGTCCTTTGTTATTGTTTTTTTTCTTGTATTTTTTGTTTTTGTTTTATGCACTATTGTGGTTGATTTAAGCATATTTCACTATATTCAACTTGATTTGTTATACCATTTATGGAAAATCGTCTTTAATATTTGTATCATAAATTTCAAAGATACATAACTATTGCATTTGAGCACCAATGTGGATGCCATTTTTTTTAAATGGAATAATTTTTCAAGAAATTAATGTTATGCTATCAAATTATATGTTTAAATTCATTTTACTTGTAGGTTGTAATATTCTCAATCCAAATAAGATCATAATTACAAGTATCAATTACCCCCCTAGTAAATATCATTAGACTTAGTATGCACACTCATAAAAATGTCAATGTATAATGACATATAGTGTTCTTGTTAAGAAGTTAACATTCTAGATATAATGTGGAAGAAATTGAAAATTAAGCACCAACCAAATTTGAACCCACCAATATACAAATACCTCTACACCCTAATAGTTTTATTCAAGATTTTCTCTTAAATTTTAAAACCATTATATTATTACTTAGCCATTACACTCTTACTTCTATATTGTACAATTGATAAGAATGAAGATTACTATTTTTTTTAATGTTCTTCCTATCGTTGAACATGCTGCATTTTTGTATCCCTGTTTACTATGCTCTTCGCGGGAAATTAATTATTAATTTGTTTTTTTTTTTTATTCAGGATTTTATCC
This sequence comes from Pinus tabuliformis, assembly GCA_031772625.1. Classification (NCBI taxonomy): domain Eukaryota; kingdom Viridiplantae; phylum Streptophyta; class Pinopsida; order Pinales; family Pinaceae; genus Pinus; species Pinus tabuliformis. The sequence goes on along the minus strand of CM062804.1, from coordinate 777,785,133 downwards.
AAGCATTTAAATTCTGATTGGAGATTTTGTTCAAGGGTTTCTAACATGACTGGAGGCTTTACAGGTGGAGAAAATCCCTGATGCCTTGATCACAATGCATGGGCATGTTCTGTGAAACAATAATATTTGCATATTCAGGCACCAGGTTGGGTGGTTCTAGATCCAATCCAAACGGTCAACAGTTTGATAATGAAGGGATTAGCGTGGATGGGTTCGTTTGCACACATTACAAAAGAGCGAGCACAAAAAGCACAAAAAACACTTATTGTTCATTGAAGGTTGAAAGTCGAATCCTTTAATTTTGCCTTTCCTAGGTATGTGATATCTTGACCTTCGAATTCACTTCAAGTAGGCTTCTTATGACATACTTTTATCAATAGACCTACCATCCCTCAGACATAAATTCAAATAGGCTATAGCTTAAGGAGAACTAATAGACCTGTTGGTGTTTCGATGAAGACATAGATAGTGGGAATGAAGATCTCTTTCTCTTGGGTCCATAAACATAAACACTATGGGATAGGGTGGATGAACTTTGTGAACCACTAAAATCGAATAAGGTATTTCCCAGCACTCACTTTCAGCATTATCTATTATGATACTAGAGGAATTGTTTTATCCTGGATGAGATTTTAGGAGATCTCAGAGTTTCTGATTTTTCTCTACTATATTGGTAGTGGAGCCAAATATTTAAACCTCTTCTGGATTTTCTCCAATATTATAAGGCCACTTGTTGGGTTTCATCAAGAGGTATACTCACCAGGAAAACCTCATCATACTACTATGCTTCTGAATAAATGAAACATCAAACCCTCTTTCCTTTAATGCAGGTTTCCCCTGAGGTTTGTTTGGCATACACAAAGTGACCTCATTCCTAATCTGTAGGTTTGATCTGTTGTTGAATGTTAGTTCTGTTGTTTTAATTTCAAATTTAGAACTAAAAACAACTGCTTATCATTTGCTTCATGTGCATTGGTTTCCTTTATAGTGTTTGTGAATGAACATGGAAATTTTTGTAAAGTTTATGTTAAATTCATGAGAAAAATAGCATGAAAGTAAAGTTTTGAACAACAAAAAACAAACGTATATCAAACCATCAAAATGAATACTTAACACAATGTTTTGATGAAGGACTTAACCCTTCCTAGGCTACATCTCCTTGGTCCATCTTCCATGGCTTGGGGCTCTGTATTAGCTCAAAATGGAAAAAGTGTTGTTTATAATTCTCTACTACTCCTGAAACCTGCTTCAATGTGCTCAAAATATCAAAATCATCTAGGAATGCCTTTTCCTGATCCCAATTTGGTCAAATTTTGCAAACGTTATGGAAAAATCAATTTCTCCTTGGAATTCTCCACTAAAACTGGAGAAAATCCAATTAACTCCACTAAATTTGGAGTTACCACCGAATTTGGGGGGACCGCAAAACTTTCCACTGAACTAAACTCTGCATTAATTAGTGGATAAGTCATATTAATTAGGCGTCATCGTGATTAGCGCTTATGGCACATTTTTGGCTAACTGTTAACCGATGGTTTAGTGGTCGTGTTCACATGTGAGCGATAAGGGTTGCGGTTACCATTAACTATTTGCCTGTGGTTTTATGGTAACAGTTGCATGGGAGGGGGTTGGCCCGCAGGGCTTACTCCCTCCTCCCCCCAGTCGCCAAGTAATTAAACATTAAATATATGTTATGACCATATACTATTAAGTCACAACACAGTGGTATAGTGGTAAGTCACATGGTTTGTTCAGGTGAATTCGTGGGTTCAACTACACTGACCTACCCATAAATTTTGTTAAAGCGCACTAATAATGCCAACCTTTGGGGAGGGACACGTGGCAGCCTTCAAGCTTGCCACATGTACCCTTCTCATTGGTCCATCCTTTGAACAATAGAATCGAGCCAAATCACCACACCTGCAGACCAACCACAATGCACCACTTGGAAAAAATTGGTTGACTGTTGACCACCTTTGACCCTGCCCAGTCACCTTCCATGTCAGCAGTAAGGACTGCTGACTGTGCAGTGACTATTTTTTTTTTCAAAATTCCATTGTTTGGCATGCAAACATAACATGATATATTCCTCATATGAACTTGGTTTTGGGTGAAAAGAGTTGCGTTGGGATCATATCGCCGAGACGGGAGCGATCGTTTAGGTTTTGAGAGATTTTGAGCACTTTGATTTTTGAGATAAATAATCATGGCATGATCATTCCTCCCCACTGGAAGCCTTTTAGATCCCAAAAGATACTATAAATTGTTCAGCATGTGAGGGTACAGCTCCCTCACCTTCTTGATCTACATCCATTTGGCCTTAGAAGGATTTTTTCCTTTCAATCCCACTTGAAGGTATTCGACATTCCCTCTCTTAGAGGTTCTGGTTCTTCTATCAAGTATGAGATCTTGCTAAAGTTCATCAAGATTTTCTGGCGAGAAATCATCTATTGATGGCAGCTGAACATGCTCTCCTTGATCATCAATCAAAGGAGGCTCAAACAATCTCAAATTCTCAACTTTAACAACAGAGTATATTTGCATATAAGGAGGCAAATCTAGCTTAAATGCATTGTTACCAATCTTTTCTAGAATCTTAAAAGGGCCATAAAGGATTGGCTTAAGTTTTTTACCTTCCCCTTGAAGTCTCCCTTTTCTAATATATAACCAAACTTCGTCTCCAACTTGAAATTTATGATTGACATGGTGTTTTTCATGCCTTGCCTTGTAGTGCTTTGGCTCTTTTCTAGTTGTTCTTGCACTGTGTGATATATCAACTGAATTTCCTAAATTAATTTCCTTGCCTTATCGATGTCGCTATGACCATCGATGGTGACATCTTTGTCAAAGATGAAGTCCAATGGTGATCTTGGCAAGTACCCAAAACATGCCTCAAATGGCGATGTGTTTGTGGAAGAATTCTTTGCCCTGTTGTTTGCATGTTGTATGTAATGCAGCTGTTCATCCCACAACTTGGGATTTTTTCTGCAATATCCTCTAAGAAGATGAATGACTGTCTTGTTGACCACCTTGGTTTGTCCATATATTTGTAGATGAAAGGTTGCACTCTTCTTCAACTTAGTGTCCATCATGTCCCAAAAATTTGACCAAAAATTCCCAACAAATCGAGAATCTTGATCTCTTATAATGGATGTAGGAAGACCAAAATGAGCCCAAATGTTTTGAAAGAAAAGATGAGATGTTTGTTCATCTGTAATTTGATTTTTACATGGTGTTAGAATACACATCTTGTTGAACCTGTCTACAACTACATACAAGTAATCATGACCTTTCTTTGACAATGGAAGACCTCCTACAAAATCCATTGAGATACTCTCCCATGGACGTGAAGGTACCGGAAGTGGAGTGTACAATCCTAGTTTCCTATTGCTAGGCTTACTTGTTGCACACAAAGAACATCCTTTAATGAAGCAAGATACATTATCAAACATGTGTGGCCGATAACAATACCTTTGGAGGTTCTCTACTGTCTTGCCTACACCAAAGTTTCCAACAATCAATGAAGTGTGCACCTCCCTTATGATATTGTTTCTTTCTCCCCGTGGAATACATAACTTGCCCAAGCGATACAACAAATTGTTATGTACATGGTAATCTAACTCTTCAATTTTTTTTCCTTGCCTCAAGCTTGCATATACATCTTGAAAGTCATTATCATATGCATCTTGCTCAATGTAAGTTTCATGTAAAATAGAATTGTGTTTGAGTATAATAGATGAATTTACAATAGGCATAGAAATCATATCAGCTACCTTATTGTAGATTCCCTTTTTGTATTTGATAACCAAATGAAATTGTTGTAGAAAACCCATCCATATGAAGTGTTTTGATTGCTACAAATTTGTTTGTGTCTGTAAAAACTTCAATGGTTGATGTTTGGTATGGATAATGGTCTCCTTCCCCATCAAGTAGTGTTTCCATTTTTTAACACTTTGTGTTACACAGTAATTTTTCACTGCCTTCACCCCAGTCCTACTGCGTCATGTGTCCAAGTAAAACATGCTCATGATGAACAAATGCTCTCTTATGTTGCCAATTGACCCACTTTTCCTAAGTTTTCTGCCTCATCGTGAGAATGAACTTAATATACGCAACGATCAATGGTCATAAACAGTCCAGTCACGCCTCCATCACGAAAGTACATCTGATTCCCATGATGGTCAGATTTCATGCTCCAGCGCGAGGCTATCTGCTATCTTTAGCGAAGGTTTGACTGATTACATTTCCTACTAGCGATGTCAGCACTAAAACTTAGTTATAAACTCGTGATGATCCAGATTGGGCGAATTCATTCTAATAGTCGGCCTTCTGGATGTCTCTGGACTTGGTTGTTGGGTTAGTTTGGGTTGTCCTCCTTCCTCTGGCATGGTAGTTCTATCTTTTGTGCTGCTTGCTTTGAGGATAAGCTCCCTCTCCCTCATTTCATGGAGACTCCTTCTCCTATAAAACCACTCACCATTGCTATCATTTGCTAGTTCTTTTGGTTGTACAGTGCTGCTGCTACTTTTGAGTTTGATAGATAGTTGATGTGAGTGTGACAAGTGTGTGATTGCTTTATAGTTTGCAAGAAGGTGTGGAGTGCCCTTAATCTTGTGTAAATCTTGTGGATGAGAGAGAGAGATATATATATTGCTATTTGGGAGACCCATATTTGAGATTGAATGCTTGAAGAAACACACTAGTTGGACCCTCTGAGAAGGCTTGCGACATCAAGACTCGGTTGTAAGCTTTCTCTTATTTTATTATTAATACAATCAATGATGATTTCCTATGTCTTGTATGTAATTTACTTGATATCTCATGACTTCTTGACTTTGTGAGTAAATAAATCAGTGTTGTTTCCCAGTTACGTGCTTTGTTGTTGTCTTGTGTTGCTTCAGATCAATTACTCTTTAAGGAGAAGGAAACAGAAGCTAGAGTAGTGCAACGGAACTTCATCAAACATCGGTTTGAGGTAGGCCTCCAATGATGACTGTTTAAGGGAATTAATTGTTGTTTTGTCCTTGCTGTGGCTAGACCCACTCTAGGGCTAGAGGGGTTGCCTCTGTCTGCAGAGGGAACACTTTCCTACATCACAAGGTGGCGACTCCACTGGGGAGTCCTTTGTATGTTACTTCTCTGGTTTTCTCTTGATTTGATTTTGATTTTGTGTCTTTTGAATTTTGGGGGTTGACTATAAGTCTTTTGGGTTACCTAGGTTGATCTGGGAGATCCCTACATTGATTAAAGTATTGACTAGTTTTTGTTTGGGAGTTTTTGTTCATTTGTCATTGTTTTTTAATATCATCGTGGAAAATAGCTTAACAGTCACGCCGATGTCGCCTTTACTCTTTTGTAAAGTTCTATGTGTCACTGAATAACGCCGTACAGTCGCGAAAACTCCTGAAATTGTTCTGTCGCGGAAGAAACATGTACTCTCGTGACGACATCGCTTTGTTTCTACAAACATTGGCTTATCATCACTAGTTGCTTGTGTAGTGTCCACGACGATTCCTGTAGGATTGTGTTTTTCAATTTTACCTCCTCAATTTACCAGTCCGGTTGATCCCTTGCCTTCTTTCTCTTGCTCAGTAGCTTGTCTTTGACTGTTTATGGTTAAGGCATTCTTTCTTTGGCTTTATTGAATGAATGTTGCATTTTTTCCCGTGTGACCTAGTTCGTTCTTTCAAGTTCTTGAAATCAATTGGCTTGGTTGCTGGTTTGCCCAAGGCTCGTTTTCAACTTTCTGATTGGTTTGTTTGAGCCTTCTCCATTGCTTGCTTCTGGTTGATTTTTAGTGATGATTATTGAACCAATCTTTAGCATTGTTTCAATTTCTGTTCACTACAGAACATAGATCACAACTGTTTGGATCAACCATTTTTTTCACACTTTCTTGTTTGCTTGTTTGTTTCTCTTAAACTTAAAGCAATCAAAATCAAAAGACTGCATTCATTTAGTACATGAAAGTGAAAGTAAATTTGCATTTCAAGTTCGCATATTGGAAAGCAAATGATAAAATATATCATTAGTAGTATTTGTGCACTGTAGGGTTGATGTATTGATGCATTGTGTTTCTTAGTGTTTGCATTTGCTTGCCTTGGTTTTCTTGGTTCTGTAATGATATATCTACCCTCTTGTAGGTAGGTGTTCATTGAAGAAAAAGGATATTTCACTAATTCTAGCTACATCCTAGGTTGTTGTATACATACGGTAAGGCCTGAAAACTGAAACATAATTCAAGATCAACTCTAAAATGAACTGAATGAAATTAACAATGCATTGGAACATAACGCACACTATTTAGAGGTCTAGGCTAGGGATGTGCTCCAACGTCGTTAAACCTAGTCACTATTGTTTTCACTCAAGGTTGGGTGATTCCTCCTTCTGTGACTTAGTAGTGGTCTAGCACGGAATTGTGCTCCCAATACCATTGAGTATATGTTGGGAGACCCCACTAAGTTATCATCCTATATCCCTAGGAAGCCGTTTCTACCACCTTGCAAACCGTAATGCACCGAACACAGCATTTGGGAAGATTAACTGCCGTACAGAAAGTGCTTCGTTTTCATATGATCACCAAGGTGTATATGCAGTTTTATGGGATGTTTGGTAAACCTTTTGCCTAGTTTCTCTAGAGCAGTCACTTTCGTTCCTTTTCAGACTCCTTAAAAGAAAAGGTCCATCTGAGCACTTGTCACTTCAGGTTCATTAAATATTCGAAGGTGACTAGAGTCATCTTTTCATCCTTTTCTCGACTCTTTAAAGATGAAAAGGTCAAGTTCTATTCCCGTGTCTTAAAATTTATTCAGCCACGTTCACAGTTACCCTGTTAGATCTTGTTGTAGTTTAGTTTGCATAGGTTTTTCTCCTTACTTGATTAGTTCTCCCTAGGGCTTTTTGAGTTAAATCATCCTGGTGGAATCAATGATCCCGTCTCCTGTTCCAAGCGACCAAGGATGCCCATCTTCTGTCGCTCCTGAGGTATCGGTTGCTAGTGATACTCTTCCTGTTATTCCGAGTATCCAACTGCTTAACTCTCACGCTCCGGAAGATGAGTCTTACGATATTCGTTGGAACCCCGTTTTGGAGCCTTCCGAAGAAGATTTTCCCCTTACTCCTCCTGGTGTTTAGGTCCCAATGTCTTCTTCTGACATGGATGAGACGACCCCCGTCACAAGTGAAGAGTCCTTTATGGCTAGTGGTGAAATTTCTATACCCACGGAAACTTCACCCTTCCATGTCACCTCCCTTGGTATCATTACGTTATAATGCTCTAGCCGATATCATAGGTTCTAGGTCTCCCATTTCCAGTTCCATGTGGTCTCGTACTGTCACTCTGACTTCGGGATCTTTCACTCCCAGATTCACAATATGACATCTGTCCCAACTATTCCAACCATTTGTGTGGCTTCCTTAGCCCCTGTTGTTAGTGTCGTCATTGCATATTCAGTGGTGACCACTGTTGCTAGGCCTTCGGTAGGTCCTTCACACAGTGGCCCTGCGGCACCCGTATCTGGGGTTGTTGATCCTAGCCTAAGTGCCCCACCTTCTTCTGGTTTCATTCCAGCAGGGGGGGCATATGATCAATCTCCTCAAATTCCTCAGAATCTGGATCCTAAAAATCCATTTAACTATTATGATTCTCGAGGAGCTCATATTTATCATCCTGGACCCATAGCATCTCAACCTTTTATTGGGGTCTTGGTTCCATTGTCTCTTGCTTGGGGTGCCACAACTTACCATGGTGGCCAAGCACAGATTTCAAATGTTCAAGGACCACCCTATCAAGGTCAACCATCTTACGGACAAGAGTCTTACAGACAACCATACTATGGGCAACCTTATTGAGGGCAAACTGTCGGCCCGCAAGGACAACCCATTCTGGGGCAACCTTCGGCCTTCAGTGGGTCTTTTTTCATGTACTTCTGACAACCTTCTGGTAACCCACGACAACCTTACATTCAACAAGGCCAACCTGGTACCCAGCGAGGCCACCCTTCTGGACAAGTTGGTCAGCCTCAATTTAACAAGGCCAGCCAATTGCCCAGCTTACTCAACCATCTAGTCAGTCTGGACAGCCTTCGGTTCCATAAGGTCAACCCAATTCCCAACAAGTCCAAGTTTCTAGGCAAATGGGCCAACCTCAACCTCAACTAGGCCAACCTTCTAGCCAGATGGCTCAACCTATGTCTTCTCAAGGACATCCGTCTGGGCCTGCTCAACCGGGCACTCAAATGATTGTTGCTTCTCAAGCTCCACCCAGTTTTCAGCCCCAGTTTGGGCTCCAGACCCAATCTGGTCTTCAAATTCAGGTTGGATCCCAATCCCAACCTACTTATCAGATGTAGCCTGGCTCCCAGGCTCAATTTGGAGCCCAACCGCCTTATGGTTTTCAGCAATCCCAAGGGCAAACCCAATTTACCCCATACCAAAATTATCAACAAATGTAGGTGAATCCTTACTAGAATTTCCAGCAACTGCTCCTGCAGGCCAAGTTGGTAATCAGTGGAAAGCTAGGGGGTAGATCCAGGGTCAACCATCTAGTTACAGCTATAACCCCTATGGAAAAAATCCCTACGGACAAAACCCTTCTAGGCCAAATCCATCCGGACAAAATCAGTGGGGGCAACAAGCAGCTGGGTGGAACTCTGGTGCTACCTCCTACCTGCGGCCTCAGATGTACTTTAACCCTCAATTACCCTTTTAGCAATGTTGGAGTTACCGGATGTGTCCAAACTAACAAATGGTCCCATTCTTCATAATCCGTATTGGCCACCATTTCCAACTAAGATTCTCGGTGATTGTCCCAAGTTTGATGGTAAAGCTGGAGAAGATCCCCAAGCCGACATCATGACTTATCATCTATGGTGTTCGTTAAACACATGGATTGACGATTCAATCTGGCTCGTCCTTTTTCAACTGACCCTCACTGGCTCTGCTGCTAAATGGTATATTGAGTTAGCTCGCGGATCTTTTTAGGGCTTTAACTCGTTGGCTATGGAATTTTTAACTCATTTTCAGTTGCCGATTCGATATGAGACTATTATAGACATTTTTGGGCACTACAACCCCAATCATACATGTCCATAAACCAAGGGCTCCTAAGTCCCTAAAAGTGTTGTTTCATACCCTAAAGGAACAAGGTCAGCTCATTACATCATCTCCCACAAGTTCTCCACAGAAAACTACTCAAAAATGGTCAAAACTTGACCATACTGATTGCTCAGTGCTGAGGGTGAGATGCATCGCACCTATTACACACGGGGGGTGCGATGCATACTGAAAATTCCTTCTATAGGGTGCAATGGATGAGAGTAGACAAAGGGCGAAGGCAGTTTGCTAAGTGGATGATCTTGGAATCTTCCAAAAACTTCCCCAAGACACTTGTCTCTCTGAATTCACCCAGGGATGAGTAAGAGATCATCTCCAAGTGGAACCAAGAACTATCAAAGAGAAGACACTAATCAAAATCTCAGAAGCTGACTCACCTCCCTGCAATCATCTATATATGGATCCATCATCCCCGAGATCCAGAGGTTGGAATTTTGTATCTTGTAAGGAAGTGCTATTGGTTTCTTGTTGGAATATCATAGTGTTGGGTGATCTAAGCTTTTCATGAGGTGAAAGAAGGGCTTTCATGCTGGAGGATGATGCTGGGTCAGAATAATTGGTTGTAATCCTCTTTGCTTATTCTTGATATTAATAAAGCTATTCAAGTTTTCCTCCACATTCTTGTATGTTTGATGATATATGCATTTGTGTGGTCAATATATATCTGGTCATATATTGTTTATCATTTTAGATCTCTGTTCCTCGATAGTATTATGCTTCTTTGATTCCACAGGTGCTCTTTAAAGCTGGGTAGACAAAGGAGAAAGCGGCAAGGATCTATGAGAAGGGAGAGGAGCCAAGCAAGGAACCAAGCACAAGACTAAGGTTGGTGTCCTTCATTCCTCTCTTATCTACTTCTCATAAAGGAAAATGAAAGTAGTTTTAGTTTGTTTGTTTCTAAGATAGCTACCAGTCTTAGTGGGACTAGCAGCTCCGAGTGGACACTAGATTTCCCGATAACAAAATTGCAACTCTGCTGGGGAGCGAATAGATTGTTTACTTGTCTATATTTGTTTGTTTTATAAACTTACAGACGAAGCCTGAAGTCAAGCCAACTAACCTTTGAACTGCATTTTCTATGCAAGTGCAAAGTAGATCAATGCTGCTTCAGTCTATCTCTGGTTTTTGTTTATAAACTAAACAATCGATTTGCAAACCTTCTAATTGCCCTAGTGGTGGCTCTAGTAACCTCATTAGATCAGCCCTTGTGATTTATATTTACTGTACATCACTTTCTCGGCCTAAATCCCTGAACAGAGTTGCAAACTGTGACCCGGAACCCAGTTGAAGTCTCGTCCCTGGACCATCGCACCTTCTACTCTTGGGAATCTGGATGCATCACACTTTCCATGTGTAGTAGGTGCACTGCATTGCACTTTCCCTGTGTTACAGGTGCGCTGGTCAGACAAGACCTCTTCTGCTCTCAGTTTTTAGTTTCTGTGTTCACTCTCTTCAGCTCTATCCAGGAGTTTTGCTGTCTATGATCAGTATACCACTATGGAAACCCCCTCCCTTTCCATCATTCTGCCTGCATTGTGAAAAGAACTGTGAATGTTTTTATGTATTGTGTTCCATTTTCAGTTCTCTTTTACAAAGAAATATCATAATCAAACTGTCGTCTTCTGATTTGAAAGTGTCGCAAGTGTCGTTTTCAGTCAAAGAAAAGAATTCTATTGTTCTTGATGGTCGATTATACATTTACTCTTGTATTTCATTTGAATTAGTAGTTTTTCAAGTGTCGAAAGCAGTTTTAAATTCAAAATAGCAAAGTGTCGTCATTATCTTCCTTTTGTTTTTGAAGAGAAATTTGTTAGTACTATCGCTTTGAAAAGATAATTCAGATTTGTACTTAGCATTCTTCTTGTCATTCACACATTAAGAAATCTGAAAAAAAATACATGCATGTGCATTTTCATTTATACTGCTTGTTGGTTTGATTTAGGACAATGCATCTAGTGTGTGCTCTCTGCTCTATGTTGAAAGAATACCGTATCCCTTTCTTTAGTAGCTAGGATTTTCATTGCAAAAAGAAGATTAATCGATTGTTTATCATCTTAGATTGCATTTTAGGAATTATATATACATCACGTGGTGAAAATGAAAGGAAAATTTCTTAAGAAAGATCAACTGTAAAATAAATTTAATGAACCTAAAAAATCTTTGGAACCTAACGCACAACATCTAGAAGTCTAGGCTAGAGACGTATTTCGGCGTTGTAAAGCCTGGTAACTATCACTTTCACTGTTGGTTGGGTGATTCCTCCTCTTTGAGATGACAAGTGCCAGTACAGACTTGTGCTCCCACGTACCATCGAGTATATATTGGGAGACCACAATAGGCTATATCCTTTATCCATCGGAAGTCGTGTCTATCGCCCTATCGATCACAATGCACTGAACACAACATTTAGGAAGATTGACTGCCGTACCGTAAAAAGTATTCTGCAGCTTTGTGATTGGTTTGATAATTCCTCTGTCTAGATTTCTAGAGTAGTTTCTTTCATTCCTTTTCAGACTCCTTAAAGGAAAAGGTCCATCTGAGCACTTGTCACTTCAGGCTCATTAAAAATCGAAGGCAATTATAGTCATCTTTTGTTTTTTCTCGACTCTTAAAAATTGAAAAAACAAGCTGTGTCAAAGCGTCTAAAATTTATTTTAATCGGAATAATATCACCATTCCCGCATTGGTCTTAGGTTGAGAAAAATGGAGTCCACCAACCAAGGAGTTCCCCTCGGAGGGAATCCTAGTCCTTTCTCCTCTTGGGGAGATGTTGGTGCACCTCATATGGCCACGTTGTCACTTCCAGGATTGACTATTGGCTTGCCAATATGGCTCTTCTTGACCTCCGTCGTTCAAAACACCGTGATTCCTAAACAATCAAGTCAGCAACTGGATGATACTAAAGTTACTCCCCAACCTTCTACTTCATCCAATTCTCCCTCTCCTCCTTCCTCTTCGCTTGATAAAGCTGGTAAAGCCAAAAATCAAGTAACTAAGAAGGAGAAGAAGGGGAAGGAGAAGAAAGAGAAGAAGAAGAAGGAGCCAAAGGTGAAAAGGGATAACCAGGCATCGTCTAGTGAAAATCCACACACCGCACCATCTAAGCCTAAATCTCCATGCGTCATTTGCAAAGGAGAACATTATCATCGAGATTGTCCCTGCATCCGTCGGATCTTAAGGGGCTGGTCTCCTCGTTTGCACAACCCGGTGTCATCAACCTCTGAAGACCATGTTGAAAGTACACCATCAACTAGTGAAAGTGAAGCATTTGGACAAAAAAGGAAATGTAAATTTCCTTGTAAACTATGTGAAGGCAATCACACCGTCCATCGTTGTCCCTTCCTATACGAAGCTAAAATATTTTTTGATGACCGTCCGGCTTTGCCGCTATAGCTTCCTACTAGATATAAGAAACTCTTGCCGAGTCCATCACTGGTTGAAAAACTGACTGACACACCTTTGTGGTTGGTCGAAGCACCTGTCATTGAAGATAAACCCACTGAATCCATACCAGATGAAAGTCAAAAGGTTGAGGCAGCAGTCGACCCGGTCTTGCCTTCGGAAGGTCCATCTTTAGATGACATAATCACCGAAGAGAATGAGAACGACACTGTTCAAATTCTTTTCATAAACACAGACTTCAGTGAACATGGGGGTAGTCTACCTGTTCCTTTACCGCAGGAAGGAAGTTTTTTAGAGTCATATCCGACCATCTATTCAGTCCCACCTCCAAGCAGCCTAGTCATTTCCTTCGATTGGAATCTACTAGGTAGACCCCATGTACCGGCTAATGTACCATTCCGAATTATTGTACAAGCTTACAAAATGATCATGGTTGGTACCATCATAGATGAAGGGGCTTCTATGAGTATCCTTTCCTCAACTGCTTGGGAAGCGCTTGGCTTGCCATCGCCTTTGCCTGAGATGAGAAATATGACAGGCTTCAACAAAGGAACCAGTCGGCCGTTAGGGATCCTTCCCAGTGTGCCCATAACATTGAGAAGGAAACCCATTTACGTGAATGTAATGGTAGTCCGAGGACCTCTAAATTATAATCTGCTCCTTGGATGCGACTATATTTATAGCATGGGAGCCATTGTCTCCTCACTCTTCAGAGTAATGTGTTTTCCGCATGAAGGCCAAGTAGTCAAGCTCATAGACCGGCTTTCATTCCCCGGATCACACATAGCTAATAGTCAAATGCCATCCCTAATGGTCTTTTCATGCAAGGAATGTCTCATCAATCTCTAGTCCATCCACCCGAAGAGCTCGAGTGATTCATGAGGACATGACTGAAACCCAGGGGGCATGCACCCTAGTCTGTTTCGGCAGGAAAACCTTGGGTATAGGGTAGGCTTCCACGGAGGATATATGACTAGTCTGACACACCCGTCCGTTTAGGAAAATGGGATTAGACTGGAATAAGGTTCCCTCGTCAAAGTTATGTGAGTGGAGGCGACCGCACCACTCACCTTTGTCTATTTCGGTAGACATCGCCAAGGAAGCATTTTGTCTGCAACGCGGATGGAGAGCTTTCATATGGTAGCCTAGAAACTTTTCGCTATACTTGGGAGCATGCAAACATTTTTGCATGCAAGCAAAGAGCGACCATTTATTTTCTTAGTTTGTAGTTTCTCAACCCTTTAAACTCGTAGGATTGGTCGTTCCTAACTGGCATAAAGAAAGGATCCGGGGCAAAGCTTTGAAAGGTGCAAGCTCCATAAAAAATGGCATCTTAGATGAGATATCCTTATCATAGACTAGCACGAGAAGTTTTTATGTGGAGTTCAAGCTCGTTAAAATTTAAACCTAAGAAATGAGCAAATGTTTTCCCCAGAGTTTAAGCTCATTAAAAAATGAACCAATTTCCAGTAAATAACCATTCTGAATGCATTATCATCAGCTTTTGAGCCCTGGTCATGTTCTCATCATCACCTCCACTCTGTTTTGGCCGATCATTCACCTCCATTTGATTTTTTACCCCTTTTGAGGAATAGCTGTGAAGAGTGATCTTGTTAGCCATCCTTGTGACACTGCCATGATTGGAAAATTCCAAACCTTACCTAGAATCAGTTGCTACCCAAAATTATCACTCATTCCTCAAAAATGAGTCTCCATTAAGCTCTTTTCACCTAACTCGTAAAACATGAAAATATTGTCGAGTGATTGGCCTCTCCAGCTCGTTAAAGCAACCATAAGTGCTATCCCTCCTCTAGATTTTAATCCTTTTGGACCTGAGGGATTATTACACAAAACGATCGAGTGCTTGTTTTGTTTGGCTCGTTAAAATTACTGAAAATTCATCCCTTTTGTATTATTTTATACTTTTTCGGACTTAAGGGATTACATGATGAAAAAGGATTATTGGAGTTTCCTTTATGTCCCTTTCAGACTCTCTAAAATTGAAAAGGACCGAGTTATCTTTGTCGTTAAACTTGTTAAAACCGAATAGTGAAAAACTTGTCCATACAGACAAGAACGTGTTTCACTGTTGCTAGGCTCGTTAAAATATAACGACAGGTTTCCCTGAAGGGAAAATTATAGAACAAGCATATGTTATCCTCCTCAAGCTTGACAAAAATAAAGAGGTACTGGTCATCAATGACTAGGGAAAAATTGGGAAGAAAACTTGAAGAAACTTTATTGGTAGCAAGTCGCTCTTGAACATGAAACTTTCTCTCCGCATCCGAGTCGGGTTGGGTTGTTCCGTTCACCGGTCATATCACCATTGGTCCACCGCACCATCCATATTTGGGGTTAACGCTACCAATCCATGTCAGTTTCACCGGTATGTTCAAGAGAAGTCACTCAGAGAATTCACTTGTGTCTCATCCGCTGCAATACATTCACGCTCCATTCTTTCATGATCGCCACCCTGAACCCTGTATCATCAGATTGTTTTCACCTCCAAAATCATTTACTCCATTCCATGTCGTAAATGTGGGATTCATTAAGGCCCTCCTACGACAGGTCGGTTCTTGTCGACATCAGCTCATTATCCGAGAAGTCGACTTAGGAACAACCCTTTCAGTACTTTGAAGCTTGCATGCCTCAGTGGCAAGTTTCTCACTTCCAGCGACAGGTTTACATCAATGGCCTTCGACCGAAAGATTTTGCATGATGTTCAACGCCAAGTCCCTTTTCACACCACTTGAATTGTACTGTAGTACCTTGAGGGTCATCATCATTATCAGTGATTCCTCTCGCGCCTGTTAACAACTTACATCATTGGCTGGTAATCAGGTGATGTCTTTCCATGTTCAACCCCAAAACATCTTTCACATGGATCGACTTATACTCCCAGTGAAGATTGGATGAGTTTGAAGACCCTGGATCTAGTTTCATCCATCCGGGCTGCGATATATTCAGGAAAATAAAGACATCAAATGTACATTGTTGCTGCACAGATGATCATCCGAATCAAAGGATGATGACTCTATCAGAATCATTAGTCTCCCACACAGACGGTTGTCTATCTTATGTACATGAAAATGAATTTATAAAGTTGAGCATGGGAATGCATGCCTCAGCTAGATCATGCAAAATATTATGAAGATAATGTATTTTATTGTATCTTATTACAGGTCGCCTTCCAGCTCGAAAAAACTTCGGATCCTCATGATAAAGAATTTCACCCAACATCAAAAGATTAACGACCTCATGCTTTAGGGGGCAACTGTTATAGACATTTTTGGGCACTACAACCCCAATCATACATGTCCATAAACCAAGGGCTCCTAAGTCCCTAAAAGTATTGTTTCATACCCTAAATGAACAAGGTCAGCTGATTACATCATCTCCCAGAAGTTCTCCACTGAAAACTACTCAGAAATGGTCAAAACTGGACCATATTGATTGCTCAGTGCTGAGGGTGAGATGCATGGCACCTATTACACACGGGGGGTGCGATCCATACTGAAAATTCCTTCTATAGGGTGCGATGGACGAGAGTAGACAAATGGCGGAGGTAGTTTGCTAAGTGGATGATCTTGGAATCTTCCATAAACTTCCCTAGGACACTTGTCTCTCTGAATTCGCGTAGGGATGAGTAAGAGATCATCAATCTCCAAGTGGAACCAAGAACTATCAAAGAGAAGATACTAATCAAAATCCCAGAAGCTGACTCACCTTCCTGCAATCATCTATATATGGATCCCTCATCCCAGAGATCTAGAGGCTGGAATTTTGTATCTTGTAAGGAAGTGTTGTTGGTTTCTTGTTGGAATATCATAGTGTTGGGTGATCTAAGCTTTTCGTGAGGTGAAAGAAGGGCTTTCATGCTGGAGGATGACGCTGTGTCAGAACAATTGGTTGTAATCCTCTTTTCTTATTCTTGATATTAATAAAGCTATTCAAGTTTTCCTCCACATTCTTGTATGTTTGATGATATATGCATTTTTGTGGTCAATATATATCTGGTCCTATATTGTTTATGATTGTAGATCTCTGTTCCTCGATAGTATTATGCTGCTTTGATTCCATAGGTGCTCTTTGAAGCTAGGTAGATGAAGGATAAAGCGGCAAGGATTTGTCCTAAGGGAGAGGAACCAAGCAAGGAACCAAGTGCAAGACTGAGGTTGGTGTCCTTCATTCCTCTCTTATCTACTTCTCATAAAGGAAAACAGAAGTAGTTTTAGTTTGTTTGTTTCTAAGATAGCTACCAGTCTTAGTGGGACTAGCAGCTCCGAGTGGACACTAGATTTCCCGATAACAGAGATGGGCACACATCTCCTGACATCCTTAAAACAAACCACGGCCACACATATCTCCAATCATATCCATGAATGGAGACGACGTCACCATTTGATTAAGTTTTGGATTCCTGATCAGCTTCTGACCAACTGGTTCACAACCTCATTTGTCAGTCCGATAGCCTGGGACATTGCTATGGGGGCATGTGTAACTGAAGAGCAGGCTATTGCATGTGCTCAGTACGTTGACTTGGTGTACTCCTAGTTTGGTACACTATATGATTATTTTCTAGGTGCTCCAACGCCTGGAACTTCCAAAGCCTCGCCAACACCATCTATTGACAACGTCATTGGTTCTGTTAATACATCCTCTAAGAAATCCTCCGCGAACCCTGGGAAGCAAAAGTCGAATGCTTCGAATGAAGACATTTCTCAGGTTGTATCCAATTCTGGTAACACTTCCAAGGTTAACACCATTCAGTCCACCACAGCAGACAAAGCCTTGAAAGGGAAAAAGAAGCGAAAAGGAAAGAATAAAGTTGATCAGTCGAAGCAGGATTCCCCTAAACCTCCACCCGAGGAAGGTGCAAAACGCAAGCCTAAGTATCCTCGGCTTATCTATGACGAGGATCACTACACCAAAGACTGCTCGAGGTGGTCTGAAGTTATTCATTTGCTGAAAGGTGCCACTGGGACTCCTGTCATGCTCAAAGACCCTTTTCCCTCGCAGCAAACGCAAATGGTTGTCGATCCTTCTCAATCCTCTTCTCCCTTTGGCTCTCAAGTATTTATGGCTGGGACGATTCCCATCCACATTAGTACTCAGGGAAAAGAGTATTCATCGCCTGCTGAGAAGGAGACTGAGGTCCCCTCTAGTGCTCCTCCGTCCAGTTCTGGTCCCCTCCATATCGAGCAACCTAGCACTAAAGCGGTCATCCGGCCTCTTCCTAAGGGCGTGCTCCGGAAGTGTTCTTACAACCCTAATTCTTGTGCTACTCAGCACTATAACATCGTTGAGGACTTAGCCCAGGCTCCATCAGCTATGTCCACGTTAGAATTCCTCTAGATCTGCCCCTCTCAGAGGAAGTCCTTGCTATCGGCTATTGGTGGCATTGACCCAGCTGACTTGGACTTGATCACTTTTGACCTAGACAGTCATATACTAAGACTACCTCACCAAATTTCCTTCCTTATCTAGGTCATCATCAATTCTAAAATGATTCATCGTACTGTCATTGATGAAGGTGCTTCTTCTTGCATTATGTCTGTTGCTTGTTGGAAGGCTATTGGTTCTCCGACTCTGAGCTAGTCTCCTATGACTTTGGAAGCCTTTGGTGGGAGAGAGTCTCGTCCTTATGGTATACTCCAACGCTTGCCTATTACTCTGGAAGGGAAGACGATCAAAGTGGAGGTGGAAGTTGTTGATGCCAATTTAACTTACAACCTCCTTTTAGGACGGAGCTGGACATATGCCATGCAAGCCGTGGCTTCATCTCTATTTTGTGTTATTCGTTTTCCTCATCAAGGGAAGATTGTCACAGTAGACCAGTTGTCCTTCTTCACCTCCTCCTCCTCCGATGGAAACGTGCATTTTGTAGAGCATACCTCTGTTAGGATATTCCGACACATAGGATATAGTTAAGTTCAACTTGGTCTAGTGTAGAGTTAGGTATAGAGTTAGGTAAAGTGTGTTTCTTTACCGTTGTACATTTTGTAACTTACAATCCGACGGTCACGATATGTTGTGATCCGACAGTTCATTCTCTCCTCGGTATTACCGACACTTGATCTGTGGCTTGACACCCGATTGGTCCATGAGTTCTATTTAAAGCGCATGGAGGGTCATTCTTCAGGTAATCCGTGCATGAGAGAAGCTTATGTAAATTTTCATTCTTTGATTAATAAATTGCCTGTAGTAGCCACGTTGGCGCAGGCCGTGGACTGTTTCCCTCTTTGAGGGTTTTAACCACGTCAAAAATACTGGTGTATTGATCTGTGATCTGGTTGTGAGCGGTGTCCTTTTGGTATTCTTCCTGAGGAACTTACCCTGTAAATTCCTACATGGTATCAGAGCTATTTGAGGGCCGCGTCCATTGGTGATCCAAATCTGAAGCCGGTAGAACTGCATGCGGCTGTCGTTTCCTAGATCTGTTGTTTTTGACTGCTTTCGAGCCAAGAGGACTGCTCTGTTGCGTTTGGAGCATCTGTTCCAGTGAGGAACCCCTTCCGTTTCACGCGAAAAGGTTTCCGGTAGCCCTAGCTGCGTCATTTTTCAGATCGGGAGGTATACAGTGTTTTTGCAGTTTACTGTTATTTTCTCTCTGCTTATTTCGGTTTCGGTTTATTTACCCTTTTTTTTAACCGGATCTATATCTTTCATTTCTGCGTATGCTCTTTGCCCTGCGACTCTGTGCAATCTGGGCAAATCAGAAACAGGAAGGAAGGATTTTTCTCATGCGTATGCTCTTTTCCCTGCACCTTAGTGTGATCTCGGAAAATCAGAAACATTGAGAAAAATATTTAGTTTTTCGGCTAAAGCTAACTTTGAGATTTTTTAAAAAAATATCTAGTTTTTTGGCTAAAGCTAACTTTGAGCCGCAAGGTTCGTTTTTCTTTGCATATTCGTGTTGGGTTTTGTTTTTTGTGTTTTGTATGGAAAAAGAGCTTTCTCAAGGCAAGCACGCAAACCGAGGCCCCCCCCTCCTCTCTCTCTCTCTCAAATTTTTTGTATAGATCAATTGGTTCAAAGCTATTTTAAGAGAGTAGAGGTCTTGGGTTCAAGTCTCCATTTTGTGGGGGCGGATTTCTTTTTCATTCCCACACATTCGCGCACTTTGCCGGCAACTTCAACAATTTTTTTTCAAAAAGCCATAACTTCTTCATCCGGAAGCCTTTTTCAGAGCCGTTTTTTTTAAAACAGCCTAATTTTTCGAGATCTATCCATTGGAACACTTACTTTCAGCATCTTCAGCTTCAGTTTTTTTAAAAAATGGAAAGTCCATGCCAAGTCATTCTTGACAGCACTAACTACTTCCAATGGATAGCCTACATGGAAGATTTACTTAGAAGTAAAGGTCTCTACAGAATAGCCACAGACCAAGAGAAGAAACCAAAAGATGAAGACAAGGCTGCAAAATGGGAAAATAGACAAGATCAAGCACATGGTTTGATAGGGATGTCTATTTCTCCTGATCTTAGATTCCATATTGCAGAACTTGAGACTCCTCATGAAGCATTGGAAAAAATCGCTAAAGTTTTTGGGATTAAAAATGAAATTAGAGCCCATCAACTTGAAAATGAGTTGCTTACTTTGGATCCTAATAATCTTTCTTGCATTGAAGATTTCTTGTCCAAATTCAAGACCCTTAGATATCTCTTGGAAGGTGTTAAGGTTAAGAAAGAAGATGGTAACCTTATTTATTCCATCCTTACTAAGTTGGGACCAGCCTACTCTGTATTTGTTTCCACTTTCCATTCTACAAGGGAAGCTTTCATTTGTCAAGGAAAAGACTACAAGGCCCCTTCCTTTGACTCCTTTTGTGATTCCTTAATAAGAGAACAAGAAAAACACTTACACATTGGTCTTCTTAATCTTGGAAACTCTTCCACGAAAGCGTTAGCCGCCCAGCAGCAACCAAATTCAAAGAATCCTAAGAAGTCATATCCTCAAAAGAATGGTCCTAAACCAACTCAGCCTCAAAATGAAAGATCATTTCAGCAAAATGATAAGACCAATAAAAACAAATGGAAGAAGACTGATAGACATTGTAACTTTTGTAATCGAGATGGCCACTTAGAATCTAAATGCTTTAAGAAGATGGAAGCCTTGGAAGCCGCAATGAAGAAACATAACATCCATGTGGAGCCTACTTCAACTTCAACTTCTGGAATGGCACTTTCTGCATGTCGTTGTCAATCATCTCAGTCTGGTTATGCATTAAATGTATCTTCTTCCTCTCCTTCTCATGAGTGGCTCATTGATTCTCGAGCCTCTTATCACATGGCCAAAAAACAAGCCATGTTTTCTTCTTTAAATGATTGTAACACCAAAAACATATATGTTGGTGATGATAGATCTCTTAATGTTGTCGGGACTGGAACTGTTCATCTAGACAATGGTCAGTTTAATGATGTATTATGTGTTCCAACCTTATCCTGCAACCTTCTATCTGTATATCAGATAACTCATTCAGGTGAAGGTAAAATTGTTGAATTTTCACCTCATGATGTTGTAATCAAGGATCTAAGAGATCCTAAACAGATTCTAGCTACTGGTATTGCTGATGATTCCACAAGGTTGTATAAGTTTCACAACTTTGGGTCATCAAATCTTCCCTCAGTATTTGTTGCTCATAATGATGTAGTGAGCAAACTTTGGCATGAGCGATTTGGTCACTTAAACTATCGCTCCCTTCAGCATCTATGTAAAGAAAATATGGTGACAGGTCTTCCTATGGTATCTTGCAGAGATGGTGTTTGTTCTGGATGTGTACTCGGAAAACATCATCGAGACAGTTTTGACAAATGTGCCTCTTGGCACGCCTCAGCCCCTTTACAGCTTGTGCACAGTGATTTATGTGGTCCACTTCCTGTTGCTTCATTCTCTGGCTGCAAGTATTTCTTAACTTTCATTGATGATTTCTCCAGACACACTTGGGTATACTTCTTAAAACTCAAGAGCGAAGTATTTAACACATTTTTGGCCTTCAAAGCCTTTGTTGAAAAACAATCTGGACATCAAATTCTTAAGCTAAGAACTGATAATGGTGGAGAATATGTTAAAAACACATTCATCAACTTTTGCACCGAAAATGGAATTCAAATGCAACATACTGTTCCATACACTCCACAACAAAATGGTGTAGCTGAAAGGAAAAATCGCACCTTAATTGTGCAAATTATATAATCAATCGCACTCCTACTAAGGTTCTAGAGAATATCACTCCAGAAGAAGCTTGGAGTTCCATTAAACCAGATGTAAGTCACTTTCGTGTTTTTGGAAGTGAAGCATGGGCCCATATTCCAGATTAAAAGCATAAAGCTTTAGAACCTAAGAGTGAGAAATGTACTTTTGTTGGATATTCTGAAGATGTAAAAGGTTATAGACTTATTCCATTTAAGTCCAAAAATGTTATCATTAGAAGAGATGTAAAATTTGATGAAAATAAATCGGCTTGCGAGCCTAGTCCGGCGGATGTGCCACCTCTTCCTATCTCTTCTACTTTTGAAAACATTTCTTCTTCAGATGATGAAAGTGAGGATGATAATCCTCCCCCACCTTCTCAGGATCCTCAACTTCCAAGATGGGTCTGTGCTACTCGGGATGCAGCAGGTGATCTTGCCGGTGATCCTACAGATCAGTGACGTACACGTTCTCAGTTTGAAAGAGCCTCTTCTTTACTGGCTCAAGCTCCAGTAAATCATGATCCTGACACTTTTGCAGAAGCTTCAGGCCATCCACATTGGGAAGTAGCTATGAATGAAGAATATCATTCATTGTTGGCAAATGATACATGGGATCTTATTCCTCTACCAAAGGGACGCAAACTTGTTAGATGTAAATGGGTTTACAGAACCAAGTATGGACCAGATGGGAAAGTTGATAAACATAAAGCTCGTCTTGTTGCTAAGGGCTTTTCACAGGTTGAAGGCATTGACTACACTGAAACCTTCTCCCCTGTTGCCAAAATGAATTCTATCCGCCTTGTTCTTTCCCTTGCTGCCTCTTTAAAATGGGAAGTCCATCAGATGGATGTTAAATCTGCCTTCTTGCATGGGGACTTGCAGGAAGAAATCTATATGGAACAACCCATTGGCTTCATACAAACAGACTCCAGCCTTGTTTGTCGACTTAAGAAATCCCTTTATGGTCTCAAGCAAGCTCCTTGGGCTTGGTATGCCAAAATGGATAGCTTTCTTTTAGAATCTGGCTTTTCTAGGTGTTATTCTGACAATACTGTCTACACCAAGAAAGTGGGCAACTCTCTTATCATCCTTGTTCTTTATGTTGATGATCTTATTCTTATTGGTAGTGATCCCAACCTTATAAACCATGTGAAGTCCAGCCTTAAAAAGAAATTTGAAATGACAAACATAGGACACTTACACTATTTTCTCGGTCTTCAAGTCTTGCAATCCAAGGAGGGTATTTTCCTTTCCCAGTCCAAGTATGCTTGTGATATTCTTCGTCATTTTCACATGGAAGACTGTAATCCAGCCCCTTCTCCCTTTCAGTCTGGAGTCAAACTTTCAGTCTCTTGTACTTCTCCTGAAGTTGATGCTACCTTATACCGTCAACTTGTAGGAAAACTCTTGTATTTAACCCATACTCGTCCTGACCTTTCCTTTGCTGTTGGCCTTGTTGCTCGTTTTATGCAAAACCCCTGTGAAAGTCATTGGAAAGCAGCTAAAAGAATACTTCGTTATGTTCGAGGTACAGTACAGTTTGGGATTCATTACAGTGCCAAAGCAGCTCCTCTATTAGTTGGTTTCACTGATTCTGATTGGGCTGGTGACCCTGATGATCGGAAGTCTACTGCCGGTTATGTCTTCACTCTTGGTTCAGGACCTATTACATGGGCTTGTAAGAAACAGGCTGCCATTTCTCTTTCGTCAGCAGAAGCAGAGTATCGTGGTGCCGTGGAAGCTAGTAAGGAAGCCTTGTGGCTTCGTCAGATCCTATCAGAGTTTGGCTTTGAGCAGCAGCATCCAACCACACTTTGGTGTGATAATCAAAGTGCCATTCAGCTATGCAAAGATCCAGTCTAGCATCAGCGCAACAAACACATTGAACTACACATGCACTTCATCAGAAAGCTCATTCATGACCATGTTCTTGAAGTGCAATATTGTTCAACAGATGATCAGGTTGCAAACATCTTCACAAAGGCTCTCACAGAGGCGAAGTTCACTAAACTTCGATATATGCTTGGAGTTCAGGAAGTTGTCACTAAGGGGGGATAGGCTCTAGTGCCTCCTTCCCTCTCCTATTGTGTCATATTTGTAAATCCTTCAATCCTATCCCAAGTTGTTCTTAAGGGGGGATGTTAGGATATTCCGACACATAGGATATAGTTAAGTTCAACTTGGTCTAGTGTAGAGTTAGGTATAGAGTTAGGTAAAGTGTGTTTCTTTACCGTTGTACATTTTGTAACTTACAATCCGACGGTCACGATATGTAGTGATCTGACGGTTCATTCTCTCCTCGGTATTACCGACACTTGATCCGTGGCTTGACACCCGATTGGTCCATGAGTTCTATTTAAAGTGCATGGAGGGTCATTGTTCGGGTAATCCATGCATGAGAGAAGCTTATGTAAATTTTCATTCTTTGATTAATAAATTGCCTGTAGTAGCCACGTTGGCGCAGGTCGTGGACTGTTTCCCTCTTTGAGGGTTTTAACCACGTCAAAAATACTGGTGTATTGATCTGTGATCTGGTTGTGAGCGGTGTCCTTTTGGTGTTCTTTCTGAGGAACTTACCCTGTAAATTCCTACAACCTCCATTCCGTGTGAGAGTGTGGATGCTGGACTCTTTAAAGATCCTTCCCTTATGGGTGTTTTTTCACTCCCACCTCCCAACATCACCCCCATTAATATGATTTCTGTTCACTCTGATCCTTGTGTTCTTCCCCCCATTGATCAAATAGAATCCTGGGGCAATGAGATGTCATTGAGTCCTGCTGAGCTCAACTATGTCGAAATTGTTTCTACATTGGCTCCCTCCTCTAAATCTTCTCCTTCGAGAAGAGCTCTCGACCCGTACGTTAAATCCCCTTGGATTGGAGATGGCGTTTCTTCAGACCCTTTAAAGGAAATTTTTCCTTCTGACGAAGCGATTATTGAGACCATGTCTTTCGAGGAACCCCCTTGGTCTGATCATCACCATCGTTCCTCATTTCTCTGTGCCCATCGAGAAATGCTTACTTGTCTCGAGCGGTTTGCTCCTTGTCTCCCATATCAACCCCTCCAAACACCCATCCAAGTTCATCAAGTGTCTTCTGAAGGGAATATGGGAAACATTACGTAAACTCAGCCAATCAACATCTTTATTCAACGAGGGATTGTCGAGCACATCCATGTTGGAGTAACTTGTACTCCAGAGGAGATTCACCTTTATACTGATTGTTTTCGCGAATTTCGTGATGTGTTTGCTTGGTCTTACGAAGAGATGCCCGACATTGGTCCTAACATCGTGGTGCATGAGATACCTACATATCCGGGTGTCAAAGTTGTTCAACAGTGTCTATGCCCCGTGCACCCCTGAAAGGCTGCAACTATTAAAGAGGAAGTTGAAAAGTTTCTTAAGGTTGGCTTCATCTATCCTATCCCACTCACAGATTGGGTTTCTAATATTGTCCCTGTGACTAAAAACCAGGGCACTATTAGGGTATGTGTTGATTATCGTGATATTAATAGTGCCTATCCCAAAGATAACTACCTTACACCCTTCATTAACTAGCTCATTGATGAGTGTGCCGGGAGTGAGATATATTATTTATGGACGGCTTTTCTGGTTATAACCAGATTAATATTTCACTTGCGGATCAACACAAGACCGCCTTTATCTGTCCGTGGGGCACTTTCACTTATAAAAAGCTCCCCTTTGGTTTAAAAAATGCTGGTACCACCTTCCAACACACAATGTCTTTTGCGTTTCATGATATTCGACACATTATGTAGCCTTACTTAGATGATCTTCCGGCTCATATAGCAAAGCGCCAAGACCATCCAACCCACCTTCGTGAAATTTTTCTCCACTGTTGACACTATCGTATCTGGCTGAATCCGCATAAATGTGTCTTCTACATTGAGTCAAGCAAACTTCTCGGGTTTATTGTCTCCCGAGAGGGTATCCGTCTTGATCCCCTTAAAGTTGAAGCCATCTTGAATCTCCCTCCCCCTGCTTCCTTGCAGCAATTGCAGAGTTTGCAGGGTAAAGAAAATATTTTATGATGATTTATTCTGAATTATGCCGAAGTGGCCAAAGGCTATACGCGGTTATTAAAGCAGGATACCCCTTTTCTTTGGGATGCACAAAAGTCATTCGAGTGCCTCAAGTCCCTCCTTGTTTTTGCTCCGTTGTTGCATCCCCCTAATTATCACCGTGACTACACTCTATATTTAGCCGATGTCGATACCACTATTGGCATGGTTCTAGTTCAAGATGATGATGATGACACTGAGCATGTCATTTACTATGTCAGCTGCAGTTTACTAGATACGGAAACTCGATATGCCTATGTCGAGAATTTGGCTTTGGCTGCTGTTTGCACCATCCAGCGTTTCCACCACTATATATTATTGCGTACCACGATGGTGATTTCTGATTGCAACCCAATGACATACATCTTGTCACGTCAGTTACTGGGGGGAAAATACTCAAAATGGATTGTCATCCTCCAAGAGTTCAACTTGGAGTTCACCACTGCCAAGTCTAAGAAGTCCCTCGTCTTTGCTGAGTTGCTTTGCTCTTTGCCATCTGTTACCACACCCTCTCGGTTAGAGGACCATATTCCAAATGAAACTCTGTTCTTGATTAGTACCCGCGATCCTTGGTATGGGGATATTATTGTCTATCTTCAAACGTCCTCTTTTTGTCCTGATTTGTCCAAGGATGATCGACGACAGATTCGCCATCATTCTCAACTTAGCGCATTATTTGGGACACCCTGTACCGTCTCGATGCCGACTTTGTTCTCCACTGATGCTTAACATTTGAGGAAGCCGAACGAGTTCTAAATGAATGCCATTCTGGCACCTGTGGTGGTCATATGTCTGGGTATGCTACTACTCAGAAGATCCTCCGTGCCGATTATTTTTGTCCCTCCATCTTCAAGGATTGCATTCTTGCCATCCGCTCTTGTCATGAGTGCCAGATCTACCAACGGAATATGTGCGCCTCCTGCCCCGTTGCACCCTGTTGTTACCGTTGGCCCTTTTTCCAAATGGGGCATTGATTACATGATCTGTAACCCTTGCTCAGCCGGGGGGCATGGGTATATCATCATTGCCATTGATTATTTCACAAAATGGGCCGAGGAAATGCCTACACTATCTGAAGACGGTCACACAACGGTGGGATTTTTATTTAATCATGTCATCTCACGGTTCGGAGTCCCTCAGGCTATCGTCACTGCTCACGGCAAACATTTCTATAATCATATGATGACTGTGTTAACAACCCAGCTAGGCTTGGGGCATGATAGCTCGACACTGTACTATCCTCAGGCCAATGGCTAAGTGGAATCCGTCAACAAAGTTTTAGTTACGATGCTTCAACGCACAATCAGCATGCACAAGTCTAACTGGCACTTAATGATGTTCTCCACCTTATGGGCCTATCGAACTTCAGTGAAGGATGCCACCAGGTTCACCCCGTTCCAATTGGTTTATGGTATGGAGGCTACCCTTCTGATTGAGTGTGAGATCCCTTCTCTGAAATTAGCGGTCGAATTACTCCCCAACACTACTCCGGTAGAAGAACATCTTCTCTATCTAGAGCGGCTAGACGAGACCCGTTGATTAGCCTCTCTAGCCATTGAAGCATAGAAGAAGAGAGTGAAAACTCACTTCGATCATACTGTCCATCCTCGTTGTTTCGTTGAAGGATATTTAGTCCTGCTTTATGATCAAGCAAATGATAAGCTGGGGGTAGGCAAATTCGAGCCTATGTGGCATGGGTCGTATATTGTAAAGCGAGTTTTGCAAAAAGGGACCTATGAGCTGATTGATTATGAAGGGAAACCTCTAGATAAGCCCCGAAATGGGCTTTATCTGAAAAATATTATGCATGAACCCCATGCATTTTGATTTCTACATACGTGTGTTTTCAACAGGTGTGTTGTTTGCATATTTTCATGTCATGCTTGGTGTGTAGGCGTAATTGCCACGTATTGTGTCTTTTTGCTTCATGTGCAGATGTTTGATACACCCTATGTTGGTTTCACTGATGGTGCCTGCCGCAGTACCCAAAATATTTCTTCTATGGCATGGGTGATATACGATCCTCACGGTGAGTTAGTAAACCTTCAAGGTGTTTGTCTGGGTTGCACCACAAACAATGTCGCTGAATATAGTGCTATTATTGAATTACTGACCTAGGCTATCAACCTCGGTATTCGTACATTGGTTGTGAATTTGCATTCTCAGCTTGTTGTCCACCAGCTTAATGGGCATTATTCTGTCAAAGATCATCAGATTTTAAGGTTGTTTTTACGTGTTAAATTGTTAAAAAGAGATTTTCATTTTATTACATATCAACACATTCCAAGAAGATTAAACACGTTAACTAATGCATTAGCAAACCATGTATTAGACAGACATTTGCGCAACATGTAATCAAAGCAGTATATAGAAGCATTCAAAACACAAGAATGAACCATAGGAATATGTATATATATCTTGTGTGGCGCACCGAGTCGCTCAAAAAATAAGTGTATATGTCCAAATAGAGTTTGTGCTCTCCATACATCTGAGACACATGTCTCTCAAAAAATTAGCAAGAAATAAAACCTAGGCGTCTACTGCGGTGGGTTATGCTCCCTGTAGCACACCACTACTCGTGCGAATCACCTCAAAAGTCGGTGCACCCTGGGTATCACCCCTACTGTATGTATCTGGTACTCTATGGGGACCTCCTCGATCCCCTTGTAGTCAGGGATCCCCTCCATCAGGCCCTCAAGATTCTGGGCCACTGTCTCCACTGAACTGCCAGATGGGGGAGCCAAGGCCAGCTCTCTGATGCCCTATGGATCCCTCCGTGCCTCTAGAGCTAGTTGCACATGCCTCTCTAGTCCCACATCTGCAAATACCATAGAGTATATCATTAGGACATATAAAAATCTAAAAAAACATCATAAAAGACAAAATATGAAAATAGTGTGATCAAGTGTTTTACCGTCATCGTCCCACTGCTCGCCAGCAGGCAGCTACATGTCGAGGTCTCCATGAAAGTCCATACCATCATATGGCCATTCCTCAACGAAGATCGTCTGGCGATCCAACCACTCACAGAATAGTGTCCCCCATGACACTGGTCGTTCGCCACCCCCTCATGGCATAACATGCGCCCACCGTGTGATCGTGGTCTCCCACGGTCTGGGCCTATCCAAGTCCATATCCTGCAACTGTAGTATCGGCACCAACTCCAGCATGAGCAGGATCAAGATAGACCCATGGCCAAACTGCTTCGCCTCCCCGCAACGATAGTTGGTGAGCTGTCTCTTCATGTTGGCCGTCACTGTTTCCGCCCAATTGAACATGGTCGGGTTGAGGCATTCAAAAGCCAACCAAAGTTGGGTCTTTGTTGCCTGGTGTTGGGCTTGGGAGCTTGCTACCCTCGTCACCATGAATAGAACTGCACGAAGGACCAAGTATTCCACTGTCGGAATTGCCACCTTTCTGCTTTTTGATTTGTGTGCTTGTGGGCACACTCGTGCTACAACATGTCTAGTGATTCGCCTCTAGTTCGTTGGCCCTATAGAATTGGCCTTTCACCGTGACGAGACAATCCAGTCAGGAAATATATGTTCGTAGAATCGAACTCAATGTCTCTGCCACGGATAATGAATTTTCCGTTTGTTGGGTTCCAAGCACGAATCAGCAACTCTAACAAATCGGGTTGAGCCCGAAGGTGCGGAGTGAGAAAAAACTTCAGTAGCCTGCAAGCCTGTAAAGAATTTTGGCACCCAACATCATTGAATGCTTCCTCATCATTGACATTGTGAGTTCGTTCCTGCCAAACAAATGCGATGTTTCCCTGCATGACAAGAAAAATGAATTAGAGCTCCTTTTATAAATTTAAATTCATAATTTACATGAAAACTCGATTTAACATCACCGTCGTGACTGTTTTCAAAATAGTGGTCACAACACAGAGTCAATAGTTCATTTTTCCTGCAATCATCACAAGAGTACATCAGTTTCTTGCGACGATTACGGAGGTGGTAAGTGTAAATCATGCTCAGTCGTCGCGGACTCGAGCGGACTTCCTGCGACGACCGAGAGGCGGACTCAGATTTGAAAATCCGCCTAAACCCACCTACCTAATGCTAAATTGCATAAAAAAACTACTGAATTGTAGTGCAAGGTGAAATGTACTTACTTGGCGAAGGTTTCAGGATGAACCGTGGACAAATGAGGCCAGAATCAGCTTGAGAAATTTGCTCAGGTTGGTGCTCCAAATGCTCGAAGGTAAAATGCATAATGAAAATGGTACAAACAAATGAATTACCTACCCCTTTTTATAGTAATTTTTGAAAAATAAAAAAATTATACTTTAAAATGTGGGTTTTCTCATTTTCATTGCATGGTTAATTAGGGTTTTTTGGGTTTTTTAATCATTTCGAATGGGTTTTACGTTTGACGTTTTTCGTGCAGAGCTACAGGTGGCTAGGTTATGCCATACTTTGTATGCACTTGATCCATAAAGTATTCTTTAATGCTCTTTTCTGACTTAAAAGACGAAAAGATAGCCGAGTTATTCCTTTTGACTTGTTAAACGAAATAAGAGGCGGTCTGATTTAAGCTCTTTTCTGACTGTGTAAACGTGAAAAGATTGCTGGGATTTTGTCGTTTCGGGTTTGTTATTGGTTACGAAATGACGTGGTTTCAATCAGTTTTCTACTTTTTCAGGTCGAGGTCACTAATCACGAAAATTACTCCTTGATCATAATGGTCAAGTGGTTCTCTCAAGTATTGTTTTATACTTTTTCGGGCTCAAGAGACACAAATTCACAAAAAAGGACCCCCCTAGAGTTTTCTTTTTCATGTCTTTTTCAAACTCTCTAAACATGAAAAAGACTCTGAGTTTTACCTATGTCGGACTCATTAAACCCTAACGACACAGGATTCATCACCATGACGAGACTCGAGCTTCTCCTCCCTAGGGCTCGTTAAATTAATACTAGGTTGGATTCGACAGACGGTCCAACTTATATTACAAGCATATGATTCAAGCTTGTTTTCAAAAATAATTGGGGTACTCACCAGCAATGGTGGGGGAAAATTTGGAAGTTTTCATTGATTACCTGCGGCAGCGAACATCGACACTTTTTCTTCTTGTCGGGTTGGGATATCCATACATCGTCATTTAGCCTTCCGGGGTTTTGGGTTGCCATTTAGCCGTATTCCATCTGATTTCTGTTGTTTCCATCAAGCCTATGATCCCTTGGTACTTGAATTCTACCACCCTCTGGAGCCGTGTCACCGACATGTTCAAGAGTATAATCCTTCTGTAGTTCACATCCTTACCTCCTCCTCTGATACCCTGCTTCACCATCTACCACTTGTTCCTTATCTCGTGTCGTTGATGGGGGAAATGTTATGGCCCTCCTGCGACAGATCGTCTCTTGTCGACATCAACTCATTATCTAGGAGACTGATCTAGAGATCCCCTTTGTTACCTTGGAGCTTTCATGCCTCAATGGCAAGTTCTTCGCTCCTGAAAATCGACTTTCATCATTGGTTGTCAATTGGGTGATTCCAAGAGTGTTAAACTTCAGCTCATTTTTCACACGTAGATTTTACTTTACAGTACCTTGAGAACCATTGGCATTATTGATGGTTTCTCTCACGCTTGTTAATGGTTTTCCTCATTGATCGGTAATCAAGCGACTTTCTATCATGCTCAACCTCAGCACATCTATTTGCATGCTAGAATTTGTACTATGATTAGTTGGGTTTCAAGACCTCGAACTCAGATTACACATGTTTGAGCTGCATGGATTGGTTCGTGATTACATGACTCTTTGATGGATGGCTATGACCATACCTGAGTCTTCATGGATGGCTGCGACCATACCTTTATTATTATCATGGTCTTACTAGCTGGATGGCTGTGTCCATACCACAGACCTAGTTCATATGTCTTTTGGATGGTTGCACCCATGCCTAGACTACATGTATTTCACTATTAGATATATCAATTGTACTTGCGCCTACAGGTTCTTCCAGATGGTGTTCCAGCTCAGATAGTTTCGTAAAGTATTTCACCCCTCCCACTCTCTTGGGCTTCATAATTTAGGGGGCATCTGTTACACAGTACTTTGTCACTGCCTTCACCCTAGTCCTTTTACTGTGTCATGTGTCTAAGTAAAACATGCTCATGATGAACAAATGCTCTCTTATGTTGCCAATTGACCCACTTTTCCTAAGTTTTCTGCCTCGTCACGAGAATGAACTTAATATATGTGACGATAAGTGGTCATAAACAGTCCAGTCGTGCCTCCATCACAGGAGTACATCTGATTCCTGTGATGGTCAGATTTCATGCTCCAGCACAAGGCTATTTGATATCTGTAGTGACGGTTTGACTGATTACATTGCCTACTAGCGATGTCAGCGCTAAAACTTAGTTATAAACTCGCAATGATCCAGATTGGGTGAATTCGTTCCAATAGTCAGCCTTCTGGATGTCTCTGGATCTGGTTGTTGGGTCAGTTTGGGTCGCCCTCCTTCCTTTGGCATAGTATTTCCGTCTTTTGTGCTTCTTGCTTTGAGGATAAGCTCCCTTTCCCTCATTTCATGGAGACTCCTTCTCCTATAAAACCACTCACCATTGCTATCATCTGCGAGTTCTTTTGGTTGTACAGTGCTGCTGCTGCTTTTGAGTTTGATAGATAGTTGGTGTGAGTGTGACAAGTGTGGAATTTCTTTATAGTTTGCAAGAAGGTGTGGAGTGCCCTTAATCTTGTGTAAAGCTTGTGGATGAGAGAGAGAGATATATATATTGCTATTTGGGAGACCCATATTTGAGATTGAATGCTTGAAGAAACACATTAGTTAGACCCTCTGAGAAGGCTTGCGATGTCAAGACTTGGTTGTAAGCTTGCTCTTATTTTATTATTAATACAATCAATGATGATTTCCTATGTCTTGTATGTAATTTACTTGTTAGCTCATGACTTCTTGACTTTGTGAGTAAATAGATCATTGTTGTTTCCCGGTTACATGCTTTGTTGTCGTCTTGTGTTTCTTCAGGTCAATTGCTCTTTAAGGAGAAGGAAACAGAAGCTAGAGCAGCACAATGGAACTTCATCAAACACCGGTTTGAGGTAGGCCTCCAACGATGACTGTTTAAGGGAATTAATTGTTGTTTTGTCCTTGCTGTGATTAGACCCACTCTAGGGCTAAATGGGTTGCCTCTGTCCACAGAGGGAACACTTTCCTGCATCACACTTTGTACCAATGCATAAAGTTCTTTGTCATAAGTCGGATAGTTAGTCACAACACGATTAAAATTTTCAGAATGGAATGAAATGGGCTTACCATGCTGCATAAGAATTTCTCCCATGGCGTAATCACTAGCATCCATTTGAATATCAAATAGTTGTCTAAGATACGGAAGAGCCCATACCAGTGCTAAAATAATATTTTTTTTTAAATCATCAAATGATTTCTTATTTACATCTCCCCAATGGAAGACTTTCTTGAGACTAGTCAATGCATGTAGTGGTATTGCAATGGAAGAAAAATTAGCAATAAATTTCCTCCAATATTGTGCCACCCCTAGAAAGCTTCTTACCTCTGTAACTAATTTGGGCTTGGACCAATTCACAATGACCTCAACCTTAGAGGGGCCTATCTTCATCTCACCTCCTCCAACAATGTGTCCCAAATACACTAAAGAAGCCTTGCCAAATTCACACTTTGACATCCTTAAAAACAACTATTCTTTTCTCAAGACATCAAGTGCTTTGTTCACATGCATGACATGTTCATCTATGGATTTGCTGAATATGAGTATATCATCTAAGTAAAAAATGAAAAATTCATCTAGAAATGATCTCAATACATCATTCATAACTCTCATGAAAGTAGCTGGAGCATTTCTAAGACTGAAAGGCATAACAAGGCACTCAAACAATCCTTGTTTAGTTTTAAATGTGGTTTTCCAAATGTCCTCTTTAGCTATTCTAACTTGATGATAACCACTTTGTAAGTATAACTTAGTGAACTACTTTGCATTACTCAAATGATCAAGAAAATCATCAATCCTTGGGAGTGGATAATGATTCTTCACCATTATTTTATTCAGTGCACGGAAATCCACACACATGCACCAAGTCCCGTCCTTCTTTGGCATAAGACAATGGGTGAACCACATGGTGAATTAGATGGGCATATGACACCTTTGTTCAACAATTCTTGAATTTTCTTCTTGATTTCCATGCTCTCCGTGATCGACATGTGATACATGCCAATTTTTGGAAGTGCAACATACTGCTGCAGCTGTATCCCATGCTAAATTCCATTCTTGGGAGGTAATCCCTTTGGTTCCTGAAACATCTCGCAATGCTTGCTTACCACATCAAACAAATCATATTTTAATTTATCATCACAGCCTTCAAAAGATTCATAATCAATATTGTTCTTTTTCTTGATCATGAGAAGCACAAAATTTTTACTTGCATTTACTAGTTTCTTCATCTTCTCTACATTAACCAAAGAAATGTTTAACTTTTTTGCGATGGGCTCCCACAATATACTCCACTCCATCCTTGAGCAATAGATATTTTTTCTCATGGCAATAAAATAATGCTTTTGTATCATACAAATATGGGCTTCCCAAAATGATTCCTAAGATGTCAATTGGAACTACATCTAACTCAACTTCATCAATGAATTTTTCAGTAATGGCAAACCTGAATAAGCATTTCCTTGTAACCTGTAAATTTTCATTATCGACTATCCAACCCAAGGGATATGGCTTGTGATGAGGTAAAATTTCAAGGTTAAGCTTTTTCACCAAGTCTTCTAAAATTAAGTTTGATTGTGACCCACTATCAAATAATGCATCAATCTTTGTATGATTTGAAATTACCCTTAAATGGAACAACTCTTGTTGGCTTGATGGGCCCTGACCTAGGTTCAGCATTAATCAGCCAAGAAAATCCCTACACTACTGGTCCTTTTAGCATCAGCCCGTGGAGCATGGACCGAAGTCTCACCCAAAGCAGTATGGGGGGATGCAAGAACCAAGTTTCCTTACCCTAAGATGGTTGTGATGTTGGTCTATACTTCTTGATCCTGCCTTCATGCAGATTGATAAGCCTTTAGGGCTTATCAACATTCCCTCTCTTTCCTCCTTCAGTACCTTCGTGAAGGTACTCCACTGATCTTCGCGTAGCCCTAATCCAAGGTCCAGGCACTTGCGCGCCTCTGCATTACTATATAATTTCCTAAGTTATCTTAAGTGTTACCTAATCTACCATGCATTTACAGTTACCTTCGCATAATAATTTACTCTTGCTTGCATTCAATTAATAAATATAATTAAATACATTCGCGCATCAACTAAGCATTATAATGTAAAACCAGATCGTAACATAATATAATCAGATGCATTAAACAGAGAAAAAATACACAGTGATTGCAGAATAATTCTCTTTATTGATATATCAAGTTCAGTATAGACTCTATCCATCCTACGCACATAGTTGCAGGGGTCCACGCACTTAGCTGCGGACTTCCACCCTAGGCCTCTATGCACCCAGCTGCAAAGCCTCTACCTATGCTAAGAATTGAGAACACTTAGAACTTCTTACCCAAATTCTTCCTCTTCTTGTTACTACTCCCCCTTAGACTCTTCTGAGACTCCCTTTTTATACATTCCCATGGTCCGCGGACCATGGGTAGATCTTTACAGCTGACATGATACTTCACAAAACAAGGGCGGACAACCCTTTGAACTCTTCACACATTGCGACCATAAAATGTGGAGACTTTACATCTTTATTAAAAGATTTGGGCCTCTGCCCCAAACATGGTCTTTTAGCCCCAAAATTGGCTCTTGGGGGAACTCGTTCTGAATAGACCCCCAAAAAAAACATGGTGACTCACCCTCAAGTCACTCTAGGGGTGTGGAGATCTTAGCGTGAAGACCCCCCAACTTGACCTGTACGACTGCTAACTCGGTGGTGCACTTCGCGGACGCTTGCTTCATTTCCTCGACTAGTTGCTTTATTACTAGCCCTGCACTGTCAGCCTGAAGCTTCTGTTGAGTCTCCTGCAAACTAGCGAGCTTTCCTTCAATGGAGGTTGTGATCAAGTAGGCCTCATCCAACTAAGGCTTCAAGCATGCCCTCAACACTGCCTCTTTGTGTTGAGCTACATCTACCTGCTCCTTTAATGCCTTGGCTTCCTGTAGCTCCATGAGTCTCTATGTGAGGGCAATAGTATGCGTTGTCCCTTTTACCTCATTGTAATGCTGTTTCAGCCCTCGCACCTCTGTTTCTAGCCTCTGCACAGTAGGGTCTTCTTGTAGGCTAGTTAGTACTTCGAACGACTATTAAAAAAGAATTGTGAAGTCCGCCAATTCACTTTATACTGCTGCTATTGCCTCTATGATAGAACTTGCACGCTGCTCCTTGAATTCTAGTGGAGTTGAAGGTTAGGCCCTTAACTATAATTCTGCAATTTGGAGGTTCAGGTCCAACTGAACATTTTCCAATTCTGTGCAGGCGTCATGCACACCCGTAGCGAGTTTAGGAATGTGCACATCTACCAGCTCATCTACAGGAATGGCCAACTCCGAGACCATTCAACATGCTTCCTCCATGGCCTTAATCATGCGCTGATTCGTGTCAATGGGTTCCATCATGGATGTCAGGGTGGAGTCTCACTACACGCCCATCTGAGTATTTTTGATCTTCTACTCGCTGATCGCTTGCAAAGCGCACTGTTCGTGGGACCTCAGCTTCGCGATCACCCCATCCTGCAGCAGGTGGAGTGCCTCGCTAGGAAACAATGCCAAGTTCAGCCCTAATCCCTTGAGTGCGTGACAGAAATCTTGTTAACTTCGGTCTCTTTCGTCAGTGCTCCATCTGGCAGCACTATGGCTTGGGAATCCTTCGCATGCAGCATCCCAACAGATTTTGAAGTACCAATGGAAAAACTAGTGAGTGTCGTGCAAGTCTATGTTGCCTGAATCTGCAACTCTTGCAGATTCTCCTGAATGGCCCCCAATGTCTACTGCTACTTCTACTCAAACTACTGCAGTAGTTCCATGGTGGAATCCCATACTATATCCCCAATGTTGTTTAGATCCTTGTCTGTTAGGGTGATCGGGTCCATGGACATCTTGTGGGCCTTGGATCTCTTCTGCGTCCCTAATTTTTCTTGTCCCCTTGGACGCTTGATACATAATGAAGGTGTCTGCAGGTCCTTGTTAACGGGAAAAGTGTCTACTCAGAATGCCCCTATCCCACTAAGGCGTGACAGTACCTTAGAAACAAACAGAGAAAACTACTTTCGTATTCTTCTTTATGAACTATAAACGAAGAGGAATAGGATGAACCAACCTATGTCTTGCGCTAGTCCTTTGATCCAATCTCTTTCCTCTTTGACAGCTTCCAGCTACCTGCTCCCTTACTTTCCCAGCTTCACCAAGTTCCTACAAGATCCCAGAAGAAGAAAACTACACAAAGACATGGATTTATATTCATAAATAGCTTAGGATCAGATTTAAGCTAAACATGCAAATATAACAAACATCATTGATACACAAGCATGTAGGAGAAACTCAAATAGTTTTATTGATATAACAAGAAGGTCCAGGAGGAGTTATAACCGATGATTCCTGATCCAGCATCAACCCCCCAGCAAAGGAATCCCCTCTTCACCTCCAACAAAGCATAAATCACCCAATAATCTGATCTCTATCTCAAAACCAACAACAATTCTCTGCAATGTACAAAATTCTAGCCTCTGGATCTCTGGGATGAGGGATCCATATATAGATGTATGCAAAGAGGATGAGTCAACTTATGATTTGACTAGTGGCTTCTCTCTGTCAGTTCTTGCTTCCACTTGGAGACTGAGAGCCTCTTACTCATCCTTGGTCGAACTCAGTGAGGCAAGCGTCATTGGGGAAGATTCTGGAAGCTTCCATTGTCTGTCCACCTCACGGAATGACACTGCCATTTGTCATTTCCCGCTCAATGCACCCTGGTAGTGCATTTAGGTGTGTGGCAACGCACCTAGCTAGTGTACCTGGGTGCTATGCAACGCAACTAGCTAGTGGAGCAGCTGAAATGATCTTGATTTGACTGATTCTGAGCAGTTTCTGGTGCAGAACTTCTGGGAGAAGCTGTAATTTGTTGACCTTGTTCCTTTAGGAGCCGGAACAACACTTTTAGGGACTTAGGATCCCTTGGTTTATGGACATTTCATGCTTAGAGCTGTAAGGCACAAAAATGTCTATAACAGTTGCCCCCTAAAGTATGAGGCCATTTATCGGGTGAAATGCTTTCTTAGGAGGATCCGAAGTTCTTTCAATGCTGGGAGGAGACCTGTAATAAGATACAATACAATACATTATCTTCATACTATTTTCATGATCTAGCTGAGGCGGGCATTCCCATGCTCAGCTTTATAAATTCATTTTCATGTACATAGGACAGACAATCGTCTGATGGTAGACTGATGATTCTGATAGAGCCATCATCCTTTTGGTAGGATCATTATCTGTGCTGCAGTGCTGTACATTTCAATGTCTTTATTTTCCTAAATATATATCGCAGCCTGGATGGATGAAACTAGATCCGGGGTCTTCAATCTCGTCCGATCTTCACTCGAAGTACAAGTCGATCCATGTGAGAAATGTTTTGAAGTCGAACATGGAAAGACATCGCTTGATTACCAGTCAATGATGTAAACTGTTAACAAGCGCGAGAGGAATCACCGATAATGATGATGACCCTCAAGGTACTGCAGTACAATTCACGTGGTGTGAATAAAGGACTTGGCGTCGAACACCACGCAAAATCTTTCGGTCGAAGGTCATTGACGTATACCTGTCGCCGGAAGTGAGAAACTTGCCATTGAGGCATGCAAGCTTCAAAGTACTGAAGGGGGTGTTCCTAGATCAACTTCTTGGATAATGAGCTGATGTCGACAAGAAGTGACCCGTCAAAGGAGGGCCTTAATGAATCCCACATCAATGACACGGAACGGAGCAAATGATTTTGATGGAGGTGAAAACGATCTGATGATATATGGTTCAGGATGGCGGTCATGAAAGAATGAAGTATAATGTATGGTAGTGGATGGGACACGGATGACTTCTCTGGATAACTTCTCTTGAACATGTCGGCGACACTTATGTGATGGACTGGTAGAATTTACCCCAAAGGTGGATGGTATGGCGTGACCATGGTGATGTGACCGGTGAATGAAACAACCCAACCCGACTCAGGCACGGAGTGGAAGTGTCATGTTCAAGAGCGACTTGCTACCAATAAAGATTCTTTGAGTTTCTTCCCAATTTTTCCCCAGTCATTGCTGACCAGTACCTCTTTATTTTTGTCAAGCTTGAGGAGGATAACATATGCTTGTTCTATAATTTTCCCTTCGGACAAACCCATCGCTATGTTTTAACGAGCCTAGCGATAGTGAAACTCGTTCTCGTCTAAAGACAAGTTTGTCGCTATTAATCTTTTTAACGAGTTTAACGACAGAGATAACTCGGTCCTTTTCATTTTTAGAGAGTCTGAAAAGGTACGTAAAGGTAACTCCAAAATTCCTTTTTCGTCATCTAATCCCTTAAGTCCGAAAAAGTATAAAACAATACAGAAGGGATAAATTTTCGATAGTTTTAACGAGCCGAACAAAACAAGCGCTCGATCTTTTTGTGCAATAATCCCTCAGGTCCAAAAAGATTAAAATCTAGAGGAGGGATAGCACTTCCAGTCACTTTAACGAGCTGGAAGGCCAAAACTCGGCAATCTTTTCATATTTTACGAGTCAGTTGAAAAGAGTTTAAAGAAGACTCGTCTTTTGAGGAACGAGTGATAAAATGGGTAGCAGCTGATTCCAGGTAAGGGTTCGAATTTTCCAATCACGGCAGTGTCACAAGGATGGCTAGTGAAATCACTCTTCGCAGTTGTTCCTCAAAATTGGTAAACAATCAAATGGAGGTGAATGATCAGCCAATGGAAAAGTGGAGGTGACGGTGCAAACACGACCAAGGCTTTAATGGCTGAAATGTTTCATTCACGATGGTTATTTACCGGGGAATAGTTCATTTTTTAACGAGCTTAAACGCGGGTGGAAACATTTGCTCATGTCTTATGTTTATTTTTTAACGAGCTTGAACTATGTGCTAAAATTGCTCGATTAATCTAGTCATATGATAAGAAAGTCTCATATAAAAATGGCAATTTTTAGATTTTTGCCCCACATCCTTTCTTTATGCAAGTTAGGTGACGACTAATCCTACGAGTTTAAAGGGTTAGAGGTCCTAAAAATTTAAAAAAATAAATAGCCGCCCCTTGCTTGCACTCCAAAAGGTTTGCATGCCCCCAGGTATAAAATATGGTTTCAAGGTTACCCGTCAATTTGCAGACAAAACATTTGTTCTATCAGGAAAGGCCTACCTCTTACAGGTTACCCAAAGATTGTTCTATTCGCGGTGCAAACAAAAAACTTCTTCAGCGATGTCTAGCGAGATAAACAAAGGTGAGCGACGACGTCTGCCAACTCACATAACTTTGACAAGAGAATCTTATTCTAGAATAACCCCTCTTCCAATCACGGACGGGGTACAGACTAGTCATATTCTCCCGCGGAAACCTACCTTATACCCGAAGTTTTCCTGCCGAAGCAGACCAGGACGCATGCCCCTTGGGTTTCAGTCATATCCCTCCGAATTACTCGCACTCATCGGGAGGACGGACTGGGGATTGAGACATTTCTTGCGTGAAGAGACCATTTAGGGATGGTATATGACTATTTTCTATGCGTGATCCGGGAAATGAAAGCTGGTCTACGAGCTTGACCACTCTTCCTTCGTGCGGAAAACACATTACTGTAAAGAGTGAGGAGACGATGGCTCCCATGCAATAAATATAGTCTCGTCCAAGGAGTAGGTTATAATCCAAGGGTCCTTGAACTACCATTACATTCATTTGAACTGTCTTCCCTCTCAATGTTATGGGCACATTGGGAAGGATCCCTAAAGGTCGATTGGTTCCTTTATCAAAGCCTGTTAGATTTCTCATCTCAGGCAACAGCGATGGCGAACCAAGCGCTTTCCAAGCAATAGAGGAAAGGATACTCACAGAAGCCCCCTCATCTATGATGGTACCAGCCATGACCATTCTATATATTTGAACGATAATTCGGAATGGTATGCTTGCTGGTAAACAGGGTCTGCCTAGTTGATTCCAATCGAAGGAGACAACTAGGTTGCTTCGAGGTGGGACCGAGTAGACGGCCGGGTATGGCTCTAACGAACTTCCTTCCTGCGGTAAAGGAATGGGTAGATTACCCCCATGTTCGTCGGAGTCTGTTTTGATGAAGAGAATTTGGACGGTGTCATCCTTGTTCTCTTCAGTGATTGTATCATCCGAAGATAAAACCTCTGAAGGCAAGACCGGGTCAATTGCCACCTCGACCTTTTGACTTTCGTCTGGTATGGATTCAGATGGTTTATCTTCGATGATAGGCGCTTCAGCCAACCACTTGAGTGGGCCAGCTGGATTCTCAACTAGCGATAGACTCGGCAAGAGTTTTTTATATCCAGGAGGAAGTCATAACAGTGAAACCAGACGATCATCCAAAACTCTTTTCGCTTCGTCTAAGAAGGGACAACGGTGGACGGCATGATTGCCTTTGCACAGTTTACAGGGAAATCTAGCTTTCCCTTTTTGTCCTGGGGCTTCACTTTCGCTAGTTGACGGTGTACTTTCAACATGATCATCAGAGGTTGATGACACCGGATTGTGCAAACGAGGAGACCAGTCCCTTAGTATCCGAGGGATGCAAGGACAATCTCTGTGAAAGTGGTCTCCTTTGAAAATGACACATGGCGATTTAGGCCTGGTCGGTGCAGTGTGTGGATTTTTGTTAGATGACACTCGTTTTCCCCCATTCGCCTTTAGCTCCTTCTTCTTCTTCTCTTTCTTCTTCTTCTCCTTCTTCTCCTTAGGAACTTGACTTTTGGCTTTGCCAGCCCCATCAAGCGAAGAGGAAGGAGGAGAGGAAGAATTAGAGGAAGTAGAAGGTTGGTGGGCAACTCTGGACTCGTCTAATTGTTGATTCGATTGTTCAGGAATAGTGGTGTTCTGAACGACATTGGTTGAGAAGAGCCATACTGGCAAGCCAATTGTCAGTCCTGGAAGCGACAATGTGGCCATATGGGGTGCACCAACATCTCCCCAAGAGGAGAAGGGACTAGGATTTCCACCAAGGGGAATTCCTTGGTTGGTAGACTCCATTTTCTCAACCTAAGATCAACGTAGGAAAAGGGTATGAATATTCCATTTAAAATAAATTTTTAGACGCTTTGACACAACTTGTTTTTTCAGTTTTAAAGAGTCGAGAAAAAAACAAAAGATGACTCTAGTCTCCTTCGATTTTTAATGAGCCTGAAGTGACAAGTGCTCAGATGGAACTTTTCCATTAAGGAGTCTGAAAAGGAACGAAAGGGACTGCTCTGTAGATCTAGGTAGAGGGAGTACCGAACCAATCGCAAAACTGCAGAATACTTTTTACGGTACGGCAGTCAATCTTCCCGAATGTTGTGTTCGGTGCATTGCGATCAGTAGGGCGGCCGACACAGCTTCCTATGGATAAAAGGTTTTAAGCCTATAGGGGTCTCCCAATATGTACTTGACGGTACGTGGGAGCACAAGTCTATACTGGCATTTATCATCTCAAAGTGGAGGAATCACCCAACCATCAGTGAGGACAACAGTTACCGGGCTTTACAACGCCGGAATACGTCTCTAGCCTAGACCTCTAAATGTTGTGCGTTAAGTTCCAAAGCGTTGTTAGATTCATTCAATTTATTTTAAGTTGATCTTTCTTAGAAGTTTGCCTTTTTGGTTCACCACGAGATGTAGATGTAATCCCTAAAATGCAATCTAAAGATGATAAGCAAACTTTTATCTCTTTTCAGCAATGAAAATCCTAGCTACAAGGGGAAAAGAAAGACACAATATTTTCTCAAAGAGCAAAGAGCACACTGTAAATGCACTTTTTCCTAAATCAAGCCAAGCAGACTATCAATATGAAAATGCACATGTGCATGTATTTGTTTTCACTTTCTTAATATTGATGCCTAAAAAGAAAGTTGATGTACAAATTTGAATCTGCTTTCAAGTGACAAACACAAACAAGCTTTTTTTCGAAATCAAAAGGTAGGGAAGATTACGACACTTTATGATTTTGAA
Organism: Pinus tabuliformis; assembly: GCA_031772625.1. Taxonomy (NCBI): domain Eukaryota; kingdom Viridiplantae; phylum Streptophyta; class Pinopsida; order Pinales; family Pinaceae; genus Pinus; species Pinus tabuliformis. Next base: position 777,742,151 of record CM062804.1, on the reverse strand, counting down.
ATAAATACTCGTTTCGACACTAGAAAGTGACAAATTCAAACCAAAGGCAAAAGTAAAAGCATAATTGACTGTCAACAGCAAATAAACTTTCTCCTAAGATCAAAATCGACACTTACGACAGATCTAAATCGAAGGACGACAGCATGACTATTCTACTTTTTCAATGGAAAACTGTAAATGACGTAACAAACACACAAAGAACATCTACAGTCTTTTTGTACAAAGGAGGCGGAATTAAGGCAAAGAAAAGGGGTTTTTAAAAAGACACACACTGATCACAGGCTGCAAAAAATCAGAGACAAAACTGAAAAAATGAATCAAAGAACCTCAGCTGCACAGGGCTAGGCTGATCAGCGCACCTGTTACACAGAGAAAATGGATTGTAGCGCAGGTAGCCCTCTCGGGAACTGCATTGAAATGCAGAATCTCTTCACAGAGCCTGCGCTGGGGCAGAAATGAGAATTCTATCCAGGTTCTGGGTCACGGTTTGTAGTTTAATCTATGGTTTTTGGCCGAGTAAAAGCAATCATTAATGCACAATCAGAGGGTGGATTTAAAGGAGGTCTAAGAGCTATCACAAAGGGTAATCAGATCATTTGTGAATCAGCTGTTCAAATCATAAACAAATCCAGTGAATGGATTGAAGTAGCAGATGTCTACTTTGCATTTGATAATGGCAAATGCAGTTCGATTGCTACTTCTGTGTTTATGAAACAAACAACAAGAGAAACACAAACAAACTAACTAGACACGTCCCCAGTGGAGTCGCCATTTTGTTAACGTGAAAAGTGTCTACTTAGAACGCCCCTATCCCACTAAGGCGTGACAGTACCTTAGAAAAAAACAGAGAAAACTACTTTCGTATTCTTCTTTATGAACTATAAACGAAGAGGAATAGGATGCACCAACCTGTGTCTTGCGCTAGTCCTTTGATCCAATCTCTCTCCTCTTTGACAGCTTCCAGCTACCTACTCCCTTACTTGCCCAGCTTCACCAAGTTCCTGCAAGATCACAAAAGAAGAAAACTACACAAAGACATGGATTTATATTCATAAATAGCTTAGGATCAGATTTAAGCTAAACATGCAAATATAACAAACATCATTGATACACAAGCATGTAGGAGAAACTCAAATAGTTTTATTGATATAACAAGAAGGTCCAGGAGGAGTTACAACCGATGATTCCTGATCCAGCATCAACCCCCTAGCAAAGGAATCCCCTCTTCACCTCCAACAAAGCATAAATCACCCAATAATCTGATCTCTATCTCAAAACCAACAGCAATTCTCTGCAATGTACAAAATTAGAGCGTCTGGATCTCTGGGATGAGGGATCCATATATAGATGTATGCAAAGAGGATGAGTCAACTTATGATTTGACTAGTGGCTTCTCTTTGTCAGTTCTTGCTTCCACTTGGAGACTGAGAGCCTCTTACTCATCCTTGGTCGAACTCAGTGAGGCAAGTGTCATTGGGGAAGATTCTGGAAGCTTCCATTGTCTGTCCACCTCGCAGAATGAGACTGCCATTTGTCATTTCCCGCTCAACACACCCTGGTAGTGCATTTAGGTGCATTGCAACGCACCTAGCTAGTGTACTTGGGTGCTATGCAACACAGCTAGCTAGTGGAGCAGCTGAAATGATCCTGATTTGACTGATTCTGAGCAGTTTCTGGTGGAGAACTTCTGGGAGAAGCTGTAATTTGTTGACCTTGTTCCTTTAGGGGCCGGAACAACACTTTTAGGGACTTAGGATCCCTTGGTTTATGGACATTTCATGCTTAGAGCTGTAAGGCACAAAAATGTCTATAACAGTCCTCTCCTCCCTATTCTATCGTATCATCCTCTTCTTCCTCTTCTTCTGGGGATGGTGACTTCTCTTTGTTGGAGCCACGCTCCTCTCCTCCTCTTTGTCCACTTGTCTCTCGTGTGGTAGCATTGTCTGCCCTAGCCTTATTCTCAACCTCCTTCCTCCTTTTCTTAGCCAACTACTCCATCTTGAGCTTGGCTTCATTCTTCTTCGCTGTGTGGCTGTCTTATTGGATCCCACAGTTAAATCTGAGGCAGTGTGCCATTCTATCGGCCAGCTGTCAATAAATGCTTGAATCACATCATCCGTAGCTAAGTAGGGCAAGTCATGCTACTTCTGCTCGGGGTCCTTTTGTGCCCTTATGGATACATGGTGGAAATCAGCCTTAAAATCTACGTACGACTGCAATTTATCAAATGCAATAGGCAACAACCGCGGCTTACAGTTGATGGCCATGTGCACATTCATCTCCATCAAGATCCAAAATATTTTGCTATACTTGATCCGCTGAGGATCCTTAGTTGCCCATAGCGAAGTGTACTTCGCAGCCTCAGGCAGGTCCAGCACAACTGAGGGAAATTGGCTATCTTCAGGTAGCTCCCAGGCTACCAACATGATGGACAGCAAGAGCCACGCATAGTGGAAGGTCTTGATGAGATCATGTGCCTCGCAGCAGTTAGTGAGGAACTCACTGCAGAGGTAGGGCGCCTAATTAAACTGAACCCCCTTTTCACATTGGGCCGCTAGGGCTACGACAGGCACCAATACTTCATCGGAGCGACACTTCCGCATGACCTTCCCTACCAATATTTGTGTGGCCACTTTGACCACAAGGTCGGAAATACATGTAATCACATAGTCGCGCGACTTCTTTACTAGTCCGAACTTCTTCTTCATGGCCTTCGTGAGGGCCAGTTCGCTTTCCTTTCCACCAAACATCATAGCTGGATTCTACCTTGAATATGGAAAAGTCGTGATTTTGTGGATTAGTCTATCAGTGATGGGTATTGGCTCCTCCATCCAAATACACCCATCATGTACCAAGTGCAGCAGCTGCTTGATTACTAGCAAGGTAATGGGTGTGCGATTGTAGTGTGACACCCATAGCAAGTTGAGTAGGCCTGCCTTATCAACTCCTTAGAGCCACTTCCATGGTTCCAACGTGGTCACCCCAATGGTCTTATGGAGGATGCGGTGCATCACCTAGTCTATCACCAAGTGAGGGAATCATTCTGTATCAGCTAAGTCCTAGTCCTCCAATTTCAATATAAGAATCCATGCCAAGTGCAGTCCTTAAAAAAAATATTGTCCACAACAGAGGTGTGTACAAGGTGACCTTGCTCTCGTCAATGTCCTTAGGCACCTTAGACTTTCCCCTACATGGAGGGACGTACTCAGGAAATTTAGTAATGGGGTCAGACTCCTCAGCTTCAACGTTTTCTATGTCGATCCCAAGATCCTCATCATCCATTGGGATTTTCCTTATAGGCCACGCCACCTTGAAGTAGTGAATTCCCTACTTTGCACCAAGGCGAGGCAGGGCTCTTAAAGGGAAGGGTGCTTAGCAAGTTAGGTATAAACTGATTCATGGCCATTTAGCTCCATGGAAACACAAATTTGAACCTTATATAGCCCCGGGGCATGGAATTAATAAGATTGGAAAGTAAGGTTCGTAAAGAAGAATCATGAATAACCTAAGGGGGTATATCCCCAATTTCTTCCTCCTCCAGTTACAGGTTAATGGTTTTTCCCTTTTCTTGAGGGGTGGGCTTGTCCTTCAATGGGTTTCACCTAGGTGACGCGTGCACCAATGGTGTTGCATCTTGATTTCCTTTCTTGCCTTTCGCACCTACCTGGGTCTATGTAGGCCTTGGTCTAGGCAACAGTGGCGACTTGGGTATCTTTGCAACCTTCGGAGTAGTTCCCTCTGCTTCCACATCAACCTCTGGCACAACCCCTTTGGCTATCACTACTTCCCAAATATCTACGGTTTCTGCCGGTGTCGACATGACGCTATCCGATAGTTCTTCGGTCTCCTTTGGTAATTGATCAAACATTGAACTCACTATCAGAGCCTCAAAGAAATCACAGTTCATACACGTCTAAGAGCTCAACAACTTAATGCTCAAAATGCCAAGTGTTCTTCGTTGGGCAGTCACATGTAATTTATAGACCATTTTGAATTCAAATCGGACCGTTCCCCAAAAATCGGTTCATTAATGCTAGATTGGTGGTAGATTTTCAGGTCTCGCCCATAACTTCGTCTTAAATGTCACCCCCCTGCTCCATTTAGATGTTTTTATGTCGTCAAATCATGAATAGTGACTTTAATGGTCACTTTTCAGCTGACCTACGTGGTTTCATCCTAGGTAGCGCAACCTTCTGCGCGCTCGTGTGGTCTCTGTGACATCCCCTCATTCCGCGCAGTTCCTTCATCGCGCAGTTCCCTGACCCGGGTAGTGTAGTTTATAGTCCCGCACCTCCTTTCGGCTACCTAGAGAGCTAAGACTATGCTTCCTTCATATAGTATGGCTTCAATCAGCTACCATTCACTTTTCTTGGGAAGGGCTCCCCATTTAACTTAACCAACTAAACTTCTGCATCGCCGGTAATCTCTTTGATGACATAGGGCCCGAGCCAATGCATCATAAATTTTCCTGGAAATTTATGAAACTTGCTGTCATATAGCAAAATCAAATCATTTACTCGGAAGGTGCACAGTTTAATGTGACGATCATGACATGCCTTTTCGTGCTCCTTTTGAACTTGTTGATGAAATCTAGCTAGAAATCGGTCCTCTTCAAGCTCTCCTAGCTGCACGACCATCTCTTCCAAGGCTCCACAGTCCACCATTCCTATGAGTGCCACTATGCACATACTAGTTACAATGTATTCCATTTGCATCACAGCTTCTATGCCATACATAAGTCTGAAAGGTGTTTTCCCAGTCAACTTCTTGCAAGTTGTTCTGTAGGCCCATAGCACCATTGGTACGCGCATATCCCAGTCACTTCTCTAAGAATTCTAGACCTTTGTTAGTGCATTCTCCAGTATTTTATTTGAGTGCTTCCACCATCCCATTAGCCTATGGGTGATAAGGCATGCTCTTCTGATGATACACCTGAAATTCTTTCGTCAATGTGCTGATTGTTTCATTAAGGAAGTGTGTACCACGATCGCTCATCAAGATTTTGGACAGCCAAATATTGTCAATACGTATTAAAAAAGAAACTTTGCTACTGTCACACTGGTACATTCCTTCACACACTGTGCTTCTACCCATCTGGTCAAGTAATCTGTCTTGGTGATGATGTACCGCATACCTGTTTTCTTCCCTGGAGGCCGAATTGGTCCCACAAAGTTAATCGCCCATTTCTCAAATGGTTGTAATGTCCTGCGGTGTCAACGACAGTTCATCCCTTTGCGATGGCCTGCCAGTCCTCTGACATGTGTCACAGGCCCTACAATATGCTTTCGTGTCCTTACGCAGAGTTGGCCACCACAATCCAGCATGCAGAACCTTCTACGCTATCGCTTTTCCTATTTAATGTCCTCATGCAGCTCCTCCATGAGCCTCCACGAGGATGCTACTCCGCTCAAAGTCAGGTACACAATGTTGCAATATTTCATCAAACCCTATTTTGTACAGATGTCTTGCAATGATGGAAAATTATGCTACATACACTACTAACTCCTTCTTCTGTTGGCTTGTATACGCTTCTGGAGCAGTCCATGTTGTCAGGAATTGTACGATATCCTCAAAGTGACTATCGGTGATGCACACCGCAAAGAGTTGTGCATCAGGTAGTCCTTCCTCCAAATTAGTGGGCTTCTCTCCCGTTCCGATGTGCGACATGTGATCTGGTCCCTCGTTCAATCATCTAGGTTCACAATAACTTTAAAATCATACTCCTAAAATAATAACAACCACCTGCATATCTTCCCCCCAACATAGATTTATTAACCAGGTATTTTAATGTAGAATGATCCGTATACATCTTAAAATGTCCACCCAGCAAATAGTTCCTGAACGTTTGGAGCATGTATACCATGGCTAGTCCTTCGCACTCTATAGTGGAATAGTTCTTCTCAGCCTTGGACAAATTCTTTCTCACGAATGCTATAATATGGTCCAATTCCCCCTCACCCACCTGTGTCAGCACAGCCCCCAGTGTGATACATGAGGCGTCCATGTGCACATGAAATTCCTTCTTCCAGTTTGGAAGACTAGGATCACCACGATGACAATTTTCTCTTTCAACACGTCCAAGCTCTTTTGGCATTCATCACTCCAATAGAATGTAGCATCCTTTTTCAACAACTTCTCCATGGGTGCAATGATCTGGGCATAGTTATTGATGAACTTCCTATAGTATCTAGTATGCCCCAGGGTTGTGCAAAGCTGTTTCACATTCCTTGGTGCCTCCAAGTTGATTATCACTGTGGTCTTCGTGGGGTCTACCATCAATCCCTGACTACACACCACATGCCCTAGCAGGATCCCAAAAGGTACATGAAACAGACACTTCTTCAGATTGAGTGCGATCTGGTACCTTCGACACGTATATAACATTAAGCGCAGAATTTCCACATGACGCTTGACCAATCCAAACACTGTCCAATCGTCAAAGTACACTTCTAGGAATTTATGAATGAAGTCCTTGAATGCTGTAATGACTATGCCCGAGAAAATGGTTAGTCCATTCTTTAGCCCAAAAGGCATTACAGTATACTGAAAACATCCCCATTCTGTCACAAAGGTCATCTTGCTTTTATCTTCAGGTGCGATATTGATATGATGATACCCAGAGAACCCATCAATAAAAGGGTATGCTTCTTGGCTGCCTACATTATCTAGGACTTGATCAGTGAATGGGGTCAGGAAGGAATCATGTACGAAAGCATCATTCAGCTTCTTGAAATCCACACATATCCTTATTTATTCTTTATGTTTCTTTTCCTGAACCACTATCGAGCTTACCCAATCAGACTCTTCTACTGGTTCATTAATTCCTGTCGTAAGCATCTTATCCAACTCAACGCGAACCCTTTCCTTATACTTAGGATTAAGGCGGTAAGTTCTTTGTTTTACAGGCTTCGCATCTAGTTTCAGGGTGATCTTCATGACACCCAGGTCTCCTATTATCCCTTTTAGATCAGAGAACTTTGTGGGGAAAAAATATTGATATTTGCGGAGGAGCTCAGCGACCTTGTCTACTCTCACACCATCACAATAGTCCCCAATTTTTGAAAATTTTGGTTCCACCTCTATGCCAATGTTGACCTGCCTGGTTTTCAACGATGTGGTTATGCCATGATCCTCTATCTATGGACCTTCAACCTCATGGTGACCTTCAGTTTCTGTAATATTAAATTTTTGGGATCCTCATCTTCTTCTTCAACGGTCACACTATAGCATTCTAGTGCATGACTCAACTAGGTAGTCCAATCAAGTTGGCTCAGGTCCAAAGGATCTTGTGGTATCCTAAAGATCACTAATTTAACCTCCTGTAGCACTACGTCAATACAGTCAAACCCATTCTCAAAGCTGAATGTCATTAAAAATCCCTAGCACAGGATGTCCCATTCTTCTTTGCCATGGCGGAGCTTGGTTTCCAAGTACCAATTCATTAGTATGACGCCTAGGGTATGAAAAAATAGATGCACCCATTTAGGTTGGGGCTCCACGCCATAAGCCTTACTCCATTTAGCCAGGTGATCACATGGGTCATCTCGTCCGTCATACTTATCTGTCATCCGCAATTTTTGCTGCCCAAAATGTATTTTCATCATCCTCCTATAGTCGTGCCAATCACTAAAATTATCCTTGTGCATACCCCACCATCATGCCTAGAAGCGATGTTTCTCTGGTACCTCTATTTCAAATGCATCCAAAAAGAAATCAACATTAGTTAGTCCATCATAATGAGACAGATTCCTGACTTTGGATGACACACAATGCAACGATTTGGTCATCATATTACAACGCAGCGTCGAGACTTCATGCAACTGGTTTTGCCATTGCTCTAATTCTTCATTTGAATCTGACTTGCAAGAGCTTTCGCGATCCCATGCAATGTGCCCGTCTACTGTTAGATTCACCCAAGCTTGGTCTCGCACCGTTATTTTGTAAATTTGGTCTAGATCATCATCACTTTTGTAATCTTGGATTGGATTTGTATAGTGCGGTTCCTCCACAGGATCTAGTGGCACCACTACACGAAGTGACTTGTTTTCAAATATAATCTTCCACTTCTTCAGGTTGATTACCCCATTCATGTGAGTGGCCCAATTGATTCCAAGGAGCATAGGGTAGGGATTTCTATCATCCACAATCTCTATTACCTCAAAATCTATCAGCGTGCTTGCACCCTCAATGTCAACTGTGACCCCTTGAAGCCTCCCCATTGGGATAAGTTTCTATTGATTTTCCATCCTTAACTGTATCGGAGAACACTAGAGTGCAGTTCTTTCCATTCTCTCCCAGGTCTGTCTTGGAAAAACATTAGTGTCGGACCCCAGATCTAGGATAACTTGGTCCATCTTGTATTCCCCTATCTGCACAAAGAGTCTCATCTCCCGCCCGGTCCTCACCTTGTGCTTGCCAAGCTTCCTGACCACGTGCGGTTCGCTAGTAGCGCTATCCTTACCAGTGCACTAATTGATCAATTCCTGTAGGCCCTTCACAACCTTACTCTCATGGAGAAGCTTCATGCAAGTCTCCAAGAATGTAGTAAGCATAGACGGGTCCATTTCTTCAACTGGTTTCTCCTGACTTCTAGAGGTGGAGGCCTTAGCGAAGCTTTTCTTTGCTTCCATAAATGTTTCTTTTGTGCACTCCAAATCAAACCCAATCTCCTTCTCTGGTGCTTTACAGACCCATATACCTTCTACAAGCTACTTCCTTTATCCTCCCCAGTCATGGTTCTGCTTCGTAGCATAATGTTTACCTTAGGATATTCCTTGCGAGGCTCAGCCCTCATCATCTAGAGGTTTTGCGTTAGTTGGGGAGGTTGGGCACTCTTTTCGCAAATCTTAGCCAAAAATATTGGGCAATCCTCAATCGCATGGTCAAACTGAGTACTGTAGTAGCATGATAATTGCATCAGATTTGGACAGTCCCTTGCGTAGTGTCTTGGGCCTCAACAATTGTAATGAATTAATTGTCCTCGGCCTCTCCTAGGCCCTCCTCCACCTCAGCCTTGGTCGTGCCCCTGATATTCACCTCGTGTTTCCCAACACCTTGGTCTGGAGTTCATGTTTCTATCTGTATTCTATGTGCAGTTTTCCTATCCATCATCAATTCGTAACTTCAAAATTGTGCTCGTCATGGCCTATTGATTGACAAAAGTTCCAGAACAGTTGTTGCAGTGTGTGTACAAATTTCTATAGCAAATGGAAATTATCAGTCGTATGTTTCTCTACTACCTGAAATATAGCACACCATAGTGCAGGCCCTATACTTGGCCCTACCATGGCCTCCGGTTGTAGAGGCATTGGTCCTCCTTCGGAAATGTAGTTCGCGAACATTGGGTAGTGATCCTTGTCATGCCCCTGACCCTTGCATTTTATGCACCAAACCTCTTCGCGTGCCTCCAGACTAGCCGTTTTGTCCTACTTCAGACTTTGCATTTCAAGAAAAAGGTTTTGCAACTATGCATGAATCTATTGAACCCCCAGATTCAGATCTTGCATCAACGTTTCGTGCAGTCTCATTGCAATCTCCAAGGCTTCTGCCTAAGTGTAATCTTCTGTTGTGACAGCACAATCCTCAAGTGAGGTAGGAGCGAAATTACGAACCACTCGCGGTGCTGCCCATCTGTCAAATTCATATTAGCTTCGCGGATTTTACACTTCAATCTAGGATCTAATTCCCAAGGGGTCTCACCTAGTTTCATCACAATTTCCTTGAATTCCACTATCGACTGCGCTTCAGACTTAGGCCTATTGAATTCTTTATTCAGCGTGGTCTAGATCTCTACCAGCGTAGCTACCTGGTTGTCATTATAGTACTTGATGTACAAAGTTATCACGTGATCCTGCAAAGCACTAACCAATGTCACCTTCTTCATGTGATCATCCGCAATGCCCCGAGCTTCCCATACAATCTTTATGATGAACCAAGATTGCTCTGGGTCCTCATTCCCTATGCCTTTGAATACAGGTAGTTTTACAGAGTTCACCATATTGAACAGTGGAGGTGGCAGTGGTGTGGGTGATGGGGTGTGCAGTGGAGGTGAGGATGGAGGTGGTGTGGATGGATGTGATGAGGGTGGAGGTGGTGTAGGTATTCGTGGGAACCCTTGTCTTATCAACTGACTAGCACTCAGGGGAGAAATCTATGGTGTCCCTTCATCATCACTTAAAGGGAGTCTGATCAGTGAGCTATACTCATGACCTTTTCTTCCTCCATCCCTGAAAGGTTTTTCGCTTCGCGTAGCTCCAAACATCAAGGTAACCACATAACCCACTGTTCACACAAGAGAATCTTAATCCAAGTATTAAGGGATTTTAAATACTTACCTCGTGGTCCTTTGAATAAGCGACACTCTTCTTTGTTGTAACTGATAGAGGTATCGATCATGAACTCGGTCACAAATCCTCCTAAGATGAAGTCAAGCCAATGGTCGACGTCGCACGTGATCTTATCTTCAAAAGCTTCTAACCTCCTTATTAGCTCTGGTGTCCAAACAATCAGCTTTTCAAGCCTCTACCTTCCTTGACCATCTGCCAACTTCGCGATCCACTCGTATAACTCAACCAGGAAGGAACAAAAGAAGATTTTGTGTATTTCTGTGTATAGGTATCTGTCCAACCACTGTTCTTTTGTCAATCGTGAGTTCTTGTTTTCTTGCACTGCGAATTCATGGATCTTTCTATCCAGCCAGGTTTCAACTTCTTTCTTAGTTTGATTCCAATGATACGACACCACACATCTCTCATGCAGATCCCGGTCCTGGCAAAGAAACCATTTTTTGGCTTAATGGGCCCTGACCCGGGTTCAATATTAGTCAGCCAAGCAAATCCCTACACTATTGGCCCTTTTGGCATCAACCCCTCAAAGCATGGACCGAAGTCTACATTGAAGCAGTATGGGGGGTTGTAGGAACCAAGTTTTTGCACCCCGAGATGGTCATGATGTCAGTCTATACTTCCTGATCTTGCCTTTGTGCAGATCGATAAGCCATTAGGGATTATCAACATTCCTTCTCTGCCATCCTTCAGTACCTCAGTGAAGGTACTCGACTGATCTTCACGCAGCCCTAACCCGAGGTCCAGGCACTTGCGCTCCTCTATGTTACTGTATAAGTTCCTAATTTATCTTAAGTGTTACCTAATCTACCATGCATTTATAGTTACCTTCACATAATCCTTTACTCTTTCTTGCGTTCAATTAACAGAGATAATAAAATACATTGCACATCAAATAAGCATTATAATGTAAACCCAGATCGTAACATAATATAATTAGATACATTAAATAGAGACAAAATACACAGTGATTTCAGAATAATTCTCTTTATTGATAACTCAAGTTTAGTACAGACTCTATCTGCCCTGCACACACAGCTGCAGGGGTCCGAACACTCAGGTGCAGAACCTCTACCTACGCTAAGACTCGAGAACACTTAGAACTTCTTACCCAAAATCCTTCCTCTTCTTATTACTACTCCCCCTTAGACTCTTCTAAGACTCCCTTTTTATACAATCCCATGGTCCCTGGACCATGGGTGGATCTTTACAACTGACATGATACTTCAAAAAACAAGGGTAGACAACCCTTTGATCTCTTCATGCTCCATGACCACAAAATGTAGAGAATTTACATATTTATTACCAAATTTGGGCCTTCTACCCCAAACATGGGCTTTTAGCCCCAAAATTGGCTCTTGTGGGAATGCATTCCCAACAACTCTTTTCTTGATTGTTCATTTGGAGTGTTGTTATGACTATGTGAGGAATTAGTGCTTTCAATAGCTTCTTTTCCTTTTGTGACCATGGATGAAATCTTGGTCTCATCACTGAAATCTGATCCAAGATCATGTTATGTGGTAGTGGTCGTCATTTGTTTTCCCTTATTTTTTGGTTTCTTAGGTTGTATCTCGGGATGTAATTTCCAATAGTGAGTTTCATCACGCCCCACTTTTGAACAATGTTGGCATATAGTTTTATCCCCTCTTTTCTTCACACTTGCATTCTTCTTTCCTTTCCATTTTCCACCCTTCTCTTTCTCCTTACCCTTGAATGGCTTCTTCTTACTACCCTCTTCCCTAATGCTCTTTCCTCTTGCTTCATGGTGTGTGGCTTGCACACATACCTCATCCAAATTGCTTGGATTGAACATAAGGATAGCATGTTTTAAGTAGGAATGTAAACCCCCAATATATAGCACGAGTGTATCTTGGGAATTCAAGTTTACTCCTAACAACAAAGCCCTTTTCCTAAACTCTTGGCTATAGTCTTGAACTATTTGACCCCTGAGTTGCCTAAAATTTTGTCAACTCATAATGGATTTTTTCATATAGGCTAAAGGATAAAACTGTCTTTTAATTGCAGAAACAAATTCAACCCAAGAAATGGATATCTTACCATGAATTCACATTTCCTCTTGAGTCTTTGCTTCCCACCAAACTAGTGTCGCTCCTTCTAGCCTCAATGAAGCCAACTATATTTTTATGTCATCTTCTTGAAGGTTTTGAATTCTTTAATAAACCTCCAATTGTCGAATCCAATTGTCTAACTTTTCTGCATTGACCTCACCATTGTACATGGGAAGTTCCAACTTAATGTCCAATTTGAGTAAGGGAGCTTTTTCCTTTGGGGTTTTTGAATGAGTATGAACAATTTTTGTGGTAGAAATGGAAGATGATGTTTTGATATGATGAGGATAATGAAGATGATGAGGAAGATGAAGATGGTGTAGATGGAGGAGGCTTTTTGCCATTACCCTTTAAATTCTTCTTTTCATCTTTTTTTATCTCTTGAGCTTCCCTCTCCATGTGGGGGCTTAGAAATCTCTCCAACCATTCTATTATTCCTATCTTCATAGAGGACTCTAACCATGTCAGTTAAGTCATAGAAATATTTCTTGAATGCCTCCTCTTCTGAAAGACCTTCAACCTCTCTTGCTCCAAACATGATGGCTTTGGATTCAAGCTCAGTTTCTTATACGGCTTGTACCTCGTCAATCTCAATTTAAGGTAAAACTTGAGGTGTTTCAAGTGAAACTGGGATCGGAACTTTGGTTGGACATTATGGCCTTGTGGCTCTCCTTCTTCTGGGCATTACCATAGGAGTTGCAACCAATAGTTTCCCTTCTCCTCTCTATAACTTTAACCTTGTAAGCATCACAAATTTGCAACCATTAAAACCCTACTTGCACAAAAATCAATAAATCAAGCAAATAACCTTTTTCTCTGATACCAACTTGATCTCTTTTCGAATGTTAGTTTTGTTGTGCTAATTTCAACTTTAGAATTTAAAAAAAAAAATTGCTTATCATTTGCTTCATGTGCGTTGGTTTCCTTTATGGTGTTTTTGAATGAACAGGTAATTTTTGTCAAGTTTTATGTTAAATTAATGAGAAAAATAGCATGAAAGTAAAGTGTTGAGCAACAACAAACAAATGTACAACAAACCATAATAATGAACACTTAACACAATGTTTTGATGAAGGAGTTCACCCCTCCTAGGCTACATCTGCTTGGCCCAACTTCCATGGCTTGGACCTTTGTATTAGCTCAAAATGGAAAAAGTGTTGTTTACAATGCTCTAATGCTCCTGAAACCTGATTCAATGTGCTCAAAACATCAAAATCATATATGAATGCCTTTTCCTAATCCCAACTTGGTCAAATTTTGCAAAAGTTATGGAAAAATCAATTTCTCCTAGGAATTCTCCACTAAAACTACAGGAACTCCTGTTATCTCCACTAAATCTGGGGTTATCATTGAATTTGGGGGGACCACCAAACTTGCCGCCTAACTAAAATCCGCATTAATTAGTGGATAATTCATATTAATTAGGCGTAATTGTGATTAGCGCTTTAAGCCTGTTTTATGGCACCTTTTTTGCTAACCGTTAATCGACGATTTAATTGTGGCGTTCACATGTGAGCGGTAAGGGTTGCAGTTACCGTTAACTATTGGCCTATGGTTTTATTGTAACAGTTGCATGGGAGGGGGCTAGCCTACAGGTGTGGCTCCCTCCTTCCCCCAGCCGCCAAGTCATTAAACTTTAAATATATGTTATGACCATAAACTATTAAGTCACAACACGGTGATATAGTGGTAAGTCAAATGGTTTATTCGAGCGAGGTCACGGGTTCGACTCCACCGACTTGCCCATAAATTTTGTTAAAGCGCGTCGATAATTCCGACCTTTGGGGAGGGACACGTGGTGGCCTCCGGGTTTGCCACATGTCCCCTTCTCATTGGTCCATCCTCTGACCAATAGAATCAAGCCAAATCACCACACCTGCAGACCAACCACAACATGCCACTTGGTGAAACCTACTTGGTTGTTGACCACCTTTGACCATGCCCAGTCACCTGCCATGTTAGAAGTATAGATTGCTGATTGTGCAGTGACATTATTTTTTTTTTGCAAAATTCCACTATTTGGAAAAGTGGACATAACACTCTTCCTCATACGAGCTTGGTTTCGAGTGAAATGAGTTGTGATGGGATCATATCGCCGAGACAGATGTGATCGTTCAGGTTTCGAGCGATTATGAGAACTTTGGTTTTTGAGCTAAATACTGATCACATGATCAAGTTTGGATCTGCATCCTGACTTTAAATATACTAATGCTTTATTTCCAAATACAAATATTTCTCAATATGAGCACATTCCTCTTATTCCATACCAAACCCACGATGTCATAGAAGTGCAACAAATCTCTAGAAATCAATCACGATTCTCCATGCCAAGACATTCTTTCCCTTAAAACTAATATTTAACCAACATAAAAATGGCAATACTTATTATGACTAGATCCAATCCTTGGATACAATTTTGGAATCCTTCAATTGAGGGTTCCTTCCTTCAACACTTGATCATGATCTGTGACTAGGAATTTTTTAGCGAGAACAAAGGGGCCCTGAACATATTTTCGATACAATGAAGAGGAGTACCAATTCCCTCCTTTGTAAGTTTTCCATACAGAAATTTAATTCCACAATTTCAACATATAGATCTCCATGAAGACCTTAAGTCATAGAGTCTTGGT
This sequence comes from Pinus tabuliformis, assembly GCA_031772625.1. NCBI lineage: Eukaryota > Viridiplantae > Streptophyta > Pinopsida > Pinales > Pinaceae > Pinus > Pinus tabuliformis. The sequence continues at coordinate 777,727,109 of CM062804.1, read as the reverse complement.
CACTCTGCACCCAAGAGGTGAATTTCCTTCAGTCTTTGACCATTCCTAAGACCAATTGTTAGGTTTTCTCTTTAGTTTCAATACTGGATTATTTTTCCCAACGCAGAGTGTCAAAAGAAAAGCATGGTAACTTACACAGTTTCTATTAGGGTCCTATAAATGATAGGATCTCAAGGTGATTGAGTATTTTGTATTTGTAATTTCATATTGTACATAATTTCAATATTCAAATTATTTCCAAAAATATAAGAAAAATGAAAAGAGGGTATGTTAAAGAAATGAATAAGAAAAAAGAAAATAATAACCCCACAAAAGAAAAAATATAAAATAATACGGAAAGTGCTACAAGTCTAAATGCCACTACTGATAAGTTAGTTCTTTTAGTTTACTATTGAATAAGGTTGTGTGCAAATTGTTTTTGAATGCCACAATGACTAAAGTTTTGTGCAAATCATACAGTTTAATCATGATTGAACACATTTAAATTTATGTTCAGTAGGTTGGTGAATGAAGATTTACCAAACAGTTTAATCTTGGTGAATCAATAGCTAGGTAGAAATAAAATTGATTCAATAGTTTAATCTGAATCAATGGCAAAATAAGTGATAGGATGAGGGAGATTTTCATAAAAAAAAAAAAGTGATTTAGGTCTGCTACTTTAAATGCACCCTGCAAAGAAAGAAGAGAAAATGTTAGCTTAGAAAAATAATTAAGATGAGAAAGGGTAGGTAGAAGCACAATGATGATTTCAGGACAAGCATGAAAGTTTTATCCTAAGTTGAATTTTAAATATATTTTCATGCGCAGAAGAAAGGAAAAGGGATAAAATTTTTATCCTAAGGTTTGGTACATCAAAGCATATTTGATACATTATTCCACTATTCCTAAAGTTTCACTACCCAAAAATCATTCCCCCACTATATTTTTCATTTCCCTACCCCACTATATGCTCAAAAATCATTCCCTCGCTATGCATTAAATTTATTTTTCCTACCCCACCATACTCCCATCATGTCATGATAATTTGTCGTCACCTTTTCCATCATCCACACCCACCTCTTCATATTCGACAACCAATATTATGTTTCGCCCCCCCCCCCCCCCCCCCCCCCACCATCAAAACTTTACTGTCGGGGGGGTGGGTTCCAAAATGGGCGGTATTGAAACCTGCACCCAATGCAACATGTCACCATCCCATGTTTTCACACCCCCCTTGGCCAAAACCATTAACCACCTCCCCCCCGCCCCCCACCTCCGAAAAGTGGTTTCTACACCATGCGATACCACTACCCTATCCATTACGCTCCCGCCAATCCCCCTTCACCACCTCATCTACCCATTGCCCCTACCAATCACATCGCTCCCTCCAAAATCAATCTATTAAGTAATTAAATTACTTAACCATTAATGTAACGGACCCGTGCCACCATCAATGGAAAAGCCTGAATGTCTATAAAGTCCATTTCTTCCACTTATTCACAGTTTACCAATACCACACTTTGCTAATACTATCTTTCTGTGACAGGTTTTCTATTTGAATTGTGATAGTTTCACCCGCCCAAGCATCACACCAACTAACCCCTGTTCCAACCATTACCTTTGTTCACCAGTGTTCTCAACCTATCCAATCATGCCTCCTAAAGATAAGGCATAGGAGGAACCCGTAAGTCCTCTGATCCACCCTCCGATCGATTTTCACCATATTCCTTTGGCGGACAGAGACTACAAAATCCATGAAACCCTCTATGAATTTGATCTATTTGAAATGTATTGTTGGCTTGAAGACAAGTTCATCGACAAGTTTGATGATATTGGATTGTGGGAATCCAATTTTCCCCATTATATTTTTCCCCGCACCCACAGTGCCCTTGAATTCATTAGAAAATGTCATGCTTGTTATCTACCTAGCCAATGAGTTGTTATTGCCCCTACGGGAGAAATTTTTTTTACCATAACTTCCCAATCAATAGATCAAATTATGCAAGGTCCTATTGTAGAGAATGCCACTCTTTTCTCTCATGAAGCCCTCACTGAATTGTACCAGAAATTGGACTCTGTGAAAAGAGCCAAAACCCTTGAGTTTTTCTTGACTGAAGATGCTCCATTACCCAAGAAAAGTCCTCCCTATCCATCCTCCATTTTCCCTAAGAGCTCCAAGCAAATCATCACTATCAATTTCTACCTCCTTGGTTATTACTCAGATCAATGGGTAGATGAGGCTATTATAGGTTTCCTTTCCATTTTCTCCACAGATTCCAAGCCTTCCATCTTGTTCAATTTCAGCCAATTTCTTGCAGATTCCATCCATGAACGGTTTGTCAAATTCAAAACCGAGGAAGTATTCAAATATGTTTCTGTGTTAGTATACATGTTTTTGTATTTTCAGGAAGACAACCTCAATCTTACATTACAAAAGCTGGATGAAGAGGGAAATTAGCAATCAGTCATCTTCTAGACTATGCTTGTAATGAAGGAGAAAAAAGAGTATTCATACAAACAATTCATATAAATGTTTGTACATCTAGCACTCTGTCTCCTAAGTAGCACTCTAGAGCCAAGAATAAGTGAAGAAATCAGGAAAACCTTGTAGTTATCAGACCAATTCCAGACAGAAGATTGGTATCTTTACCAGAATTACATAGAGATTAGGATATTTGGGTGTGAACTTGCACCTTACAGACTACCAAAATTCCTCCCAATAAGGTTTTTTTCCCTAGAATACATCAGGCGAAAGCTCAATGTTGATGAGATTCATTTTGTATCTTCCAAGAAGAAATCTCAATTCAAAATCAAAACTCAAATAGGACCTTTCATTTGCAACAACAGGGCAGCAGGGGAAGAAGCAGACAAATTGCTGAAAGAGATGCAATTCAGCCTCAGTTTCACATGGTCATATGATCCATTAGGGGTCATCTCCAAGTTAAGGGTAGAGAACAAATCTACTCCTTATTTTCATACATCCAGACCCGAGATTGAGAAATACAAGAACCAACTAGAGTGGACTGAAAACACTCTCCAAGAGGCAGAGGAGCAGTTGGTGTCAACTTCAACAGTACAGACTCCTGTTACATAGGAGAAAACAGGAAAGAGGAACAGAGAAGAAGAGTCACCTTCAGTGACTGAAATTCCTAGTGAAGACTTCAAAATCATGTACAGGAAGAGGACCAAGCTCAACTCCAAATTAATGCTAAGCAAGGATTCAGATCAAGAGGAGATTATCACCACTAAAGAGACACATGTTTCCTCACTAGTAGGTGATCATACTACCCTTTCTCCTACCACTTCAACAGCTTCACAGGATCAACAACAGGTTATGCAAACCAACACATCTACCACAGGGGAGAAAGAAAAGAATATATTTGATATATTCAAAGAGATTAAAGTGAGAAATGAGGCCTTGAATATCAACACATATAATCAGTTCTAGAAGTAGACTTCTAGTTCTCAAAGCAGACTTCTCTCAACCTTTGATTTAGAGAAAGAAAAAATGAAAATGGGCTTCCTCCAAGTATAGATCTCACAGCCCAAGGCAACATCAGATTACAAGAAAACTTCATTTGAATTTGATGTAAAAGATATACATCACACTGACCAATTGGAGATGCACAAACAAACATGTCAAATGATTTCATCTACTCTCACTAACACTGCTATGATTTTTTCTAAATTTTAGGTCACTTTAGCTAATGTTTAGTCACAATTGAAGATGGAGAAAGTCTCTTCACTAGCTAAAGACACAAGGATCAAAGCTTTGGAGGACTTGGTAATCAAAGTAGGATATGATCCTGCCAATATCAATGCTGCAGAAGAGCTTGTAAGAAAGAAGAATACTGACATAGTAGCATTGAGAAAGCAGTTGAAATTACCAGCCACAGAAGATCCTCTGGCCAAAGACATTGAAGAAACAGAGTCACAGAAGGAAAACATGATGAAGCTCATCATGGAATAGAATGTACAATTGAAACAAATGGAAACAAAGATGGAAAAAATCATCAAAGAAAAGGAGCAAGCTGCCAAAATGTCTATTGTCCCTTTGCAAGCAGTGCCTCTTACAGCAATTCCTACAACTACATCTTCTACAACAAACATAGGGACTACTGCAGATTAGTTGGCAAGTGCAGTGGAGAATATGTCTCTCCAAATAGAAGAAATTAAAAGATTGCAGGCTCAAGTCAATCTTCTACAAGACCAGAAGGCAAAGACTGAAACTTTCCATGCAACAGAGCTACAGAGAGCTCAAAACCAGATAGAAGTATGGCGGAAATCCGCAACCGAGTCCTCCATTGGCCACACACTAGCTCAAGTCAAGGAAATTATATGGAATAATATCATTGAAGCCATGGATGAAATCTGGCCATGTATTCAAATTATATTTGAACAGAAAGAGTTGATTGAGAAAGCCAATCAGGCCATTTCCACCATCAACAATGAGTTGGGAGATATGCCTGCCACAACAAACAACATCATCAAGTTTCTCAATTCCAAAAACAGATATGAGCTGGATGATTTGGGAGTAGAGGACAGGATAAAGACAATCTTGGAAGTGAAGAAAGTTCTCACAAAGAAGAATTTGATTGTGCAGCTTACAGAAAAATGTCACAGTTTGGAAGTAGTAGTCAACATGTTTTTCACCATAATAAAAGCATTAACAAAGAGGGGTCTGCCTTCTTTATTTGTAATTAATGACAAACTAATGACCAGGGAAGATTATAAGAAGAATCTTACAAACATTGCAAAGGATACTGCTAAGTCTTCCCACATTAAAGGTGCTATGACAAGGAGAGATTTTTTCGAAGCTATTAGTAACATTATGTTCATTCAGCATGAGATAAAGCATATTTTTGTGGTAAGGCCTACATTTTCTAAATATATCAAGGTAGATGAGATCTACTGCAAGGTAACAAAAATCATTGTCCTAGATGAAGAGTAGTGGGATAAACTGTGTGAATTTCAAGATTAAAGAAAATATCAGCCATGTCCAGCGCAACACCCAAATCGTGGAAACTCAGCAACTGTTCTCCACAACAATAGTGCCATACCTCCAGATCACTTCACCAAATTCACCTCTTTTGGTTATATTAGTCAATTCAGTTATTTTGTAATCAATAATATATTGCCATGTCAATGCGGCATTGATTGTAATCTTTTTGGAAATTTTGTTTAAATACTTCATTCATTCGAAGTATTGAGGGTCGGTTCTTGATCATTGTAATTCTTCATATTGAGTACTATACTTTTTCCACTCTGCTGGAGCGTTAATAATACAAAGACTTTCACAGGATTCTTGTGCTACACTTTACTGGTGATGTTTTTCTTATTGTAATTGTTGTTTTCACTGTATTCTCTGCATGTTAATCATCTGAAATCTAATTGTAAAACAGGAAATGTGAAAAATAAGATTTGTTAATTGAACACCTTATTTGGATTGTTTTTACAATTTGTATGTTTTTCTTCTGAAGTCTGATTGAAAAATTCTTAAATGTTTTTCAATCATTACTGAAACCACCTCTTCTCCATTTCATAATTCATTTTAAGGATCCAGTAAATGTAACTAGCTTACCCTGTGATTATTCTTTTAAATATTTGATGCAATATCCAGCATATTTGACTCCATAGCCCAATGGAAAGTAAATAATTTGATCATATCAACCAACCAAACCAATCAACCAAATTCAAACAAACAATCAAGCATAATCATAACTAGCCTAAAATCGACTTAAAAACCAAGTTAAATCATTTAGAGGGATCCCTCTCTGAAGCTAGCAAGGCTAGATCCCAACTTCAAAAGTGGTTTGATGTTGTCTAATGTATTTACTTTGACAACCTCAAAAATAAGAATGATAACAGTTTCTACATAAAAGATGTTGAATTCCCACACTCTGGGGCTTCGGAAGCAGGGATTTACGGAAAGAGGAAATTTGAAATCAAAATTTCCTCTGCAAAGAAAATAACATGGTAGATGATTGTCACCTATCATACATGCAAATGTACCCTACCACAACCTCAAAACCTGGGTTGTGGACAAATGTGCCCTAACACCATGTAAAATCCTAGGTTCTTGGCTATAGAGTGGTGCAAGATGGTTGAAATCCATTAAGGAGCATAAGTACCAGCAGCATTGTCTCTTTAGCTAAAAGATGTGACATTGTTCAACTATACTTAGAGTTGATTATCATCTGACTGTGTAGCAACATGCCAACAGTTCATTGATTCATTCGTTAGATTGAATTAAATACCAAGCCATAAAACAATGTTTCCACTATCGTTGTGGTCTTTCCCACTTGAATGGCAGGAACTTCAAAGGAATGATGCCCGACGCAAGTCCCTAGTAATTTAGGCATAATAGTTAACCCTCGGTTCAAGAAGTTAATCCAAAGGAAGGCTGCTCTATATGCTATGTCCCTTCACTACGTGTTTCTCAAAGCATTTGTACCCAGAATAAATTATATTCACTGGTAATGCTCATAGCCTTGCACTACTAATTTCCATATGGTTGAGTATCCACTAACATGAAGGCGAGAGAAATTGGTAGGTATGTCTAGTGCAAAAGGGTTGAATCTCGAAAACTATGGTAAGATTCTTAATTCCTAGTGTTATCTAATGGAATTCTAAAAGATTTATGGTTTATCACAATACACAATTGAATCTCTGCAGTTTGTTCTGATTCCACAAATAATCACCCCGAAAGAAAACATATTCTTGCAATAGGTGATTATTCATTGAATTTTAGGAAATGATGGGAGGATTACCATTTCAAGAATGGAATTCTAATTCATTGCTACAGATAAAATAATGGCTTTGGCTGAGGAAGACTGTGTTAGAACAAGTTGCAAATAAAGTTTTTGAATGCAAACAAATGCAAATGGACTAAAGATGAGGACTAACCAAGGCCCATTGTGTAATGGAGAAGACATTGTTATTCAAAACTCTCCCATCTCGGATATCACGAGTCTTGGAGCTACTGGAATGGTGTTGTTGAATGTTGTCTTGTTGGTGTCCCTATTAGCTGGTAGGACTTGAAAAAGTATGTAATCATCTAAGTGTTTCTTGTAATTGGGTGGGGAGTGGGGATGGGGAAGGCAGTGATTGTCTTAAACATGGAAGTACGAAGACCCAATGACTCTCTCATAAATAAATCCAACCATCACTGGTTTGGGTACAGGAAAAATATGGAAAATAGAGTTCTGGGACTCTCCTAAAGAGGTTATCATAGTAACAAATAGATGACTTTACCCTGCTCTTTTTTTACTAGATTTTTTTCTACAAACTAGCCATCTAGGACTTGGACATTACTGATTCAATTGCTAGTTTTATTTTCACATCCCAAACAGTGGTAGATGATGACTTCGTAATAAAGCCATACATGTTTGACATATTGGTCTGAGAAGTTTACTCACTGTCTCTCGATCAACTAATTAAGTTATCTATGCTTGTAGTTGTAAATGGATCTTCCACCTAACACAAACTTTACTTGTATTTTATTAAATCCATTGGTCATTTCTTAGATATCATTCACCTGGTTCATTCTCATATGGGATCTCAAGTATGTTACATAATTTGATTAGAAATTGTGTATTATGTTGGTATAAAAACTCAAATAATCATCTTACCCACAAATGCTCGAAATTTCTAAACTGAAAAATATTGAAAGAATAAAGTACATAATCATCCCTACCTCTTCTGGAGATGGTTGATTGCATGTCACTATATCTTTTGAATTCACATTTATTATATATTTCTCGTATTTAGATTATATGGCCCAGTGCATTTGGCCATGAGTTCCTATAGTATTCTACAAACACTACAAGGTATGCCACAAGTAACATTAGAACAAGTCAGATTGTTAGCCTATGGCCATTGTCACTTTTGAAATAAAATTTCCTTTCCAGCAGCCAAACATTTCTCTTCCACTTAATCAGTGAGAAATGGATCAAAACATTTGATCTACCTCCTTGTCTATTGAGGGAACACCCCATCCCAAATATTTCTACTGGAAGATTTTGACCATTGTTGAAATAATATAACAATGCACTTACAACTACCAATATTGCCTCTGGTTTCTATGGAAATTGCATCATTCTATCCTGCCCCACTCACCATAGCATTTCATTGATCTATTGAAGAAGAATATTGGTTATCCTCTATTTAGAAATATGTTGTATTTGCATAATTGAATACCTCAATCTATTCTGAAGCAACATGATGTTTTCAATTTTTAGTACCATATAATTTCATTTTCAAGTTCTCTTACCCTTCTTTTCCTAGTTCTAACACCCCAAACATTGCACTTACTCAAAGAACACTAGAAATGTTGCAATCATCATATTCTATGAAACCACATCTCTTTGACATATTTTGTTAATATATGTTGTGCATCCTCCAGAACCTTGCATAACCATTTAATGGTATCATGTGGATCCATTTTAGATTAGATAGACCCCTTCATTGTTGCATATATATGTTGTTTGCACTTTGCATGAGTCCAAACAAGTTAACAAATATGCATGTATACTTATTTAGACAGTTGAACTAGCCACCATTGTTGTTCATTTACACCTGCCCTAAATAGACCTGTAACTGCTAACTCACCACCTAGTACAACCTTTCACAACAATTACTAGCCCCATAATTACACGAGCATCCCTTTCTAGGTAGTAGCTTGTAACAATAATCACAAGCCAACTTTTTTCCAAACACCAATATCTCGACTTGCTTACATACCAATGTGTGTACTGGAAATCCATTCTCTCTATTAATACTTGGTAACTTACTAGGTTGGCAGGTAACTATGAATTATAGAGTGTGCAACATTCCCATACCTACACTTAAATTCCCATACTTACTAGGTTAGCTTCTTCAATAGAGTTGCTTCATAGTATGCCAAGCTTCTTGTTTTATACAATTTGTTTTAATGGTGCTTCCATAGTAACAGATTTAGTCTTTGATTTGTTTTGAAAAGAAATGAAGTTGGTCCTCAAGAGTTACAGTACTAAGATGAGCTTTCCATTTATCAGACCAATAATGTACTTCAAATCATACTTGATCTTTAATAAGCAGTTTCCAATATATATATGTGGCTTATCCTCAAATACACCAGTGTTGACTATGACTAGTTTAGTAGGTTCTTTATTTTGTCCTTATGAACAAATCAAGGTCTTTCATCAATTCCCCCTTATTTGGACAAATGTCATCAATAGCTTAACCCAAACATCATATCTCCCTCCGAAGCCTTGCTTTGGGTAATCATCATGAGCTGCCTAGATTAAAGATGATACTTTCAATGACGTAATTGCAACATCAAACTTTTAAGAAGCTTTAGGTCAAAGAAGAGAATTCAGAAGTCCTTCCACATTCAAAGAGAAGAAATCTTACTATGAGATTAACTCAAGACATTTGTATTATTTTTCGTTGCTACATGAAAGCTACCAATGTATCAAATTACCAGATTCATGAAGAGGAGAGGTCCTTTTATATTAAGAACATTCATTATAAGATCCTTTATTAATGCAACAAAGATGTCAAGGATCTGTATTTTTCAAAGCACCTCTGTGGATAGGGTTGTAACAAAGAACTGCACCAAAGTGCTATGCGCTTCTTCTTTTGGTAGTTCTTCAAGATTGAAAGCTTCAAGTGCGCTGCAATTTCTTTTACTGTAGGATCCTTGAAGCTTCTTCTTAGACTACCATGATGTCATGTGGGACTGAACGAAGACCATGGATGTGCCATAGAGGAGTTGATATAACCAAGCATCTCTACCATGTAGACTTTTATTTCAGATCTTTCAAACTTCCAGGATCATTCCCTTTGAGAGACTCAGGAATTCTGCCTACTGACATGTCTTCAACATAACCTCTACTCTGAAAGTTTAAGGAAACTGCTTATTCAAAACTAAAATAGACTCAGGCATGGTCGCAGCCATCCACTGAATGAGTCATGTAATGATCATAATAATCCACAAATCGTAGCCTGGATTCCAACAGACAAAATCCAGGGTCTTGCGCTCCATCTCGACCCGAGCAGAGTACAAGTCCAAGCATGTGAATACATGAGTTGAAGTCGAACATGCATGAACATCGTCTGATTACCAGTCAATGATGAAAACTGTTAACAGACACGAGAGGTACCGCCAATAATGACAATGGCCCTCAAGGTACTATAGGTACAATCTGCGGCATGCGAATAAGTGAGCTGGCGTCGAACACCCGCAGAATCATTCGATCGGAGGCCAATGATGAAAACCTCTCGTCGAACACGAAGAACCTGCCATTGAGGCATGCAGGCTCCAAGGCACCAGAAGGGAGTCTCTAGATCAGCTTCCTGGATAATGAGCTGAAGTCGACAGGAAGTGACCTTGATCAAAGGTGGGCCATAGTGTTTCCCACATCATTGACACGAGACAGAGGAAAGATGTTGTGGTGATTCAGAATTATGTGAGGTATCAGAGGGAGGTTGTAATTCTGCAGAGGTCAACTTCTCTTGAACATATTGGCGGCATGACAGTGGACTTGGCAGTATTTGACATCAAATGAGCAGAGGTCATGGTGACAAGGCAATGAGCAGATGAGAAGTCAAATAGGATAACCCAAACCCATGGAGGCAAGTGAAAAGCGAGATGAGAGGTTCCCACCCAGACACGAATGCAGACAAGTGCCATGTTCAAGAGCGACATACTGCCGACACGACAATGATTATGGTTCCTTTTTCCCCACCATTTCTGGTGAGTACCCCATTTATTTTTTGATGACAAGCTTGACGGGGGTAGCATATGCTTGTAAGGCGTCATTACGACGAAATCCGATGTCATTAAGTTTTAACGAGTCTGACAAAGGAAGAACTCGGCGTCTTTTCCTGTTTAGAGAGTCTGAAAAGACAGTAGAAAAGTGAACTCCAGGGGGGTCCTTTTTCGTAAAGTTGTGTCTCTCGAGCCCGAAAAAGTATAAAACAATGCTCGAAAGAACCGCCTGATCATTACGATCAAGGAGTACTTTTCATGAGTAGTGATTTCGACCTGAAAAAGTAAAAAAGCTATCGAAACCACGTCGCTTCGTAACCGTTAACGAACCTAAAACAACAAGGGTCTGACGATCTTTTCGTTTTTACGCGGTCGGAAAAGAGTTTAAAGACAACCGCCTCTTATTTACATTTAACGAGTCAAGAGGGATAACTCGGCAATCTTTTCGTCTTTAAACGGTTGGAAAAGAGCTAAAAGTAGGCCAAATTGTTGTGGAGGTAAATCCCCTCTGCAGACAGAGACGATCCCTACTAGCCTAGACCGGGTCTAGCAACAATCACACAATGTTATCATGCAAGTTCCTAATTGCAAATAAAAAGTGGATGGTGAGAACCTACTTGGATTCCAACGCTAGTGTTCGTAGAAGAGATGTCGCCCTCGTTCCTTTGCCTCGACCGGTCACGATCCCCACGATCTCCGTGATTGGACACCTGCACATGCAAAGAACAACACGAATACAAGCATAAAATCTAGTTGATGCAATTATATATCAGTCAGAAAAGATATAACTCAACATCAAACATAAGACAATGGGAGTGGAACCATAATGATAGTCATCTATTATTAATAAATAACAAAGAAGAATACAACCATTGTTCTGACGTCAAATCCTCCTTTGGCTGGGTAGTCAGCTACACAAGTCTTGCAAAGCTTGTTGGGATGAGGAACAAGCCTCTCTCTCTTTGGGTGACAAGAATCTCCTTACTTAGATTTGGCCTTATGGGTGCAAAGAAGGCTCTTGTAGCTTCAAACTCTCTATCACTATACTGGAATTACTGACTAGAACTACTGTAACTAGCTTGCTCAAGGCATAGAGACAAGCTTTTATAGATAGAGAGGAAAGAGATAGGATCAACCACATTATTCATGGGATTGGCTTTATCACTTGGAAACTTCCATGAAAGGTGGCAAACCACTTCCCTTCTATGGAGATTCGAAGCCAAACCATCCTAGCTCAACATAGATTCAGTTGGTGAATGGGTTGAAGAGAACCTTCGGGGGCTTGTTGGTTAAAAACTTTACTCAATTCGGTTGGCGCGAGTGCGACTCTGAGACAGAGCGCTAATAGTGCGCTCTCTTTAGAGGATTTCCCTCATTGGCGTGGGCAGTGAACTGTGTACCCTCGCTAATGCAAAAAGAGCTGTTTTCATGGGTGTTTTGTAGGAGATGTCTTTAGGACATATGAAGCTCATACTTAGAGGAATATGATGCAAGTGGTTTCAGGTCATGTCACTTCTCACAGGTCCCAGAATGAGTCCTCCAGTGTGCGGGTGAGGGGTAATAGGGACGGTGACAAACTGTGAAAAATTGTTGTGTAACAGATGCCCCCTAAAGCATGAGGCCCGAGGGAGAGAGAGGGGTGAAATGCTTTACAAGAACATGCATGACTGAAAACACGGCCGCCGGAGAACCTGCATAAAGAAGTACAACTGATATCTCAAGTACATGATATATGTGGTATGGGCGCAACCATCCATAGCAGAGTACATAATAATCTAGATCCAAGGCATGGACGCAGCCATCCAGAGAGGATCGATAAATAGACTCAGGCATGGTCGCAACCATCCAGTGAATGAGTCATTTAATGCTCATAATAATCCACAAATCGCAGCCTGGATTCCAACAGACAAAATCCAGGGTCTTGCACTCCATCTCGACCCGAATAGAGTACAAGTCCAAGCATGTGAATACAGGAGTTGAAGTCGAACATGCATGAACATCGTCTGATTACCAGTCAATGATGAAAACTGTTAACAGACGTGAGAGGTACCACCAATAATGACAATGGCCCTCAAGGTACTACAGGTACAATCTACGGCGTGCGAATCAATGAGCTGGCGTCGAACACCCGTAGAATCATTCGATCGGAGGCCAATGATGAAAACCTCTCATCGAACATGAAGAACCTGCCATTGAGGCATGCAGGCTCCAAGGCACTGAAGGGAGTCTCTAGATCAGCTTCCTAGATAATGAGCTGAAGTCGACAGGAAGTGACCTTGATCAAAGGTGGGCCATAGTGTTTCCCACATCAGTGACACGAGAGAGAGGAAGGATGTTGTGGTGAATCAAAATTATGTGAGGTATCAGAGGAGGTTGTAATGCTGCAGAGGTCAATTTCTCTTGAACATATCGACGGCACGACAGTGGACTTGGTAGTATTTGACATCAAATGAGCAAAGGTCATGGTGACAAGGCACTGAGCAGATGAGAGGTCAAAATAGGATAACCCAAACCCACGGAGGCTAGTGTAAAACAAGATGAGATGTTCCCACCCAGACACGAATGCAGACTAGTGCCATGTTCAAGAGCGACATACTGCCGACACAATAATGATTATGGTTCCATTTTCCCCACCATTTCTGGCGAGTACCCCAGTTATTTTTAACAAGACTAATGGGGATAGCATATGCTTGTGAGGCGTCATTCCGACGGGATCCGATGTCATCAGGTTTTAACGAGCCTGACAAAGGAAGAACTCGGCGTCATTTCATATTTAGAGAGTTTGAAAGACAGCAGAAAATTAAACTCTAGGGGGGTCCTTTTTCGTAAAGTTGTGTCTCTCGAGCCCGAAAAAGTATAAAACAATGCTCGAAAGAACCACCCAATCATTACGATCGAGGAGTACTTTTCATGATTAGTGACTTCGACCTGAAAAAGTAAAAAAGCAATCGAAATCACATCGTTTCATAACCGTTAATGAACCTGAAACGACAAGGGTTCGATGATCTTTTCGTCTTTACACGGTCGGAAAAGAGTTTAAAGACGACCGCCTCTCATTTACATTTAACGAGTCAAGAGGAAAAACTCGGCAATCTTTTCATCTTTAAATGGTCGGAAAAGAGCTGAAAGTAGACCTCCATTTTTATTCTATTTAACGAGTCAAAAAGGGAAAAATACTCGGCAATCTTTTCATCTTTTACGAGTCAGAAAGGAGCTTAAAGGAGACTCGTCCTAGAGGAACGAGTGGTATAAAGGGTAGCAACTGGTTCCGGTAATGGTGGAACTGCTCAAAACATGTAATGGTCAAGAGGATAGCTAATAAAACCACTCATCGTTGCGGTTCCTCAGGAAAGGAAAAACAACCAAGTGAAAGCATATAATCAGCCAAAGAGATGGCGACGATGGAATGAAAACAACCAAGGCTCATCTAGCAGAATTTAGCAGATAAAGACAACAATCACGAGATGTAAAATGGGTATGGGTTCATTTTTACACAAGCTTGAACCATGGAGAACTTTGCTTGGATTCAGTTTCATGTTTACACGAGCTTGAAACGAAAAACTATGCTTGTTATAAGTTCGCATGCCCCCAACATAATGACGCAAAACAAGGTACATGCCCCCCAATCTTCATTGCATTCAACAAAGTGGATGGAATGAAGGTTGACTTTCGAGATCTTGGAAAGACTCGACTTGGATTTTACGAGATCTTAATCAAAGACTCGATTTGGAAAAGGAGGAGTTGTTTCATTTTTTAATGAGGTTGACACAGTAAAAGAACTATCCTCATAACCCTTGTTTCATTTTTTAACGAGCTTGACACAAGATCAGGAACTATGCTCCGACCAAGCCTAGTTTCATTTTTTAACGAGCTTGACACAAGATCAGGAACTATGCTTCGCCAAACCTAGTTTCATTTTTTAAGGAGCTTGACACTGGAAAGGAACTATGCTCCACCCGAACTTCAACATAATGAATAGAAAGTCGGGGCTTCCAAGATTGCCACTCCTGGTGGAAGGGAAACATCTTGGAAGTCAGGGCCCAATGCCCCGAGGACACTATGCACGATGGCGGCATCACTGGATCCAGGCATGGGATAGGTGGCCACGTAGTTGATCTGTGGTGGGGCAGATGCAACTGGTGGATGAAAACTAGGAGGGGACGACAACGGCGCAGGAGGCATCAGGGGACTAACAAATGACACTTGATCGATAGTCACAATTCTTCCATCGTGCGGAAAGCAAACCACACGGAAAAGCGAAGAAACGAGGGCCCCCATGGCGTAAACATAGTTGCGACCAAGGAGAAGACTAAAGTCTAAAACACCTTGGGTAACCAAGACGTCTATATAGACGGTTTTGCCTCCCAAAGTAATAGGGAACTTCGAGAGAACTCCTAGAGATGGACAGGCTCCTCCGTCGAAGGCCAACAGATTCTGAGTGACTGGCCCAAGCTGCGGGGAACCTAAAGCTTGCCAAGTAGTGTACGGCATGAGACTGACAGACGCCCCTTCATCCAAAACAGTGCCAGGTACTACCTTAGCACAGGCATGTACTGTGATCTGGAAAGGCATATGGGATGGAAGGCGACTAGCGATCAGGCGATTCCAATCAAAGGAAGCGACCAGACTACTTGGTGGGGGAATCATATGATCGCCCCCATGTGCTAAAGGAACTGAAGGAGAACGTTCAGGAGCAGATGGGTTAGGAGAGTCATTTCGGGACTCAGGAGAATCTGAATAGACGAGAAGAACATGGGCATGATGCTCTTCCGAAACAGAGTGATCGACGGGTAGTGAACTCGAGTCGACACTCTTTCCAACCAATGGTTGGTCTGGAACAGGTTGAGCATAGCCAAGTTCGGGAAGAGGAGGCTAGACAAGAGAAGAATATGAATCAATCTCTTTGTCAGTAGGGGAACGATCTGCGGCTACAGAGAGACGTTAATAACCAACGGGAAGTTGGGGTGAAGGAGCTGTAAGACTTTCCAAGACAACGGAGCCTTTATCCATGAGTGGACAAAGGTGAAGGGGATGATTGCCTTCACAAAGTCTACAGGGGATTCGAATCTTCCCTTTTCCCTTACCATTCCCAACTGATAAGGTAGCATCGCCGTGAGCCTCAGTGGATGATGAGGGGCGGGCCGGATCACGAGACCATACTTCTAAGACCCTGGGGATGCCAGGACAATCACGAAGAAGATGGTCCCCCTTGCATAATCTACAAGGAAATTTGACCTTCCGCGGAGGAGCAGAAGGTGGCCCGACTTCAGGTGTACTCGAGGGGGTAGCTGCACTTGTAACCTCTCCCTTAGGAGCCTTCTTCTTCTTCGTCTTCTTCTTCTTCTTCTTAGCCACCTGGTTACTCGAATCGAGACTTTCACCAGGTGAAGTGGAAGATGATGATGTAGAAGTGGGCGTAGAAGGGGAGAGATCCACCTTAGAATCAACATGATGTTGTTCAGGTGGAGGGATTGATTTATCAGACGGTGAGACGGCAGGGACCAAAGAGGATGAGAACAACCAAACCGACAACCCAACAGTTAACCCTGGGAGGGACAACGTTGCCATATAAGGAGCACCAAAATTTCCAAAAGGAGCGAAATGACCAGGGTTCCCGTCAGAGGGGATCCCTGGGTTGGTGAACCCCGGAAAAGTTGCCATCGAGAACGAAAAGAAGCCTACTCCAGCTAATGCAAACAAGATCTAACTAGGTAATGTGAACGCGGTCGAATAAATTTTAAGACGCAAGGACACAACTTGACCTTTTCATGTTTTAAGAGTCGAGAAAAAGAAAAAAAGATGACTCTAGTCTCCTTCGAATGTTTAGTGAGCCCAAAGTGACAAATGCTCAGGTGAGCCTTTTCGTTTAAGGAGTCTGAAAAGGATCAAAAGTGACTACTTTGGAGAACTAGGCAAAAAGGTTTACCAAACAAATCCGTAAAACTGCATATACACCTTGGCCGTCATATGAAAACCAAGGACTTCCCGTACGGTAGTCAATCTTCCCGAATGCTGTGTTCGGTGCGTTACGGCTTGTAAGGCGGCAGACACGTCTTCCTGTGGATAAAGGATGATAACCTAGTGGGGTCTCCCCATATACTCGATGGTACGTGGGAGCTCAAGTCCGTGCTAGACCACTATCGAGTCACAAAAGGAGGAATCACCCAACCATAATGTGAAACAATAGTGACTAGGTTTAACGACGCCGGAACACATCTCTAGCCTAGACCTCTAGATGTTGGCGTTAAGTTCCAATGCGTTATTAAGTTTATTCAGTTCATTTTATGCTTGATCTTGAATTAGGTTTCGGTTTTCAGGTCCTACCGTATGTAATCTCTCACAATTCCCTAAATGCAAGCTATATGCCAAAAAGTATCATTTCGTTCGATGAACACTAACTACGAGAGAGTTGAGAACTTTTCAATCAAAAAAAATGACCATAAACAATTAAGAACCACTCTAATGCAGCTAATGGCAATAAACAAAACTTTTCTTTAAAGTCACTAATCAATGAAAAGCTCTATTTTCCATTAACTAATTCAACGCAAAAGAGACTGTTCGTTTTCTTTTCAATGGAAAAGTGCACTAAACAAATTTTGAGAGATAATAACACTGAGTAAAAGAGACAAATTTCACTCAATGAGAATGCAATCAAGTCCCCGAAATACCAAGGCAGTCCTTCAAAACAAAGAAAAACACCAAAGACTTCAATGAGCCATGTGATCTAGGCCCAAAACGAAGCCGAGCGGAATCCAAGTGAAAAAAAGTAAATCACTCGAATAACGCAATAAAATACTTAAAAACCAATGAACAAGTGCAAGAGAGTAACCAAAAATTCGACTGGAATGATAGAAGACCAAAAATTCGACACGTGAAGCCACTAGATGTCCTAGGGCTAAAACGTGAAATTGATAGAAAATGGCAAACACCCAAAGTATGCAAATGTAATCTATGCACACTTTTCATTCATATCCTGAAAATGAGAATTCTAATTGTGCAAGTGTGATCTATGCAAGAGAATTCTCAAACACAAGATGATTGTAATCTAAGAATCAATCAAGTGCAAATCAAGAAAAACGGGTAAGAGTTCCAAAGATAATAAAATAAAAACACTCAAAGGCGATTAACACTCATACACAATTTAGCCTCATACAAAATTGTGAAAAGACTGCGACAAACCTCCAAGTAATGATCAAAGGAAATCAAATTAATAATTTGCCAAAAAAACTCAAAACCAGTCAAACAAGACTCTGACACACTCAAGTGATTGAAAAAGGTGTAGCTAGACACAAAACCCAAGCTTGGGAGGCTGCAAACAAGCAAACTGGAAAAGTTCACAGGCCTGGTGCGATTGTCAGGTGGAAAACTAGCACCAATTGAGGATTGGCGTGGGTTGTACACTGGCAAGTGGCGCCAATTGGCGCGACTGTCATGCAAAAAAGAGCGCCAATCAAGTTTGCTAGCTTAAAAATAAAAACAAGCAGTCCAAGGCTTGGTCGACAGCATGCAGACAGACCAGGCAGCGAGAGACAACAGAGCATCCAACCCAAAAAGCTATCTAAGCAATCAAAACCAGAGAAACCAAAGAGACAAGACAAACTCCCAGTTGTTTAGTTCGTAAACCAAACTGGAAATTGACTGAAGTGGCGTTTATCTACTTCGCTAATGCAAAGCAATAGCGTTTCGAAGGCTATCTGGCCGTACTTCAGGCTCTGTCTAAAGTTTACAAATCGAACAACAAGCTAAGTCCCCAGCGGAGTCGCCAAATTGTTGTGGAGGTAAATCCTCTCTGCGGACCCAGACCGGGTCTAGCAACAATCAAAAAATTCTATCACGCAAGTTCCTAATTGCAAATAAAAGTGGATGATGAGAACCTACTTGGATTCCAACGCTAATATTCGTAGAAGAGATGTCGCCCTCGTTCCTTTGCCTCGGTCAGTCACAATCCCCACGATCTCCGTGATTAGACACCTGCACATGCAAAGAACAACACAAATACAAGCATAAAATCCAATAGAAGCAACTATATATCAGTCAGAAAAGATATAACTCAACATCAATCATAAGACAATGAGAGTGGAACCATAATGATAGTCATCTATTATTGATAAATAACGAAGAATAATACAACCATTGTTCTGACGTGAAATCCTCCTTTGGCTGGGTGATCAGCTACACAAGTCTTGCAAAGCTTGTTGGGATGGGAAACAAGCCTCTCTCTCCTTGGTAACAAGAATCTCCTTACTTAGATTTGGCCTTATGGATGCAAAGAAGGCTCTTGCAACTTCAATCTCTTGAACTCCTGGAACTCTTACTATCACTAGCACTCTGCTGGAACTAGAACTATTGTAACTAGCTTGCTCAAGGCATAGAGGCAAGCTTTTATAGATAGAGAAGAAAGAGATAGGATCAACCACATTATTCATGGGATTGGCTTTATCACTTGGAAACTTCCATGAAAGGTGGAAAACCACTTTCCCTTCTATGGAGATTCGAAGCCAAACCATCCTAGCTCAATATAGATTCAATTGGTGAATGGGTTGAAGAGAACCTTCGGGAGCTTGTTGGTTAAAAACTTTACTCAATTCGGTTGGCGCGAGTGCGACTCTAAGACAGAGCGCCAATGGCGCGCCCTTTTTAGAGGATTTCCTTCATTGGCGCGGGCAGTGAACTATGGACCCGCGCTAATGCAAAAAGAGTTGTTTTCATGGGTATTCTGCAGGAGATGTCTTCAGGGCATATGAAGGTCATACTTAGAGGAATATGATGCAAGTGGTTTCAGGTCATGTCACTTCTCACAGGTCCCGGAATGAGTCCTCCAGTGTGCAGGAGAGGGGTAACAGGGACGGTGACAAACGATGACAAATTACTGTGTAACACTAGGATATTCATCAAACCAACTCAGATCTACTTTTGGTAGCCTTAGCCTCTTGTCTAAGGAGATCAACCTATTTGGAGGAGAGAAAACATGCAACAAAACCCCAACATATCTTCTGACTTGTCCTGAAACCAACAACAACCTACCTATAGCTTCTCAGTCCTGCAATAAGAAAATAGACTCACCCAAACCAAACCCAACCTCTATGTCTTTCCATTATCTCCACTCGGTTGTCTCAAAGATGCAAGTGAGATGTGTCTAATGAGAATGTTCGATGCCTATATATATAAAAAAATTTACTTATGGAGGTGAAGCCAACCTTAACATTTTGCAGGCAAATTTGAATTTCAAATTTTCATTTTTCCCGCCTTAATAAGGTCATGACTTATAGAATTTCTTTGAAGTAAATAAATATTTTTCCTTATCCAAATTTGGTGATCTTAAGGTCGATTTTGGACCTCTCGAAAAGAGGAATTTAATGCGACAATAATATTCCTCAAAGGAGTAGACCAAAGTGGAATTTGGATCTAGTTTCCAATTTTAACACTTATACTAGACAACAACATGCAATTCCTCATTAATAATTTAGAAATTGGGCACCTTTAAACTACAGGGAACTTCCATATTTCTTATTCTATCCTCTTTTTGAAAAATATGCCACTCACTACTATACCAAGGGGTTTTTAAGACATTTAAGACAAAATTACCATTTCGTCTTAAAATGATCAAATTGTCTCAACTATTTACCTTTTAATTATTTTAAATTAAAAATGGCTCATAGGCCCTTTCCCGCTTGACTAATTAGAGTTCCATAGAATATCATGTTTGCAGCGTGAGATTTAGCCTAAGTTGAACAATGGTCTGGATTCATCATTAGCATGAGGGATATTTGGGCATGCACATGAGGAGAAGAACAAGGCTGCCCATGGCCAGGGTCATCCCACGGTTCTGAGGGCTAGTGCACTTCTAAAGAAGAAGCCCGATGTGCCCCCACTGTGACCATTAGGATGGTTCAAGATTTGTCTCTTCTATGTCTGATTGCATTTGTGCCATGTGGAAGGAGCCCCACAGTCGGTTACCTTGCGGCACCACCATAGGATCATGGGTGTCATGCTGGAGATTAATGGTGCTGTAGTGTTTTCTTCTCAAAGATGTACGGAAATAACCCACTTGAGGTTGTGGATGACAAACAATATCAACAATATAAATGGCTGCTAAACATTATAGATATGCAAAAACTGATAGAAATAAAACCTACCAAAATTCTGATCTATGCCATAATCACAGTTAAACAACAAAAGGAAATAGTAATAACTCCAATCGTCCAATGGAAACCAAATATACAAAGAATAGTTTTATTATAACACATGTGAAGGGAACAAATATATGTTACTAGTCCTCGTCTATGTGATGGGTTCTTGGCTATCCTCAAACGTCTTTAGCTTGTGTAGAGTCTCTCTCCTCTATAATGTATAAACCCAACAAAAGTACGATGTGCGACAATGAAGATAATTAGAGTTACAACAATGAGTGCAAAAATGAAAATAATCAAGAGTGAATAATGAATGCAAAACCCTTATATTTATAAAAAAATATTGATTTATCCTTGAATAATGAGCAATAATAAAGTATTATTAAACCCATTCTTGGAATAACCACTTGGAATATTTTATTATATTTGGTTAGGAGGGAAAAATTATTTAAACTTTTAGTTAGAAATAATAAATAAATAAATGATTTATTTACCATCTCAAGGAATTAGTTAAGGAATAATAAACAAATAAGGATTTATTTAATTATTCCTATGGGATTTAGTTGAATTTGATAAAGAATAATAATTAATTTGTGACTAATTAATTATTCTTAGAGAAAATTAAGATAATTAATGATCTCTCTGTTTATTTTTCATGATTGGGTCAAATATGAAAAGGAATAATAATTGAACAATTGTTTAATTAATTATTCCTAGAAGAAAAATAAATAAATAGTGATTTATTTCATTATTCTTCATGGGTTTTATTATAAATTACTTAACAAAGGTGGTTTGTTAAGTAATTTCTCAGAGTGAAAGCAATTTTACTATGGTAAAATTAGCTTTACATGGTGTACTTCGATCCATCTAGTAAATTAAGCTAGATGATAAATTTTTGTTGATAACAGATTTCCCCCCCAACGTACGAGTGTTAGGAGCAAAGAATATGACCGAAGCACGTTGTAAAGACACAATCACTAGACAACACAGGGAATTCAGAGAGAGAGAGGGACCAATAAAGCTAAAGTGAAAGAGGATAGGGACAGAGGGGGTGAGACTAATGAAAGTCTCCTTTTATGTTGTCATACCAGAGCTCAATGAAGCGGGGGAGGCATACCCATACCCGCCGAGATAACTTAGTACAAAAATAATGGTTCGCCCAGAAAAATAAAACTGAGCAATGATATACATGTTGAATGATACATGACATGCTGGTATAACAGAGCCATTAAATAATACAATGTGTAACATATACATAATGAACTTGGAAAAACATGAGCTAGGACTGAATAGAATAATATCTTAGTACATGAGATACAATGACCCTTCCCTCAAAAATGGGTGGGAGGGAGGGTAGAGCAATCGGAGAGGCCCTGCTGAACAGGGAAGGGATCTGCAAAACTGAATGGATCATCTAAATGAGACATGCATGCTATGAACAGTGCGATCGGTAGGAACCGAACCCATCAAATATGTGGAACTGCATTTGAGGTTGTAGCATAATGGGAATGCATCCAAGCATGTGGGTGACTACGCCCTCATGAGGTCTGAAACATCTCACACACACCCGGGAATCACTAGTACAATTTATTACATCAATGGACCATCAAGTGTATGAATCATGAACATGAAACAACCAAGTCAAAGGGAAATAATGAAACCCTCTCCTTGATCTGAGGCGCCAAACAAGAATGGAAATTGGAACCAAGATACACCACCCTCTAGGCCATTCTTCTAGAATAAATGAGCTGATGTCAATAGAATAGGGCTCGCGATAGATGAGGCAATGAGGATCCTCAACTAAGGCATGAGGGAAAATAGTAATGTGATTGATAGAATGACACCAGGGGTAATGGGAAAAGTGGTACTGAGGGACAAACATATGACTTCCCTTGTTAGAGCATAAAGTGCATGGTTGAATTGACAACAAATGACTCAACTCCAGAGGGGATGGGGGTAGTATGACTAGAGGCCAAAATGGGCAACACAGGATGAACGATATGCAAAGATGGACGAAATACTATGGCATGATATAATGGGATGTGAAGTAGACTCCATGGATGCAAGGGTGACTCATCGTGGATGCTCTAAACAAGGGTGACTTGATGACGCTGCCACACAGAATAGGCCCGCTGGGGACCATGAAAAAATGAGTAAACGATGGTTACTCATGACGAAAATCAAAACATGGTACAACAGGTATGAAGAGGAGGTGGAACTCAAAATACAAGTGCCTCTTTATGAATAAATTTGATTTTGAGAGGCATAAAAGTGACCCTTCTTGGAAAAATGGATTCCTGGTGAGCTGTCAAATCATCAAAAAATGAGGAAGACCCATTATAATACTCAATGAGAGTTTTCCAATGGTGCTACCGGTTCGTAAAAATGAGCTACTTTTTGGTTGGACTAGTTGAACTGTGAATTTTCATATAAAAGGGAATTTTCCCTCCAATTTGAGAGGAGGAGAAGGCCCTAAATCTTGTGGAGATCGTAACGGAAAAACTAACCATTGGAATCGAGATCTGAAAATTTCAAGCAAGTGGCCTTACTTGTCTAAAGATGGCCTTAATGCTTCTTGGAACGATGGTTCCTAGTGAAGAATTAAGGGAAGAGGAAAAAGAGAATGAACTACTAGAGGAGGTCTATAATCATCCTTGCCCACTAAGTCAAACATGGAGACTACATGGACATAGAGTAGAATATTTGAAGATGTGGTATCAAACATCTACGATGCGATGTGCATATGACTCACTAGAGAGGCCGATAGGACAAATTATCCAAGGAATGGGAGAATAATCGACCATACCTAGATCTAGTGGGATCTAGGTCGAGACTTATGTTAATCAATTGAGAAGATGGCCAGGGGAAAACCATCATGACCCCAAGCATGGGATAATACTTGAAAACATATGTGATGGAAGGGACTGATTTGGTATGCAAAGGCGGGAATGATTCCCCCTAGCAAGAGGAGTTTGTGGAGTGTCATTGTGTTCTAAGTGCTTGAAAAAGGGATTCAAGCATCTTTACCCAACTTGGCATGAGATCCTTGAAAGGATGATAATGAAATGTAGGGGCCAATGTGCCCCACCAGTGTGTTATGGGCATACTAGATGTATTTAGAGTGGTGGACTCCAAACACTTATATCTTTTATGTCATACATAATATGATTATGCATTTTAATATGATGATGATGGTTCACCATGTGTTTTGTTTATGGTTTTCTTTTGTGGTATACATTTAATAAATTCCAATCTAGAATGTTATTTTCAATGGTACCTACATAGTTATTTTTGGATTTAAGAACATGATTGAAAGTGATGGTTTCAAATTCACGTACCAACAACTTAACTCGTAGATATTTTCTAAATAGGACATGGTTATGTACATGATACACACCATTCAATTGCATGACAAGTAGCAAGGAATCCAAACGAACATGGAGATGAAAGATGTGATGAGCAAGGGCATCAACTAACAAACCTATCATTGCATCATATTCAACCAGATTATTGGTGGCAGATTCAATGAACACGCCGTTTAAAAGGACTAACGTATCCAAGTAGGTGAAAATGGCCCAGGTTTCCGAGGCTAGATTTTTGGAGAAGTGACTCGTACCATTGGTATGACCAATATATGGTGTGGATGATGGATCCATATGAAAGGTGTAAAAGAAAATGGATGAGATGATGCAATCTACCTAACTTCATGGAAGAAATAAAGACATGCAAATCAAAGGGATGTGCTATGAGAAAAATTTCTTGAGGTAGAGTGCATTGGGAGAATTAGGAAGGAAATGGCCTTTAGAATCCTCCAAAATATTACCCCTTGCCTAAGTGCAAGGGTAATTAGGGGTAGAGATCGCTTCCATGATGTCCTCATCAGATTGGAAGATGGGCAGATAGGAGGAAGACTGACTAAATGATGCGGTAGCATTACCTAGTGCATCAACCTAAGAAATAAGGTTCACATACGCATCATCTTGAATGGTAGAAGAAGAACTGGTAAACGAAGGATCTACGAATGTTGAGACTTCGGATTCTATCGAAAGAGGTTCGATAGAACCACGCGCAAAAACCTTACGAAGGATTGCCTGTGAATAACTCAAGGATGACGATAGGTAAAGGATATGGCATGTGGTGTCTATCATATCGACATCGGAGGGAGGGATCACCATGGTGGGACCAGAGTCCCCCTGTTCTGGTTGAATAGGGGTACCAAAATCCATGTGTAGAAGAGTAGGTGTTCCACTACGAGTGGCCTCGTATTCACGGAGCACTTCAAGGCAATCGTGAAATTCATTGAGACGAGGGAAACAATGGGAATAGTGACCATGATGATCACACAGGGCGCAAGGATGATTTGTGTGCAACTTTCTGAGTTTCTTGGGCAGACCCGGTAAGTTAACATGGACTTCAGGGATATTTGACTCATGAAACATTTCATGAACGAAGGGTTTGAGATGAGGGAGCTCAGGGAAATTATTGGTGGCATGCCCAACAACTTTACACAAACCGCACGAAGGTGACGCCTCTAGGGCCTTAGGGACTACAGGAGCTTGGAGAGACCTATCCTTAGGCTATTTCCTCTTAGCATTTCCCCCCTGTCTGGATGCTTTTGTAATAGGAGTGGGTTCCTGTTGAGGTTGTGATGGAACTGAAGTAGCAGTAGGGGCCGTAGGGACTAGTTGAACTGCGCTCAAAGCATGATAAGGTCTTAGCTAACCAAGCGGAATGTCGGTAGGAGGATCTATGTATCATACTAGGATCCCAAGAGTCATGTTAGGAAGTAGTGGCAAAACCATGACATGGACAGAAAATACTCCCGAGGGGGGGGAGAAGAAAGGTATTTGGCATGCAGGGTAATGCCTCAGTGGAATAGCTCCTCAATGGTTGAGATCTGGAGGAACAGTTGCTGGTGGAAACATAAGAGAAGCACCCAAAAATGGAGGAGGTCCTGGGGGGTGGATCTAGAGGGCTCAACGAGGATGGCAACAACAGGGTGTTGAGGAGCTGGCTGTTGATTAGATGTACCAGACTGCTTAAGGGCAACCCGGGATGCTTGTGCCATGAAAACACTCATAGAGTTAGTCTTTGAGATGGGAGGGGGAGGACCAGGGAAAGCACCCAACAATGAGGAATCTTTATAGGCTTCGGGTGAAACACCGGTGAGGGGAGGTGAAGACTGCTTATTTGACATTGATGAGATAATGGAATCGTGGAAGGTCAAAGATGTCGGATCGTAGTAAGTCAACTGATTGATGGTAACGATCTTCCCTTCATGGGGGAAGCACATCTTGCGGAAAACCACAGATGTGACGACTGACATGGCATATGTGTAACTATGACCTAAGAGAATTTTGTAATCCAAAGAGGCATCAATGACTTCAATGTCGATGTGGACAGTCTTGCCCACAAGGGTCACTAGGCAGTTGCAGTACATGCCAAGAGGCTGCAAGGAGTGTCTATACCAAGCACACAAAGTGATGGTGGAGGGGAACAACTCAGGTGACTTAAGTTGTTTCCAAACAATAATGGACATCGCACAGGTGGATTCACCTTCGTCAATAATGCATCGGGAGATGATGGCATTATGGACTCTAATTGGTATCTGGAAAGAAACAGATGAAGGGAATGGGGGATGTTATGATGTATCAATAGGGAAGACAATCAAATGATCATCGGAAAGATCTACTGCAACCTAATGTCCTTTGAGATAACCTAAGGTCAATTGGCTATGCCAAAGCATCTAAAATATTTTGTTTGATTTTAATGGTTAGATGACTAGTGAACTGGCTTTTAACAAGTGCCTTAAACTTAGAAAGATATCTATTAAAAAAAATGGTATTTCTTTAAATACATATGGTTATTTTGATTTTAAATGTGATGGATAAGAAGAATATCGAGAAACATAAATGATTTAATATTCAGATAGAGTATTTCACCATTTACAAGTAGAAATTGAGAAAATATTTTTTCCTAATTAACAAAATATAATCAAGTCATTTCAAAAATAGTGTGAAATTTAAATCCAAAGAGGAATTTACTAGAATAGACAGTCCTATAAATTAATCTCTTAATTAAAATACAACTTCACAGCAGATTCAAAATGAAACTGAAACTCAATTAGATTTTCAATCAGATGACTATAAATGAAATAAATATATGAGGAATACATAATGAAAAACATAAGAAAATAACTCATGGAGAGACAATCCATATCAATTAAATCTAGAATCTTTTATTCAATAAAAAATGCTCCATCTTAGTACAAACCTGTCTAGTAACTAGGTCAAGGGTGCAACCCTAAATACTTCGACAGAATGAAGTATTTAAACAAACATACAAAATATTACAATCAATGCCTGAGTGACGAGGCATGCTATTATTAATTAAAATTTAACAAAAAGAGAAGCAATTTAGTCCAAAAGAATGAATTTGAACATCTGGCCCTGCTTTGATGGAAAATTGTTGCTGAGTGGCCATTATTCTGGTACTATGTTGGCCAAGCTTATATGTCTCCTAATCCTGATATTCACACAACCTTTCCCACCGTTCTTCATTTGGAATGGATATTTTAGTTACTCTACGGTAGATTTCATCTACCTTAGTATACCTGGAAAAAGTTGGTTTTACAGTAAAAATATGTTTTTATCTCATTCTGAATAAAACATATGTTACTGATGGCCTCATAAAATGCCCTTCTTGTCATGGAACCTTTGATGATGGAGGAATTTTTTGTGTACTTGGAAATGTATTGTAGATTCTTCAAGTATTCCTCCCTGGTCATTAGCTTATCATTGATGACAAACAGTTGAGGTAGACCCTTCTTGTTTAAGGCATCAATCCATGTGAAAAATCTGTTAACTGTAATTTCGAGAGTGTGACACTTCTCAATTAATTGTCCCACCAGGTTCTTTTTAGTCAGGACTTTCTTTACCTCCGGAATGGTTTTATTCCTTTCATCAACTCCTAGATCATCCAATTCCTAACTTCTCTTAGAATTGAGAAACCTTATGTTGTTGGCTATAGAAGGCATCTCTCCCAGTTGAGCATTTATATTGGCAGTTGTCTGGTTTTCTTTTTCCATTAACTCATTTTGCTAAAAAATGATCTGGATACATGGCCAGATTTCATCAATCTCCTCTATGATGTTGTTCTAGATAATATCTTTGACACTACCAAGAGTGTAACCAATGGAAGATTCAGTGGTTAATTTCTTCCATGCCTCAACTTGATTCTGAGCTCTCTGAAGCTCTGCTGCATGAAAAATGTCCCACTTCTTTTGATGATCCTCTAGTAGTTTTACTTGTTCTTGTAATTTCCTAATCTCTTCAGTCTGCAGGGACATATTTTGAACTGCATTAGCTAACTGGTCTGTAGCCTCTCCTGTACTGGTGGTAGCTAATATTGTAGTCGAAATGACTATGATGGGAGGTGCTACTAAAGGAGCAATATTTTTAGCAGCTTCTAGATAATATCTTTGACACTACCAAGAGTGTAACCAATGGAAGATTTAGTGGTTAATTTCTTCCATGCCTCAACTTGATTCTGAGCTCTCTGAAGCTCTGCTGCATGAAAAATGTCCCACTTCTTTGGATGATCCTCTAGTAGTTTTACTTGTTCTTGTAATTTCCTAATCTCTTCAGTCTGCAGGGACATATTTTGAACTGCATTAGCTAACTGGTCTGTAGCCTCTCCTGTACTGTTGGTATCTAATATTGTAGTCGAAATGACTATGATGGGAGGTGCTACTAAAGGAGCAATATTTTTAGCAGCCTTCTCCTTTTCCTTGATTAATTTCTCCATCTCTGTCTCCATTTGTTTCGGATGAGTAGTCTATTCTATGATGAGTTTCATCATGTCTGCCTTTTCAATTTTTGTTTCTACAATATCCTTGGCTAGAGGATCTTCAGTAGCTGGGAGTTTCAATTGTTTCCTTAGTGCTACTATATCCAGATTCTTCTTTCTAATCAACTCTTTTGCAGCATTGATGTTTGCAGGATCACAGCCAAGTTTAATTACCAAATCTTCCAAGGTTTTAATCTTGGTATCTTTGGAAAGAGCTGAAACTTTCTCCATCTTTATTTGTGACTAGCCATTTGCTAGTGTCACCTGCAGCTTGGACAAGGTCATAATTGTGCTAGTTACAGTAGAGAAAATACTTTCTCCAATCTTTTTATGCATCTCCATTTGGTCAATGGAATGTATGTCCTTGATATCAAACTCAAAAGATGTCTTCTTATAATCTAATACTCCTTTGGGCTGAGGAACTTGTGCCTGAAGGAATGCCATCGGCATTTTCCCCTTCTCTGTGTCCAAGGTTGAAAGCAGCCTACTTTGGGCACCAAAGGTTTGTTTCCAAAATTGGTTTTATGTGTTCATCTTCAAGGCTTCATTTTTGACCTTTATTTCCTTGAAGACATCTGTTGGCTTGTAGGGGCCTGACCCAGGTTCAGAGGTGATTTAGCCAAGAAAATCCCAGTACTACTAATCCTTTCGGCAATAGTTCGTGGAGCATAGACAGAGGTCTCACCCGAAGTAGTATGGGAGGGTGCTAGAACCAGGTTTCTGCACCCTGGGGATATCTAATGAGCTTCTGGGGGTCCACGGTTTGACCCTATGTACACGTCGCTACACACACTTGTTCTTCCTTCCCAACCTGCGATGCTACTTCCGCGCAGTCCTACTCGGTGCACAACCCGTAATATCCAAGTCCCTTGCTATTTAATCTATTATTATCTAGTTACTTAACTTGTTTATGTAAGACTAATGATTATTACATCATATTCAACAATCATACCAGTGCGTGCGATAAATAAAACAGTATAAACGTAAAGAAGGTAATACACAATAGATACACAGAAATAGGAATAAAATTCTCTTTATTAACCTTCAATCTTGATTATAGACTTGATACTACCCTACACACTCAGCTGCAAAGGTCTGCACACTCAGTTGCAGACTCTACTAGGCCTCTGCGCACTCAGCTACAGAGCCTTTCCTACTACTACAACCCAATGCACTTAGACTCCTACTCTAAGCTCGAAACATTCATCTTCTCTTCTCTTCTTCCTTTGCTATCTTTACAACTTATAGCCTCACTCTATTTATACAATCCCATGGTCCACGGAGCATGGGTAGGCCAGCATGACTTTACATTACATTAACTCTTGGGCAGACAACCCTATGACTTAACCTATACTTCATGCTTCGCGCCCACAAATCGCTGAGTCTTTACAAAACCTTTGACTAAAACTTAGGCTTTGAGACCCAAAACATGCTATGGGGGGATTACATGCCCAACAGGCCCCCATTACAATCATCATGACTCGTCCCAAGTCACTCTTCTGGTGCGGCGAACTTGGCGCAGAGCCCCTCCAATTGGTCCCGTACTGCTCGGAGGTCTGCGACACACTGTTCTGCGGTTTGCCTGATCTACTGCATGCGCTCCTCCAATCCTTCTTTGTGAGGATCCACTACTTGTCTTAGTGCATATAGTTCTTGCATCTGTGCAAGCTTGCCCTCACTATCAGTCGTAATGGTGAAAACCTCATAAATCCAAGGCTGGATGCGTGCCTTGAGAAGTGCCTCTTTCTGTCTAGCGGTGTCCACATGCTCTTTCAGTGCCCTTGCTTGCTGCATCTTTGCTAGTCGTTGGGTGAGGATGACTGTTTTTGCAGTTACCCTGGCATTATCATATTGTCGCTGCAGTTCGTGTACCTCTATTTCCTGGCACTGTATGTTGGGGTCCTCCTGCAAGGATGTGAGGATGTCAAAAGCTTGGTCCAACATACGGTACAGTCCTGCACTGACTGTCCAACTTCTTCCAATCCTATTTGAATCATGCTAACACACTGCTCTCTAACTTTCGGAGGAGTGGAAGGTTACGCCTTCATCCACAACTTAGTAATCTAGAGGTTCAGCTCCAGCTGCACTCGTGTTGTTTCCTCGCGTGCGGTACAGAATCCACTTGCTAGATAGTGGATCCGCATCTCTGTTGGTAGGTCTGCAGTGATGGATAACTCTAGGACTTGTTGTCATGCTTCATCCACTGTCTTCACAATGCTGGTTCTATGACGCCAGTTCATCCTCCTTGTAGGCTGAGCTATTTGATGTTGAGCTTCTGCTCACTCATCACTTGAATCGCGCGGCCTTCCTTGGTACCAAGATATGTTGTTATGCCATCCTGCAACTGGTATAGTGTGTCTCGAGGAAGGGTAGCCAAATTTAGGCCAAGTCCCTTGATCCTTCCCACCGCGGCTCTGTAGTACTTTTTCTCTACCGTTAGTGCTCCTTCCGGTAGCACTACGGTATTGGCCATCTTTGCGCATAGCAGCTACTCTCCTGTTGATGTACCTACTACGCCATAGGTGGCTATGGTTCCTTCCTATGGGGGCCACACCTGTAGTTCCTGCAATTGCGCCCTTAGGGCCCCCAACACAATATGTTGTTTTGACATGGCTTCCTGGAGCGCTTCCTTGGTGACCTCGCGAACCGTGTCGCCGATGTCGTAGAGGTCGCCTTCTAATAGTGTGGTTGGTTCAACGACCAATTTGGATGCCTTGAACTTTTTTCGTGGACCCAATCTCTCCGTGACGCATGACCTTTTCAGTTGGGTGGATATTGTGCCCGAGTCCATGCTTTCTTCTATGTCCTCTGATCCATGTCCTGTAGACAAGTTCTGGCCCTCCTCGTCCTGCGTTGTGGTGGCCCCTGTTGCCTGCGCTATGGCTGCTTCTTTGGCGGCCTTTTCCTGCTCTGCAGCTTCCCTTTCTACCTCGCAGAAAGCCCTTATCTTCACAACCGCTTGTTCATTGTGCCTTTGTTGGGCCAACTTTGTGACATGCAACTTGGTTGCATCCTTCTACTTCTATGCTGCTATTCTATCCATCTCCGCAAGATTCGGGACGCGCCACTCGGGGGGCCATGATTCTATCACTAAAAAGATTGCATCATTGATAGCGATGAAGGGAGCTTGGTCCATTGTTGTGCCGAGTCCTTATGTGCCTTGATGTATACATTATGCATGTTTGCCTTGAAGTCTGCAAAGCTCCACAAACTATTGTAGACTCTGGGGGACAGGTGTGGCCATCTATTGATCCACATCCGGATGCTCGCCTCCATAAGCACCCAGAAGATCTTGGTCTCGTGAATCCGCTGGGTGTCTTTGGTGGCCCAGAGCGACACATACTTTGCGGCCTCTGGTAGGTCCTATTCAATACTAGGGAACTAACTATCCTCGGGTAGTTCCCCTGTTACCAGTAAAATAGACAAGAGAAACCACGTGTAGTGGAAGGTCTTGCCCTTCTCCTGGGATTCCTTGGAGTTAGTTAGGAACTCCTCATAGAGTAACTCGGCCTAGTTGAATTGGACCCCTTCTACGCATTGTTCTACTAGTGCAACTACCGATGCTGGTACCTCATCTCCGTGGCATTTTATCATTAACTTCTCGACCAGGAGCTGGGTGGCTATGCGCATCCCTTTATCTTTAATGCTACTGATTGCATAACCCCTCTTTTTCTTCTCCAGTTTGTATTTTTTCTTCATGACCTCTACGAGCACCAAATCTCTACTTTTGCATGCTATCATCGCGGGGTCCTTTCCCTTACAGGGGAGCCGGGAAATCCTATGGATGAGATTCACCATGATGGGAATAGGCTCTTCCAGCCTTAAGTACCCATCATGCACCAAGCATAGCAGTTGCCTGATGACGAAAATAGTGATAGGTGCATGGTGAAAGTGTGGAATCCATAGCAAATGAAGTAATCCAGCCTTCTCCACACCGCGCAATGATTTTTGCAACTCTAGTGTTGTGACTGACCCCTTCGTACTTTGCTTCATGAGGCTCTCCATCTCCAAGTGTGGGAACTTCTCACTATCTGTGAGGTCCCAATCTTCAAACTTCATTGTGGGTATGCGACCCAGGTGTGAGCCCTCAAACACAATTCCATCGGGGAGGAGCGGGGTCTGGAGTGTGCTTTTAGTGGCATCCAAGTCCTTGGGTATCTTGGCTTTCCCTTTTCACGGAGGAACATACTCGGGCAATTTTGTTGTAGCGCGCACCAGCTGGATGTCCTCTTCCATGTCTTCTGTTGCCTTTATCTCATCAATGAGAGCCTGTAGGTCCTCCTCCTTGTCAGCTGCCTCAATGGTGATAACCTTGCCCTTTTCTTCCATGGAAAGTTTACTGAACCACGGATTTCTTGGGGACATGCAAACTAGTCCCTTTGCCTACTTATCTTTCTTGGGCCTCAGCGTCCTAGGCAATTTTAGGATTTCTGGCACGACCCCAGTTTCTCTGGGAACATCATGCACCATGGGGTTCTGCGCGGCCTCGTCAGTGGTTCCTTCTGCAAAGCCCAAACCTCGCCTGGTAGTTGTCATCTTGCTTGAGCTGTCTGTGGTTTTTTGCAAACTTTGGGGCTCAAATCTTGCTTAGCACTCAACACTTTGTGCTCTAATGAACTGCTCAAATCTCAAAAGAACAAGTGTTGACTCGTGGTTAGCCTTTGGAATTTTATAGCGCCTTTTGAATTCAAATCCGAATGTTCCCCCCAGTTCTGGGCCATCAACGCTTTCTTGGCGGCGGATTGCCCCAAATCTAGCCCTTAATTCGTGTCTTAAATGCCCACCGCCCACTCCCTTTTGCCTTAAATTGGACATCTCGTCATGAACAGTGACACCAATGGTTACTTCCCAGCCTACCCATGCGGCAGCGCAGCCCCCCATGCGCGGGCATGAACCTTATGTCCTGCTAATTCTGCGCACACCTCCCTCATCGCGTAGCCCCCAGACGAACTCTTTTAGAGTCCCACGCTCTCTTTAAACTGTCTGGAGTGCTGAGACTATACTCCCTATGGCTAGTCAGGTGGTCGCACCACCTGTGTGAGACTTCAATTCACCTTCTAGCATAGTCCGTGGAAACTCCTCAATTGTCTACGTGACCACCGGCACCACACGTTCTACTGTATGCAGTGTGCTTCCCTGGTTATTGTGTTTGGTGAGGTGCAGTCGTAGCCATGACAGCATAGTCATAAACTCTTGGTGACAATCTTCTAATGCAGTGGTATGGTCATCTATGTCTTGCTTTGTCATCCTTGGTTTATTGACAAGACATGCTTGCGTGATCTTGTTTTCTAGCCTTTTGATTTCAGTGTCCATCCAAATTCTTTTCTTCCTCAATCGTACCCGGTCTTGTTCGAGTTCGCGAAGTCTAAGGTTCCCTCACTGGATCACTTCCTGAATCCTTAGATGTTCATCCTCGCGTAGATGTGTGATTTCTTCCTCTTGGCCATTGTGCACTATCACAACTACGGGAGTCATTACGCGTGGACTCCTTTTTTTATTGTCTTCAGAAATTATGGTTTTTACTCTGTTCTTCATCTTTGGAATCGTCTCCACATTCAGGGTTTTGCACATGGTCCTATAGGCCCATTGAACTGCAGGTACGAACAGGTCCTAGTTAGTTCATCTCGCCTGGTGAACCTTGTTCATTACTCCACACACCCTATTGAATGCCTCATCATGGAGAATTGGTATCACGTGTCGCCTTTCCTGTTGCTGTGGTTTGTTTCGATTCTCTAGTCTGGGGGTGGTGTGCACTTGTGCGGACTGTACAACATATGTCTATACCCATCGGGAAAGGTGGGCATGCAAGTTATTCCATCCTTGTTGATTGGTTTTCGTTTGGAACTGGGCATTTCCAAAACGTAGGTGCATCATCCTTTTGCATCCGCGCCAGTCCTCAAAATTTCCTTGATGTGTACCTCACCATCGTGTGGGTGTTGCGCGTAGTGCCCACTTTAGCGTATCAAACCGCCACTGTTCTAGTACTACGCTTTAAAATTTGCTCACAAATTCATCCACTACTATTAATCCATCATATGTCAACAGTTCTCTTGCCTCTGTTGTCACGCAGTGAAATGATCTAATCATCATGTTGCAATTAAGCGTGGTTACTTCGTGCAACTGATTTTGCCATGGATCTATCTCTTCATCTAAATCCGAAGTGCAAGAGCTTTCGCGCTCCCATGAAATCCTTCCATCTGCAGTTGGATTCACCCAATCCTATTCTCATGCAGTTATCTTGTAAATACAATCAAGATTGTCATCTCTATCATCGTTGCACACCGGTTCAATGTATCGTGCTCCTTAGGCTGGATCGAGCGGTACTACCATGCGTAGTGACTTTTTCTCGAAGATCATTTTGCGCTTCTTCAGATTTATGACTCCATTCATATCGGTGGCCCAGTCTCTTCCTAGTAGTGTGGGATAGGGATTGTCGTCATCGAAAATCTCTATCACTTCAAAATCCGCCTATGCTCTCGCACCTTCAATATCAACTGTTACCCCTTGCAATCTTCCCATGGGAAAAATATTTTGTTGGTTCACCATTCATAACTGAATAGGGGACCATTATAATGCAGGTCTTCCCATACGTTCTCATGTTTGCTTTGGTAGTACATTCACGTCTGAACCCAAATCCAGGATTACCTGATCCATTTCGTATTCACCTATTTGCATAGTTAACCTCATTTCCCTTCTTGTGCGTAATGCATGCTTTCCAAGTTTCCGAACCACGTGCACCTAGTGATAAGTTCTTGTAGTCCTTTGACCACCTTGGTGTCGTGCAACAATTTCATGCATGTCTCCAGAAAGGTAGTGAGCATTGAAGGATCCATCCCTCGTTCTAGTGGATCCTTACTACCTGAAGTGGAGGCCTCCGTGAAGCTCTTCTTAGCATCCATGAATGTCTCCTTCATACGTTCTAAATCAAACTCAAGTTCCTTTGTAGGAGCCTTGCAAACGCACACGCTTTCTTTGGTCTACTTCCCTTTATCATCTCCTATGGTCATACCGCTCTTGAGCATCATGTTTACATTTGGGTCTTCTTTGCATGGCTCAAACCTCATCATTTGCAAATTCTGGGTCGGAGGGGGCTGGAGTACCCCCTTGTCATGCGTCATTGCTATCAGCGAAGGGAATTCTTCTACCTCATGATCAAACTGTGTATAGTACCAACATGATATTCTTGTCAGGTTTGTAAAATCGTGGGCATAATGCCCTGGCCCTCCGCAATTGTAACAAATTAGTTGCCTGCGACCCCTTCCTGGTCCCATTCTTCCTCGACCCCAACCGTGCCCCCGAAATCCAGCACGCGCCATCCCTGCATTTGGGTCAAGGGCTCACGTTTCTGTCTGCACCCTGTAGGTAGGATTCTGATCCATCATTAGTTCGTAGCTTCAGCAAGTGCATTCATCATGGCCTACTGACCTACAGAAATTACAAAACAATTGTTGGGACGTCTGTGTATACTTTTGCAACAGATGACAATTGTCTGTAGTGTGTTTTCCTCCTATCTTGTAGATCGCTTACCATAGGTCAGATGCTACACTCGGCCCTGCCTATGCCTCCAGTCTTAATGGCATTAGCCCTCCTCCTCCCAAGTAGTTTGCGAACACTGGACAACGGTCCTTGTCATGCTCTTGGCCTTTGCATTTTATGCACCATACTTCCTCGCACACCTCCGTCCGAGGTGTCCTGTCCTTTTTCAAAATTTGCATTTTCAAACACAGATTCTGTAGTTGCACGTGGATTTGTTGGACTCCCAACCTAGGGTCTTGTATAGGGGTCTCATGTAATCTCATAGCCATCTCCAATGCTTCACCCTGGGTGGAAATATTTTGATGTGACAGTGTCGTCCTTAAGTGTGGTGTAAGTGAGGCCACAAACCACGCGCGATGTTGTGCATCTTTTACTGTCATATTGGCTTCGTGGATTGTACTCTTCAACCTTTGGTCTAGATCCAAGGGGGTCTCCCCTGGGAGCATCGTGATCTCTTTAAACCTGATGATTGATTGTGTTTCTGATTTTGGCTTGCTAAATTCCCTATTTAGCATGGCCTGGATCTCTATGATTTCTGCGTTCGGGTGGTCATTAGAATGCTTGATATACCATGTTAATGCGCGATCCTACAATGCGCTCACCAGTGTAGCCTTTTTAATATTATCATCCACGATGCCTTGTGCTTGCCATATTACTCTTACCACGAACTAGAATTGGTCCGGATCTTCATTTCCCACTCCTTTGAATACCGATAGTTTGATCACACTCGCCATACTGAATTGTGGTGGTGGCGGAGGTGGGGTGGGTGGAGATGGAGGTGAGGAGGGTGAGATGGGTGGTGGTGTGTATGGAGGTGGTAAATGTGGAATACGCTGCCTTATCAAACTGACTGCGCTTCTTGGAGAAACTTTCGCAAGCTCTTCCTCACTTTCCTGTGAGGGTGAAATTAAGGGACTGTTTTCCGACTCTTCACTACTTCCACTTGAGTAGATCTTCCTGCTTTGTGTAGTTCCAAAAATTTATTATTCACATAACCCGCTTTTCACACAATAGCATCTTAATCCAAGTGTTCAAACATTTAATATACTTACCTCGCGGTCCCTTGAGAAAACGTCGTTCCGCCTCACTATAGTTGATGGTCGTGTTGACTGCGAACTCAGTGATCAATCCTCCTATTATTTGGTCGAGCCAATGGTCCACAACTTACGCTATCTTATCCCCTGATGCTTCTAGTCTGTGCACTAATTCCAAAGTCCACACTATTGGTTTGTCGACCGTACACCTTCCCTGGTTGTCTGCTAACTTCGCGATCCACTCATACATCTCAGAAGGAAAGGACGCAAAGAAAATTTCATGGATTTCTGTATACAAGTAGTGCTCCAACCATTATTCCTTAGATACTCGTAGATTTCTATATTCCCGCGTCATAAACTCGTGAATCTTCTTGCCCAACCAATATTCAATTTCTTTCTTCATTGGATTCCAATGGCATGACATCAGACATCCTTTATGCAGATCTCGGTCCTGACAATGGAACCATTTGTTGGCTTGTATGGGCCTGAACCAGGTTCAGAGGTGATTTAGCCAAGAAAATTTCAGTACTACTAGCCCTTTCGGCAATAGTATGCGGAGCGCGGACTAAGGCCTCACCCAAAGTAGTATGGGAGGGTGATAGAACCAGGTTTTCGTACCGTGGGGATGTCTGATGAGCTTTTGGGGGTCCGCGGTTTGACCCTATGCACATGTCGCTACGCACACTTGTTCTTCCTTCCCAACCTGCGATGCTACTTCCGCACAGCCCTACTCGGGGCACAACCCATAATATCCAAGTCCCTTGCTATTTAATCTATTATTAGTTGGTTACTTAACTTGTTTATGTAATACTAAATATTATTACAGCATATTCAACAATCATATCAGTGCGCACAATAAATAAAACAATATAAACGTAAACAAGGTAATGCACAGCAGATACACAGAAATAGGAATCAACTTCTCTTTATTAATCTTCAATCCTAATTACAAACTTGATACCACCCTGCGCACTCAGCTGCGGACTCTACTAGGCCTCTGTGCACTCAGCTGCAGAGCCTCTTCCTACTACTACAACCCAATACACTTAGACTCCTACCCTATGCTCAAATCATTCATGTTCTCTTCTCTTCTTCCTTCGCTATCTTTACAACTTAGAGCCTCACTCTATTTATACAAACCCATGGTCCACAGACCATGGGCAGGCCGACATGAGTTTACATTACATTACTTTAGGGCAGACAACCCTATGACTTAACCTATACTTCACACTTCGCGCCTGCAAATCACGGAGTCTTTACAAAACCTTTGACTAAAACTTGGGATTTGAGCCCCAAAACATGCTGTGGGGGGATTCCATGCCCAACAACATCCATGATTCTCTTCTTTGGCTCGCTTGAAGTAGATGTACCTATGTGCATAATATTATGTTGCTCTTGTGAGGTTGTGGAGGTGGTAGGAGATTGTGTAGACTGATCACCTATTAATGGAGATACAAGAGGCTCATCAGTGGTGATGAGAGTTTGTTGCTTTGACTCTTTGCTAAGACTTAGCCTAGAGCTAAGCTTAGCCTTCTTTCTGTACATGATTTTAAATCCCTCACTAGAGATATCAGTCCCTAAAGGAGACTCTTCCTCTCTACTCCTCTTGGCTACCTTTTCCTACATTGTAGGAGTCTACACTATTGATGAGGAGACATGTTGTTCTTTTGCCTCCTGTAATGTGTTTTCAACCCACTCTGGATGATTCTTATATTTTTATATCTCTGTCCTAGGTGTGTGAAAATAAGGAGTAGACTTGATTTCTACCATCAATCTGGAAATTATCCCTAATGGATCATAGGACCAGGTAAAACTAAGATTAAATTGTATTTCCCTGAGTAATTTGTCAGCCTCTTGACCTGCTGCTCTACTGTTGCAAATGAATGGACCAACCTACATTTTTATCTTGAACTGAGACTTCTTCTTGGTTGCAAAAAAATGGCCTTCATCCATGTTGATCATCTGCTTGATGTATTCCAATGAAAAAATCCTCATTGGAATGAATTTTGGCAGCTTATATGGTGGCAGTTCACATCCAAAAATCCTTATCTCTGTGTAATTCTCATACAAGTACTAGTCTCTTGTTTGTACCTGTTCTAACAGCTACAAGACCTTCTTGATTTATTCACTAATCCTTGGTCTGGTTCTGCTACTTAGGAGGCTTATGGATGGAAGGACAAACATCTTTGTAAACTGTTTGTAAGTATATTCTTTCTGCTCTTTCATAACCAGAGTGGTTCAAAAAATGACCGACTGATGATTTCCTTTCTCATCCAGCTTCTCCAATGACAAGTTCATGTTGTCCCCCTAAAAGTATAGGAACATGTAAACTAAGAAAGAGGCATATTTGAATACGTCCTCTGTAGGAAACTTGACTAGCTGTTGATGGATAGACTCTACAAGGAAATGATTGAAATTGAACATAATTATGGGCTTAGCATCATTAGAAAAGATGGATAAAAATCCTATAATTGCCTCATCTACCATTTGGTTAGAATAGTAGCCAAGGAGGTAGGAAATAACAATGATTATCTTCTTGGCTCCCTCAGGGAATATGGATGAGGGATAAAGAAGATTTTTCTTTGGTAATGTAACATCTTGTGATAAGAATAATTCAAGAGTTTGGGCTCTCTTAGCAAAGTCTAATTTTTGGTATATTTCAACCAGAGCTCCATAAGAAAATGGAGTAGCATTGTTGACTATGGGGGCTTGCATCATTTGATCAATAGCCTGAGGGGTTATGGTGAACAGAATGTGTCCATTGGGATTGACTATGGCCCTTTGGCTTGGCAGATATGAGGCATGGCATTTTTTAATGAAATCAGGACTGCTATGGGTATGAGGAAATATGTAATGAGGTAGGTTCGACTCCCACAGTTGGATATTGTTTGATTTTTCAATGTATTTATCTTCAAGCCAATAGTACATCTCGAAGAGTTTGAGTTCACAGAGTTTTTCATGGATCTTGTAGTCTCTATCCGCCATAGGGATATGATGAAGATCTTCAAGAGGATAAATAAGAGGATTAACATTTTCCTCTGGTCCTTTGTCCTTGGGAGGCATGATGGCTAAGGCTGATAGTGAAAACTTGATTGGTAAAGGAGAAAATTCATAGACAGATAGAAATTTCTAGGGTCAGGAACAAAAGGAATAATTTGATAATGATCGGGCAGGCAGTGTTGCTAGAAGTTGACAACGTTGGGATTTGGTGAGAAACCTGCAATCACAACAATGGTAGTGATAAAACAAGAATTCTATAACCTGTAAACAGACAAGAAGAAGGTTTATATAGGATCTCTGGTTTTCTGTTGATGGTGTGGGTCCGTTGAGTTAACGGCTAATCAAATTAAATGCTTAAAGAGCTGATTATGGAGGTAATGGATATGATTTGATGAAATTAATAGATAGATGAGGTGGAAACAGAGGAATGGCAAATGTGCAATGGTCAAGTAAGCAGTATTGGGAATGAGGTATTCAAATTTTCCAAGGGGGGGGGAGGGGTTTATGGTTTTTCTCATGGGGGGTCTGAAACGCTATGGAGTTGCTATGTAGGGGTGGGCACGGTTTGGTATACCGCCCATTTCAGATTCCCCCCTAGCGATAAAGCTCGAATGGCGAAGGGAGGCCAAAATGGCATGAGGGTCATCAGATGAGAACTGATAGGCAGAGATGAAGAGTGATATGGTGGAGGATTAACATGATGTGATAGGTGGTGGGCTCCAGTATTGTAGCAATAATGCTACAACTCCTGGGGCTTCCTGTCTCTAATTTTATCAACCCGATAGTTCGTACAAACTTGGAAGCGACGGTGCTGTATGCACAAGTACTAGCTCTTGTCGCAGCTGTCACTTGGTCAGCTGGCACAAGTCCGCTAGCGCTCAAGCCAAATTCTATATGCTCTCAGAAGAAGCTTTCTAAATGATGAACGAAGGCTATCTCAAAGGAAATCAATCTACTTTGCAAAAATGAACTGAAAGCCAACCAAAACATGGAAACCCTAGTAAACCCTAATCTGACTAGCTTAATCTCTATGATGCAATGGTGGGAGTGCAAGTGTCTAAGAATGATGCCATTACTGCTAGTGATATGAAATGCATGCACTTAAACTACTTCCATTGAAAAGAACATTGTTTATGTATTTTTGCTTAAGTGGTTGGAGTGATTATGATTTTGTTTCTTATTAGGGTTTGGCTGTGCAGAGGTGGTGCGAAGGGAGAGAAAGCTTGGGAAAGGTCAGGAGGGCTAGGAGAGGTCCCAGGGGATCCCTAGCATCAGTCCACAGAAGTCCACAACGTTCAGGTGCTCGGAAACTGAGTTTGCAGGCTTCTACAGGATGTCTGCAGGGGATCCTACAGGAAACTCAGGAATTCTACAGGAAGTCTGCTAACTTCTATAGGATGTTCTACCGTGGGAGTTTTGGGTGATGGTGAAGTGATGGAGCGGTATGGGTGGATAGGTAAGATGGAGATGGAGCTTGTGATGGCTCGGGAGCAGAGAAATAAGATGGAGAAAGAGTGCATGAAGTTGGTTGGTGGATAGAAGGATGGAAGCAACGAAAGGTCAAGAAAATGGAGCTACGTGGGCAATGGAAGAGTTGGAACGTAAAGGAGCTGAACAGAGGTCGAGTAGGTGGCTTTAGGCATGGTTAAGAAGAAGAAGAAGGAAATGGGATGATACTGAGCAGTGTAAATAAAACAAATTGCTTATGTCTTGCACCAAAAACGAGAATCCATTAACCTGTGCTACCTGTGCTATTAAACCAATGAACAGCAATGTAAATCGTGAAGAGAAGTCGTGCATGGAGTTGGAATGAAGAAGTATGGCTCAAGATCAGAGTACATGGATGGATCTATAATTAAAATGACTGTGTTGTAGCTTGCATAAAAGTAAAAAAACTGCATTTTTTTGGTGGTTGGTACAGACTGCACCCCAATCTCTAAACAGAGATGGCAGTGAAGGCACTATCAACCTTTTCTTGGAGCTCCAATGAATTAAAATCCTCCTATTCTAATCTAAGCAACTGAAAGTGATTTAACCATAAGCTAATCCTACTCAATCTCATTAAAGAAATCAAATCAGCAGACTGTGTTCTTGAAATGCATGTCAAAACAAAGAAACAAAGTGCTGAAAAGAAAGGCAAATAACACTACAAAGAAGAGGAGGTCTATTGCTCTCAGGTTGGGCCCTAACTTGAGAGCTATAGCTCCCTTAAAAGCTCAAAATTAGATCCAAATCTACTTGCCTTTATTCATAATCAAGAGTCTAATGTCATGCCGAAACTGGCTTACAAAAACAAACACCGAGCTGTAGCTCGTGCTCAGAAATTACAATATTAGTTCAAAAGTTCAAAAAGCTCCTATCAAAGGCTACGGCCTTCATATTTATACACAATGAAGATCAAGCTAGCTTCCTCCATTCGTGGAGCTTGGTTGTCCAACTGAAAGTCAAACTGCTGATCCTGTAGAATCCGTTGGCTGCCTTTAAGCTCGGTGGGGAGAGCTGTTAGAGCTCGGAGTTAAGGTGAAAATCACGAGGAAGGTCATCAAGACTGTGGACAACCTCCCTATGAACCCGCAATGTCACCTTTGCTGTCTCCTTGTCTCCATTTGCGTGGTCTTTTGCTCTCTTTAATGCCAAAAACTTGAAATCATCATGTATTAGCCACATAGATATAATGCCTGCCCTTCTTCCTACAAATAACACGAATATACTAAGAAATGAATGCATAAGTGATAAAAGATGAATGGTTGAGCAAGGTAAGTAGGCCAAATGAGCCCAAATTGTACCAAAAATTGGGGCTCATCATCACCCCCCAGCTAAAATATTTGCTCATCCTTGAGAAACTTAGTCCAAATCTTCATCCTTCATTGCTTTTACTGCTTCCCTTACATCCCAAGCCTCTGTGGTAGTGTCCTCCTTGCTGATATGAAACCCAGCTTTCCTGTTCACCTGTTCCCATTGTTCACTGTCATCCTCCTCTGTGTTGCCTTCAGTCAACCCTAGCAGTAGTGGTGGGCTGAGTTTAAGGCCAATCCAACTGGCCTGGAGGCTTTGCATGGATTTCTTGTAAAGGTCTACCCTTACCAAAGATTCCCTCATCCGAGTTGGGGTATCGTACTCTCGGATTTTCAAACTGTGTGCCAAGGTATTCCATCTGCGTGTGCATGCTTGGGCAGCACTTTCTCCTAACAGTCTTTCCATGTATTCAAAATGAGTTATGGCTTGGGCCTGTTGGTCCATAAATCTCAAGGAAGCTGTGGGATCAGTAGACAATTGTTGGTGTGCTGAGATGAGTGCAACCGGATCCTCTAGTTCTGCTCGAATGAA
The DNA here is from genome assembly GCA_031772625.1 of Pinus tabuliformis. NCBI lineage: Eukaryota > Viridiplantae > Streptophyta > Pinopsida > Pinales > Pinaceae > Pinus > Pinus tabuliformis. Next base: position 777,683,502 of record CM062804.1, on the reverse strand, counting down.
CAGTGGCTCGCTCAATTCTCGGTTCATGACCGATTTTGCTTCAGCTGCTCTTTGATCCTCATGGTTCAACCATGAAGCGAACACCATCAATTGCATATCACCCAAGGCAATATTGGGATCCCAGGAGACTTCATTAGGCAAAGCCAAATTGTGGAGGTAGAACTCTGCTAATTTGGCTTTGTCTTCTGACGAACTAGTACTGCACAATTCAGAAAATTGTTGTGGGTTTTGGATCTGAGAAATACCTCTTTGTGCCAAGGTATTTATTTGGAACTGCAGCCATCGATCTTTTAAGTACAAACCATAGGATTTTGCAGGTTGTCTGCTCTGTATTGCCTCCATGGCCCAACTGGCCATGCAGGCCAATTGTGCTTCCTTTTGCTGCAACTGTTCTTTTAGAGCTTGCACTTCAATTTGTGCTTGTTGTTCTGCTTCCTGTAGAAGTGTCATTGGCTCCTCAAGACCGGTGGTCAGCTCTTTTTTGCCTTGTTGTTCTTCTGTGGTGTCTTTGGAGGATGTACCTGCCCCTGCCCTTAGCTCCTGTAGCTGCAATCTCAGCTTCTGGTTTTCTTCCTGTAGAAGCACACGTTGGTAATTAGCCACATGTTTAGCCATGGCGAATTCACTCCTGACCTCCTTGAGTTGCTCTTGTAAGGGACCTATGTCCGCCACACCCTTTGAATTGGCGATCTGCATCCATGTGTGGGTACGGACTCTTTCTTCCTCCAATGTAAAAAATAGGGGTACAGTAAATTTCTGCGGTATGATTTTGCCCGCCTCTAAAAAGGTGTAGTATGAACTCAGACTAGGCTGAGGGCTGGGCTCTGGTATATGTACTCCTTCTGCCTCTTTAGGTGGCTCTACCTCACCCTCCGTTGGTGGTGATGAGGGTCCTTCTCCTTCCCTCTTCTCCATTTCCTGTAGCCGGGCCAGAGTGTCCTGTAGAACATTTTCAGCCTCCTGTAGCCGAGCTTTTTCAGTTAACAGGTCTAACTTTCTTGCCACGTATTTTTCTTTGGACTCCCCTTCTCATAGGTGACTGTTATCCTTGAGGGGGACTTTTCCTTGGGAGAAGCAGGGGTATCTTCGATGACAATCGGGCTGTTGGACGAAGGCTGTGGCTTGCCCGTCTTTATCCTAACACTTCTTCAAGCTTTAAAGTATAGAGGGGTCTCCCTCTGTCTCTTTTCTTTTGGCTTAGGTGGCGTGCTGAGGCCAGCTAGTACAGCTGCTGCCTCCCTTGCTAGAATGTCCGCCTTCTTCTCCTTGGGTTTCACCTTTTCAGGGCTTCCTGTAGAAGACCCTGTTTTAGCCAATTTCGGGCTTCCTGTAGAAGCCCCTATTTTGGTAATTTTCGGGCTTCCTGTAGAAGCCCCTTTTTCAATGATTTTCGGGCTTCCTGTAGAAGCCTGTTTCTGCTTTCCTGTAGACACAGGTGTCGCCACCTTGGCTTGCTTTGCTGCATGGGTTTTTCTTTTTGGTTGGGTTGCGGGTGCTGATGAGGTACTTGGGCTGATGTGGACCATCTCAGCTTTGTCCGTTCTGCTCTGCAACCTCTTTTCTCTTGCTCACAAGATGGGTGTGTCACCTTTTTCTTTGTCATCCTTTTTCTCATGCTTCTTCTTTTGTTCTTTCTTCTGCACTGTGGTCGGGGTCTTCTGGCCTGTTTCTTTCTTTTCCGCGGCCACTGCTTCTTTTTCCTCACTGCTAGAGGAACCCGTTTCTTCAGTCAACATCCTTATGTCTCCATCTCTTGTCAAATTTCTGAATGATTCCCTTGAGAGGGGAACCTTATATGAATGAAGCGCATCCTCCACAAGAAGTTTGATCAACCCATGGTGGGCTACCTAATCTGGTATGCCTTCTTTTAACTTTGTGGCACACTCAATTAGAGACTGTAGCAGGAAATAAGGAATGCTCAGTTTCTTTTCTACAGGAAGATCAATCCGGTGCCTCAATTCAGTGAGCAACCGAAAGTGATACGTGTACACGATGCTAAAACGGCCTTCACAGGTTATATACTTCATGATTTTCAGACTAACTTCATTCCATGGTGGCAGCAAGCTGGTTCTTCGCACCCCATTTTTGTCCTCCGAGAATTCCTCCTCAGGTGGAAAGAATTCTTTCTTGGCCTGCTGCCTCAACTTCCTTTCTTCCTTATCCCATGGAAAACCCATTGGAAGTTCAGTAATTCGACTGATATATTGCGGGGTGAGCTTGAGGCTTAGGCCCCTGAAGTTCACTGTGGCCAGTGTCTTGGATTTCGGCCTCAGAGCCTGCAAAAATTCTTCTGCCACTTCATCGTCGTAACCCTGCAATTTGTCACAAAAAGATATCCATTGAACCCGTGTGAAGAGCTCCACCACCTCCTGGCTTTCCCTTAACTTGGTTGAATCAGTGGGTTCTCGTCTAATAAACCCACTCGGCATGATAAAACAGTTTCCTTAACCAGAGGTGGTGATTGTGGAAGAAATTTGGTCTACTGAGACAGAGCGTAGGATTACGCTTCTGTCATGCACATAATCCACAAAACTTATCCCGGAGGAACCTAACACAGTTTAATTACCCTGACATCCTGTAGAATGACAGTATAGGCACAACAGACAACAATTTCACCACTTTTCTATGACCAGACTGTGGACGACGATTCTGCCACCTTTAAAAACCAGTTGCATGAAGAGTTCAGGGTTACCTTTTTAATCTGCCACCTTTTTACGTGAGGCACCTGCCTTCCTGTAGAAACTGCGTTCCTGTAGAAACAACGTTCCTGTAGAAGCAGCGCGCAATTTTCGGGAAAGACTGCAGTTGGTCTGCGCGCTGGGTGTGCTTCACAAGCGTTCTGATAGCCAAAGGCTCGGCGTATCGAACTGCAGAAAGATCAGGATAGCCACTCGAGTTCAAAATGGTGGTTGATAAATGCATGAGGTCAATCTAGCTGATTAGATTTTGAATCGGCGGAATTCGTGGCGCGGGGGTGAGCTGTCCCCGCCGGACCGTTGGGCGACGTCATCCCATCATTCAACTGCGCGTTCACTTGCTGCCGCATCAATTCCCGCAGATCTGCCGCCGCCTCTTCTGTTACTCGTTTTTTTCCCGACGGGATGGCTCTCACGTGCGTGCTGCCCATTATTTTTGTTACGGCCGCCACCCAAACATCCAACTAGACCATTAACTGGCCGACGTGGCCGGCCAAATGGCCATACGGCCGCTCAACCCATTCACCTTTACACTTTGCAATCAATTCAAAGTAAAATTCATGCAATCTGATGGAAGGAAGGGTCGAGACACTTACCTGCGCGGCTGCACATGATGTTTCGGTTTTTTGGACGCTGATGAGTGGATTTACCTGCTGCTGGCGAACTTACACAGGCCCGGAGGTCCATGTTTACAGGCTGCTGACGATGGATTGGATGCTTTGGTTGCATGCGCCCGCGTTTCATTGCATATGGCCGGCGCTGTGAATGGTATCCACTCTAGTGGGCTTAACTGTTACAGGACTCCCGTGGGATGTCTTGTAACAGTTCTTCCTCCTTGGGTGCATGCTGCACGACGATGGATCTGGCCTCACGATCACGCTCCCGGAGCTTCTGGATGACTGGGATGAATATGGTGTGAGATCTCCAGCGTTTTTCTTTTAAAATTTGCTTTTTCTTGAGAACTCATCGATCTTCTTTGCGGGTGCAGGTAACTTCGTTGCATGTTGACAAGGATGGCAGGACGAGGTGACAACAATGTGCAAGGGAGATAACAATAGCTTGCATGCCTCCAAACCGATCCTCAGTCGTTAGATCTTCTCATAACATGGATTCTAGACCGTCCTAGGCTTCTACAGGAAGTTTCCTGTAGAAATATAGAGCTTCCTGTAGAAAGGTTGCGTTTCCTGTAGAGAGTCTGCACCTTCCTGTAGAAAATCTGCATCTTCCTGTAGAAAATCTGCGTCTTCCTGTAGAAGACTCAAGCTGTAATAAAATTGCACATACCTTGGAGAAAATGAGTATTTGTGGAGGAGGTGCTGGTGAGGTCTCCTGATAGCATGATAAGGATCCTGAGCTCTGAGTTGAGGGGCTTCCTCTCCTCCATAAAACACCTGCAACCAGAGTGGTAAGTCATGCTCTAAGGAGGGTTGGGCAGGAGGGTATAGGACTAGCTGCTTGGACATAGGACCACTTTTGATGGTCATATTTTCTGCATGGCAACTTATGTAAGCATCTGCAGTGGCTAACCAAGGCCTTCCCAAAATGAGAGGATATCCAGTAAGCTTTGCCTTGGGTTGCAGAACCAAGAAATCTGCAGGGTATTCCCAAGAGTCGATAGAGACCAAGACATCCTCCACAATCCCTTCGGGAGTCACAGTGGAGCGATCTGCTAATTGCAGTACTGTCGAGGTCTTCCTCAAGGAACCCTGAAGATTGAGTTTGAGCATGGTATCCCTGGTCATCACATTAATGGCAGCCCCCAGATCAATCAAGGTGTGTGGTATGATGGTTCCATTGATGTGGACATCTACTATAGGACTTCCAGGATCTAGGTACTTTGGGCAGATGACTTGTCCTAACATAAGGTCAGACAGTTGTCCTATGACATTGATGGTTGAAGCATCTTTCTTCTGCCTGCCTGGGTGTTTGAAACACTTTTCCTTAACCAGTTTGTTGTATATTGGCACATCCTTGATGGCTTGGAGAAGTGGTATTTTTAGACACAACTGCTTGAGCTCACCCAGAAGCTCATCCTCCTCTGGGTTGGGTTTTGTGGTGGCTGTTAGTCTCTCAGGAAAGGGTGGAATAGCCTTTGGTTCACTTTCCTATTTATCTTCCTCATCCTCTGGGGGAGGAGGTTGGCGATCTGGTAGAGTCTTTCCAGATCGAAGATTGATCTCCTGGATCTCCACAGCATAGGTAGGGCACGAGGTTTCCCCAGTGTATACCTGCTGGGCCTATCTATTGTTGGGGTTTGGGTTCGGTTGAGCAGGAATTTAAGGTTGCCTTGGAGGAGCAGGAGGTAATGGCTGAGGTTGAACTGGTGGTGGAGGCAAAATGGCGGGAGGAGTATTGTACTGGGGCCTCCACCCCGACTGAGGTGCATTCCACTGAGGCTGTGGCTGGGCATGTGAATGATATGAATGAGAAGTAGGTTGCGTAGGGTACTGAGGTGGATAAGACCATGGAGGAGGCATGGACCAGGAAGGATGAGCAGGGGGACCCCATGAAGGCATAGGAGTCGATTGGTTGGGGCTGTAATAAGCTTGAGGTGCCCCTTGCATCCCCTGCTGGTAAGTTCTAGGTCCTTGTGGCCTCCTTTGGTTGAGGTAATAGAGAGGTTCAGTGGGAGCTTCTGTCCCTTGGTACATGGCTTTAAACCCAGGTAAGGTTGGACACTGATTTGTGGGATGGTCCTCCTCACAAACGAAACATACTTCAACCGAATGCAATGGGCATTCGTTCTTAGGGTGTCTCCTTGTGCACCTAGGGCAGAAGACAGCCAACGCTCTCTCAGCTTCTTCTTTCTTCTGCTGGATCCTGAATGTGTCCATCTGCATGGAAATGGTCTGTCTCACCTCACTCTTAAGATCTTCTAATTGATTTGCAAGCTCATGTTTGGAGAAAGGGACACTAGTTGAGAGGAGGTTTCCTCTACCTCGTTTTCGTGCTGCCCTGGAGTGGTTTCTAAACACAGTCTTGATGTCCTCATAAGGCAGTTGGTAAATGTCCCCCCCAGCTAACATGTGAAGGGTATCTAAGAGGTCTTCAGGGACTCCTCGGAGCAGGACCAACTTGAGGGATTCAGGGTCAAGTGTGCACCTGGCCCGCTTATAGCTAAGTTGGAACCTCTCCTCATAATCCTCTAAGGACTCATCATTTCCCATGGTCATCCGAAAGATTTCTCCCTTGGTTTCCTTGGACCTACAGTAATCCCTATACTTGGTATTGAAATCTTGCTGCATCTGAGCCCAAGTGGTGATACTATTCCCAGGTAAGCCCATGAACCAGCGTAATGCTGCATCCTTAAGAGTTGAAGGGAAGAGTTTCAGCTTTTGCTCATCTTCAGTATAGTCATAGGTTCCACAAAGGACAACAAACTCAAACAGGAAGGTATCAGGATCTTCATTAGTCAGTCCATGGAAGTGAGGTAAGGCATAGGGGCTAATGTTCTTCATTTTCATCTCTCCATTGGTCTCTCGGATGGGGAAGGCACCTTCTATTCTCTCATCTTCTCTTCTATTGTCAGCCATAGCTTCAGATGGGATGGTTTCTAATTCTTCTTCTACTATAGGATCTTCGTATATCTCAGGAGGTTCACCTATAGGTTCTTCTGGATCACTGTCACCGAAGAAGAGAGAAGGGTGACTCAGTGATGTGGTGGGGGTGTTGGGTAAGAATTTGCCTGTTTTATCTCGATTCCTACGAGGCATGAAATGGAAAGACTTTTTTTTGATTGCTTTTGTTTTTCTGTGGTACCTGCAAAACTGAAACAGATTGATCTACAACTAACTATAAAGATGCAGAATTAAACTGAAAACAAGAAAGAACTAATCTACTTTGCTCAAATGAAATTGCAGGAATGGAAATGCTAGTCTATGCTTGCAGAATTGAAACACTAATCTACGCTTGCAGAAATGAAATCCTAATCTATGAAAGCAGGAAATGCTAGTCTATGAAAGCAGGAAATGCTAATCTATGAAAGCAGGAAATGCTAATCTATGAAAGCAGGAAATGCTAATCTATGAAAGCAGGAAATGTCTATGCTACTTTTGCAGAATGGAAATGAAATAAACTACTTAGCAGAAGGCAAGAGTAAGAAAATAGAAGAAAAGCAACAATTACTAATACTCTGACGCTTCCCCGACAACGACGCCAAAAAGATGGTGGGCTCCAGTATTGTAGCAATAATGCTACAACTCCTGGGGCTTCCTGTCTCTAATTTTATCAACCCGGTAGTTCGTACAAACTTGGAAGCGACGGTGCTGTATGCACAAGTACTAGCTCTTGTCGCAGCTGTCACTTGGTCAGCTGGCACAAGTCCGCTAGGGCTCAAGCCAACTTCTATATGCTCTCAGAAGAAGCTTTCTAAATGATGAACGAAGGCTATCTCAAAGGAAATTAATCTACTTTGCAAAAATGAACTGAAAGCCAACCAAAACATGGAAACCCTAGTAAACCCTAATCTGACTAGCTTAATCTCTATGATGCAATGGTGGGAGTGCAAGAGTCTAAGAATGATGCCATTACTACTAGTGATATGAAATGCATGCACTTAAACTACTTCCATTGAAAAGAACATTGTTTATGTATTTTTTCTTAAGTGGTTGGAGTGATTATGATTTTGTTTCTTATTAGGGTTTGGCTGTGCAGAGGTGGTGCGAAGGGAGAGAAAGCTTGGGAAATGTCAGGAGGGCTAGGGGAGGTCCCAGGGGATCCCTAGCATCAGTCCACAGAAGTCCACAACGTTCAAGTGCTCGGCAACTGAGTTTGCAGGCTTCTACAGGATGTCTGCAGGGGATCCTATAGGAAACTCAGGAATTCTACAGGAAGTCTGCTAACTTCTACAGGATGTTCTACCGTGGGAGTTTTGGGTGATGGTGAAGTGATGGAGCGGTATGGGTGGATAGGTAAGATGGATATGGAGCTTGTGATGGCTCGGGAGCAGAGAAATAAGATGGAGACAGAGTGCACGAAGTTGGTTGGTGGATAGAAGGATGGAAGCAACGAAAGGTCGAGAAAATGGAGCTACGTGGGCAATGGAAGAGTTGGAAGGTAAACGAGCTGAACAGAGGTCGAGTAGGTGGCTTTAGGCGTGGTTAAGAAGAAGAAGAAGGAAATGGAATGATACTGAGTAGTGTAAATAAAACAAATTGCTTATGTCTTGCACCAAAAACGAGAATCCATTAACCTGTGCTACCTGTGCTATTAAACCAATGAACAGCAATGTAAATCGTGAAGAGAAGTCGTGCATGGAGTTGGAATGAAGAAGTATGGCTCAAGATCAGAGTACATGGATGGATCTATAATTAAAATGACTGTGTTGCAGCTTGCATAAAAGTAAAAAAATTGCGTTTTTTTGGTGGTTGGTACAGACTGCACCCCAATCTCTAAACAGAGATGGCAGTGAAGGCACTATCAACCTTTTCTTGGAGCTCCAATGAATTACAATCCTCCTATTCTAATCTAAGCAACTGAAAGCGATTTAACCATAAGCTAATCCTACTCAATCTCATTAAAGAAATCAAATCAACAGACTGTGTTCTTGAAATGCATGTCAAAACAAAGAAACAAAGTGCTGAAAAGAAAGGCAAATAACACTACAAAGAAGAGGAGGTCTATTGCTCTTAGGTTGGGTGCTAACCTGAGAGCTATAGCTCCCTTAAAAGCTCAGAATTAGATCCAAATCTGCTTGCCTTTATTCATAATCAAGAGTCTAATGTCATGCCGAAACTGGCTTACAAAAACAAACACCGAGCTGTAGCTCGTGCTCAGAAATTACAATATTAGTTCAAAAGTTCAAAAAGCTCCTATCAAAGGCTACGACCTTCATATTTATACACAACGAAGATCAAGCTGGCTTCCTCCATTCGTGGAGCTTGGCTGTCCAACTGAAAGTCAAACTGTTGATCCTGTAGAATCTGTTGGCTGCCTTTAAGCTCGGTGGGGAGAGCTGTTAGAGCTCGGAGTTAAGGTGAAAATCACGAGGAAGTTCATCAAGACTGTGGACAACCTCCCTATGAACCCGCAATGTCACCTTTGTTGTCTCCTTGTCTCCATTTGCGTGGTCTTTTGCTCTCTTTAATGCCAAAAACCTAAAATCATCATGTATTAACCACATAGATATAATGCCTGCCCTTCTTCCTACAAATAACACGAATATACTAAGAAATGAATGCATAAGTGATAAAAGATGAATGGTTGAGCAAGGTAAGTAGGCCAAATGAGCCCAAATTGTACCAAAAATTGGGGCTCATCAATAGGATGGAGTGGTGGGTTCGGGAATCGATATTAATGTGATGTTGGGAAATATGAAAAATAAGAGGGTTATGAACTTTAGGAAAATGATATGAAGGGAATGAATTAACGGAGGGGCGATATGGGATTAATACTTAGGTTATGGGTTTTTTAAAACTTAGGATAGTGTTAATATCTAAAGTAAGCATATAAACCTTAGAGTAACCTTCACTCTTCTTTCAATTTCTTCTGCACATGAAAACACAATGGATGTTTGATTATTGCGCATTTATACTAGTAACCTATGCATTTTCAAAAAAATAAAATGAAACTTTTCTTTTCTTTTGCTTCCCTATCATTTTATTTTCCTTTGCCTTATTTATTTAGAGAAACTAAATCCTATCATTTTACTGATATGGATGCCTATAAAACATCAAATTTTCTTAACATTTTAACTTTTTATTCTTTTGCTTCCATATTCTATCTTAACATATTTTTTTTAAATAATGTAACTAATATGCTAGCTTATCAAAACTAGATAATGTTACAACACACCCAAGGTAGTTAGTAGAGATTTCTTTTGAGATGGGCATGACTAGATTACTTCCAGCATTGACATGGAGGCAGGTGATTGTGCCAAGTCATCTACTATACTATATCTATGGGCAGCTCGGTTAGAAGCCGCGTTACGACGTAATGCTCCCTTGGGGATCTTAGTAATGACCTCAACTTTGGGTTGAGGGATCTGTAACGGACCATTCAGTCTTGTAAGAGGCTTAGCAGATGCTTTGGTTTTGGACTCAGTGACGAATGAAGTTGATGGCTTGTCATATTGATGCGACCGAGTTTACAGGTTGATATCGGAGGGATTAACCTCATCAGTTTTTGTCATAAGGATATTGTAGTCACTAGGAACAAAAGGTTGGGGGGGATGGTATTCTTGACCTGGGTGAGGTTGAGAAACAGTAAATCCTTGTTGAGGGAAAGGATTTGTAAGCACTACCAGTGAGATGACGCAGGATTCTGAGGCGATTTTTGACCTCTAGAAGTTGCTTGAACTTCCCACATTTGGCGCATCTAGGGTAAGAGAGGACACTCTTGTGTATAATGGCCATGTACACCACAAGATGCACAAGGCTTGTTCATACAAATAGCCTTGTTCTACTTGGGCTGGCTACCCTGTTGCTGGTTGTTGGTATTAGGCTGGTTCCCCTGGGGTTCACTAGGCTAATTTCCTTGATTACCCTGGTTACCCTTGGTACCCTTCCCCTTATTATTTTTCTTTGAATTTTGGGGATTGGTCACACTCTGTTGTGAAAGAACTTGACACTGAGGGGGCAATGGCTACTGGGGCTGAGGATGCATGGGAGGTTATGGCACTAATGCTTGAGGGGCTAGAGCACTCAGTTGTGCATAAGGAGAAGAAACAATTTGGTAGACAAGTTGGGGCCCTAAAAACATGTTGCTAGCAGGAGGGGCATAAGTGTTAGAGGAACAGGTGCCCCCATGCAAATAGCCATGACTTTGTTGAGTATATGGTGAAGGGTGTGAAAGGGTTCCAACGATACCGTCGATGATGTGAGATGCCCCCAGTGCATTGACACTTCCAGGACGAGGGGGGTCTAGAATGACAGTATAGACATAACCATATTGCACATAAAACAGGTCATATCCTGGAGTGGTTTGGAGAGCTTCTTCCCCAGTCTTGGGAAAATGGGATGCAACGTGTTTTCCAATGGGTGATAAAAGGATCCTGAGAAACTAGTCTAGATAGACATCGTCTTCGAAGGGCGGGACATGACATCTCCTCCTTCGATGCCACTCTTGAACATGGTCAGAAAGGCGAGTGGCGGAGGACTAACAGAATGAGGTTAATAGCTCTGTATCAGTGTCGTACTAGAGAGGTAACTGGAAATATGAGAGGAACGCTTTACCAAGCATCGTGAAAATGGAATGAGATGTGGTGAGCTAGTCTACATACCATTTTGTAGTGTCTCCAGTGAGCGTGCATTGGAATACCTAAAGAGAAATGTTGTCATCAGTAATATAGTTGGATTAACACCACATGTGGAAGGATTGAACATGGTTGGTAGGATCCTCTCCAACATTACCATCAATCTTCGGGATGTCTGAGGGTAGCTTAGTCGACATAGAAGGCCAACCAACATCATGGTGTATGGGGTCGTTTATCAATTGGCTAAAATCTGGTAGACTTAACCCAGCCATAAAAGGGAGCATGGGGATTGTCGGAATGGTTCCTGAGATTGTTCTAGTTGATGTGACCACCGGGATCGAACTGGAGCCAAGATCAGGTTGGGTTCCTGCACTAGATATGGGTCCAGACATGGTGACGATATGTAGTGAAGGAGGCTCAGAATCAGATAAGGAATTAGAAGAACCAGGAGAAGTGTTGGTATGGGGACTCGAAGGGCTATGAACTCAAACCCGACAAGGAGGGGTAATATGCCTAAGCAGAAACTTAGGGTGAAGGCCTAATAGTCTTTGCGACAAACGCCTTGGTGGCACAATGGTGGTAAGTCACACGTGACATGGAAATGGTCAAGGGAGATCAACAATAATGAGGGGAGATAAAATTATTATGTTAAGTCTTGGCTTGGCGGTGTAAACCAAGCACCCTTTGCTTAAGATGTGCTTGTGTTTGCAATTGTATTTATTGATTAAGCCCAGATTGTGTTTGTAAAAAATAAAAAACCTTGCTAAAAATAAATTGAAATTAACAACAAAAAATGAACAACAAAACAATTAACTAAACCCCACCCAAACTAGGTTTGCAAACAATGTGCTGGTTGGTGGCTAAATCGATGGAAAATACACTAAAAGGGTCAAGATATCTAAATTTCAGTGTGACTGGGATCAAGTGATGCTAAGCTGTTGGAAAGTGGTGAAACAACAACAAAAAACTAGAGATGAAGATTGCTGCAAAAAGATAGGGATATGTGTGAAACACCTAGGGAAACCGATGGGACCCTAAGGCCAATGACCAAACAAGTTGTGACATGAAAATATGGATGGTGACAACCTATCTTTATAGATTTGAAACAAAAGGGTACAAATCTGGAAGATATGGGTGAAAGTGTTGCAGAAACTCAGACTACTCACTCAGCTAATCTCCTCTTATAAAGGTGGAAGGGTAGTAGAAGCCCTAGGGGGGGTTAAATTCCACATCGATGAGTAAATCATAGCATATCAAGACCTAAGACGGATGAGATAGAGGTAAAACAACCCAGCAGGAAGCTCTCTGCAAAACCCAAAAATAGATATGAGAAAAACCGGAAACCCAAAAATCATAGGTACTGATCTGTTTTCAGGTGAGATTGTACTTTTTGGGCTGAAAGGTGCACTCTAGCCTCCAGATCGCACTTTTCGGGCTAAGAAGTGTGATTTCTACTCGTGGATCCTGGTCGGAAAATCTCGGAAAAAATTGTTGCCTTTGTCGCGACTGGGTCCTATGACCTACAGGAAAGACCAGAAAGCTTGCGGAAGTTAGAAATTTAACAGATCTAGGGTTAAAAAGCTAGGAAACATTAAGATACTTGAAAAAAAACCCTAAGCTAAAAACCGAAGGTCACCCAAGTTTCTGGATCTGAAGTATAAAACTAGTGGAGTCGCCAATTTTGTGATTGACAACACTCAGAAAATCCCTAGCATAGTCGCCAATTTTGTTGTAGTGTTTTCTTCTCAAAGGTGTACAAAAAGAACCCACTTAAGATTGTGAATGACAAACAATATCAACAATATAAATGGCTACTAAACATTGTAGATCTATAGCAACTGATAGAAACAAAACTTGCCAAAATTTTGATCTAAGCCACAATCATAGTTAAACAGCAAAAAGAAATAGTAATAACTCTAATCATCCAATGGAAACCATATATACAAAGAATAATTTTATTATAACACCTATGAAGGGAACAAATATATGTTACCAGTCCCCCTCTATGGGATGGGTTCTTGGCTATCCTCAAACGCCTTCAGCTTGTGTAGAGTCTCTCTCCTCTATAATGTATAAACCCAACAAAAGTATGGTGTGCGACAATGAAAATAATCAAAAGTGAATAATGAATGAAAAACCCTTCTATTTATAACAAAATATTGAGCTGTCCTTGAATAATGAGCATTAATATGTTGGCATTATGATACAAGTGTTTTCCTTGATGGCAACTCACTCACAGGTCAGTTCAGTTTTTATGAAAGGCAACCCACAGTGTAACAAGCCATTGATATGTAACAGGGCATTGGTACAGAAGAATAGGAAGATAGAACTAAAGTCTACTAATCATAATGAAGAAGTTGAAGTTAAAGTATGATGAAAAGCAGTTTAAGATATATACGCAGGTCCACTTAGTCAAAACATCTTATACATGTAGGTCCACAGAACAAAAAGCATGTATACATATACACGCATTCCCACAAGAGGAAAAGTGCATACAAGTTGGAAAATCAAGGAATTTCAAGAGTAGAGAATACCAAGGGTCAATACCATGGTATTAGCCCATAATATTGAGAGGAGTAACGACTATTTGATCCAGCCCAAGAATACCATGGGTCCTAAGTGGTTTTGGTCTGAGGTATTGAGAAAGGCCTAAAACTATATAAGGAGGAGAAGATCATAAGGCCAAGGTGTTCAAGTGAAAAGGGTTTCTATGGAATACTTCTATCTGAAGTATATTTTATGTTGCAGGGGCTATGTTGGTGATTTGATCTGAAATATTTTGTGCACCTTGAAATCAATGTTGGATCAGGATCATGAGACCTGAAATAACCTATCATTGAATGATCTAATATTGGTTGGGCCAGATCTAATTGTGTACACCTATTTTATTCTTTGAATGTCATGATCTAGGTTTATCTGATGTCCAGAATAGCAGTGAAGTTATGAGTTAATATTTGCAAATGTGTACGCTGGTTCGCTTTGGTGAATTTGTGTATACACGCCGGTTCGGCTCTTCCAAGTAGCATATGTGAAAGAAAATTATGTTGTTTAGAGATGACTGATCGATTTGATCAGTATTGTTGTTTTACTACTGTCTGCCAATGAAGTCTTCTTAGATCTGAATGTAAAACTAAATGCATAAGGAGTTTGATATCTAATTGATTGATTGTATAAGTGAGAAGGGCGATCTCTGCCACTGCCTATGTAAGGCTCTGTAAATTAACAATAAATGTTCAGTATATTGTTGTTTGGTACAATCTTGATTTAGAAGTTTTTTGCTCCAGTAGTTTTGAAGTTATACGCAGGTTTGATTAAAGGAAGTAGCGTATACACGCAGGTTGGGTTCAATAAAGTAGCGTATACATTCTGATGCATGATTTTTGAGGTTGCAGCTAGTTTTAAATGATGATGCAGGTTTCTAGGTTCAACACAGTGCTCTGGTGACAATGATCTGATTGTTCAGATTAACTAATTTTCGATTGATGCAGTTTGAGTTTCAAAGTTTCTGATGGGTCCAGTATGAAAATTTGATGAAATGAGGCCTTCATGTGTACTTTTGTGTACCAGGATCATCCAGTCTGAAAATTTATGAAACGTGGTCCCTGGAGGAAGAGAGAAGATCGTAGCCCTCTGTAGGTCAGTGCCTACATACTAGTAAACACATTAGCTAGTACAAGAGCTAGGGGGTTGTAGCTCCCTTCCAGTAGAAGCTGGAAAATGAGAGAAGGTTGTAGCCTTCTGCGGGTGGGTGCCTTTGTTTTGGTATGAGTATGCACCAGTACAATATTGTAAACAAATTTTCTTATTATTAAAAGAAGACAGAGACGACAGCGACAAGTGGTTTTCACCCACATTTGGTTTCCACCTTAAATCTTGGTGTTCATGTGTGTTGCTTATGTGTGATGGTTTATTATGTTTTTACTACACTATTTAATAAGTTATTGATGCACTGGTTATAGATCAACACCTGATAAATTAACTAAATCACAAGTTCTCTGGGTATACGCCAATTTCACTAATCACAGTAGCGTGTACATGCTAGTTCGCTTCACATAAGTAGCGTATATAAATCTGTTTTGGAAATGAAAAAATATTGATCTGATAATACTGATTCACCCCCCCCCCCCCCCCTCTCAGTATTATTTACAACAATTGGTATCATAGGAGGTCCTTCAGAAGAAGCTTGATTGCTTGAAGCAAGATATTTCAAGATGACTGATCACGAAGGCATGGGATCCATCGGACCATGATTAGACCACCAATCTTCAATGGGAGAAACTTAGTATATTGGAAAATAAGAACTAGATCCTAACTACAATCACTTGGAGCTGATGTTTTGGAATTGTGGAAGGAGGATATCAATTTCCAGTAGCAATTCCTACAGACTCTACAAGTAAGAAGTTATACGAAACCAATGCCAAAGCTGTCAATGCATTATTAGGAAGTTTGTCTAAATCAGAAAATCATTAAATTCATGCAGCTCAAGACAGCTAAAAAGATATGGGACAAAATAATTCAGAGCTACAAAGGAGACTCTTAGGTAAAACGTGCTAAGCTTCAAACTCTCAGAATTCAATATGAAACTCTTAAGATGCATAGTGATGAGAGTGTTGCTAGTTACTTTTTACGTATAGATGAGATTGTTAATTGTATGAACAATCTAGGTGAAGAGATAAAGGAAGCCACTTTAGTTGAGAAAATTTTGAGATCTTTGTCTTCTAAATTTGAGTCAAAAGTGTCTGCCATAGAAGAAAAACAAGATCTTCAAACTATTACTTTGACTCAACTCCATGGAATCCTAACTTCCTTTGAAATGAAAAAAGGATGTCCATCAGATATGAGAAGTCGCTTCTAAAGAATCAACAAAGGGAAAAGAAAAACAAGAGCACAATGAATTAGAACACATTTCAGAAAAAGAAGATGAGGTAAATTTTGTCAAGAAGCTTCAACGGGGTTCTGGAAGATTCAGAGGTAAGCTACCTATCAAAAGCTTTGCTTGTGGTAGAGTTGGCCATAATGCTACCAAATGTCCTCATAAAGATAAATATGTAAAAGGAAAGGAATTTGCAAAAGGAAATAGAAAACAGGTTGTGAATAGAAGGAGTTACTATACGCATGAAGATAGTGATGGCTTATCCAATAGTGATGAAGATGAAACTGACCAAGATTATAGAGTACTCATGGCTTATGACATGATTATTTTTTGGATGCCTTAGAAGAGGAAGACTTTCTTGAATAAATTACTAAACTCATATGCAAGCTTAAAAAGGCTCTCTATGGTCTAAAACAGGCTCCAAGGGCTGGGTATTACCACCTTGACAAATATCTACAACAACAAGGTTTCACAAAAGGTTCTGCAAATAGCAATTTATACACAAAGGTTGAAAATGATAAACTACTGATTATTGTTGTTTATGTTGATGATATCATCTTTGGTAGCAATGAAGAGTCCATGAGTTAGAATTTTTCTTCAATAATGCAGCAAGAATTTGAAATGTCCTTACTTGGTGAACTTACTTAATTTCTTGGTCTACAAGTACAGAAAACAAAAGATGGTATCTTTCTTTCAAAAACCAAATATCTCAAGCAAATCTTGAAGAAGTACAGAATGGAAGATTCTAAACCAATATGTAATCCAATTGTAATAGGATGCAGTCTCAGTTCTAACGATGAATCACCAACAGTAAACCAACCAACTTACAGATCTATGATTGGGCGTTTTCTTTATCTAACAAGTACTAGACCTGATATCATGCATGTATTAGGAATTGTTGGAAGGTTCCAAGCAAATCCAAAGGAATCACATCTCCAGGCAGTCAAAATAATTTTCAAATATCTTCAAGGCACTCAAGACATTGGACTATGGTATCCTAAAGATACAGACCTTACTCTTCATGCATATACAGATGCAGATTGGGCAGGAAATGTTGATGATCGAAAGAGCACTAGTGGAGGTGCATTCTATATGGGTTCTCGGTTAGTGTCATGGTTCAGCAAGAAACAAAGTTCGATTTCCTTATCTACAATTGAAGTAGAATATGCGGCTGCTGCATCTTGCTACACACAACTACTGTGGATGATGCAAACATTGCAAGACATTCAGATCACATGCACTCCACCCATCTCCATTCTATGTTATAATGCAAGTGCCATCAGTATTTTGAAAAATCTTGTCATGCACTCCAAGACCAAGAACATACCCGTTAAATACCATTTTCTATGAGAACAAGTGCTTGAACAAAAGGTTAAATTGGAGTATGTTCCCTCCAAAGAACAGGTTGCTGATATATTCACTAAACTACTTCCCAGAGAAACATTTGAATATCTCAGACAAAAGTTGGGAGTAGCTGCTGCATCATCTTGCTGTTAATCCAGTTTTCAGAGGAAGGTTATTATACATAGGTTTCATGAAGTATAGTCACATATACATGCGGGTTTCTGTGGTTGAAGGAGCATTTGTGTTTTTCTGATAGAAAAATAGTGGGTAGCATAGGTTCAGGGGGAGCATTAGCCTTCACTCACATTCAACATTGTTGGCATCATGGTTGCTGAGTTCAGCTATGGCTTAAGATACTTATATCATTTGTTGCATAAGTCATGTAAAGATCTAGGGTGTGATATGACTTCTTCTGTCATGGTCTATATTTCAATGAGTCCTATTGTACATATGATGTAATTTGTATCCCCACTTTGCATGGGATGGATAATGTATTTCTATCATGTATAAAAAAAACGGTATATCCCCATTTGGTTGGGTGGATGAGTCAAATATGGTGTATCCCCACTTGGTTGGGTGATTGATGTATGTATAAGGCATTGATCATAGGGAGGTTATACTCACTTATTTGAGTTATAGAGTCATGTTATTCTTTTCAAACATATCTCTGCAAACTCTGAATGTACTTAGGGGGATCATGGCAACATAATGTATATCAAAGGGGGAGAATAACTTGGTTCGCCCTTTGCCCTTGATGTTAAAGGGGGAGAGTATTTCGGTGTTGCTTGTTATCTCCAACAGTTTCTACAGCTTGCAGTAATCAACACCAGCATAGTTTCCATCAAGTCCAAAGGAGGAGATTGTTGGCATTATGATACAAGTGTTGTCCTTGATGGCAACTCACTCACAGGCCAGTTCAGTTTTGGTAAAAGGCAACCAACAGTGTAACAAATTCATTCAGATGTAGCAGGACATTGGTACAGAAGAACAGGAAGATGGAACTAGAGTCTACTAATCAGAATGAAGAAGTTGAAGGTAAAAGATGGTGAAAACAATTTTAAAATGTATACATAGGTCCACTTAGTAAAAATAGCTTATACTCGTAGGTCCACGGAACAAAAAGCATGTATACATATACATGCACTCCCACAAGAGGAAAAGTGCGCACAAGTTGGAAAATCAGGAATTTCAAGAGTAGAGAATACCAGGGGTCAATACCATGGTATTAGCCCACAATATTGAGCAGAGTAATGACTATTTGATCCTACCCAAGAATACCACGGGTCCTAAGTGGTTTTGGTCCGAGGTATTGAGAAAGGCCTACAACTATATAAGGAGGAGGAGATCATAAGGCCAAGGTGTGCAAGTGAAAAGGGTTTCTAAGGAATACTTCTATCTGAGGTATATTTTATGTTGCAAGGGCTATGTTGGTGATTTGATCTGAAATATTTTATGCACCTTGAATTCAATGTTGGATCAGGATCATGAGACCTGAAATGAATTATCATTGTGATCTGATATTGGTTGGGCCAGATCTAATTGTGTACACCTGTTTTATTCTTTGAATTTCATGATCTGGGATTATCTAAAATCTAGAATAGCAGCGAAGTTATGAGTTAATATTTGCAGATCTGTACACTGGGTCACTTTGGTGAAGTTGTGTATACACACCGGTTCGGCTCTTCCAAGTAGCGTATGCGAAAGAAAGGTATGTTTTTCAAAGATGACAGATCTATTTGATTAGTACTGTTGTTTTACTAATGTCTGTCAATGAAGTCTTCTTAGATCTGAATTTAAAACTGAATGCATAAGGAGTTTGATATCTGATTGACTGATTGTATAAGTGAGAAGGGTGATCTATTCTACTGCCTACGTAAGGCTCTGTAAATTGACAGTAAATGTTCAGTATATTGTTGGTTGGTACAAACTTGATTCAAAAGTTTTATGTTTCAGTAGGTTTTAAGGTATACACAGGGTTGATTAAAGGAAGTAGAGTATACACAGAGGTTGGGTTCAATAAAGTAGTGTATACATTCTGATGCATGATTTTTGAGGTTGCAGCTGGTTCTGAATGATGATGCAGGTTTCTGGGTTCATCATAGTGTTCTGGTGACAATGATCTGATTGTTCAAATTAACTGATTATTGGTTGATGCAGTTTGAGTTTCAAAGTTTCTGATGGGTCCAGTATGAAAATTTTATGAAACAAGGCCTTCATGTGTATTGTTGTGTACCAGGAGTATCTAGTCTGAAAAGTTATGAAACATCGTCCCTGGAGGAAGAGAGAAGGTCATAGCCATCTGTAGGTCATCGCCTACCTACTAGTAAATGCATTGCCTAGTACAAGATCTAGGGAGTTGTAGCTACCTTCCAGTAGAAGCTGGAAAACGAGAGAAGGTTGTAGCCTTCTGTAGGTGGGTGCCTACATACTAGTACGAGTCTGCACCAATACAAGATTGTAAACAGATTTTCTTATTATTAAAAGAAGACAGAGATGACAACAACAGGTGTTTTTCACCCACATTGGGTTTCCACCTTAAATCTTGGTGATCATGTGTGTTGCTTATGCCTAATGGTTTATTCTATTTTTACTGCACTATTTAATAAGTTATTGATGCACTGGTTATAGATCAACACATGATAAATTAACTAAATCACAAGTTCTATGGGTATACGTTGGTTTCACTAATCACAGTAGCATGTACACACTAGTTCACTTCACATAAGTAGCGTATATAAATCTATTTAGGAAATGAAAAATTATTGATTTGATAATACTAGTTCACCCCCCCTCTCAGTATTATTTCCAACATAATAAAATATTATTAACCCCATTCTTGGAATAACTACTTGGAATATTTGATTATATTTGGTTAGGAGGGAAAAAATATTTAGAAATAATAAATAAATAAATGATTTATTTATCATCTCAAGGAATTAGTTAAGGAATAATAAACAAATAAATATTTCTTTAATTATTCCTAAGGGATTTAGTCGAATTTGACAAAGAATAATAATTAATTAGTGATTAATTAATTATTCTTAGAGAAAAATAAGATAATTAATGATTTATCTGTTTATTTTTCATGATTGGGTTAAATATGACAAGGAATAATAATTGAACAATGGTCTAATTAATTATTCCTAGAAGAAAATTAAATAAATAGTGATTTATTTAATTATTCTTGATGGATTTTATTATAAATTACTTAACAAAGGTGGTTTATTAAGTAATTTCTCACAGTGAAAGTAGTTTTACTATGGTAAAATTGGCTTTACATGGTGTACTTCTATCCATCTAGTAAATTAGGTTAGATAATCAATTTTTTGGTGATAACAAATGGAACCAGGATCTCACTAGTGGAATCAGTGTCCCTAACCCTACGCATGAACAATGTCAACAAGGAATTGACCGAGGCCACTTATCTGAGCACGGACAGTGCTTGAACCACCGAGACTTTGGATTCTGAGGTGTATTATGATGAAGAAACCTTGCTACTCTACAGTGCTCTAGAGAGGCTAGAACAGGGGTTTGATCATTTGGGGGTTAAGTAATTATGGAGCATGGATTTATACTCGAACATAGGACCAGGCAGTTTCCCTTTTCGCAAACTGGGTAAGCAACAACATGATTTCTCATTGGGACCTACTTCTCTGGAGGTTTATGTGGTAGGATGCTATGGTGGCTTGCCACTTATTTTGACAAAGATCATGTTTCTTGTCTCATGATGGAATCAACAGAGGTGGGGGACTTTGGATGTTATTCCCAAGGATGAAGATGAGACATAGAAAGAAAGGATTAAGACCATTGTTTTGAGTGGCCACCATTCACATTCACATTAGGTATGTTTTTGTGTTGGGGTTTTTTCACTTTACATAATACGAACTTCCTTATGCTTAGATCGCAGGTCCAATGGGAAATTATAACTATGAACACTTTTTCCTAGCCTCATCTTCTCTTGATTACTATTGAACCTGTTGATAGTGTTGGACTCGCCAACATGTCAGTGGATCTCCCTGGTAAGAAGTCCCAACTAGACCTTAGATCATTTCATGTAGGAGCCCCAACAGTGGTTCGTACAGTATCGACCTGACCCCGGTTGCACACAAAAGCAAGTAAGATATCCTTGTTACTGGCAAGGGTGTGACATGCGCAACAAGACAAGGAAGGTGCATGAACGGTTCTAACTCATGGAGAGTGGGGTGAGTGTGCCTCTTGGAAAACTGTGAAAGCACATGGCTAAGAAGGGAACACACGAGAAAAGATGCATCACAAACTGGAAAGAATGTAAGCTAACAATCCAAGGTGATGGTTAAACCAACACCACATCATATACATAAAGACTCCATACATGCATGTGTAAACAAACAGATACATATATCATTAGAGTAAACAAGTTAGCTGAAATGAAATAACAACATGTGCATGAAATGTGTTGGCTTTGTTATATTAAGTAGTGAAAGTTCCAATCATACAATACAACCATGACTAACCAGTAGTCTAGATAACGTAATGTTATAGTCACTACCACCTGCTCCTCCAAAGAGATGTACTAGCTCTGCACTGTGGAGAAGCCAAGGCTCGTTACAATATTGTCCAAGCTTTCTCTAAGATACTCTTATCAGAAGCTTGGTTGTCCAAAAGCATCTACAATGAGTTATGAGGTACTATAAATAGAAAAGTGTGGGTTGACCCTTGACATTCCCCTTCGTGACTATTCACCTACTCTCATGACTCTTCAACTACTCTATGAGTGTTACATTCAAATATCAACACTTGAACTTCCACTTGAAAATATGTTACATACAATCTACACATGTACCCATGTGAGATAAAATAGGCTTGATCAAGCCATGCAAGACATCACTAACACTCAGACAATTGTGGTAAGACCAACTCTTCGACATCCTTGTGATGATCAACAGTGACAAATTGATGCCAAGCTTGATCATCTGTGATGGTGTCCGTGCACTTCAATGGTGACATCCCGCTAAAAGAGAACTCTTTCCTCTGTTGCATCTGGGTACACTGATATCGATCCTCTATCAAACTCATTTGATAACATGCGCATCATCATCTTGAGTGCAACTGGACTAGCAACATACTGGTGCATAGTGTCTGTGATGATCTTCGAGTTTTTGATGGTGACCACGTGCATCAACTTGTCAAAATACATGTTCAGCTCTAGTCGGACTTGCTTCTTGTCTTTGCCACGGTGAGTGTGGCAAATGGGTGGGATCGCATGTGTGTGCACAATGACATCCATGCTCCTAAATACCCTTACATGCGATTGACAACACTGCTCACCCTGTGTGCTCCATGCTAGCAGCTGGATGGTTCAATAACATGTATGGGTGTAGTTTCATTAGTATGTTCATGTTGTGCCTCCTACTGTACCTATTGTTGGCTTAGAGGGGCTTGACCCTGGTTCAACTTTAATTTATCCAAACAAATCCCTACACTACTAGCCCTTTTAGCATCAATCCATGGAGCGCAGACTAAATTGTCACCCGAAGCAGTATGGAGGTGTTCTAGAATCAAGTTTCCACACCCAGAGATGATTATGATGTCGTTTTATGCCCTAACTCTGCCTTCGCGTAGATTGATAAGACTTTTAGGTCTTATCAATATACTTCTCTTAATCGGCCTCTAGACCTTCACAAAGGTCTACGTCTATCATTCGTGGACCCTAACTAGGCGAATCAACCACTTACGCGCTTCTGTAACTACTCTTACTTTCGTATTTACATGGATTGGCTTAACTATCTGATAACTTCGATATGCGTTAATATGTTCCTCGCGCAAACATATATTATTACATGTGTATAGATAACAATGTAAAACATATAGATTCGTACATAAATATAGCATTAAAACATAAACCCATTATTTAGCATAACATAACCACATTTATTCATAACAAGAGTAAATAGATCAAACACAGATATTTCTTTATTAGTACTTCATATCTTCTTACAAACTCTAACTACCCCGCACACTCAGCTGTGGATTTCTACCCTAGGCCTCTGCGCACACAACTGCAGAGCCTTTATTCTACTTCTAAAACCCTTCACCCTTTTCGCTAATGGCCTATTGCATTCATCATTCTTTCCAAAAACTGCCTTAGACTCTTCTAAGGCTCTCCTTTTTATACAATCCGATGGTCTGCGGACCATGGGTAGATCTTCTAAAGCTGACACAACTTACATAACAGAAGGGCAGAAACCCTTTTTGACACTTTACATCTACGTGCTCCGCGACCAAAAATTGCGAAGACTTTACACTTTACATACAAAAACTTGGGCTTTCTACCCAAAAACTTGGGCTTTTAGCCCCAAAATTAACCCTAGGGGACCCTGTCCCAACACCTATTCCTGCTACAACTCCTTCTCTTGTCTGTGTAGCTCCTGTTCTTCCTTGGGTTGTCGCTTCAACACCTGCAACTCCTTATGTTTCTCTCTCTACCTTCGCATGATCCTATTATCGCGCTATCACATCATAGCCTCAATCTCCAAAGCTGCTTTCATCACAAGTGGATCTGCTTGAGCTTGCAACTTTGTTTCACCTCTGTGTTGTCAAAAACAGTCCTCTTGCATTTTTTGCAAGCAAGTGTGCTACCTTTTGCTACTGCTGATGGTGCTACTTGTTGTGATGTCACTATGATTTCATTTTGAAATCCTTATCCATGAACAACTTGATGTCTTTATGGATAGGCAAGTTCATAGGCACTTGATCGACTGCACCCCCATTCATGCTCTGAACGGTGTCTTCGACTCTGCTCTCCTAGAAGCCATTGTACTTGTGTTGCTAAGAGGTAGACAAACACCTGTGATACCTAGAGACATAGCAACACTTATTACAAGCAATATGTCATTCAAAAACCAAAACAAACTGGAGAACTGACATGTAGCATACATGTGTGACTGTTTGTGAAGATTGCATAATTTTCACTGGGAGACTGGGAAACTGACTATGAAAACTGCGTAAGGCATAGTCCAGGCTGTCGAAAGGCTAACTGACTGCTATAATTGTGCAATGCATAGTCTAGCCTGGCCTGTTGAGGACTGAAACTACACAATGTACAATTTTAGTCAGTAGTGACATGTAAACTAGCAAACTGCATTGCGCAGTTTCTGGGGCCAGCAAAGCACTGCCTCCTAGAATTACGCAATGCAAGCCTGGAGGTTAGTGTTGGGCCATAATTGTGCAATTTCTAGAGGGAAGGTAGAGCCTTCACTTCCAAAAATGTGCAATGCTAGCCGTGTAAGGCAAGGCTTGGGCTAAGGGAGCACAGACCCACCGACGGGTGACAAAAGACATGAGAAGTCTAGATGCATGGTAAAACTAAGTGTAAACAAGAGTGAATAATCATACATGAAGATAGCAAGTGCAGGATTCAGAAAATGGGAAAACATGCATGTTTGTGAAATGGGTTTTCGTAACGGTGATTGTCAGTGCAAAAAAGTGTCAAGCATGAGACAACAGTGAGATGCGAACAAAAACTAAAACGATGCTTCTACAAGCTAACATACATCGAAAGGACAACAGGTGCTCATTGAAACCACGCAGATAGCACTAACACAAAGCAAAATAGAAAAGGAAACAGAACTGCAATGCAAGACATGAAAAGCAGACTTACTCTGAAACAGCTAAGCTGAAAGTGCCGAAGACTCTTAGATGCATTGTGGGCTATCAGAGTTGCAAGGTTGATGTGAGGTATGAGCTCTGTAGTGTCTGGTTGATCAGTTTTGATAAGATCAAGGTTATGACGTGCATGCCACAAATATAAGAAAAAGTGACACTTGGCGAGAGGTTTCTAAAATGAGCTTTGCATGTAACCTCCAGCTGCTAAGAGTAGATCCCTAGATCTAGGGATGCCTTTTGCATGTTGCTTTTGTTATTCTAGAAAGAGAAACCCATGCATGCAAATTAGGATAGCTCAATCTTGGATGGGGCTAGTCGATGTTAAGGCACATGTAGCAGTCTACAAGCCTGGGAGAGAATTTGCATAGTTTTTGGGCTGAGCAGAGCTAGTTGTCCCAGAGGGATTGCACAATTTCTGAGAGGAACAGGTGACTGTCTCCTAGGATTGCGCAATTCCTTGGTTGAGCAGCTATCCTCGGATGAATTTCACAATTTTTTAGATAAATATTGACATGCAACATTGCGTAATTCTTGAGCTCAGCAGGTTGGGCAG
This sequence comes from Pinus tabuliformis, assembly GCA_031772625.1. NCBI lineage: Eukaryota > Viridiplantae > Streptophyta > Pinopsida > Pinales > Pinaceae > Pinus > Pinus tabuliformis. The sequence goes on along the minus strand of CM062804.1, from coordinate 777,658,201 downwards.
CTGATTTGTGCAATTTCTGGAGGGAAGGCTGGTTCCCCTCCATAATTGCACAATTTTTTGCGGGAGCTTCTTGGCTAGCACATGGTCTAAGTCTAGAAAGACAACTAGTGATGGGAAAGAAGCAAACTAACATGCACAAGCTGGCAAGGTTCTAAAAACCAATGAAGCCTATGTACTTGATAGTGCAAGACATGCTACTAAGATGGCTGGTAGGGAGGCTAAAAAATGAAGCTAAGGAAAAATTTTGGAGCGTGGTTGTAGCCGCTACAACACTTGGTGACACACTGGTAGAACTCCAGCTCTCTGAATGGACCTTGTTCGTGAAAATAAATTCTAACACCTCCGGAAGTATTGTTTAGTTCTTTGTTCATCTTGGTTTCCACACTTGCTCGATTGTAAGATGTAGCTTCTGCCAAGCTCTTGATTGGTTCACACACATTCCAAGCCAAGCCAACATAGTTGTTTTGATTGCAAATGAGGGGTATATTGGTGCACAAGCAGTATGGTCATTAGAGTTTTGGTTTCATCTCTGGTGTTTCTCCGCTACCACCAGGCCTGGACAGTACCCCAACGGAGTCAAGCAGGAACACAAGCATCGCTCCGCTGCTAGTGAGCCTGGTCAGTACCCCGGAAAAGTTACTTGCATCACCTCTCTATGCAGGAAGCCTTTATCTTCTTTCGCCTTATTCATTTTTTCATTTTTACGAATTTTCACTTTCTCTTTTTTTTTTTTTTTTTTTTCATTTTTCATAATTATGCATAGCACTTATTCATTTTAGAGGCAGAAGAGGGATCTCGAATTATTGAGAGCATAAGAGGTTGTTCCTTCAGAGAAGTAGTTTATATATACGTCTAACATGATTTTAATGTATTCCCCCTCACCTTACTCTACTTGACTGCGCTGACAATGATTAATCCATAAACAACCGACTAGAGTAGGTGAAACTAGTTAGAATGTAAGCATTGTGTTTTCACCAAGGTCCACTTTAAACAATATGTATTTTCCATCGACATATCATGGAATGAATATAAAAAGTTCTTCATACAGAGGAAAGACAATAGATAACCAAGTATTGATAACTGCAAAAGTCCTCTTGTACTTTACCCAACTTGTTTCAAGATTCACACATGGTTTCATGTGAAACTAACCTACGAACGTAAAAAAAGCATACCAACAACAAAACAAAGCAAGAGAAGAAGTAAATTCATAAGCAAAGCGAGAAAGAAAACAAACAGGAAAAAAAAAACATGCAAAGTAAGAAGTAGACATTCATGCAAGGAAACTAACCAAAAGAAAACACTACTCCTGCTCCTAAGCTAACAGTGTATGGGTCTTCTCACGTGAAGTGATACTTACAATGCAGCTGCCAACATATTGGTTGACCCATGTTGGTGAAGGCATGGTTCATGAACAACACAACTATGCGAACCAGCAAACATAAAAGATATAATAATGAAGAGAAACACACTCCGAGTTTATATGTGTCCACAGAACATAAGTGAGTGCAAGTGCATGACATGTGGTTCGTGGACTTATCATGGTGTCATGTAACACTACGTGCAGATGTTAACCATATGCACACTCTTGACTGTGACATGCAAGAAAATGAAAGAAACAAAGACAACTTGTGTTGCACACGCGTGCTTGCTGTGTAACATTCCTCTAATGCATGAGTAATGGGATTGTGAATTTCGAGTGGAGGAAGTGAAATATGAGTGTTAGATTGATCTTCCGTGCATACAGATGAGTGATGAGGAGCCTTGGGTGTTTGAACAAGTTCCTGATTAGAAGTGAAACCAACCTAAAGACAGCAAGGGCCTGACATTACCATCAACTTGGGCTGAAGTTCCTCGACAATCTGTGGGGTTTCGACTTCATTGAAAGATAGATCATTGTAGACCAGTGTCTTTGAAAAATTAACAACAGTTGAATCAATATCGCGATCAGATGAAGTAGAGAGATCACGACAATCATGATCAGAAAATTTAGGATGTTTGTCAGCATCCTCATGATTAGATGAATCACACAGAGGGGTAGATGAGAAGCAAGGATGTTCATCCAATGCATTTCCAGAAAAAGCAAATAAAAAATCAAGTGGATTTTTAATTAATGATTGGTCCTCTCCATTTTTGGATGATGGGCTGACATCTAATGTGTTCCTTGAGAGATCAAGAATGGGTGCATTCGTAAATGGAGATACACATGTGAAATCAAGGATGGAAAAATCATCAATGATGTCAGGGAAGAAGGGAGGAGGCTCAGATGGAAAGGATTCATCGTTCGCCGAGGTTTGATGCTCAAGCTACCAGTCACACTATTCATGAATGACAGCGCAGGTTGGTTGTGCAACACCAACTCTGTCGATAGCTTGATCCTCATTCATAACAAGAGTAGAGTCTAGAATGGAAGAACACAAGACAGTGTCATTCAGAGGATCATCAAAATATGAAGACGAAGGTTGAGGTACGAAATACATGTGATAACCCATGGGATTCACAACCCAATCTATGCAACAATTGAGAGAAGTCATGTTGGGAGGACGTGACAACTGAAGGAATGCATGTTCATATTCTCCTACATCACTCTACGGTGGTGGAGCTATTTGATCAGGGGATAGTGAAAAATCATTTGTGACAACGATCATGTCCATCTGTGATTGCGCAACTCGATCACCGAAGTATGCTAAGTGGGGTTTGAGCTTGAGCTTCTTCTTGGGATTGATAGATTTGATATGGTAATATTCAAATCTGTCCATGAGACACTGAAAATTCATCTGAATTTTTAGGGCTTCAAACATGAATAGATGGAAGTGCTCTAAAAACTCCATAGGTGATTCGTGCGGGGCCTTTCATTGTTTTAACAATTTTTTATCAAGTGCTTCAGGATCAAAATGGTTGAAAACAAATTTGATTATATTATTGAACCTCTTGAATGAGTGCATGGAGTTATGAGGTAGTGGGCCACACCATTGTAATGAGTGGTCGCAAAGTTTTTGTGCGAGCAACAAACAAACCTATGTTTCATTAAAATCTTCCATGCCCTTCATGAGAACATGAAAATCATTTAAGTGCTCAAGCCAGACCACTTTGCCTTCACCATCATATGTGATTTGTGACAAGTGATCCTAGAACTCCCTCTTGATGTGAAAGATATGTCCATTGGACAAACATTTCAAAGGGAAAACTATAACAAACTCCATGATAGATGTACGAAGACTCAAAACATATTATTAGGACTCATCTTGTCATATAGCCCTCCTTCTAGCACCAAAATGTTGACGGTGCTGGAGCCATCAACATGTCAGGGGATCTCCTCGGTAAGAAGTACCAACTAGACCTCAGACCGTTTGGTGTAGGAGTCACAACAGTGGGTCATACGGTATCCCCTTGACCACGGTTGTACACAGAAGAAATTAAGATGTCCCTGTTGGTAGCAAGTGTGACATGTGTGGCAAGCCAAGGAAGGTGCATGAATGGTTCTAACACACAGAGAGTGGGGTGAATGCACCCCTTGGAAACCTATGAAAGCACGCTGCTAAGAAGGGAACACATGAGGAAAGATGCATCTCAAACTGGAAAGAAATTAAGCTAACAATCCAAAGTGATGGTTAAACCAACACCACATCTCAATAAGATTCATACATACTTATATCGAAAGAGTCCATACATGCATGCGTAAACAAAAAAATACATATATCATTAGAGTAAACAAGTTAGCTAAAATACAATAACAACGTATGCATGAAACGTGTTGGCTCTGTTATATTAAGTAGTGAAAGTTCCAGTCATACAATACAACTATGACTGACCACTAGTCCTAATAGAGGAACGTTACAGTCACTGCCACCTACTACTCCGAAGAGATGTACTAGCTCTGCACTGTGGAGAAGCCAAAGCTCGTTACAATACTGTCTAATCTTTCTCTAACATACTCCTATCGGAATCTTGGCTGACCAAAAGCCTCTACAATGAGTTATGAGGTACTATAAATAGAAAAGGGTGGGGTGACCCTTGAAATTCCTCTTTGTGACTGTTCACCAACCCTCATGACTCTTCAACTACTCTATGAATGTTACATTCAACTATCGACACATGAACTTCCACTTGACAAGATGTTACATACACCTACATGTGTACCCATGTGAGACAAAATAAGCTTGAACTAGCCATGCAAGACATCACTAACACTCGAACAGTTGTGGTAGGACCAACTCTTCAACATCCTTGCGATGATCAACCATGGTGAACTGATGCCAATCTTGGTCGTCCGTGATGGTGTATGTGTGCTTAAATGTTGACATCCTACTGAAAGTGAACTCTTGCCTTTGTTGCATCCGAGTACACTGATATGGATCCTCTATCCAACTCATCTGATAACATGTGCATCATCGTCTAGAGTGCAACTAGGCCTTGATGATGTACATCAACTTGTCAAAATACATGTTCAGCTACAGCGAGACTTGTTCTTGTCTTTGCCTCGGTGAGTGTGCCAAATGGGTGGGATCACATACGTGCGCACAATGACATCCATGCTCCTAAATACCCTTGCATGCAATTGACATCACTGCTCACCCTGTTTGCTCCGTGTTAGCTACTGGATGGGTCCATAACCTATATGGGTGCAGTTTCATCATTTTGTGCATGTTGCGCCTCCGGTTATAATTGTTCCCACTGCAACTCCTTCTCTTGTCTATGCAGCTCCTATTCTTCTTTGAGTTATAGCTTCAACACCTACAACTCCTTGTGTTTCTCTCTATGCCTTCGCATGATCCACTTATCACACTGTCACCTCATAGCCTCAATCTCCAAAGATTCTCTCATCACAAGTGGATCTTCTTGAGCTTGCAACTTTGTTCTGCCTCTGCGCTGTCAAAAACTGTCCTTTGGAAGTTGTCACATGTAGGTGTGCTACCTTCTGCTGCTGCTAATGATGATGCTCATTGTGAAATTTCTTCCATTTCATATTGATATCTTTTTCCATGAACAACTTGATGTCTTCATGGATAGGCAAGTTCATAAACACTTGATCGACTACACCCCCAGTTGTGCTCTAAATGGTGTCTTCGTCTCTGCTCTCCTGGAAGCCATTGTACTTGTGCTGCTAAGAGGTAGGCGAACACCTGTGATACTTGGAGACATAGCAACACTCATGAAAATAAATCTGTCAGTCGAAAACCAAAACAAACTGGAGGATTGACATGTAACATACCTGTGTGACTGTCTGTGAAGATTGCACAATTTTCACCAGGAAGCTGGGAAACTGATTGCCAAAACTGTACAATGCATAGTCTGGGCCGTTGGGACACTAACTGACTGCTAGAACTACAAAATACATATTCCATCCTAGTTTGCTGAGGACTGAAATTGCACAATGCACAATTTCAGTCAGCAGGGACATGCAAACCAGCAAATTGCATTGTGCAGTTTTTGGCGCCAACAAGGCACTGCCTCCTAGAATTGCACAATGCAAGCCTAGAGGTTAGTGCTGGGCCAGACTTGGTAATTTCTAGAGGGAAGGCAGAGCCTTCACTTATAGAAATGCACAATGTTGGTCGGGCAAGGCAAGGCCTGGGCTAAGGTAGCCCAGACCCACCGACGGGCGACTGAAAACATGAGAAGTCTGGATGCATGGTGAAACTGAGTGTAAACAAGAGTGGATGATCATACATACAAACAACAAGTGTAGGATTTAGAAAATGGGAAAACATGCATGTGTGTGAAACAGGTCCTCACAACAACAACTGTCGATGCAAAAATAGTGTCATGCATGTGACAACAGTGAGAGGCAAACGAAAACTGAAATGGTGCTTCTACAAGCTAACATACATCAAAACAACGACAGGTACTCATTGAAATCAAGCAAACAACACTCACATAAAATGAAATAGAAAAAGAGACAAAAACGCAGTGCAAGACATGAAAAGCATATTTACCCTGAAACAACTAAGCTGAAAGTGCCAAAGACTTATGGATGCAATGTGGGATTTCAGAGTTGCAAGGTTGATGTGAGGAATGAGCTCTATAACATCCGGTTGATGAGTTTTGATAAGATTAAGGTTATGACACACATGCCACAAATCTATGAAAAAGTGACACTTGGTGAGAGGTTTCTAAAATGAGCTTTGCATGTAACATCCAGCTGCTAAGAATAGATCCCTAGATATAGAGATTCCTTTCGTGTGTTTCCTTTTTCTATTTCAGGAAGAGTAGTCCATGCATGAAAATCAGGATAGCTCAGTTCCAGAGGGGACAATTCGACCTAAAGGCACATGCAACAGTATGCAAGCATGAGAGAGAGATTTGCGTAGTTTCTGGGCTAAGCAGAGCTAGCTGTCCCAAAGGGATTACATAATTTTTGGGAGGGATAGGTGAATATCTCCCAGGATTGCACAATTCCTTGGCTGAGCAGTTGTCTTGGGATGAATTGCACAATTTTTAAGAGGAAGCTTGATAGGCAACATTGCGCTATTCTTGAGCTCAGTAGGTTGGCCAGCTGATTTGTGCAATTTCTTGAGGGAAGGTTGGTTTCCCTAGATAAGTGCACAATTTTCTGGGAGAGCTTCTTGCCCAACACGTGGTCTAAGTCTGGAATGACATCTTGTGAGGGGACAGAAGAAAAATAACATGCACAGGCTAGCAAGTTGCTGAAAAACCAATGAAGCCTATCTACTTGATAATGCAAGACATGCTGCTAGTATGGCTAGTAGAGAGGCTCCAAAATGAAGCTAAGGGAAAATTTTGGAGGCTGGTTATAGTTGATACAACAGGACCATATCGTGTCTAGAATGTGTCAGTATTTTATTTCTCTAGACATGTTTTCTATTTTTCACTCATAATTGCACTTTGGTCATAGTTATCCATTTTTTCTATTTTGGGGTTGTTTTTTGGGAGATTTTACAGGTTAAATTGGTTGGATTGTGTCAATCTAGGTTTATTGGGTTAGAAGCTAGTATTTGAGGCATGTTCTTCCTTTTGCTTGTGAAAGTCCTTTGTTTTGGGCACTTGTGGTCTTACGATTTTGTGTTTCATTCAAGTGTTATAGATTGTCCAATGGTTTAGAGCCATTGGGTACTCATTGTTTGGTATTATTTTCCCAAATTTTAGAACCCTTTGATCTCTCAGGGAGATTGGCTCATGCAGTTTGAGATTTGTGCCCAAAAGTCATAGGGATCTGGGTTTTCTAGAGAATTTGGGGTCTTCAAACTTTGGTGTCATCCTAAAATTTGAAGGATTTTCAGAATAAAAATTTGTTGCCACAATATGTATACAACAAGATGAAGGTGGTTTTTCTTGGGTGTTGAATTACTTGTGAGGGAAATGCGCATCTCCATTTTATTTTCTGAAATGGGTATTATTTTGAATTCGAAGGGAAGCCTGTACACGATGAAGGTGTTGATTATAAAGTTGGTTGTGTGGTTGGGATGGCTATCCTGTGTTGCTGTGGGGCAGCTTGAGGTGAGTGAAGCTGTGACTGGTTTCGTTAATTTTCCAGAGGTGGGAATATCTTGCATCGGCAATTTAGCGGAGTTTATTACAAGTATCTCCAAAGGGAGGCTACATCTCGAAATGGGTGCCAGGGATGTTCTGGCCACCCTAAGAGGCCGAGAAGTCGAGAGCTTTCATGGTATTGGACTCACCACGTGTAAGAATAATAACAAAGATGCTTATGTTGTAATGCTGTCATTTGACAAGCCCAATTCTTCGATGAAGCAATTCATGAAGTATGTGTCCAATGCCCATAACGTGCAGTCCATCCTTTTGCAATGCTTTCCTTCAAAATTTGTTGCATCTGTTCCTGAGATCTGTCACTGCAATGATGGATGAAAATGCATTGAGGTCATGACTCTTCTTGCTCATCAGATGCATGAACACTAAAATCACTTCCTTCTTCCACATGCCTACTGCCCTCTATCAGTTGCCTGATAAATGGCTTCCTTGGGGTTTCAGGTGCTATTTAATTTGTTTTCCTTGTTTGTGTTTGCAGATTTGCGACAAAGGAGCTCATTTGGATCGAAGGAGCGAGGGCATCCACAAACTTGCGTTGGACCTAAGGTAGGGCCTAAAAACACTTGTTTTCCATTGTTTATAAAAGCATATTTAGAGAAAGATAGTGTCTGGTTGGTTTGCTTATCATTAGGTCTTCTTTAGATTCTAGGAAGGTCTATCTTGTCCGCAAGATCAACTTATTCCATGTGACAAAATGGCGACTCCACTGGGGACTTGATTGTTTTCCTTGTTTTTACTTTGACCTGAGAAACTGTGTTTTTGTTTCTGTTTTTGGCTTGTTGTGTGTAAAATTGGGTAGAGTTTGTAGATCCTGGGTTATTTTTTGTTTTTCATAGCTTTGGGAGAGGACCGCACCCTAACCCTTTGACACAGTGCGTACCTATCCGCACCTTTGCTTTTAGCACAGAGCGGGACCGCACCTGTGTCAACTGTGGGCCTGCGGACCCTGTCAAAATTTTGAAAAACCTAAGATTTCCTCTGTTAGTCAGCTTAATTGTGTTTAGAAATTGTTATCCACTGCCCAAACCTGCATATAACCTGTCAGAAGCTTTCCTTAGGTTGATTTCATTAGTGTTAGGGTTTTAGGTGAAATTCCTAGGAGTTTTGCTTGTTGGGCTTGTTTTTCATTTTGGTTGTGTAGTGGCTCTGAGCTTAGAAGTTGTAGGGACTTCAGATCACCTTAGTGTCTACCAGCCTTCTTATGAGTCTGACCATTTATGAAATCTCCCCTTGTTGAGGAATCCGCTTTGAGTTTTCTCTTTACAAAACTTCGAAAAGCTTGTGTTTAAAAGTTTGGATTTTCATTTTCAAAAAGAAAACAAAATTGGTTGTTCTTGACTGATTTGTGATTCTGCATAAATTGGTCCTTAGCTTACATCTAGCTAAGTAATACATCCTTAAAAAAGACATCTAGTAGGCTTTGAATTCAAATAGGTTTTTATAATTTATAGATCTCAAAGTTAGTCATTTCCATAGTTTTGAGTGTTTTATAAAAAATATAAAAAATCTCTTTTGGAAAAAGTTTGTTTTTTGTAGTGGTTGAGTGCTTTGGAACGAAAAAGGGAATTTTTTGTGAAATAACTAGTTGTCTCGTTTTGAGTGCATTGGAAAGGACAAAAGCTCTTCTTTTAATTTGTTTCTTAAGAAGGATTTGTGTTTACAAAGTATTTGCATTCTCAAACTCTTTCTTAGTTTAGAAGTTCATCAAAGAGAAAAAGATTGTTTAAATCATCTTAGGTGCATTTTTAGTGATTTTGAGTCGAGTCTTCATACCACGAGTTTCATCTCCGCACCTTTTGACTTAAACAAAAACCAATAAAAATAACGCTTAAAGTAAAATTCATCTAGTGACATTTTCATTTCTAGGGCTCTAATACACCAACTTAGCTTAGGCTAGTGTCTTGGAGTAGGAGAGTAATTAACTCTCCAAGACAGCAAAAACAAACAAGTAGTTGTATCTTGTGGTAGGGAAGAAATCCAATTGTTGCATTTATGCTCTGGAAAAGCTCCTCTTAAATAAGAAGCACGAGATCATGCCCGAACCAATGTGGGAATCAATCCCTCCACATTGGGAACGACGCTAGATATTCACGTATTAAAAACGGTAAACCTCGGATTAACCATCGTCGAGGAGCCTGGGGTCACTTGTTGGTAAACCTTGGATTATGTCAAGGAGCCTTCAAGGGGATTGAGCTTGCTACTCTGCCCTTGCGTGCATATCAGATCGTAGACTGTTCCCCCAGGTATATTTGTTTTAGTTGGTAACCTTAGTGGCCATATTCTTTAGGATTCTTCCTAAGGTGACAGTGGTGGGAAGATCCCACTATACCTGGAGCAGACGTCGGCTAGACTCACTTGGATTTTCTGGGGGGTTCTCTTCACTCGAGACAGTTAAGTGGAGGAACTTGTGCCAGTCTATTCATTAAGCAGGTTGCCGGGGTAACTGTTCCAACCGCCATTTCTGTATTGAACTCTGCGACGTTGGATTTCATCACCAATTAGTGTTTTCAGTACGGAAAGTTACTGTTTATGTGCATTTGATCTCCTAGATTCTTTAGGCGTGTGATTCAAATTTGTTTGGTTCTTTAGAGACTTTAGGTGGTTTTCATTGAGATTTTACTTTGCTTGCGTGTGAAGTAGTTAAAAGTTTTTAACTGTGGTTGAATTACCAAGGTAGTCCCGTAGACTTCGGGGCCAACCTCCTGAGTTTTTAAACGTGGCTGAATTACTGAGGAAGTCCCGTAGACTTCGGGGCCAACCTCCTGAGGAAGTACCGAGCCAGCTTGAAGGCTTGAAATTCCTCGTAACTCATAGAGACAGTAGAGTTGGGTCACCTGAAGAAGGAGAATCTTCTTTGATAGTACATCCTGATTTTCAAACGTTAGCGGCAGATTATAATCCACAGTCAGTGTCTGTTTCTGAAGTTACTGGTAGCTTTTCATCTACCAGTGATATAGGTGAGGAACCTGAAATATCCAAGCCTGAAAGTGAATTTGCTACTACTCCGACATCGGGTTTGTTTCTCCAGCTTCTAGTGGTCCTGGTTCACCTAGGTTAGAAAAAGTAATCACCCAAGATCTTCCTTCTGGACTTATTGCTATTGAAGAACTTGCTATTCCGGAAGAAGAAGTAGGCATCCCTATCAATTTTTTACAGTCCACCTAGGAGCAGTACTTGGTATCTTCCTTTGACTAATTTCTTAGAAAACCCAGGGTTAAGTTTTTCGCCACCTCGTGCTCCTTATCACCCAACACCTAGAGGTTATTATCCTCCGTTAAATATGTCAGGACAGTCGTCCATGTTTACTCAATCGCCTGAATCCTTTTTGTACGGTGTTCCCTCTGTTCCCTCTGGGTATCAGTCCCTTTCTGGTATTTTTTTCAGGAGCATCTCCTCAACCCATTGAGCAAGGGTTATTAATTGTAAGCAATGGTACTAAGCCGTTGAGCATAGAAGACATTCTCATGATGTCAAGTTCTATTCCCAATCCTCAACCTCAAGGTGGCCAGTTACCGCCTGGGGGGCAGCCTCAATTATCGCCTAGGGGGCAACCTCAAGGTACACAATTTGCATCTGGGGGGCAACCTCAAGGACAGTACATACCTATGGGACAGTACGTTCCTCAAGGTCAAACCCAGACTCAATATGTACCCCAAGGTCAACCCCAGTATCAATTTATACCTCAAGGTCAACCCCAGTATCAGTACGTGCCTCAAGGGTATCAACCCCAAGGTCAGTACTCGAACCAAGGTTTCCAACTACCCTTCGGTCAAACATATGTTCAAGGAACGGGAAATGTACATTTAAATTATCAATCCTACCCTCAACCCGGTTATGGTCCTCAATATTCTCAACCTGTCATGGGTCAGTACCCCAGAATGAATATAGTGCGGGATCCATCGCAAACTCAACAGGTGTTGCAGCCAAATGTACAATTGTCATCTCAAACTGGACAACCCTTAGTTTCTGGTACACCCCAGAAACCAGTCCAGTCTAACATTCAAACTTCTGTACCTTCGGTAGTTTCTCAGTCCGGGCGTAGTACGCCTCGTACTCCGCCTCAAACGACTGCTACAACTGCCGCAACATCTGTTCAATCTACCCCACCTACTTTTGGAGTATCGATAGCTCTGGTTTCTACTGTTCCCGTGTCTACTCCTCAGACATCTTTGCCACCGTCTAGATCTACGATTCAAACTTCGGTTCAGATGCCTATAGGACAACCTGGTTCAAGTACGGTTGTCACAAGTCAACCACAATTTACTTATCAACCGTACCAGGGACAGTACCAATTCGGTCCTACTGTGCAACAGCCAGTCTATCAGTATCAACCGTACCCTGGGTACACTTATCAACAACCTCAACAACCCCAGTACGGTCCGGTTAATCCTGGTTTTTCGGGAGGATACAATATCCCAAATGCAATTCCTATTCCTAGTTATCCTGGATATCCTCCTCCTGGGGCTGGTCTCATGACCCAGAGTTTTAGGGACCCTAATCGTCAGTTACCATTTATCGCAACTTTGGACTTACCTGACTTGTTGCGCCTAACGAACTATCCCATTAATTATCTTTTGTTTTGGCCGCCAATGCCGAATAAGTTTCTCAGTGACATTCCTAAGTTCGAAGGTAAATCAGGAGAGGACCTGTCAAACCATGTGATGACTTACCACCTCTGGTGTGCGTCTAACTCCATTTCAAATGATTCAATCCGTCTTAGAATTTTCCAGCGCACTCTAATTGGTCTCGTGGCCAAGTGGTACATTGAGTTACCGCGAGGCACTTTTTATAATTTTAGTCAGTTAGCTACCTCATTTTTAACTCATTTTCAGTTACCAGTCCGACATGACAATGGCACGGAATTGTTAACTTCGTTAAAACAATCGACATCCACTTACATTTCAGATCATATTCATGAGTGGAGACGTTGAAAGCGTTTAGTGAAGGTGTTTATTCCGGATCAGATCTTGGCCGAGTGGTTTGTAAAATCTTCGTTGCCAAAGATCATTGAAGATGTAGCTAAAGCCAGAGTGTTACTGAGGAGCAAGTAATTTCTCAAGCACAATACCTTGACTTGGTATATACTCAGTCAGGTACATTACACGAGAAAATCCCCGATCTTCCCAAGCAAAATCAAATCGTTGGAGCTCCTTCGAGATCTCATGCCGCCAATGGTATGATTGGCACGGTTAACACTAAAAGTAAGAAGAAATCTTCCAAGAATTCTTCTCCTATCATAACCTTGCCTGATTCCCCAACAGGAGATTCTTCTGCAAAGTTTTCTGCCGATATTCACGTTGTAGAGTCATCTACAGCCAAATCAAAATCTGGTGGGAAGAAGAAAGGAAAGAAGAATAAAGCGGACAAGAATTCAAAGGAGAAACCTGAAAAATCAGAATCCAATGATGAAAATCGCAAACCTCGTTATCCTTGTCTCATTTGTGACGATGAACATTTTACAAGAGACTGCGCTCATCGTGCAGAGGTTGCGAAGATTGTCAAAGGTTCCCAAACTCCTGCTGTTTTGAAGGATCCTTTTCCAGCTCAAGACAGTAAGATGATAGGTTCGTCCTCGAGTGCCAATGAAGAACCCATACTGATGATGTCCCATGTTAGGATTGCGACTCGATCGCAAGATTATGGTAGTAAAAGTCTTGTTGATGGTAAAGAAGCAGAATCTTCTCATTCTAATCCATCAACCTCAGCTCCTGGTTCCGATCCACTACAGATCAAGAAACCTAATCCAGACTTGGTAATCAAACCGCCCGCCAAGGGTATACTTTGAAAGTCAGCTTTCAATCCACATGCGAGAGCGGCTCAGAATTATAACATTGTTGAGGATTTAGCTATTTCACCCTCAGCAATGTCGGCTTTGGAAGTGCTGCAATCATGTCCAGCACAATGTAAATTACTTTTGTTGGCTATAGGAGCTGTTGACGTTCAAGACTCGAACCTAATAATTTTTGATCTAGAAAATAGTACACCGCGTTTGCCTCATCAAATGGCTTTCCAGATTCCAGTGATAGTAAAAAACAGGCCTATTCATTGGACTGTAATTGATGAGGGAGCCTCAACGTGTATTATGTCGATACAGTGTTGGAGATCGCTTGGTTCTCCTTCACTAAATCAATCCCCGATGATTTTAAAGGCCTTTGATGGCCGTGGGTTTCATCCTTTTGGCATCCTACAGGATTTGCCTATAGGGGTTGAAGGAAAAACCGTTAGTCTAGATGTGGAGGTGGTTGATGCCCCTCTAGATTACAACCTTCTCTTGGGTCGAAGTTGGTCTTACGCTATGACAGCGATCGTTTCATCAATCTTTCGAGTAATAAAGTTTCCACATAATGGGAAGATCGTAACAATAGACCAGCTGACTTACTTTTCATCCGACCCAGCCTCTTCTGAAAGTATTCAGCATGTCGGTAAAACGACTATCGCATATAAAGATGTTGGAGTAGGACTAGTTAAAGATGCCAGTTTACTGGGAACTTTTCCTTTTCCTCCGATCAATGCATTATCTTCATTTGCAACCATTCATATGATTACATCAGACACCATTGTTTACGATGATCCTTGGATCATTCCTTCTGAATCTGAGATAGACTCATTTGGTGATGTCATGCCTTTGAGTCCATATGAAATTGCGTATGAGGCCGTGCAATTGTTTACCAACCCATCTTCAACCGAAATTGACTTCATGAATGTGGTCCGTGAGGAATCACTTTTCACATCAAACTCAGATTTAATCACGTTTTCTGAACTTGTTCGCTTTGATGAGCAAAGTCGTGAAATCCTATGTGTAGATGATTTACCATGGGAAGATCTCCGTCACAGATCTTCGTTTTTACCCGAGAATGATCGTTTTGAAAATGATTTCTCATCAATTTTTACGACTGAATATGTCAAGGAATCTCAGAATCCAATAAAACATCCTGATTCAGAGTTAAATTTGGGAAACATCTCTCGAACTATTCCTCTTGACATTTCGGTTAAGCCCGGAATTATTGAGAACATTCATATAGGTGCCTCGTGTACAGATGATGAAATTCAACTATATAAGGCCCTATTTCAAGAATTCTGCGACGTGTTTGCTTGGTCCTATGAGGAAATGCCAGGAATTGACCCTGCGATTGTTGTTCATGAGATCAAGACTTACCCGGACGCTAAACCCGTCCAGCAACGTTTGCGTTAGATTCACCCAAGAAAAGCTGCTGCCATTAAAGCAGAAGTTGAAAAAATACTCAAAGCAGGTTTCATTTATCCGATCCCGTTAACAGATTGGGTATCGAATATTGTTTCGGTTAACAAAAAGCAGGGAACAATAAGAATATGCATCGATTATAGGGACATTAATCGAGCCTGCCCAAAGGACAATTACCCAACTCCCTATATCGATCAAATTATTGATGATTGTGCCGGCAGCGAAATATTCTCCTTCATGGACGGTTTTTCCGGATACAATCAAATCAATATTCTACCTGCCGATCAACCAAAAACAACTTTCATTTGTCCATGGGGGACATTTGCTTATTTCAAGTTACCTTTTGGGCTCAAGAATGCTGGAGCAACTTTTCAAAGGGCCATGTCTTATGCATTTCATGACATCAAGCACATTGTGCAACCGTATCTCGATGACTTGCCTGCTCATTCATTACATCGAGCTGATCACCTCGTCCATTTACGAGCAATCTTTATGAGGTGTAGGCATTATCGGATTCGGTTGAACCCACACAAATTTGTTTTCTGTATAGAAATAGGTCGATTACCGGGGTTTGTAGTTTCGAAAGCTGGCATTCGCGTCGATCCCTCGAAGGTCGAAGCTATCGTCAAATTGCCTCCTTCTTCGAGTCTTCACCAACTCCAAAGTTTGCAAGGGAAAGCAAACTTTTTACGACAATTCATTCCTAACTATGCCAAGGTTACAAAGTGTTTTACCCGGTTGTTGAAACAGAATACTCCATTCTATTGGGATGAGATAGCTCAGAAATCTTTTGATGCACTTAAACACGCGTTGACCCATGCACCGTTATTGCATCCTCCCAAATACAACCAGGATTACTTCTTGTATCTTGCCGCCTCTTGTTCCACCATTGGAATGGTCTTAGTTCAGGAAGATGAATTCGGAACTGAACATGTGATATATTACCTTAGTCAAACTTTAAATCCAACTGAGCTAAAATACTCACATGTGGAGAAATTGGCATTGGCAGCCGTTCAAGCTGTCCAACATTTTCGTCACTACATTTTACTACGTAAAACTATAGTAATTTCGGATTGCAACCCTATGATCTACATTTTGACCAAGCAATTGCTAGGGGGCAAGTACTCTAAATGGATTGTTATCCTGCAGCAGTTCGACTTGGAATTTGAGAAATCTAAGTCTAAGAAATCTTTAGTTTTTGTGGAGTTAATGTGTGACTTCCCGCGTGCTGACACAGAAACTGTGGCAGAGGAGCCCATTGTGGACGAATCCTTGTTTCTAATCAGCACTTTAGATCCGTGGTATGGGGATATCATCATTTATCTCCAGACCCAATCCTCTCGGCCAGAAATTTCAAGGTCAGAACGTCAAAAAATTTGATTCCAGTCCCAACAACTCAGGATTATTGGAGATACTCTTTATCACCGTGGGGCGGACTCTGTGTTTCGACGTTGCTTAACTCACGAGGAAGCTGAAAGGGTTCTAAATGACTGTCACTCTGGAGCATGTGGCGGTCATATGTCTAGGTATGCCACAGCCCAAAAGATATTGCGCACTGGCTACTTCTGGCTGTCTTTATTTAAAGATTGTATTACGGCGGTTCGAAAATGCCACAACTGCCAAAATTTTGATCAAAAGATGCACGCTCCACCTGCTCCTATCCACCCTATAATTTTTGTTGGTCCTTTTGTCAAATGGGGTATCGATTTTATTACATGTAACCCTCACTCGGCTGGGGGGCATGCGTATATCATCCTTGCGGTAGATTATTTTACCAAGTGGGCCGATGCGATGCCTACATTTGAGGCAGACGGCAAGACAACTGCAATTTTTGTGTTCAATCATATAATTGCTAGGTTTGGTGTCCCACAAGCGATAATCACTGATCATGGGCGTCATTTTCGAAACGTTATGATGACCAAACTTACAGACCAGCTTGGTTTACGTCACGATAGTTCAACCCCTTATTATCCACAAGCTAATGGTCTAGTTGAATCCATCAACAAATTTTTAGTTATCATGATCCGGCGAATCATTGGGATTCATCGGTCGAATTGGCATAACATGCTATTTTCAGTGCTTTGGACGTACCAAACTTCAGTAAAAACATCAACAGGGTTCACTCCTTTCCAACTAGTCTATGGTTTGGAAGCTGTGTTACCCATTGAATGTGAAATCCCGTCACTGCAAATGGCCATCGAGTTACTTCCAGCCACTTCTGAAGAGGAAAAGCATTTGTTATACTTGGCTCAATTAGATGAGAATCGACGTGATGCTGCATTAGCGATCGAGACTCACGCAAAACGCATGAAAGCTCAGTATGATCGAAATGTAACCCCTCGAAATTTTTCGGAAGGAGATCTAGTCTTAGTTTACGATCAAGCTAATGATAAATTAGGCGCTGGAAAATTCACTTCTATGTGGCATGGTCCCTATGTTGTCAAGCGAAAGCTAGTAAAAGGGGCCTATGAATTGGTAGACTTTGACGGGGACTCTTTAGGTAAACCGAGAAATGGTCTTTACTTGAAGAGGTATTATGCTTAAAGAATGGGTATGGAGATTTTTAGTTAGGATAGTTTTTCTTTCTAGCTGGTGTGTTTAAGTTTAAACAATGTGCTTATCTTAGAGAGTGTTTTTTCGTCATTATTCCTGCTTATCTTGGTTTTACTCTTGATATTGCAGATGTCGATGCCTCTCCAAACATACATTGGTTTCGCTGATGGTGCTTGTCGTAATACACGGAACATTTCTTCCGCAGCTTGGGTTATCTATTCGCCCTCTGACGAGTTAGTATCTATGCATGGGGTAAGCCTCAGTCAAACAACGAACAACATTACCGAGTATAGTGCAGTGATTGAGTTATTATCTGAATCTATTTCATTTGGGATTCAGAGTTTGATAGTGAGGTTAGATTCTGAACTCGTTGTATTACAGCTTAATAGAGTGTATGCCATCAGAAATCCAGTGTTATTAAGATTATTTTTGAGAGTGCGTCTCTTGGAACGTGAATTTGATTATATTGAATATCGGCATATTCCAAGATCTTTAAACACATTAGCAGATGCAATTGCTTCTCGAATGTTAAATAGACATTTGCAATAATCATACATGTAAATTTAAAACCATTCCATAACATGATTTACAAGATAATTCGGTAGTAGTGATATATATATATATATATATATATATATATATATATATATATCTATCTATCTATCTATATATATAGATATAGATATATATATATATATATATATATATATATATATATATATAGGAGTGTGTCAAAAAATACATCGTCCTCGATCATAGGTTGAAAAACACCTTATGATCGGCAAAAATGATAAGTACAAAAAACAAAAATGTCATATGTGCCCACAATAGGCGATCATCCTATCACTGGTGATGATCTCTATAAGAAACCACTACACAGTCCACCTTGCAAAGGAACCTCCTAAAAGGTCCCGGGACCCATATCACATAGCGCTGAAGTCGACGAGGAATGTCATCTATAGTGGTCTCCGGAATATCTCCTGTCAAGCGCTCGAGATGACCCTCCAACTCGGCCAAAACCTCTGCTAATTCGTCCTGTGGGGCTGGCGCGGCTACAACTGGTTGTTTCCTCTTGTAAGGCCGGAGAGCGGCTGGTCACTGTGGACCCACGTCTGCATTTGAAACTTTTGCTATCACTTTTGAGATGATGGAAAAATAAAAAAAAATAAAATAGGAAAAATGTTGAAAAGGATTTTACCTGAGTCATCCCACTGCTCTCCTAGTGGAAGAGCCATGTCTGGGTCACCACGAAAATCTACCCCAGCGTAAGGGAAGTCCTGAATAGAAAAGACCTGGTTTTCCAACCATTGGAAATACTCAGGTTTGAATCGAGCAACCTCTGTCCTCTCGTCCGAGTGACAGGCCATAACTGCGACCCATCGCATCAGTTTGAGCTCTCGAGGAAGCCCAGCTCCAACAGTAAGGTGCTGCAGGATCAACATGGGAACCCTCTCCAGGCCAAAACTCATAACCAAAGCCCCATAACCAAAGTTCTTTAGTTGTCCATTCTTGGCCCTGGTCAGTTGGCCTTTCAGATTGGCCAACACGGCATCGCACCAGTTGAAGATGGTGCCTCGAAAGCAATCAACTGTGATACGCATCTGGGATCCAGTGGCAATATGTAATGTGGCAGCCCCGCAAAGTCTGGTGACAGTAAACGCAATCACCATGAGTTTAGGACGAGATATGGTCTTTATGTCTATCCCTTTGTCTCTAGCCTGGCTGTTGCAGTACTCTAGCCAGAGGCTATCGACAAACTGGCCACCTGGCCTAGCCCCAAACAGAGTCAAGTCTTCGCCTCTCTTAGGCAAACCAATCAAGAAATATATGTATGTCGGCTCGATTTCGAGCTGGTGGCCACCAATGAAGAAGCACTGGTCCTGTATGCTCCATCTATCAACCAACCACTGTAAGAAATCCACCTGAGCCCTGATGCCAGGAATGGCCCAGAATTCTTACAAGCCACATGCCCTCAAAGCATCAAGTGAAGGTTGATGATTCCATGTGGTAGCATCCACATCCTCATGCTCTCGTTCACGCCAATCTAGCACGATGTACTCTCTGCATCAAGTATAAAGATAAATTAAATTGCTAGAAATTATTTTGTTTGGTCCATTTTTGAGAATTTTTGGGTTAAAAACGCTTGCGACGGGGACCGCACCCTCCGGGTTAGACACAGTGTGTGGGACTGCACTTTGTCTACGTGGAAGGTGCGGACCCCTGGCTTTTTCCCAATGGAGAAAAAGTCGGGGTCCGCAGGCCAGTAGTGGTAAACCTGCGGGCCCCCGCGCGCGGGTGTTAAGCCTAAAAACCCTCCCAAAAAATGAAATAAATGACTAAAACAAAAATTGAAACAGTTAGAAATAAAGAGTAGGATGATGTGGATTACCTGGAGAAGACGGCGTTCGATTCCGACAGTTGGATTTTCCACAATCTTCACGGGAAGTTTCTGAGAAAAAGCACTATTTTCTCACCCAAAACTCAAACGGTAAAAATGAATTGACGAAGGCCCTTTTTATAAGTTTTTTGAGTAAATAAATTGCAAATTTGTTTATGTTTCACTTTGGAAAGGTATTTTTGCGACATTTTTATCCATTTCAAATAGGTATGAGTAATATTTGTGTTTTTGTCCAGGATAACGGATTATTTAGGCGAAATCTATCATTTTCGACAAAAAAACATTTAGAGTCACCTTTAATCTCTTTTCTGACTCCTAAAACATGAAAAGATTGCCGAGTTTTTCTTTTAAAATCGTTAAAATGGAATTAAAAGACGGTCCACTTACAGCTCTTTTCCGACCGTAAAAACATGAAAAGATTGCCGGATTTTTGTCGTTTCAAATTCGATATTGCTTATAAAACGACGTGTCGTTGATCACTTTTTTACTTTTTCGGATCAAGGGCACTAATTGTGGAGCGATAAAAAGGTGTCTTGTGAACTCCTAATTACCTCACATTAATTATCAACCCAGGGACGACTTTTTATTTCAAGAGTGTACTCTGTCTGAGGCGGCTATTTACTTAAGAGTAATGTTTCGCAGTATAGTGCTTAAAACCCAAAAGTAAATGAATGCTTGAAAAAGAAATCTAATTGAAACAACAAGAAACTGAAAATGTCTTAAACTAACTCATTCATTCAAACAACCATCAATCGAGGATATAGTAGCAATAGCTCATTCCTCTAGAAATTGATGCAAAAGGAATTAGAGTATGGATCATGGTTCTGGGAGCATAATAGCGTCTGCTGTGTCTCACGACAGCCTTGATCCTCCTCTCACACCAAAGCAATAAATGCAAGTAAAAAGGAACAGCAAGAAAGCAGAATGGAATGGCAATTCAGAAATGGAACAGCAGTAAAAAGGAACGGTAGGAAAGAAACTAAATCTCGCGAGTTCAACACTCTCAATTCTCGGCATCAACTTACATACATTCGGCAATAAAATAACAATCTTCAAAAGTAATTTCAATGAACTTTACTTTATGAGACAATATTTACAAATGGATTTTAGAACAACAGTTCATTGTAAAACAAGAACGTCAATCATATATACAAAACACACTAATAGAACAGCAACCCTCAACCGTATGTACACGTTCTACAGCAATATGAGAGTAATGGATGATATGAGTATGTTTCTGAACGAAGTAATATTGCTTTCAAGTCTTACAAATACTATTTCACATAGATCTGATAACAATAGCATTCATACCAACATTCCGCTACAAAAATAGCTGAAAGATGCAATTCGAATAAATGCAGAGACATGAGACAAGGAACTCATTCAGATTCAGATATCAATTATGAAGCATAGCATATCACATAAAAGATATATCAGATTACTATGTAAGAAAGATAAACAATCCACACGCAATTTACCATATAACAATACAACGGCAAGTGTCCGTCGAAGCTGGGCCCTTGGCTACCGATGGTACACTGCCGTAAGTTACTCCAGATGCAACAACGGAATGAACGCTAAGTCTTTATATTAATCGCATCAGCAAAAGTATAACAAAGTCAGGTCTTCAGCAAGACTCTACGATCACCATTGGTTCTGAAACTAGAATTATAAAAACAGTCGTTCTCCATCCCCGCGTCTCTGATCTTGGGTTTTATTTAAATAAAGAAGTATCAGAGCATGGATAATTACAAAATGATTTGTTTTACAGAATTGGATGGATCCTAACCAATTGATCAACCAGATCAAGGCGAATTTTGGCTTTGCAGTTAAGATTTGGAGGGCGGCCGCAACAGCAAATCTCAGAAAATCGTGCTCAAAGAACCCTGCGTTTCTCCCTGTAAAAGCCGAATTTGGGCAAACTGTTCTATTTGAAGATAATTGGCCCCGTTCTGGACAAAACCCATGTTCCGTATTTTCCAAATTCGTCTTCATTTGCTCAGAATCTTAACCGCAAAACTGTCACTCCTTAAACCAGCGAATTTCTGAGTTGGCTGATTTAAAAATCAAATCTTCAATCTGGAAGTTACTTTGGAGGCTAAAAATGGCGAATGATGTTACAACCAACTTTTTAGAACTATCATTGATAAATTAATGCATAATAATCAATTTATTAAAAATAAAAGAGAATAAATAATATTCATCCATGAGAGCATAAATTATTTATAAAATGGATTTAAATGATAAATTATAATAAATGTCATGATGAAGAATGGTGGAAATGGGTGGAATAAACGTTCACAAGTGACAATAATCATGGCATATTAACGACCCTACACTAATGACGAAAAGTACTCCTTGGTCGTAAAAGATCAAGCGGTTCTCTCAAGTATTATTTTATACTTTTTCGGGCTTGGGAGACACAAACTTACGAAAAAGGTTAACCCTAGAGTCCTTTTAAGTTTTTTCAGACTCTCTAAAATTGAAAAACACCGAGTTTCTCCTATACTGGACTCATTAAAATTTCACAGTAAAGGACCTGTCCAATTACAAACAGGAACGAACCACTCCTTCTTAGGGTTTGAATTTAAACTAAGTTGGACTCATCCGAAGGATAAGCTTATAATCAAGCAAATGTTATCCTCCTCAAGCTTGTCAAAAATAAAGAGGTACTTGCCAGAAATGGTTGGGGAAAAGAGAGAAAAATGAGCATGTTTGTCATACTTTGTAACCACTCTTGAACACGACACTTTTATTCACCTGGGTTGGGAAATCCCTTGCCTAACAGTTGATCAAACCACATTGAAAGTGTTCAACCGGTTTCTGGGTATTAACTTTGGGTCAATTGTCACCAAACCATATGTCGTGTCATTATGTGTTCAAGAGGTCACTACCAATAAGCCATTCATCTGCAAAATATCTGTCATCCATCTTGACCATCCTTGAGTCAGTCTTTGCAACTAAATTTCTTCGACTTGATCTATGATTTCGTGTTGTGGGCTTGCCTACGACGGATCGCTTTCTATCGACTTCAGCTCATTATCTAGAAAGATGATCTAGAAATTGTCAGTACCTTGAGATCTGCATGCCTCAAAGGCAGGTTTCTCGCCTTTGACAACAGGTTGCATCATTGACCTTCGATCAAAGGATTCCGTGACATGTTCGACATCAACACATTTATTCGCATCTCATGGATTGTACTGGGTACTTTGAGAGCCATTGACATCACTGGTGGCTTCTCTCACACTTGTTAACAATTTACATCATTGACTAGTAATCAAGTGGTTTCTACCATGTTCGACACCAACACATTCATTCACATGGATAGAATCGTACTGTTTCGGGAAGTAGAAATGAAGACCCTGGATCCAGTTTCCACAATCTAGGCTGCGAGGAATTTTGTATTCATTATATAATGGGCTATTCATAAACAGATGGCTGTGTCCATTCTGTGTCCACATGAGTCTATACTTGTGATGTTTTACAAGATCATTCCTGTATCGGAGCAGTAGTTAGTTTTCTAGTCAGTTTTGATCTGAGTATGGGAATGCCTACCTCAACAATGATATGATCTCATATATATATCTTGCATTGAATGTTTTTATAGGTTCCAACCGGGCTCTCCACAAGATGATCCTCGAAATGATAAAGTAATTCACTCTTCCTAAATGATAAATGAAATCCTCATCTACTACAAACTTCGCACTTTAGGGGGAAATCTTTTACACAAAAATATCGTCACCATGATTATTCGCAGTTAGTATAAGTCTATCATCACTTGTACTATCCTCCTAAGCAAGTCTCAAACCTCAGCTCTTCAAGTCAAGCTTTGAAAATGGGAGAAAGACATTGAAAATCAATGAAACTCTGGTTCCGCACTTTCTCTCACTATCACCTGCGGTCCCGCACCTTCTGTGTACAAAAACTGCGGACCTGCCCACTCTGTCCCTAAAGGTGTGGGTGCGAACCCCTGTGAAAGTCAAAAGGCACAAGTTTTATCTTTAAAAACTCACTTTGGGTTAATTATAGAGGATTCTAGAAGGAATTTTGACGTGGATTGTTCGCTCTGAGGTGGTTCATGCATCCCAAAAGAGAAGGAGCTAATCCCTTGATGAAAGGAGCTATCCCTTTGAAGGAGGACCTAGATAAATTCAGGCATTGGGATGGTTGCTGAGGAGGTTGGAAGCTGAACATTTGTGAGGGTAAATGCTGGTGAAATCAAGACTCCCTAGTTGAGCTTAAGAGGAGAGATCACATACCTTTTTGGCTTCATTGGGGAGTGAGTGAAACTTGTCAAAGTAGAGGAGACTTCTTGCTGGACCCTGGGAGGAGCTTTTACAGCGTCAAGGCAAAGGTTGTAAAGTTCTTATTCTTTTGAATTAATACAATCAAAGTCATTTTTCTCAACAAGTATCTCATGTTATTTGTTTCATGGACTCCTTGACTTTCATGTTAAATATGTTTTATGATATTGGCTTTTCAGGTGCTATTTAATTTGTTTGCCTTGTTTGTTTTTGCAGATTTGTGACAAAGGAGCTCATTTGGATCGAAGGAGCGAGGGCATCCACAAACTTGCGTTGGACCTAAGGTAGGCCCTAAAAACACTTGTTTGCCATTGTTTATAAAAGCATATTTAGAGAAAGATAGTGTCTGGTTGGTTTGCTTGTCATTAGGTCTTCTTTAGATTCTAGGAAGGTCTATCTTGTCCGCAAGATCGACTTATTCCATGTGACACTATGTTTGAAGCAAATTTAAATGGCTTGCATTATGGAGCTTATGTTGTTTCCTATCATAGATATTTCAATGTGAAATAATTTGTCACGTGTCTGGGAAGTGTCATTGAAATATTCTTCAATGACTTTTAGGTTCCTATATAAAATGGAGTTTTCTTATGCAACAACAAAACTTTTTATTGCACGAGATGATGAAATGACTTGTAGTGAGCTTCTAGCCATAGGAAACCTTCTATACTAGTAATGTCATGCCTAATCACTATGTAGTGTCTGCATTTTTCCCTGATTTACCGATGTGGAATGTTGCAAATTTTTGTTTGCTGGATTGTCTGTCAAAGTTAAATTAGTTTTTCTCAATTTTTTTATAGTAAATTATAGGAGTCATTGAAGTGCTCATGAAGTGAAAATATTTTTCATCATCTTTATTGTTATTCTCTCCATATTTTCTCTCAAGTAACAATATACCTAATTTTCTATAATAGACGACTTCATTTTACTTTGAATTGAAAGATAACAAACAACTTATTTCGTTTTTACAAACTCTGAGTAACTACTCAAAGTTGTTATGAAATAAGGTTGTTAGCTAATTCTCAATGCTTACCTTTGTTCAACAAGAAACATACATGATTGAAACGATCTCAATTTTTATTTATTTGTAAGTATTATCTACTATTTATATGGAACGAGGCTCATTGGAAACTTTAATACTTTTAAATATTGAGTTGTCATATCACTGGAGAAATTAATATCAAAGGGTAGCCATAGAGGATTTATATGTTATCAACAAAACTAGAATAAACATATTTGAAAATTTACTTGAACACAAAAATATTTAGAATTATACCATTTTGGGTTTAGAAGTGCCTTTACACCCATCGATAATAAATTGACCAAATTTTAAGTGTTCAACTAAGGAATCTGATTTTGTTCTCAGTCAAGATTTAAGGTAATCATCGATTGTAAACATGACATACACATTAGACATGAGGATGATTAAAGTTTAATGAATTTTTTTCTGCTAGAAACTCAAGATGGTGTTAATTCTGATTAAGAATGAGCTTTGGATATTTGTGCAAGGGGTTGAGCCAAATAATTTTAGAGTGATAAGGACTAGACGAAGTGTTAAATTTCCATGAAACTCTACAACTACTTAGATGAATAACTGAAAATTGAAACTAGTTTACTTCCACCAAGATGCAAAATCTCTTAACAATTCAACAACAGAATAAACACACACAAATAAAGAACATAGTCACACAAATTACACAATTTTTCTTGGGAAACCCAATTGGGAAAACCCCATCTTTCTTTGTTGTAGTATTTTATTGACAGAGTTTGAACAATCTGTTCTCTTACAGGGCAATTTATCACACTGATAACAATCTAGTCCTCACGCTGTACTAGCTGGACTCACCCTGCAAACACACTTGATCCAACTCCTATTCCTTGCGGCTTGCCAGCTCTATTTCCTTGCGTTGATCTCCACAAGCTGGCCCAAATTATTTACACATAGGTTTCCACTTCATGGTTTGAATTCTTTGTGCACAGACCTCCCATTCTCTAGTGCAGAGGGCCTCCTATTCTTTAGGACACATCCCCTAACTCCTAGCTCAAGTCTTCACAAGAAAGCCTCTTCCTTGTTTACCAAATGTTAGCTGCTTTCAAAGGTGAAAACTAGGGAAGCAGAGTACTAAGCTGAACATACCAGGATCAATGTAGTCATTGGTGCCTACGAAATATATTGTAGAATCCTTTCCTCTACAAGTTTGAACAATTTTGGAAATCCCAAAATTAGTGATCTTTGACTCAAAATCTATCCAACAAAATATTGGTATATTTTACATCCCTATTAATAATTGCATGCAAGCAATCATGATGAAGATATTCTAATTCATGAGCTTCTCCCAATGTAATCTTGTACTGTGTTGGCCAATCCAAATCCATGCCACTTCTCTTTAATGTCTTCTCATTACTTTCATGTAAAGCATCAAATAAGTTTTCATTTGGCATGCATTAATAAACCAATAGATTTGAATTACAATTTGAAAAATAAAAAAACGTTTCACTATAATTTTATGCCAAATTGTCCCCAAAATGTCCACTTGTTCCTTTATCAATATGTCTAATCAATTTTTCATATTTCTATTGATGTTCATTGTCCATATTCACTTTACTAGTACATTTCCATTGTTCTGCAACGTGACACAATACACCTTGCCTACTCCACCACTTCCTATGACATTGTCTTCATCTAATAGAGATTTGTTACATGTCAACTTCATGTTAACCATTGATAAACTTGCACATAATTATCATATACGAATGTAAAATGCGGTGATTTGTGAAATAAGATTTTTTTTTAGACTTTCAAATACTTTATATATAGATATAAAGTGGATATTGAAATATCCTTTTATTATTAAATTTGTTTAAATGTTGTGTCAACTCCATATTGGGTACAAAAGGAATTATATGTCTCTTATAAAAAGTCTCTTTGGCTTAATAAATTTGAATTTCACCTATTATAAATTTAATTATAACATGCTTCTGAGAGACATGGGTGAGATAAGTTCTTATATGGATAAATTCAACTTTCCATTCAGGAATTTTCTCCAAATTTTAATTGAAACCTTGTTGAAATTTTTTTCGTTTTGTTTTAATGAGAACTTTGACCATAGAAATTATCTAAAAAAAAATTAAACCAATGGAATTTAAAAGAACCAACAACTCAAGGTAAAACTTTTGGGGATTTTTTTTTTAAATCAAGATGTTATGTCATCTTGATAATAAATATTTGAGGTTTTTATGTAATATAATGTTTTACAGTTGTTTGGGACATAATTTTATGAGAGCAAATGTTGTAGTACTGACTAGGTTGAGCCACGTTGAAGGATATCATCTATGACATCCCTGGCCACAATGGACAAGCCTTTAAAATGTTTTAACTAGGGTTGTATGACTCTTTTCCTTATTGGTCTCCATCAATGCTGGTCATAGATTTACATTTAGAGTCAAGGTTTATTGTGATAACTTTCTTGTTGGATTCCCCACCAGGGTCTCACCTATTCTTGGTAATTTATCAAAATTATCACCTAGACAAGCTCTGAAAATGTTTCCACTAGTTTTGTATGACTCTTTTTTCCTTGTTGGTCTTTGTCAATGTTGGTCATAACTTTACAATTACATTCAAGGTTTATTGTGATAACTTTCCTGCTTGATTCCCCACCAGGATCTCACCTATTACTAGTAATTTATCAAAATTATCACCTATTTTTTTAGCTGTTTTCATTTGGATCTCTGCAGTTGCTTATTTGAAGTTCTAGAACACTAAATTTGGCACTGAAGAATAGATTTGGTATTGATATTCTGTGGAGAATACTCTATTTCTCTGAATAGATTTATTTATTTCTTTGATGCATAGAATTCTATTTTCTGGTGCGCTTACAAGAGATTTATTTTGGAAACCTTTTATTGGGAAATCTAGCAAAAAATTACACCATAAACCATAATGAAATAAAGGGAGCACAACACAACAATATGATATTTAGTAATTTTATTCATAACTATAACAAAAATGTGTTTTAGTAGCTAAACTAAACAAATTGCATGTTTGATATTTGTTTATTCCTTACCATATATAGCATGTACTTTGCAAGTGCCATGGTTGTTGTTGAGTGCAAGGATCATGATGGGAAAAACTTATTCTATGATGAAGGACCCACCGATGACAATAGGCTTTTCAAAACATTTGTAGAGTATGAACACAAACATGAATGTTATGATGCATATAGAATGGTAAGTCTCACACCATGCAACCTTTCATTAGATAACAATCACGATACAATCTCGTTAACCTAAAACATTGGCATTCATTCCAACAAAAGAACAATTGTGCCTTTTCCCTAAGATCTAGTAAGAGTTTTCCTGCTTGTTAGGTTGTGATGGCAGAATATAATATTACAATGGATATAATATTACATCTTGTGAATTATCTTTAATATTTGAAATCATTAACTAAGCCACCAACTAGAAATTGTGTTTTTAATAAGAGAAAAATAAGTTGTTGGCCATACGAATAAATTATAATTACATATTTATTATATTATATAAATATAAATGAACCTAAAATTATATATTACTTTCTATAATATATAATGGAAAACTTCATCCAAACCATTTTAGAAAATTTGAATTTGAATTGAACCTAATGATTCCCGAACTTGAATTGTGTGACATAGATTTTAATTGAAACTCCTTGAAGCTGAATTTAGCATCAACTTTCGAAGTGAAGTTAGTGGATATTATTGTATAATACAAACAAAGTAGACTTTTATAATGGATATTGATTCATTCAAGGTTGGAGCTTAAGGCCCTTGACACTTCTCGCTCTTATTGGTCAAGGAAGCTATATAGTGAATTCAAGCTTGTGTGGAGATATATAGAATGAATTACATCTCGACGTGAAGAAGTGAGGTTGAAATTGCTATAGTAGTTAGTCCTTTTTAATATGGTATCTTGAAGTTTGGAAGTTGTTCTAGTCATCAAATAAGTTGGACCACCAATTGCTAATCATCTTTAATATTTGAAGTCATTAACTAAGCCACCAACTGGAAATTGTGATTTTAATAAGAGATAAATAAGTTGTTGGTTGTGCTAATAAATTATAATTACATATTTATTATATTATATAAATATAATAAAAACATAAAATTATATATTACTTTCTATAATATATAATGGAAAAACTCATCCAAACCATTTCAAAAGATTTGGATTTGAATCGAACTTGATCAGTCCTGAACTTGAATTGTGTGACATAGCCTTTAATTGAAACTTCTTGAAGCTAAATTTAGCATCAAATTTCGAAGACACGTTAGTGGATATTATCATATAATATAACCAAAGTAAACTTTTAGAATGGATATTGATTCATTCAAGGTTGGAGCTTAAGGCCCTTGACACTTCTCGCTCTTATTGGTCAAGGAGGACATCATGGGTAACACTAAGTCCATAGATACAATATATAGTCTTGTTTTTAATTGTAATGTAAGAAGCATTTCTTTCCCTTTAAAGGGAAGCAACATTATGTGAGATTTAAGGGGACAAGAATTATAAAGGGAAGAAAAATTATTTGAGATTGAAGGGGACAAGAATTACAAAAATAATACGCAGTGAATTCTAGCTTGTGTGGAGAGATAAAGAATGAATTAAATCTCAACATGAAGAAGTGAGGTTGAAATCGCTATAGTAGTTAGTTATTTTTAATCTGGTATCTTGAAGTTCAGAAGTTATTATCGTCATCAAATAAGTTGGAAAATATTTGATTTCGACAATTACAATTTGCTAGAGAGCGTTTATGTATGACCATGCCTTGAATTATTTTGCAATGGAACTAATTCTAAATTTGAATGGTAATAAAATTAATGTATATTAGGAAAACTTTGTGTCTATAATTTTAACATCTTTTTAATGGTTTCATTTTAGAGTCATTTTTATTGATTGTTTTATTTTGACATCTTGAATTAACTAATAGCGAGAAGCACTCACAATTAGTTTTCCATACCCTATAGCCAATAGGATTCAAGCATAGTATAGCTCACTATTCAGTATTGCATCCTATATACTTATTATTTTTTATTTTTTATTTTTTGACATGCAAATAAATCTTTTAGAGGTAGATTTTTATCTATCACAACATATTTACATGATTCACAAGGTCAAAAATCATTCTTTGGTGTATTTTCATATTTTAGGTTTCATAGTTATAGATCATTTATAAACTATAAATGTCTTCAACTGAACATATTGAGTATCTTATATGTAACTATTTTTCCCTCTAGCCACTTCTCGTAACTTCCATAACAATTAGGTAGGGGCATACAGTTTCGATGCTATTTTGCTTGTTCAAAAAAATATTTTCCAAGACTTTACAAATCCTTATAACTAATTGAAAGTTTTATAAAGTTTCGGGACCTAATTTTTTAATGTATAAAACTTTAAGGGGTTTTATCTCAATGGAAGAGCACCTGCTTTACAAGAAAGAAATTGGTGGTTCGATTCCATCGTGCCCTGATATTTATATGGAATTGTGAGTCTTAATTTTTGGTGGCAAATGCTCTTTTGACCATAACCAATGAGCTTATAGTGACATTTTTCTATCCTCACCAAAATATGAAATGGTTACAGTCAATGAATGCCACCATAAATATGCATCAATAGTGATGACCATAAAATGTCTATCACAATAAATCATTGTTGTTCATATGAAATGGTGATGTTCACTCTCTGTCACTAATAATTATTCATGATGGACCTTGAATGTCACCACAACACCTATAATTTTGGTAATGTGGCCTTTGGTGATGCCCATTTTTTGGTGACATAGGTGCTTTTGACCGTCACCAATGAGCTTATGGTGACATTTTTTTACCCTCATCAAAATATGAAATGGTGACGTTCAATGAATGTCGCCATATATATGCATCAATAGTGACGACCATTGAAGGTCCATCACAATAAATCATTATTTTTCATATGAAATGGTGATAGCCCCTATCTGTCATTATAATAATTATTCGTGACAGATGTTGAATGTCACCACAACACCTATATTTTTAGTGACGCCACTTTTGGTGACATTCAATTTTTTGGTGACAGATGCTAAGGCCCGTCACCATTGCTCATATGAAATGGTGACGGTCACTATCCATCATTATAAATCATTATTGGTGACTGACCTTGAATGTCACCAAAACACCTATACTTTGGGCGACACCACCTTTGGTGACGTTCAGTTTTTGGTGATGGAGGTTCTTTTGACTATTACTAATGAGCTTATGGTGACATTTTTCGACACTCACCAATGTCCTTTTTTATTTTAGTATTATTTTTATTGCATTAATCAAAGAATATGGATGAATATAATATGCTTGATCAAGCTTGAGCACAACCTGCACCTATATCTTTTATCCTTTGTCTGACTTACTGAACTTGGCCAATACTTAGCCAAATTTTCAAGCCTTCAACCTCCTATTTCCATGTGTTGTTCCCTTTGGAAACTGCCCCTATTTTTAGGAATTTCTCACCAAGGAATTGTGAAATTACCATAGGTCAATTATCTTACTGCATGCACGACCTGTAAAACTTGGATTAGTTTACAACTGATAGTACACTTCCCTTGAACTCCAATGTCAACTGGGTAACTCGAATTATCTGCATGCATCAATTCTTTTAGTCTGATGGATTAGTTAATTGGTTGATCACTAAGTGTGACTGAATTTACACTACACAACTTGACCCTCGACTAGTTCTTTTAACATATAGAACTAGTTAAACTGATAATAACTCAAATTAACTAAAATAGTTTGCTATAAATTAGAAATTAATAATGTAGAATTTAACTCAAGTGTCTCCAAATCGAATTAACTTATTTAATTGAGTGCAAGTGCCATGTCACCTTAGTTAAATACCTTCAAGTATTCTACTGAAATTGAAATTGAAATTTTAATCTAGTTTGACCAAGGCAAAGTCAAAACTATATTTTCTTACTGCATTTTCAACGAACTGGACATACATATGAAATATTGCCTATGTAAGCTATGTTTCTTAAGTGGGACAAGTTGAGTTTGGACATGAGAGGCCTAAGATGAGTTATAGACATTTCGTAGGTGAACAAGGCACAATCTACTTGCAGTAGGTGCAATTGGTCAAGTTGTTGAGGCTAAAGAAAGCCAATGTAACATGAATTGCAATAGCTAAGGACTTGATTGGGTTCCCACGTTGTGAAAAGTTGTAAGGCTAGTTGTGAGGGCATGAGTGATAAGGTGTGCTAGAGAATGTTAACATGTGCCATATAGTGTGAATGCATGTCAAATATGTTAATATGTGTCAAGTGCTAAGGCATGCCAAGATGTGCAAGGGTGTGACAATACGTGTTAGGGACTGTCAAGGCAACAAAAAGGAGAAACAAGCTAAACTACAAGTAAATGAACACATATGAGGGTTAATAAATCATTAATTTACCTTTTCCAAGGGGGGCATGCTAGGGACACCAACACTAGGTGCCAATAGGTGCCAAGTGCCAAGTGTTAGTGCATTCTGAGTGCCAAATATTTCTATGTTACTCCTCATCTACTTTATAATAATTTATCTCAAATAACTTTAATATTAAACCATGATAAAGCATACCAAGGAATCTCAATGAATGTTATACATGCTAATACTTTCCAAGCACCAACACATTCCAAGTGCCAATATGTGTTAGGGAGTGACACACATGTTATGAAGTGGTAGGGCATGTCGAAGGGTGCTAAGGTGTGATTGCTAATGCATGATGAGGAGTGTTAGGGAGTACTGGGGCAACATAAGGGAGCACTAGGTCAAAATGCATGGAAGTGAATGAATATGAGGATGTGTCAGGGAATGTCAATGAGTGCTAGATTTCATGCCAAGGAGGGAGTGACAAGGTGTTCTAAGCATTGGTAAGGCATGCTAGGGAATATCAAGGCATGTCAAGAAGTTCCAGAGTGTGCTAGGGAGTTCCAGCGTGTGTTAACATGTTCCAAATAGTGTCAAGGCATGCCAAGACATCCCAAATTCTAAGACATGCTAGGATGTCGAGGGTGACAGGGTATGCCAATATGTTTCAAGGAGTGTCAAGGAAATAAAAGGAATAACCAAGCTAAAATGCAAGGAAATGAATGCATACGAGAGTTAATAAGTCAAGACTTTAACTTTTTCAAAAGGGGCATTCAAGGCACACTAATAATAGGTTCCAATAGATGCCAAGTGACAATGTGTGCCAAGTGCTAATATATGTTAATCCATGCTAAAATGTTCCATGGAATGCTATGGACTACAAGGCACGCCAAAACATGTTAGGAGAGTGCTATGTTATGCTAGGGGTCTGTTAACATGTGCTTGGTTGTTGTAGTCATGGGAAGATGGTCTAGGTACAAAGATGATCCAAGGTATGTGAGGAACCAAGGAATGTTAGTGTGTGCCAAAGCATGTTAAGGTGTTCCAAGAGTGTTAAGGAGTGCTAGGTCTCTCCCCTTAATATAATTGATAGAGCTTGATTATGTATTAAATAATATAGTTCCTACACACACTAGTGGAACTTTATTTAAAGGGAATTTGTTAGAATATAAACCTAATAGAGATTAATCATGTGATGACTCATAAGAAAACTATATTCTCATTACATGAGGGAAATTATACATATTTAATTAGTTCTTAACAATTTGATTGACTCTAGCCACTATGGCCTTGGACACATAATGAAAATGACTCTACAACAATGGTCTTAAATCGTTATATTTTGACAAAAAAATATAATAACATGCACATAACGTCATCAAAATGTCATTGGAATGATCAATGATGATGAAAATTATTTTACCGTCACCAAAAGTAACCAAAGGGAGAATTGGTGAGGGCTAATAAAATATCGTCACTATAAGTTTCCCCAAAGAGAGAATCACTGACGGGCCTTTAACAACCCTCACCAAAAGTGTCACTAAAAATGGCTTTGGTGACAAACCTTAAAGGACCATCACTATATGCACTTACAGCAACACTTTTTTAAGGACCGTCATCATATGAGACATTGGCGACGAACCTTAAAGGTCTATCAGAGGAATGACGCTCACCAATGACCTTTTTTGTTGTAGTGGGTTGTTACCGAAAGGGCCAGTAGTGTAGTTTTTTCTTGGTTAGCGCAACTAACTATGAACTTGGGTCCAAGCCTCCTCAATTAAACAAATGGTTATGTTTTCAAGACCAAGATCTATCTGAGGGATGTGTGATGTGGCATAAGTGGATATCGACTAAGAAGGAAATTTAGAAGTGGATAGATCGGAAGATGCACAAGTTTGCAAGCTAGAACAATAGGAATCAACACCTATCAAAAGAGAAGTGGTTACAAAGTTATATTTACATAAAAGTGCATGAATTTTTCTTTTCATCATTCCCCTACGAGATGTACGAGTGGATGTCCAAATTAGCGGATAGTGAACCTTTTCATAACCGTGATGATCCTATTGTGTGGACTCCAAAACTCGTCAAATGCCTTGAAATATTAGACTATAAGGTTGTGAGGACTGTTGATTTTTGGATTGATATTATCTTGGGTGGTTTCATCACTGAATTTGCAATAGATACATCTGTGGCTTATAGCAAAGCTGAATGACAATTCTTCAATGGTTTGAGAGGTAAGTGTCTGAAATCGCTAAAAACTTGGATTAAAATGCTTTCGTGCGAAAAGAAGGTTATGCCTTTACCTTAATGTTTAAAAGGGGTCCAACTAGATCTATGCAAAGTGGAAAGTGATTAAGAGTAGATCAAGACAAATTTGTCGAAAGTGAATACAGTCCCTTATTGGGAGAGTCTGAAAGTGAAGAAGAGTGAAGTAGCCCTAGTATGCCTAGAGGTGTGGTGTAGACTATAGATCAGGGTACTTCTAGAATTCAACATCCAACCACTCCACCTCCACCTTTGCCTCCACCTCATACACCTACACCTCCACCTCCACCTCCACCTCCGCTATTCAGTATGGAAAACACGATAAAAATGCCTGTATTTAGGGATTAGGGATCAGAGGATCTTGAACAGTTCTAATTCATCACAGAAGCTATGTGGAAAGCACAACAAATCAATGATGATGATATAAAGAAAGTGTAGATGGTTATAGCGCTACAAAACATGGAGCTCACCTGGTATATCAGATATAGCACAACTCACCTAGCTGCTTCATTAGCTAATATGAAGGATGTGTTGAACGCAGAATTTACAAAGCCGAAGTCGAAATCTTAGTGTGTGATTGAGATAAAGGAGATTAAGAAAAAGGTTAATGAATCGATGTGGGATATCTATCAGTGGTTGAAGTGTTTACTTAGTCAAGCTAACCTTCAGATCTCAGATGAACAACATAGGGACAAGTACATAGCTTCACTATTACCTCACTTATTGTTACAGTTATCTCAGCAGAAGATTGGGTTGTAGGCCGAAGCATTGGAAATTGTGATGAAGTTAGAAGTTTCACCGATCTAGGAAACAAATGTAGGAGTTAATCAAATCTAAGCACAGCTAGCAAACCTGCACATGGAGTTGCAAGACGTGAAGAATGGAAAAGAGGTTAAGAAAGAGGCGCACTCTAAAGTTTGGTGCACAAAATGCAAGGTTGAAGTCCATAATAAGGATTAATGCCCTATATTCCAGGATTATATAGCTGCGGGAGGTCCTAACCCGCTAAAACCAGAGTCTTCCATTGGATTAAGCACTGGTGCAAATACTTGGTGTAGTATTTTCCAAGTTTCAAGACAACATTCAACTAATAATTGCACCTTATTACAGAATTTTATACAGTATCCAAAGCAATTTTTTTGTAAATTTTGTAAATCATTTGGTCATGATGAGAGGACAAATCTATGAAATAATGATGGACAAAACTACATTTTCTAAGATGGGGGTTGAAAATTGTGTGCATAATGAACAAGGATCACCTATAGCTCAAGGAGGATTTCAAGGAAAGGGAAGAGGAGGAGGAGGAGGAGGAGCTGGAAGGGGTCGGGGCCAGATAATTTGTTACAACTGTGGAGAACCAGGACACTTTGTGCGCAACTGTTAGAATCTAATGCATCTGTCATGTTAGTACTGCCGTCAGTTTGATCATGTTATAGAAGATTGCCTGATCCTAATAGCGAAGATTCAAGAAAAGAAGACCCAATAGCCAATTCAGAATATCCAAATGATGAGATATGAGTTGTGCAAAGATGATCCCAGTGTCAACACAGTCATGTGAAGTGGTGTAGCGACTTTCGAAAACAAGGTTGAAGGAAAACAACAATAATCAAAGTCATGGTTCCGAAAAGCTGGTGAGAAGAATGTTGGGTTTGATTTACATAAGGAAAAAGAGACATTCATGGAGGTGAGAAAGAATTTTATGAGCCCAGGTGCTCATACATCTCAAAACCTGATGCTGATAGTTGTTCGAAAGGAGAAGCCTGAAGATGCTACTATAGCCCATGAGTCAGATCCTACAATGTTGAAATCGTTTATGCAAATCTGTATGAAGTTACTATGGGATCAGAAGCCAGTCGAGGGACTACAAGAGTTGATAGATAATTGTGCTAGAAAGTATAAGTCGTCACTAGGACAATGCGTAGTCAATAAGGTAAACCAAAGAAAGAAAAGAATTGGTAGGGAGATGCATCTAACCGCGCAGATTAATGATTTCGAAATGGATCAGGTAATCCTAGACTTGGGCTCTGAATCAAATGTACTGCTGAAGAAGACTTGGCAACGTATGGGAAATCTTAAGTTGCAATGGTTTCCAATTCAGTTGTGCATGGTGAATCAACAAAATATAATTCCAATGGGGCACATGCATGCAGTGACCGTAGATATTGAAGGAGCAAGAGCATTGGTTGATTTCAAAGTTATTCAGATCATTGAGGATAGTAATCCATACCTTGTGTTGCTCAGGATTGATTGGCCTTTTGACATGAATGAAATCATCAACTTAAATAAGTGAAGCATGGTATTTGAGAAGAACGAACTTCGTAATTGCCCCGTTGGATCCAACTGAAGGTTTGCGATGCACATAACCAAATCGTGACTATTATGAAGATGATGACATTGAGAAAATTTATAAGTTAACTAAACGGAATGAAGATTGGATCAATCCTACTGTGGATGGAAGGATCAGTTGGGAGAAGGACAACTCCTACCAATCAAACTCAAATGAGGAGTTAGAAAACTGCAGAATTGGTTGCATGAGGTCTCTACATTGTGACATAAGCTACCCTATTATGATGGTTTGGGTGATGTCAATATATTTCTTAAACATTTTGAAAGGGATGTACCAGAGGAACATTGGTTCCAGGTCTTAGATCTAGCATTAAGGGCTACGCATGTAAGATGGTGGGGTACACACAAGGATAATTTTGTTGATTGGAAGGAATATCGTCGAATGATGCAATTAAGATTCAACTATGCGAACACCCGACTCCCTAAAAAATACACAGGGAAGGATGATCCACGTGAACATATAGCCCGGTGGACTAAGGCATGGGGTAAAATACCTCAACCCGAGTGGATGCATATATTTGTTCATACCCTGGATGTTATCCGGAAGAACTAGTATTTAGAAACCAAGTTGCGACATGGGACTACTGACTAGGATGAGATGCAAGGAAGTTTCTTGCTCACGTCCATTTTTGAAGATGGGTTCACATGCATTGACGAAGCGCTTCGGGAGATTAAGGCATCAATCTTCCAAAAGCCTGTCGAACCTATCATGTGGGTATAGCCTGACTGGAGTATGCAGCTGAAACATGCTTTAGAATGTTATAATGTTATAATGGAAGAATTTAACGAGGATCTAAGGAATATTAATATCCCTGAATCAGAAGGAAAACACAAAGTTGAAGAACCTAGTGTGGAGATCCCTGATATTTCGCAACCAGTGCACACAAAGCAGTTGAGCATTGCCTCAAAGGCAGAACCAAAATTTGCAAACATGGTGACTATTGGGATGAAGATACAATGGATAAGGTAGCAGAGTTGCTACATGAATATCAGGACTTATTTCAAACAAGATTTTCTAACTTGAAGGGGATAGTAGGAGATTTCGGGGTAATGAAGATCAATTTAAAATCCAATGTGAAGCCTGTTAAGCAACGCCCATATTAGTTGAACCCCAAATACAAGGAAAAGGTATGAGAGGAACTCGATAAAATGCTTGCAGCTAGAATAATCAAGCCTCTAGAGGAATTTGAGTGGGTCAATCCCATGGTGGTCCAAGAGAAGAAAACAAAGGGTGATATCAAGATTTGTGTAGATTTGAGGAAGCTAAACGATGCATGCATTCATAATCCAATCCCTATGTCGTTTATATATGAAGTTCTTGAGAATGTTGGCGGGCAATAAGCTTACTCATTTACAGATGGATTCTCAGGATACCATCAAATTAAGATCACATCGGAGGATAGAAGCAAGACTACCTTCGCCTACAAAATGGGGGTCGTTCCAATATATAGTTATGCCCTTTGAACTCAAAAATGCCCTTGCAATTTTCTCTAGGGTGGTGGTTGCAGCGTTCAAGGAGTTCATTCATAAGTTTTTGGAGGTTTACTTTGATGATTGGACAATGTTTAGGCTAATCAAGAAGCATGTCTCTAGTCTGCACTTAATGTTGGATACCTGTAGGAAGTACCAGATCTCTCTGAACTTGAAGAAATGCATTTTCTGTGTACCTTACAGAATATTATTGGGCCACATTGTCTGTAAGAAGGGATTGATGGTAGACCCTACTAAGATTGTTTTCATTATCAATCTAGAGCACCCTACGAATGTAAAGCAGCTAACCGCGGCATTGGATCATCCTGGGTATTATAGGAAGTTTATTAAGGCTTATGCGCAGATCATCGGACCCATGGAGAAGCTCTTAAAGAAGAATGCTACGTTTTAATAGGATGATGATTGTTAGAAGAGCTTGGATACTTTGAAGGAGAAGATGGTTATGACGCTAATCCTAATATTTCCATATTGGAAGAAGGAATTTCATGTGCATGTGGATGTGTCTTACATAGCGCTGGGAGCCTCTTAACACTACCAAGGGTAGGAGATATAGATCACTTGATTTCCTTTGCTAGTTGGAAACTATCTAAGTCTGAATGAAACTACTCAACCACAGAGCATGAAGGTTTGGCCATGGTTTATGCACTACAGAAGTTCAGGCATTATCTACTAGGTGCACAATTTAAGATGTACATGGACCATTCTACTTTGAAGTACCTAGTCAATAAGCCTATGTTAGGGTGGGGGAATCTGTAGGTGGTTGCTCCTTTTTCAAGAATATAATTTCGAAGTCATAGTGAAGCCCGAGAGATTTAATGTTGGACCAGACCACTTGTCGCGGATTGAAAATGGTGAAAAACCTACAAATATTGAGGAAGGATTACCTAATGCGCAACTCTTTGTTGTTAAGGTTCCGAACCAGAATTTTGCTGACATCATTTAGTTTCTATCTACTAGTGTCACTCCTGAAGGTTATACAATGTAGCAAAAGAAGGAACTAGTTCTCAGGGCTGTTGATTTTTCTGTGATTACAGGACAACTATATAAGATGGGATCAGATAAATTTCTATGTCGATATGTGCCTGGATATGAGAGACACAGTATTCTAGCTGAAGCACATGGTGGTGTCACTAGAGGAAACTATGCAAGTAAGGCTACTACGTAGAAGATCTTACATGTCGGACTATGGTGGCCAACAATACATAAAGATTCTAAGGAATATAGTAGTGAATGCGATGTGTGTTAGAGGACCGGGATACCACCGTGAAGGGATGAACTTCTATTAAATCCATAGGTCACATTACAAGAATTTGATAAGTGGGTGATTGACTTCCTTGGACCTATTTGGCCACCAGGGAAAAAGCCAGGAGCACGTTATATTATCATTGCGATGGAATACTTAACTAGATGGGCCAAGGCACAACTTGTGAAGGATTGTAGCACAAACACTGTTGCGAGGTTCATATTTGAGTTTATTCTATCAAGATTTGGATGCCCAAAATCTTTTATGAGTGACAGAGGGACACACTTCCCGAATGAGACCATTGCATATTTAACAGAGAAATTCCATATGTATCATTAGAAGAGTATGCCATATCACCCCCAGGTGAATGGCACTGTTGAAGCTTTCAACAAGATCTTGGATAATTCCCTCACAAAGGTATGAAATGTTAATAGGAATGATTGTGATGTGTGCATACCAGTGGTTCTATGGGCTTATAGGACTACCTGTAAGAAATTGGCTGGGAAAACACCTTTTCAACTAGTATATGTATAAGAAGTAGTAATGCTGATGGAGTACATAGTGCCCAGTCTAAGAATAGTACTAGCGACCGAGATGGAAGAACACGACATAATGGAGGAACACCTCATGTAGTTGTTAGAAATGGAGGAAGACTACATTTTGGCTGACTTTCATTAGCATGCACAAAAAGGTAGAGAAAAGGCATGGCATGATCAACAAATCATGCAACACACCTTCAAAAATGGTGATTTGGTACTAATGTATGATAGCAAGTTTACCAAATTTCCAAGGAAGTTTCAGATGTGCTTGCTGGGGCCATATATAATTAAGGACATTTAGGATGGTGGTGTATTTCAGCGCATGAAGCTGAATGAGTAAATATTTTTGGGCAGGATTAATGGGAGTAAGTTGAAGGTTTATAGGGACAATCCTGCCCTTGCACAATGACTACATGGACGCAGGAAAGTGTTCACATTTTTGGCAGTCGAAAGAAAGTGCAGGACTATAAACTACGCTGCCAAGAAAACAAATTGTCGAAGAAGGAAGGTTGTGCGATGTGTTGAAGGAACACGCAGGTGGAAACTACGGTGAGGTAGCTTACGACAAGGAGGATTACCATGCCGCCTACCCAGAAAATGACCATTGGAACAACTAAAGTTGATTTGACGGTTATTTGTCTGTTAAAAGGAGAGGGGGAAGTGCATTTAAGGCATAAATCTAGGAGGTTGTGTTGCCAAAATCGAATTTATGAGAAATATTTACAGGGAAAAGGAGAGTTTGAATTCAAATTGAGTTATAAATATTACACCCTACTCCACACTTGGCCACTTTGTTTCTTGAGAGTTTTTTATGTGTTGTTGTGCTTCAAGAGTTGAGTGAATTGTTGTATGTCCGGTTATGTCAATTGGGCAGAAGTTGAGCAAGAATTCCTAAAGAGAGGGGTAGGAAATATCATGACTACAACACCACTAGTCCTTGCTACAGCACTTGGGTCACCGAGGCCAAAAACTCTTGCCTTCATGGCAAAGCAAAAAAAGCCATAGTAGGCCCCAGTTCAGAAATCGCCACCCAAAATTCAAATTGAGCACAAGCGGAAGGGTCATATGGATAATAAAAAGCAACCTATGGAACCCTAGCACCTAGATGAAGAAGAGTTGACTATGGGGATTAAAAATATCAACGAAGAGGGCACGAAGCCAATTTCTTAGCTGCTATCATATATACCCCCAAGGAAACCAACTACCAAAGTAACTGAGGACCCTGACTCATTGAAATTCAAGGTATTCACACCTTTGCTACTAGAGGAAGTACATATTGAGGTGACTTGTTGACCTGGGTACCATTTCTGAAGATCGAGGACTAGGATTTGTGTAACCATGAAAAATTTCAGCAATTAGAACCTATAAAATACCTGAAATCAGTCTACTATGAGGTGGTGGATGTCACAAGGCTTGAACCAATGAAGTGGGTAGAAAATATTGAGTGCACAGGGTTTCTCAACATCTTGAATGTCCCCAATTTTAGCCAAAGCAATATCAATACCATCTGTGTGCGCCAGTAGCTGGTGCTAGTTCATTATGGGTGCCTCTGGCTAGGTGGGCCCATCTCAATTTATGATATGATGGTCCATAGAATCATAGTGCTACCCTATCAGGGTGCAAACCCCGCAGGGGAAGTCACAGAAGAAAAATCTCACAGCTCATATGAAGAGAAACTTTGGTTTGGTGAAGAAGTCGTGAGGATATGCCATTAGATCTATATTGGATGAAGTTGTGTGGTGCACAGATCTTGGCAGGAAAAACAATGATGAATTCTTGTGCTAATGAAGTACCAGAACCAGTGGTATCCTTAGCTACGTACTGCAGATAGGGGGTCAAATTCAATTGGGCAAAGTACCTTTGCCAAGAATTCCTAGATGATTGTCAAGAAGTCTAAGAGGAAGGAAAAGCATTCCACTATGCATGGCTACTGTTATTGATCACGTTGATAGCTTGGAGGATGCCAGAGGATTCCCAGTTCTTGACGATGGATCCAGACTTGTGTGAGGCTGCAAAATTTTCCTCGTTGTGGGAAACAAAGGACCCTAACCATGTCATTAAAAACAATATGTTCTGGGTACTATTTGAATCGGAATTGCATATGGTGATTAACTAGAAGCCAAGATTGTCACCCACTGTGTTCAAAGAATATTAGCACATTGTAGATTTTAAGGCCAAGTTCCATCATGTATACATTCACGTCAGGCGCGATATGATGAAGACATGGATGACTTTGTCATTTTTGGTCACCAAGAATGATATCGCACAGTTAATCGTTAAGTCATCAACTAACTGGCTTCTTCCCACTGAGGTTTTTGAAGGTATCATGGGGACTAGCGTTGAAGGTGCAACAAGAACCAGTAAACTAGCATAGAAGGAAAAAAATAAGGTGACCATCAATCTAGAGAAAAATACCATGCAGGAACTAGAAGGTGATGTTGGACACAGATTGTCATTGATGTCAATATGGAAATATTCAAGAGGAGAAGACAGAGCCACCAGAGGAGTAGACGGAACCAAGAGGAGAAAATGGAGCCAAGAGGAGCAGACAAAGCCAGAGGAGCCACAATGGATATGAGAGGAGCACACAGAGTCATCAGAGGAGCAATGAATGCATTTAACAGCAAACAATGCTAAGACAAAGCCATCGGGAGCCGTATAGTCCACAAAAGAGTTATATGCATACAAATATACTATTGGAGGCCAAAAACAATATAAATATGCATTTAATGCAAATAGAGGTAGAAATACTTGTATCTATATGTATTTACACCGTTGGCGGAAAAACTCACATATATATGCCGTTACACTATCGTAGGTGGAAACCAGACTTGAAAATATATGCACGAGAGATTTGGGATCCTATCAGGTCTGGCACATCGCATCGGCACTTCAGAAGCGGGAATTACAGTGTGTCAAGTGGCCCCTTTGTGATCGCCGATAGCAATTATCGCATCAGGAAATCGGAGCAAAGATAAGGCCCTGACCATATGCGACTTTGTGATTGCCGATAGCGATTATTGCATCGGGAAATCAGAGTGGAGGTAAGGCCTTGACCATATGTGACTTGCGATCGCCGATAGCAATATCACATTAGACCTTGGCCAAGGGCAAACCCCAATTGCGATGAATGGTTGTGGACCTGACGAGAATATCAACTTAGATATCATTTTTGGGATTCAACTGCGTTAAGTAAGTCATTCAAAGTATGACCATTTCCATGAGAGGTAGTCATAAAGTGACTAATTTCTCATGATTTTTGAATAGTTCACTTAGCACTCATTGCATCGGGTGATGCTCACAGGGGTGAAGAAGTGGGATTGAAACTAGTGAAAAGTGGAGAACGAATCACATAGCATCAATCATCACTTCCGGGGCTTGCACCCGGTAACTGCAGTTTATATATCAACTGCAGTTTATATATTATCGCTTCCAGCAGGGGAATCGGCCATCGGGAATCGATTGTGTTATGTGC
Organism: Pinus tabuliformis; assembly: GCA_031772625.1. Taxonomy (NCBI): domain Eukaryota; kingdom Viridiplantae; phylum Streptophyta; class Pinopsida; order Pinales; family Pinaceae; genus Pinus; species Pinus tabuliformis. Next base: position 777,614,474 of record CM062804.1, on the reverse strand, counting down.
GAACCTCCGGAAGCGGCAATTGCAATAAAAGAATGACATGGCATGTGGGACCTCTATATGGCTATAGCCTCATTCATATGGTTTTCATGAAGTAATAAATCTGTGAATAAAAGAAGTCATATATATATATATATATATATATATATATATATATATATATGTTGAAAAGCCTCATTTCTGGAATTGATCTCGGGCATCTATATTATAAACAAATAGTAGTTCACGACTCGTCAACTTGAAAAAAAAAATGGGACCTCTTAGATATTTTTTCAATAAGCATCATTTCTATTGTAATTCGGCCCCTCTTCCTCTTGAATGTGTCCCGTGAAGCATTGGTTAATTCGAGCACAGAGGAAGCTAAAGCGAATGGAGAAGGGAAGCCAGAAGGTTGAGCGAGTGTTGAGGAAGCTGAAGCTCAAGTGGGCGAGGAGGAAGCCAAAGAGCCAGCGAGCTAGTGGAAACGAATGGACAAAGGCATGAGAATGTATAAAAAAAAAAAAAAAAAAAAAAAACAAAGAACTATGTGGTCGTTGTTGTGTTGAATAACCTGAGTATGAGATAGTGGAAGCAGTAGAGGCAAAAGGGGCAGCGGAAGCAGTGGAAGCTGAATAGAGTGCAACAGCACACCAGTGTATACCAAAGTTGCGTTGGAGCCCAAGAGGTTGGAGTCTCAGAATTGAACAGGACTGAAGTCATTGGGTGTAGGTGCTCCTAAGCGCAGAACCACTGTAAAACAGAGTTGGTGCTCTGGAGGTTGGATCCTCACTGAAGTCCAAGTTGGAGCTTGGCAACTATTCACAATCAGATTTATACTTATATTGTATTTATTTCATTGCACTGTCTTGAGCTTTGAATAAAATCATTTATTCCAATTGTTGATTTCTGTGTTCTGTGTATACATATACATATATATATATGCTTTTGGCAATCACTAGAACAAAAAATAATAAATATTGATTCACCCCCCTTCTTATTATTTCCAACAGGTGAGCATGACAAAGAGCCACATACTGAAGAATTAGATCAAGGCACTGAAGACCCCTTTGTAGACCCAAAGAATTTTACTTGTCCTTTTATTCTTAAATGATGAAAAGTCAGGTACAGGAGGCACATGCAAGAAGAAAAAGTCTGATAAGACTACTAGTATGAAGGCTATGGTCCTCACTGAGGGGGACCTTGATGAGATTAGAGATATTGTTCAGACCATGAAAAAATAAATCTGGGGCCATATTCAAGATCAATACTAGTCCATTTTGTCAAAGGTCGAAGGAGGCCTCACAAAGTTGCAGGTTCAAGTGAGTCAGATTCAAGCAAGTTGGTCTCAAGCGAGCGCCAAGCCAATGATATTAGGTAGTGCGTAGTTGGTCCTCACCTTAGAGCTCCACGTTGTGGCCCTGCCTAATGGATCCTTATATTTGAACAAGGTTGTAGAGTGGTAGAGTGCCCAGCTGCCCAGAAGTGTAAGTATTAACCTCATGATGCTACCCCTATCCACACTACATGAGCTACACTAGGGTGTAGAAGATGAGCTTAAGGTGCGAGAGAAACGAGCTCTCATGGTGATCAAGGATGCGTAGATCACCAACCAACAGATGTGCGATGAAAAGCACAGATCTCTCTAGGTCCATGACGAGGAAGTTGCAAGAAGGGTGTAGCTAGAGCAAGTGATTTCAAGAGTATGAAGTGAGCTCCCCGACATCTACATTCAGTAGGAGTCCGCTTTTGAAGATAAAGTATAGCAGCTGGTAGATGTGTTCAGAGAATCAAAGGCACAGGTGGATAGAGTTCATTTTGATCTACAACTCCAAATCACTGAGCTTCAATTCAAGCTGTAGCCCATCAAACCACCAGAGATCAGAGAGCAACGTGAGGTTGCCATCAGAACAGACAGGGTGAAGCTCGATGCTGTAGTAAAGGAGTGTAGCCAGTTGTTTGTCGAAGCTATAGAACTGTGGCCTTCATTGTAGGAAGACCCGTAGGTGAAGAATATCAAATTTTCCATTCGAGATAAGTAGCTACAGTACGATGAGATAAAGGTAACAATGCGCACCCTAGCCCCTATGCAACAAGTCGCCTGATTGAAAGAGGGGACATCCCTACAAGGACAAATCGAGGAGCTGAGGAAGAAGATGCAAATCATCACTGCATGAATGTAGCCAGGGGAAGAAGAAGCAAGGCAACTCTTACAAACTGTGGAAGGCACGCTTAAGACAATGCAACAGACGCAGCAAACCATCGGCCTAGCAGCAGATGGGCCAACTACAAAAAAGTTGGTGGAAGAAGTACGACATGAAGTTGTTCAATGCACAAAGGCATTTCATGTAGTGAAGTCTTCATTCAACAACCTGCAAACAAATATCCAGAGCATTCCAGCGGAGTGAATCAAGGACGAGTCACATAATTGTGTTGAGGGCCTATTGGGACGGGGTCTCCTTGGTCAAATTTTCTTAAAATTTTGTAAGTCTCCACATTTTGAGGAGAGGAGCATGAGTAGCGCATGTAAAATAAGAGTCAAGGGGTTTTAGGAAGGTCAAAAACCCTTATATTTTGATATTCTTTTCAGATCTAACCATGGTTTATGGAACATGGTATTGTAATAGTGAAGGATATATAAAGATGTGCCTTAACAAGTCTAAGGCAATCTATAAATTAATTAATCACTTGTTATGATATGATTTTGGGTCTGTAAATTGTAGATCTTTATGTGTTCTTTCACGAAGGGGAAGGTTCCTGCAACTGAGTGCGCAGAGACCTTGGTAAGTCCATATATGAGTGCGCAGCCCCTTACAGTTGTGTGCGCAATGTATGGAAAGGTTGTAAATAGAAAGATATTTGAAGCAAATCTGTCAATTTTATGCATTATGTATTTTCTATATTTACGCGCAGCTGAATAATATTTGTCTATATTTTATCTTAATCACTCCAAGATATGGATCAACTATTAGATGTTTTTTTATGCATGATTATATAGTTATGCAAAGTTTATACCTTTATCTAACTGGAAATCATCTAAGTATCATGAATAAGGGCTCGAGAAGGTCATATATGAACTAAAACTACAAAAATCTCTTTAAACCACATCACATAGCCTTCTGGATGCAAAAGCCTCGTTCTAGCATTCCCCAACTGCCTCAGGTGAGACTGCATCCTATGCTATGCAGGTTTTTACCGAAAGGGCTGGTAGTGTAGGGTTTTGTTGGTTAGCGCAACTAACTCTAAACCTGGGTCCAAGCCCCCTCAAGCCAACATTACTTTACAAGATTTTGATAAGTGGGCAATTGATTTTGTGGGGCCACTCAATTCACCAGGAAAGAAGATGGGTGTGCACTATATTATTACTGCAACGGATTTTTTGACCAGGTGGGCTGAGGCACAACCAGTAAAGGACTATAGTTTAGACATTACTATAGACTTAATTTTTGAGTATATATTATCAAGGTTTGGGTGCTCAAAGATCCTAATGAGTGATAGAGGAACGCACTTACTCAATAGCACGATTGAAGAATTAACAGAAGAATTTTAGGTACATCACTAGAAGAGCAGGCCCCATCATCCTCAGGCAAATGGCATGGTTGAGGCTTTAACAAAATTTTGGAGAATGCTCTGATGAAAGTGTGCAATGCCAACATGAATGATTGGGATGTGCACATACCTGTAGTATTATGGGCATACGAGACTACTTGTAAGAAGATGATAGGGAAGACTTTGTTCAAGTTGGTGTATGGACAAGAGGTTGTAATGCCAATGGAATATATCCTCCTTAGTCTTAGAATCGTAGCAGACATGAATATGGAATATAGCGATATTATGGGAGAAATATTGGAACAACTGCACACACTAGAAGAAGATCACTTCCTTTCACGATTTCACGAACAAGTACAGAAAGCTTGGGAAAAGGCATGGCATGATCGCCATATTAAGAAGAAAACTTTTAAGAGTAGAGACTTGGTTTCGCTATACGATAGTGTTATCGGGAAATCTAGTGTCCACTTGGAGTTGCTAGTCCCACTAATACTAGTAGCTATCTTAGAAACAAACAAACTAAAACTATTTTCATTTCCCTTTATGAGAAGTAGATAAGAGTGGAATGAAGGACACCAACCTCAGTCTTGCGCTTGGTTCCTTGCTCGATTCCTCTCCCTTCTGACAGATCCTTGCCGCTTCTCCTTCGTCTACCTAGCTTCAAAGAGCACCTGTGGAATCAAAGCAGCATAATACTATCGAAGAACAGAGATCTACAATCATAAACAATATAGGACTAGATGTATATTGACCACACAAATGCATATATCATCAAACATACAAGAATGTGGAGGAAAACTTGAATAGCTTTATTAATATCAAGAATAAGCAAAGAGGATTACAACCAATTGTTCTGACCCAGCATCATCCTCCAGCATGAAAGCCATTCTTTCACCTCATGAAAAGCTTAGATCACCCAACACTATTATATTCCAACAAGAAACCAATAGCACTTCCTTACAAGATACAAAATTCCAACCTCTGGATCTCTGGGATGAGGGATCCATATATAGATGATTGCAGGGGGGTGAGTCAGCTTCTGGGATTTTGATTAGTGTCCTGTCTTTGATAGTTCTTGATTCCACTTCGTGATTGATGATCTCTTATTCATCCCTGGGTGAATTCAGAGAGGCAAGTGTCACATGAGAAGTTTCTGGAAGATTCCATGATCATCCACCTCGCAAACTGTCTCTGCCATTTGTCCACTCTCACCCATCGCACCCCATAGAAGGGCTTTTCAGTATGCGTCGCACCTCCCATGTGCATTAGGTGGGATGCATCACACTTTGACCATGGAGCAAGTGAGATGGTCTAGTTTTGACCAGTTCTGAGCAGTTTTTCATGGAGAACTTCTGGGAGATGATGTAATCAACTGACCTTGTTCTTTTAGGGTATGGAACAACATTTTTAGTGACTTAGGAGCCCTTGGTTTATGGACATGTTTGATTGGGGTTGCAGGGCCCAAAAATGTCTATAACAGTTGCCCCCTAAAGCATGAGGTCGTTAATCTTTTGATATCGGGTGAAATGCTTTATCATGAGGATCTGAAGTTTTCCGAGTTGGAAGGCAACCTGTAATAAGATATCATGATCTAGCTAAGGTGGGCATTCCCATGCTCAACTTTATAAATTCATTTTCATGTACATAAGATAGACAACTATCTGTGCGGGAGACTGATGATTCTAATAGAGTCATCATCCTTTGATTCAGATGATCATCTGTGCAGCAACAATGTACATTTGATGTCTTTATTTTCCTGAATATATCGCAGCCCGGATGGATGAAACTAGATCCAGGGTCTTCAAACTCGTTCAATCTTCACTCGGAGTACAAGTCGATCCATGTGAAAGATGTTCTGGAGTCAAACATGGAAAGACATCGCCTGATTACCAGCGAATGATGTAAGTTGTTAACAAGCGCGAGAGGAATCACTGATAATGATGATGACCCTCAAGGCACTACAGTAAAATTCACATGGTGTGAATAAGGGACTTGGCGTCAAACACTGCCAAAATCTTTCGGTCGAAGGCCATTAATGTAAACCTGTCGCCGGAAGAGAGAAACTTGCCATTGAGGCATGCAAGCTTCAAAGTACTGAAAGGGTTGTTCCTAAGTCGACTTCTTGGATAATGAGCTGATGTCAACAAGAAGCGACCTACCATAGGAGGGACTTAATGAATCCCACGTCTACGACATGGAATGGAGTAAATGATTTTGTAGGTGAAAATGATCTGATGATACAAGGTTCAAGGTGGCGGTCATGAAAGAATGGAGCGTGAATGTATTGCAGCGGATGAGACATAGGTGAATTCTCTGAGCGACTTCTCTTGGACATACTAGCAACACTGACATGGATTGGTAGCGTTAACCCCAAATATGGATGGTGTGATGGACCAATGGTGATATGACCAGTGAACGAAACAACCCAACTCGACTCCGATGCGGAGTGAAAGTGTCATGTTCCAGAGCGACTTGCTACCAATAAAGTTTCTTCAAGTTTTCTTCCCAATTTTTCCCCAGTCATTGCTGACCAGTACCTCTTTATTTTTGTCAAGCTTTAGGAGGATAACATATGCTTGTTCTATAATTTGCCCTTCGGGCAAACCCGTCGCTATATTTTAACGAGCCTAGCAACAGTGAAACTCGTTCTTGTCTGTATGGACAAGTTTGTCGCTATTCGGTTTTAACAAGTTTAACGACAAATATAAGTCGGTCCTTTTCAATTTTAGAGATTCTGAAAGGGACGTAAAGGAAAATCCAATAATCCTTTTTCGTCATGTAATCCGTTAAGTCTGAAAAAGTATAAAATAATACAAAAGGGATGAATTTTCGGAAATTTTAACGAGCTGAACAAAACAAGCGCTCGATATTTTTGTGTAATAATCCCTCAGGTCCAAAAAGATTAAAATCTAGAAGAGGGATAGCACTTCGGGTCGCTTTAACGAGCTGGAGAGGCCACTCGCTCAGAAATATTTTCATGTTTTACGAGTTAGGTGAAAAGAGCTTAAAGGAGACTCGGTTTTTAGGAACGAGTGATAATTTCAAGTAGCAGCTGATTCCAAGTAAGGTTTGGAATTTTCCAATCATGGAAGTGTCACAAGGATGGCTAACAGGATCAATCATCGCAATTGTTCCTCAAAAGGGGTAAAAAATCAAATAAGGTGAATGATTGGCTAAAACAGAGTGGAGGTGATGATGAGAACACGACCAGGTCTCAAAAGCTGATGATAATGCATTCACAATGGTTATTTATCGGAAATTGCTTCATTTTTTAATGAGCTTAAACTCCAGGGGAACGTTTTCTCATTGCTTATGTTTAATTTTTAACAATCTTGAAATCCACATAAAAATTGCTCGTTCCAGTCGTATAATAAGGATATCTCATCTAAGATGCCATTTTTTATGGAGCTTGTACCTTTCAAAGCTTTGCCCTGGATCCTTTCTTTATGCAAGTTAGGAACGACCAATCCTACAAGTTTAAAGGGTTAAGAAACTACAAACTATGAAAATAAATGGTCGCTCTTCGCTTTCATGCAAAAAGGTTTGCATGCCCCCAGGTATAGCGAAAAATTTCCAGGCTACCATATGAAAGCTCTCCATCCACGTTGTAGACAAAATGCTTCCTTGGTGATGTCTACCGAAATAGACAAAGGTGAGTGGTGCAGTCGCCTCCACTCACATAACTTTGACGAGGGAATCTTATTCCAGCATAATCCCATTTTCCTAAATGGATGGGTGTGTCAGACTAGTCATATATCCTCCGGGGAAACCTACCCTATATCCAAGGTTTTCCTGCCGAAACAGACCAGGGTGCATGCCCCCTGGGTTTCAGTCATGTCCTCCCAAATCACTCGCGCTCTTCAGGTGGACGGATTGGAGATTGATGAGACATTCCTTGTGTGAAAAGACCATTTAGGGATGGTATTTGACTATTAGCTATGTGTGAGCCAGGAAACGATAGTTGGTCTACGAGCTTGACCACTCTGCCTTCATGTGGAAAACTCATTACTCTAAAGAGTGAGGAGACAATGGCTCCCATGCTATAAATATAGTTGCGTCCAAGGAGTAGATTATAATATAGAGGTCCTCAGACTAACATTACGTTCATGTACATGGTTTTCCTTCTCAACGTTATGGGCACATTGGGAAGGATCCCTAACGGTCGACTGGTTCCTTTGTCGAAGCCTGTCAGATTTCTCATCTCAGGCAGAAGCGATGGTGAACCAAGCGCTTCCCAAGCAATTGAGGAAAGGATACCCACAGAATCCCCTTCATCTATGATGGTACAAACCATGATCATTTTGTAAGCTTGTACAATGATTCAGAATGGTACATTGGTCGGTACCCGGGGTCTACCTAGTAGATTCCAATCGAAAGAAACGACTAGGTTGCTTGGAGGTGGGACCGAATAGACAACCGGATATGACTCTGACGAACTTCCTTCCTACGCTAAAGGAATGGGTAGACTGCCCCCATGTTCATCAGAGTCTGTGTTTACAAAGAGAATTTGGACGGTGTCGTTCTCATTCTCTTCAGTGATTATGTCATCTGAAGATGGACCTTCCGAAGACAAGACCGGGTCAACTGCCGCCTCAACCTTTTGACTTTCGTCTGGTATGGGTTTAGCGGGTTTATCTTCAATGACAGATGCTCGGACTGACCACAATGGCGTGTCAGTCAGATTTTCAACCAGTGACGAACTCGGCAAGAGTTTCTTATATCCAGGAAGAAGCCGTAACGATGAAGCCGGACGGTCATCCAAAACTCTTTTAGCTTCGTCTAGGAAGGGACAACGGTGGACGGCATGATCGCCTTCACACAGTTTACAAGGAAATTTACATTTCCATTTTTGTCCAAATGCTTCGCTTTCACTAGTTGATGGTGTACTTTTAACATGGTCTTCAGAGGTTGATGACACCGGGTTGTGCAAACGAGGAGACCAGTCCCTTCAGATCTGAGGGATGTAGGGACAATCTCGGTGGTAGTGGTCTCTTTTGCAAATGACACACAGAGATTTAGGCTTAGATGGTGCAGTGTGTGGATTTTCACTAGACGACGCTTGGTTACCCCTTTTTTCCTTTGGCTCCTTCCTCTTCTTCTTTTTCTTCTCCTTCCCATTATTCTCCTTCTTAGTTACTTGATTTTGGGCCTTACAGACTTTATCAAGCGAAGTGGAAGGAGGAGAGGGAGAATCAGATGAAGTAGAAGGTTGGGTGGTAACTTTAGTATCATCCAATTGCTAACTTGATTTTTCAGGAATCACGGTGTTCTGAATGACGGAGGTCGAGAAGATCCATATTGGCAAGCCAATCGTCAATCTTGGAAGTGACAATGTGGCCATATGAGGTGCACCAACATCTCCCCAAGAGGAGAAAGGACTAGGATTTCCTCCAAGGGGAACTCCTTGGTTGGTGGACTCCATTTTCCTCAACCTAAGACCAACGCGGGAATGGTGATATTATTCTGATTAAAATAAATTTTAGATGCTTTGACACAACTTGTTTTTTCAGTTTTTAAGAGTCAAGAAAAAACAAAAGATGACTCTATTTGCCTTCGATTTTTAATGAGTCTGAAGTGACAAGTGCTCAGATGGACCTTTTCATTTAAGGAGTTTGAAAAGGAACGAAAGAGACTAATTCGGAAATCTAGATAGAGGGATTACCAAACCAAACGCAAAACTGCAGAATACTTTTTACGGTACGGCAGTCAATCTTCCCGAATGTTGTGTTTAGTGCATTGTGATCGATAGGGCGGCAGACACGGCTTCCTATGGATAAAGGATATAGCCTATTGTGGTCTCCAAATATATACTCGACGGTACATGGGAGAACAAGTCCGTACTGGCACTTGTGGTCTCAAAGAGGAGGAATCACCCAACCAACAGTGAAAGAAACAGTTACCAGGCTTTACGACGCCGGAATATGTCTCTAGCCTAGACTTCTAGATGTTGTGCGTTAAGTTCCAAAGCAGTTTTAGGTTCATTAAATTTATTTTACAATTGATATTTCTTAAGAGATTTTCCTTTCAGGTTCACCGTGTGATGTAGATGTACAATTCCTAAAATGCAATCTAAGATGATAAACAATCGTTTAATCTTCTTTTTGCAATGAAAATCCTAGCTACTAAAGAAAGAGAGATGATATTCTTTCAACATAGAGCAGAGAGCACACACTAGATGCACTGTCCTAAATCAAACCAACAAGCAGTCTAAATGCAAATGCACATGCATGTATTTGTTTTCAGCTTTCTTAATGTGTGAATGACAAGAAGAATGCTAAGTACAAATCTGAATTATCTTTTCAAAGCGACAATACTAACAAATTTCTCTTCAAAAACGAAAAGAAGATAATGACAAAAATTTACTATTTTGAATTGAAAACTGCTTTCGACACTTGAAAATATACTAATTCAAATCAAATACAAGAGTAACTTTATAATCGACCATCAAGAACAATAGAATTCTCTTCTTTGACTGAAAACAACACTTGCGACACTTTCAAATCAAAAGACGACAGTTCGACTATGCTACTACTTTGTAAAAGAGAACTGAAAATGGTGGAAAATACATAAAAACATTCACAGTTCTTTGCACAGTGGAGGCGGAATGATGGAAAGGAAGGGAGTTTCCATAGTGGTATACTGATCACAAACAAAAAAACTCCTGAATAGAGCTAAAGAGAGTGAACACAGAAACCAAAATCTAAGAGCAGAAGAGGTCTTGTCTGATCAGCGCACCTGTAACACAGGGAAAGTGCGATGCAGTGCACCTACAGCACATGGGAAGTGTGATGCATCCAGATCCCCAAGAGTAAAAGGTGCGATGGTCCACAGAAGAGACTTCAACTGGGTTCCAGGTCACAGTTTGCAGCTCAGTTCAAGGATTTAGGCCGGGCAAGTGATGTACAGTAAACAAAAATCACAAGGGCTGATATAATGAGGTTACTAGAGCCACCACTAGGGCAATTAGAAAGTTTGCAAATCGATTGTTCAGTTTATAAACAAAACCTGGAGATAGACTGAAGCAACATTGATATACTTTGCACTTGCATAGAAAATGTAGTTCGAAGGCTAGCTAGCTTGACTTTAGGCTTCGTCTGTAAGTTTATAAAACAAACAAATATAGACAAACAAACAATCTATTCGCTCCCCAATGGAGTCACCATTTTGTTATTGGGAAATCTAGTGTCCAGTCGGAGCTGCTAGTCCCACTAAGACTGGTAGCTATCTTAGAAACAAACAAACTAAAACTATTTTTGTTTCCCTTTATGAGAAGTAGATAAGAGTGGAATGAAGGACACCAACCTCAGTCTTGTGCTTGGTTCCTTGCTCGATTTCTCTCCCTTCTGACAGATCCTTGCCGCTTCTCCGTCGTCTACCCAGCTTCAAAGAGTACCTGTGGAATCAAGGCAGCATAATACTATCGAAGAACAGAGATCTACAATCATAAACAATATAGGACCAGATGTATATTGACCACACAAATGCATATATCATCAAACATACAAGAATGTGGAGGAAAACTTGAATAGATTTATTAATATCAAGAATAAGCAAAGAGGATTACAACCAATTGTTCTGACCCAGCATCACCCTCCAGCATGAAAGCCCTTCTTTCACCTCATGAAAATCTTAGATCACCCAACACTATGATATTCCAACAAGAAACCAACAACACTTCCTTACAAGATACAAAATTCCAGCCTTTGGATCTCTGGGATGAGGGATCCATATATAGATGATTGCAGGGGGGTGAGTCAACTTCTAGGATTTTGATTAGTGTCCTCTCTCTGATAGTTCTTGATTCCACTTGGAGATTGATGATCTCTTACTCATCCCTGGGCGAATTCAGAGAGGCAAGTGTCACAGGAGAAGTTTCTGGAAGATTCCATGATCATCCACCTCACAAATTGTCTCTGCCATTTGTCCACTCTCACCCATCGCACCCCATAGAAGGGCTTTTCAGTATGCATCACACCTCCCGTGTGCATTAGGTGGGATGCATCGCACTTTGACCATGGAGCAAGTGAGATGGTCTAGTTTTGACTAGTTTTGAGCAGTTTTTCATGGAGAACTTCTGGGAGATGATGTAATCAGCTGACCTTGTTCTTTTAGGGTATGGAACAACACTTTTAGGGACTTAGGAGCCCTTGGTTTATGGACATGTTTGATTGGGGTTGCAGTGCCCAAAAATGACTATAACAGATAATAAGTTCATGCATTTTCCTGGTAAGTTTAAGATGCATTGACTAGGCCCATATGTTATTAGGGATATCTAGGATGCTGGTGCATTTCAGCTCACAAAGCTAAATGGAGAAGTAATTATTAGACGAGTAAATGGGAGTAGGTTGAAACTTACAGATACAACTTTGTCTCTGGGACTGCGCGATGGCTATATGGAGGGAGGATAGTCTTAGTGCTACAGGTAGTTGGAAGGAAGCATGGGACTTTAAAGTACTTTTCCAATGAAGGATCTTCTTCAAGAAGGAGAGTTGCATGGCATTCAGGAGGATGGTGTAGGTGGAGATAGTTACGACGAAGAGGGGGTAGCTGCACTATAGGGAGGGCTTTGATAAAGTTCGTCAAGAATATGACTATTGGGGATGATGTGCCAGGTGTTGTTACAAGGAGCAGGGGGAAAACATTTAAGAGGCATATCTAGGAAAATCTGCTGCCAAATCCAAATTTATGAGGAAGATCTGGAGGTAATTGAGTGGTTTTAATTTGAAAAAGGCTATAAGTATGGCATCTAGCTTCACATTCAGACACTATTTTTGTTGAGAATTCATTGTGAGATTTTGTGCCTAAGTGTGAGCTTAGCTTTTTGCTGCATGTATGGTTGCAGTTGGAAGAAGCTTGAGAAGGAGTTTGTGAGTCAAGGGCTAGAATCCATTATGATTTCCTCCTAGACATCATATACTACTGCACCTAGATCACCAAGAACTAAGCCCACTACCACATCATCATCGACCAAGAAGCAAAAGAAGCCCCAAAGGACCCCAATTAGACAATCAATGAGGAAAATCCCCGCAAAACTATGGAGTAAGGAGAAAATGGCTCCACAGAAAAACCAATGGAGCCGTAAGATCTGGATGTGGAGGAATTAGTCGATGGATTTGTGGATATAAGCGCAGACGAGGTGGAACCAATCTCCAAGTTTCCACCTTATATTTCACCAAGGAAACCAACTATGAAGGTGACGAAGGACCCAGATTCCATCAAATAGATGATATTTACACCCCTATTAGCAAAGGAAGTGCCAATTGAGGGGGAGTTGTTAGCCAAGGTGCCGAACCTATGCATGGAGGACTGGGATTTAAATGATCGCAACAAGTATCCCTAATTTGAGCCCAACAAGTACCTCCAATATGTGTGTTATGAAGAAGCTAGAGTGACTAGGGTTGAACCAATGAAGTGCATAGTGGAGATTTAGCACACTGGGTTGTTGAATATGATGTATGTTCCAAATTTCGGGTGAAGCAACATAAACACAATTTGTGTGCACCAATTGTTGGCACTAGTACACGATGAGAACCTATGGCTTGGAGAGCTAATTCCAATTAACGACATGTTAATCCAAAGAATTACCATAATGCCTCATCAAGGAGCGAACCCCAATGACACATTTGTTGGGAAATATCAAGAGAAGAAGTTGGTTGATAAAATGAAGAATGACTATGGAATCATCAATAATTCCCAGGGCTATGCTATTCTCTCTATTAACGATGAAGCTGTGTGTTTTTCCGCATCCATTTTGGCTAGAAAAATCATGAGGAAGTGTTATGCAGACGAAGTACGGCCCCCATTGTATCATTGGCTACGTAGTGCAACAAGGGGGTTCAGTTTAATTGATTCAAGACATCTGTCAGGAGTTTTTGGATGACTTTCATGAACCACAAGAAGAAGGGAGGTCATTCCATTACGTGTGGTTATTACTCTTAGTCACGTTGGTAGCATGGCAGACATCAAAGGATTCACAGTTCCCTAATGTGGAACCTAATGTGTGTGAGGCTGCCAAGTTTTCCTCACTACGAGCCTCTAAGAAATCGGCCCAGGTTATAGAGAATAAAATATTTTGGGTTCTCTTTGATATGGACCTGCGCATAGTCATCAACCAACGTCTGAGGTTGTCTCCTGCATTATTTCAAGAGTTTGGCAACGTTGTTGATTTTAAAGCATATTTTCACAGTGTCTCTATCTGTGCGAAGAAAAAGTCGAAGAAGGTATGCCATCAGCTACCATACTTAGTGTCTAAATATGTTATCTTGGTGGTCATTAGTAAGTGGTAGAGTTATTATCTTACCCAAAAAACTATAAAAGTGACCGAGAAAGCAGGCAAAAGTGCACAGGTTGAAAAATCAGCAGCTAAGAAGGATACTAAGAAAGCACTTTCAACAGTCACCATTGACCTCGAGGGAAAGACTACTGATCCCGCATTTGTGTGGGAGACTAGCAAAGGGGAATAGGGTGGTGGAGACCCTGATGTAGACACAGAAGTCGTGCATTTTTCCACATCCATTTTGGCTGGAAAAGTCATGAGGAAGTGTTAGGTGGACGAAGTACCAGCCCCCGTTGTGTCATTGGCTACGTAGTGTAGCAAGGGGGTTCAATTTAATTGAGTTGGGTACCTCTATCAGGAGATTTTTGGATGACTTTCGTGAAGCACAAGAAGAAGAGAGGTCATTCTATTATGTGTGGTTATTACTCTTAGTCACGTTGGTAGCATGGCGAACATTGGATGATTCACATTTCCCTAATATGGAACCTAATGTGTGTAAGACTACAAATTTTTCCTCACTATGGGCCTCTAAGGAATCGACCCAGGTTATGGAGAATAAAATATTTGGGTTCTCTTTGATATGGACTTGTGCACAGTCATCAACCAATGACTAAGGTTGTCACCTGCATTATTTCAAGAGTTTGGCGACGTAGGTGATTTTAAAGTAGATTTTCACAGTGTCTCTATTCGCGCGAAGACAAATTCAGAGAAGGTATGGCATCGGCTACCATACTTAGTGTATGAAGATGACATCTTGGCAGTCACTAGTAAGTGGCAGAGTCACTGTCTTACCCAAAAAACTATAAGACCAAGAAATCAGGAACAAGTGCACAGGATGAAAAATCAGCAGCTAAGAAGGATATCGAGAAAGCACCTCTGACGGTCACCATTGAACTCGAGGGAAATACTACCGAGCCTGCATTCGAGCAGCAGACTAGTGGAGGGGAACAGGGTGATGGAGACCCTGATGTAGACATGAAGGACATTGATTCCCCATTTATAATCAAGAAACGGAAGAAGTAGAGTGTTGGCAATGCGTGGAAGAAGTAGAAGTTAGATAAATCTGCCAGTGTCGAAGCTTTGATCTTCACTGAGGGGAACTTTGATGAAATCAGTGACACTATCTACGTTGTGACAGAAGATGTGTGGGGGAACATCAAGGATCAATACAGGTTAGGTTTGACAAAGGTCCAGCAGGGCCTTAAAGAATTGCAGATGCAGACGAGCATGCTTCAAGCAAGCGTGGATCAGGCGAGCGGAAAGAAAGTGAGCGTGGTACCTTTAGTCAAGCTTACCATAGACCTTCGAGTATTCCATTTTCTAGAATGATCACTACACATCAAAGCTGCAGAGGAAAGGGAATGTGTCTAACACTTACAGAATCTAAGTCTAAATCTTGTGGTGCCCCCCCTTCAGACATTGCATGAGCTTCATAGGGCATCACAGATGAACTCAAAATATAGGAGCAGTGAGATTTGTTGGTCATCAATGGAGTTAAACTCAATAACCAATAGATGTTGAAGGAAAATTATAAAGTGATGCAGGATCACAAGGAGGTAGTTGCGCATAGCCAATAGCTAGAAGAGGCCATCACGAAAGCATGTAGTGAGCTTCTAGAGCTCCATATCAGCGCCGAGGCAACTTCAATAGAAAATATTTAGAAACTGGTAGTAACAGTTAGAGAATCAAAGGAATAGGTCGTTAAGGTTCACTTTGAACTATAGATGCAAATTACAGAGCTTCAGATGAAGTTGTAGCCTACAACGCCACCGGAAGTTTGCGACGAGCACCAAGATGCCATCAAAACTGCTAAGGTTCAGATCGAGACTACAGTCAAGGATTGTCGTCAAGTCTTTGAAGATACAATGGAGGTATGGGCCTCACTACAGGAAGACCCTGGTGGGCTCCAGTATTGTAGCAATAATGCTACAACTCCTGGATCTTCCTTCTTTAATTTTATCAACCCGGTAGTTCGTAACAAACTTGGAAGCAACGGTGCTGTATGCACAAGTACTAGCTCTTGCCGCAGCTGTCACTTGGTCAGCTGGCACAAGTCCGCTAGGGGCTCAAGCCAACTTCTATGAGCTCTTAGAAGAATATTTTTAACTGATGGACGAAAGCTAACTCAAAGGAAGCTAATCTACTTGCAGAAAGGAACTGAAAGCCAACAAGAAACGCAAACCCTAGCAAACCCTAATTCTACCAGCTAGTCCTACTGATGCAAAGATGGGAATGCAAACTACTGAAAGAGATGCCATTACTTCTATGAAGGTGAGATGCATGTGTCTAGACTACTTCTACCTGAAGAAAACATCTTTTTGTATTTTTGAATAAGTTATTTAGAATTATCATGAATGTGCTTGTAACTGGCTTTTTACTGTGCAGAGGCGGATCACGGAGAAGAAATGCTTGGAAGAGGTCGGGAAGGTTCAGAGAGGGTCTAAGGAGTCCCTACCATCAGAGAGTTTCACAAAGTTTGGCTGCCAAGAAACCGCGTTTATGAGCTTCTACAGGAAGTCTGCAGGGGTTCTACAGGATGTTTCAGAAGTTCTACAGGATGTTCAGTAATTCCTACAGGATGTTCTACGATTGGATTTTGGACGATGGGTGAGTGGAAGAGGCTGCATGGATGGATAGGGAGGTAGGAGAGGGGTTTGTAATTACTTAGTGACAGAGAGATGAGGTGATGAGAGGGTGTGTAAAGCTAGTTTGTCTTAAAGAGGGCAGAGGGAATGGAAGGCCAAAAAGGTAGGATGACGTGGGCAGTAGAGTAGTTGTGAGATGAGGGGTCTAATTTGGAGATGAGAAGTTGGCCTGGACGAAGCTTAGAAGGACGAGAGAGTGATGGAGTTGCACTGCACAGTGTAAACTGAACCAAATCATCCACGTCCTGCACATAATCAAAATATTCCTAATCTATCCTAACTGTTTAATGAAACCAATGAACAACAACGTTATTTCTAAAGAGAACCATGTATGGTACTGAAGCAAAGAAACATTCCAAGAGGTCTGAGCACATGGATAACTTCTACAAATGAAAATATTGCACCAAAGATTGCATGAGTACGCAAACCAATGTTTTTGGTGGGTAGCACTGTCTGCAATTCTAGCCCCTAGAAAGAGGTGAAAATGAGAGTGCAGGCAACCCTTTTCTGGAACTTTTATCAATCCTAATCTCTTTACTCTATTCTAAACATCTTAAGCAACTCTATCTTCTAACAATGACCTACTTAACCACACCACGAAATCTAACTCAACAAACTGCGTTTCAAATGCATGTAAAGAAAACCATATTGTTGAAAGGAAGGATATCAATACAAAAGAAGGAGGCCCTAGGCTCTCAGGTTGGGCCCAACCCCGAGAGCTATGGCTCCTTTAGAAAATCAGAGCTGAGATCAAATCTGACTGCTTCTCATTAAAAAATAATAATCATAAGTCAAGAAGTATGCCAATGATGGCTACAAAAGAGCAAAAATAGAGTTGGCATCTCGTAGTGCAGAATGTGCAACAGTTTTCCAAAAGTCCTTTTCGAAGGCTGAAGCCTTATCATTTATACATCACGAGGCCCCAAGCTGGCCTCCTAAATCTATGGGACTTGGCTGACCAAACTGGGAGTGAACAGCGGCTTCCACAAAATCCGTTTGGCTGCCTTCTAGATCCGGTTGTGGTGGCTTTTGGAGCTCGGAGTTGGGGGTGAAGATCCCGAGGAAGGCTATTTAATGCCACGGACAACCCTCCTACGAATCCTCAACCCCATCTTGGCTGTTTCGTAGCCCTTATCTGCTCGGTTTTGCTCCAACATGTGTCAAAAAACCTGAAATGAGCACGTGTTAGCCACCTAGGAATAGTGACTGCCCTTATTCGTATAAATGACATAAACATACTAGAAAATGATGCATAAGTTATGAAAAATGAAGGATTGAGCAAGGGTAGTTAGGCCAAATGAGCCCAAAATGTTACCAAATTTGGGGTTCATCAGACCCACATGTTCATAATATTGAATCTGAGATCAGAGACAAGAAGCTACAGTTCGATGAGCTGAAATCCACAATGCAGACCTTAGCACCTATGCAACAGTTCACCCATCTCTAGGAAGAGAAGAACCAGATAGATGAGTTGCGGAGAAATGCATAGATCATTTCTGCATGGATGTAGCCTTGGGCAGATGAGGCCCTTTAAATTTCCCAAGACTTAGAAAGAAAACTGAAAGAATGCAACAAATGCAAAGGACAATCAGCCTCGCTGTAGAGGGGCAGATGAGAGAGAAGCTCATGGATGAAGTACAGAAGGTCGCAGAACAATACACAACAATGCTCAATCCATTGCAGACTACTTACAAGGGTCTTAAAACAAAAATTGAGGATGTACCAGATGAGTGACTCATGGACAAGTTACATCTTTGTGTTGGGGGCTTGTTGAGTAGGGGTTGCCTAGGTCTAATTTTTGTCCAAAATATGTAAAGTCTCCGCATTTTAGGGAGCGGAGCATGACTAGCACAACTTTCTAGGAGTCTAAGGGGATTTAGGGTGGGCCAAAGCTCCTTTTTTTGTAAAGGGATGGGATTAATTAAAGTATTTTGAGATCCTTCCATGGTTTGCGGACCATGGTATTGTAAGGCTAGAGGCATATATAAAGGGATGATTTTGCAAGTCTAAGACAAGATATAATGAATTGATGAAACTCTTGTGAGTTTGTCTTGTAATACCTTTCTGTAGTCAGGTGAAGGGAAAGGCTCCTGTAGATGTGTGCATGGATACCTTGGTAAGTCTGCAATTGAGTGTGCAGGCCCCTACAGCTCTGTGCATAGGGTCAAAAAGATTGTATTTGAAAAGACTTAACTAATAAAAAAGAGTTTTGAGACATATATGTGTAATTTCTATATGTTCTCATAGTTTGTACGTTTTTACCTATTTATGGTTCATTTTATATATATCTTTTGTAATTGCATTGCAAAGGTTCAGACATTGTTTTATATGATGAATAATGCATGTTAGTCTAGTTTCATGTAGTTCACTAATCTGTTAAAGTAGAAAACACTTTATGATTGTAAGAATAAGGTTAAGAGTTCGCGAAGGTTAGATTAAGCCCTAAACTATTTGGAACCTTACAACCACACTGCATATATCCTCCTGATGAAAAAACCTAGTTCTAGCATCCCCCAATATCTCCTCGGGTTAGACTGTTGTATGTGAAAGCAGATCATTATCAAAAGGGCTGGTGGTATAGGGTTTTGTTGGTTAGCGCAACTAACTCTAAACTTGGGTCTAAGCCCCTAACGTCAACACCCATATTGGGAGAGACTTTGGTATTATTTGGTGCATTAGGAGATTAGAAGAAACACTAGAGATGGTGTCACATCCAAAACTAATGAGGAAGAAATCTTTTCTTTATCAGGAAAAGGAAAGAAATCCAAGGGAAATAATGCCTAAGGAAAGGAAAAATTCATCTAGAATCATGGCAACAAGAAAGACATCAGTAAAATTAAAATTTTCACTACCATGAGTACGGACACTATGCAACCAAGTGTCTACATAAGGAATCTAGTAATCAGACTGCAGGAGCAACAGGAGGAAACATTCTCACATTAATAATCAAGTTTTATTCCACCCTCATTTCTTGAATGGAAAGCACAGTAAGAGTGAATGAGTGGTACCTAGACTCTCATGCTTCATATCATATGACAGGAAATACAAATTTCTTCAGTAGCCTAGAGGAGAAGGACATACAATTACCCATAGAGCTTGGAGATGATCGGAGATATAGTACCAAATGGATTGGCACTATCACCTTTAAGAGGGAGTCAGGGTCCCATATTCACGTAAAGAATGTAATGTATGTGTTGGAATAGTGGGTCCTGACCCAGGTTCAAAGTTAGTTGTGCCAAACAAATCCCTACACTACTGGCCCTTTCGTCATCAATCCGTTGAGCGCGGACTAAAGTTTCACCCGAAGCAGTATGGGGGGATGCTGGAACCAAGTCTCTGCACCCAGAGATTAGCGTGATGTTGTTTTGTTCCCTAAATATTCCTTCATGCAAATTGATAAGCCTTTATGGCTTATCAATGTAACTTCCTTTAATCAACCTCTAGACCTCTGTGAAGGTCTACGACTAGCTTTCGCGGACCCTGAATAGGTAAATTAACTACTTACACGCATCAAAGATTACTCTTAACCCAATATTTGCTCAGATCTTCTTAAGTGTTTGATAACTTTAACCTACAACGATATAATATTCGTGTAAACCATTAATGTCATTGCGTTCACATAACAATATAGATCCAATAAAGTCACGCATTAATACAACATTATTTCTTAAACCCATCATTCATCACAACATAAAGCGCATTCATACATAACAGAAGTAAATAGGTAAAACAGAGGAATTTATATAATAATCTTCTTTATTAATATTCAATTCATCTTACAGAATGAAGACTTCCCTATGCAATCAGCTACAGGGGTCTGCGCACTCAGCTACAGACTCTACTCTAGGCATCTACACACACAGCTACAGAACCTTTTCCTCCTCTAAGACTTCTACGATCTTCCTTATATTGACCCATTACATTCGTCTTCATCTTCAATAATCTTTCCTTAGACTCTGTAAGGCACACCTATTTATACAATCCTATGTTCCGCAGACCATGGGTAGATCTTCAAAAATCCGACCTAACTTACCTAACGAAGGGTAAAACACTTTTTGAGTCTTTAACTATCTACGCACTCTGTGACCACAATTTGCAAAGACTTTACATTCCTTTACATAAAACTTGGGTTTTTGCCCCAAAATTGACCCAGCGGACCCCATCTCAATATGCCCCCAACATAAAGATCATGACTCAACCTCGAGTCAATTGGCTAGCACAGAGATCTTTCTATGAAGATCCCCCAACTCCACTTGTGCAACTGCTACTTCGGTCGCGCTCTGCGTGGCTACCTGCTTGATATGTTCTACCAGCTACTCTGTGGTTGGTCCTGCATTGTCTTGCTTAATCTTCTGTTGCGTACTCTGCAAGTTCACCATTTTTTCCCGAATATTGGCAGAGACTATGTAGGCCTCATCCAACCAAGGCCCCAATCTGGCCTTAAGGGATACCTCTTTCTTCTGTGTTGCTTCTAGCTGCGTAAGCAGTTGCTTAGCCTCCTGCAACTTGGCGAGGGGTTGTGCTCTACCAATGGTGCGCGTCGTCGCCCTCGCTTCATCGTATTGCTGTTGGAGCTCACGAACATCTATATTTAATACCTGAAGGATGGGATATTCTTGTAGGTTAGTCACTACCTCCATGGCTTGTTCGAACAGCGTGGTGTAGTGCACCACAGCGGAATCTACTGTAGCAACTCCATCCTTGACAACGGCTTCATGTTGTTCCCTTACCTCTAGCGGGGTTGAAGGCTATGACTTCAGCTCTAGTTCTGTTATCTTCATGTTCAGCTCGAACTGAACTCTGGCCACCTCTACCTTGGCATCTTGCATGCCTGCAACAAGCTTTCTGATCTTTGCCTCCAGTGGTGCCTCCTCAGGGATATGAAATTCTAGCATCGTCGGACATGCTTCTGCCACCACTTGAATTGTATTCTTTGCTTCCAGAGCCTCCATATTTTCGGCGAACATCTGCTCGTTGTTCACTCGATACTCGCTTATGAGGGTAAGCGTGTGTTGCTCCTGTGCTCTTAACTCCACTGTCACACCTAAGTGTAGTGTGTGAAGGTACTCATTAGGGAGCGCAGCCAAGTTGAGGCTGATTTTCTTCTGAGAACTTACAACGACCTTGTCATCGGCCACCTCCGCACTCAAGGATCCTTGTAGTAATACGACTACTTAGAGATCCAATGATCTAACCATCTCTACTGTGTGATTGGTCCTAGGTGCCAAAATTGTCTGTGCGGCGCTTACCTGCCCTACTCCCACTTGGATCCTACTCATCAAAATCTGCAGCTCGCACAGATCCTTCTGAATGGTAGTTAGTGCTCGTTGTTGTCATTGTTCAAACTGCTAGAGCAGTTCCACTGTAGTGTCCCACACCTTATCTCCAATCTCGTTAAGGTCACATTTTATTAGAGTGATTGGATCTAGCAATGTCCTTGATGCTTTTGGTTTCTTCCAGGGCCCTCCCTTTTGTTGATCCCTATACCATTTTATTCGAAAGGGAGTGCTATGTACCTCTTGACCGCCACTGCCTTGCTCTGACTGCTCCTCTTCCTCTATTCGACGAGAATGGGACCTACCACTCCGCTCAAATTCGCGCTCTTATTGTTCGGCCTGCTACTTTGCGATGCACTTCTATTCCACCCTAGCCTTCTCCTCGGCCTCTTTTCTATGCTTCTCGACCAATTGCTGGACCTTCTGCTTTGTTGCTTCCTTCATTTTCTTCTCCATGAATTTGTTGGTGCCCGCAGCCAGATCAGATGGAGTATGCCAATCTGTCGGCCAACATTTGATAGTTTCTTGGATAACGTCATCTATGGCCATGTAAGGCAGATCAAACCATTTTTGTTGCAAATCCTTTTGCTCCCTGATGTACACAAGGTGGAAGTCTGCTTTAAACTCCACGTATCCCGATAATTGTTCAAAGACAGTTGGTGACAACCATGGCTTCTGGTTGATGGCCATGCACAAGCTCGCCTCCATCAGCACCCAAAAGACTTTGGTCTCTATGACGTGTGTGATGTCCTTTGTTTCTAAGAGGGATGCAAATTGTGCAGCCTCCGACAATCCATTGTCCATAGGAGGAAATTGAATGTCCTCCAGCAGATCCCAAGCGACGAGCACAATGGAGAGAAACAACCACGCATAGTAGAATTTTTTTCTCTCATCCTGAGCCTCACGACAGTTTGAAAGGAACTCATTACAGAGGTAGCATGACCAACTGAACTACACGCCCTCCGCGCACTGTACAACCAATGAAATTACTGGCACCAGAACCTCGTCAGCGCGACATTTTCACATGACCTTGCCAGCTAAAATATGTGTAGCAACTTGTATTGCAGGGTCGGTGATAGAGGTGATAGAGTGCCCATGTAGCTTCTTGACCATCTTGAACTTTTCCTTCATATTCTCTGAGAGGTCACACTCACTTGCTTTTCCGCCAAACTCCTTGGTTGGATTCAAACCTGAGTGTAGTAAAAGTGTGATCCGATGGATCAGCATATCAATAATTGGGATCGATGCGCTCAGCCACAAGCATCCATCATGCACTAGGGTTAGCAATTGCTTGATAACAATGAGTTTGATGTTGGAGCAATGTTAGTGGGGCACCCACAATAGGTTCAGCAACCCCTACTGATTCACTCCGCGAATCCACTCCACAGGCTCCAACACGGTGACACCGGATTCCTTGTAATATAATCTTTTCATATAGTTTTCCATTGCGAGGTGGGGGAACCTCTCATGGTCTGCCAGATCCCAGTCTTCTATTTTTAGATGGGGAATCCGCACCAAGCACGAATGTTAAAAAGTGATTCCCTTCGGTATTAGTGGCGTATGTAGGATCAATTTTCCTGCATCTAAGTCCTTAGGGACCTTCACTTTTCCCTTATGAAGATGGATATAATTTGGAAACTTAGAGATATGCTCCATGCCCTTGGCATCTATATCCTCTGTGCCCTCTTTAGCCTCCAAATCTACCACTTTCCCCTTATACTTCACTGATTTGTTTTCCTTCGTCTAGGCCTAGGTAGCAGAATGCTTCCTCAGTGACTTGCACACTGGCATCAGCCTCTTCTACTTGTCTTATTGGGCTTGGGGGCTTCTCTCACTAGCCTAGGCTTTGGCCTATGTGACCTTGGCACCATAGGCATAACAGCTAGAGCCTCGATGCTCACAACCTCTGGAGAAGCTCCCTTAGAGGCAAAAGTTCCTCTAGTGCTTGCCATTTCACATAGTCCTAACATCATGCTGAGAGTGAACTGATGGGTATCCTTAGGTAACCTGTCAAACACAGAGCTCACGACTAAATCTACAAAAACCTGTGGATTCATAAATAATGGACAGCACAGCGTAAAAATTCTAAGGACACAAAGTGTTCTTTGCTGGACAGCCATGCGTAATTTATAGGCGAATTCAAATTCAAATTTAACCATTTCCCCAAAACTCTGTCCATAAATGACGACTTCGTAGCAGATCTTCAAATATTTCAGCCTTAAATGCCACCCCCCCACTCCTCTTAACCATCTCCTAGTAGTAAAATCATGAACAATGACTGTAAAGGTCATTTTTTGGCTGTACTGAACAATACCTCCTTCTGTAGTGCAGCTCCCTTTGCACCTCTCCTAGTACTGTGACATCTCCCATTTTCACGTAGGCCCCCTGTCGAGTAGCCCTACAAACTAGGTAGTGTAGTTTATAGTCTCCACTCCCTTGGGATGCCTCGAGGGCTAAGACTATGCTACCATCATGTAGTCATTGGGCCGGATCCCTGATGTTGGGCTTAAATCAGCTACGATTTACCCTTCCCAAAAATGGATCTCCATTCAACTTTTCAAGATGAACTACGCCACCATTTGTGTTCTCTTTGATGACATATGGCCCCAGCTAGTGCATCTAAAAATTTTCCGAAAACTTATCCTACTTGCTATCATGTAATAAAACTAAGTCATTTACCTTGAAGGTGCGTAGTTTGATGTGTCAATCGTGCCAATATTTTTCACGTTCCTTTTGAACCTACTGATGGAATCCAGCCAGAAATCTATCTTCCTCGAGCTGCATTAGCTGCACGAGCCATTATTCTAAGGCTCTGCGGTCTTCCATTCTTATGAAAGCTGCTATGCGTAGACTAGGCACAATGTACTCCATAAGAATCACAACTTCTATGCCATAGACCAACCTAAAAGGTGTCTGATCAATAATATTTTTACAAGTAGTTCTATAAGCCCATAACACTGCTGGTATGCACACATCCCAATCATTCCGAAGCACATTGAAAACCTTTGTTTATGCATTCTCCAATATCTTATTAAAAGCCTCAACTGTTCCATTGGCTTGAGGATGATATGGCATACTCTTCTGATGGTAAACCTGGAACTCCTCTGTCAGTGCATTGATCATTTCATTAAGAAAATGCATACCTTGATCACTCATTAAAACCTTCGGACAACCAAACCTGGTCAACACATATTCAAACAAAAACTTTTCTGTTGTTTCCCCTGTATAGGCTTTCACAGGCTGTGCCTCCGCCCATCTGTTCAAACACTCAGTGGCGGTGATGATGTAGCGCACACCCGTTTTCTTACCTGGGGTTGAATCGGTCCTACAAAATCAATTGCCCATTTCTCAAATGGCTGCAATGACACCTGCGCATTCAGAGGTAGCTCATCCTTCCACGATGGCCTGCCCATCCTATGACATGCATCACATGCCTTACAATATGCTTTAGAGTCTTTATGCAGCGTCAACCACCACAACTTAGCTCGCAAAATCTGTTGCGTTGTTGCTTTCACTGCATAATGCCCTCCCACAGCTCCTGCATGAGCTTCAACGAGGATACTATTTCGCTCAAAATTAGGCACATAATGTCAACATATTTCATCCAATCCCATCTTATACAAATGGCCCGCAATGACCGAAATGTTTGTCATGTGCACCACCACTTCTTTCTTCTATTGTCTGGTGTATCCCTCTAGATCTGTCCCTATAGTCAGGAAGTGGATAATATCTGTGAAGTGATTATTTGCTATGTGCATCATGAAGTGTTGCGGGTCAGTAAGCCCTTTCTCTAAATTAGTAGGCTCCACTCCTGTTTCAATGTGTGACAGATGATCAGGTCTCGCGTTCAGCCTTCCTAGCTTCACAATTACCTCAAAATCATATTCTTGAAACAACAACAAATATCTGCATATTCCCCCCCCCCCCCCCCAACACAGCCTTATTAACTAAATTCTTCAATGCAGAATGGTTCATGTACATATTGAAATGTCTGCCCAACAGGTAATGTTGGGCATGGGATCCCCCTGAGGCATGATTTGGGGCTCAAAGCCTATGTTTTGACTGAATGATGTTGTAAAACCCCATGAATTGTAGGCGTGGAAGTATGTTAGAGTCATAGGGTTGTCTGCCCTAGTCTTGTAATGAAATGTCGACCTACCCATGGTCCGCGGACCATGGGATTGTATAAATAGAGCAAGGCTCTAAGTGTAAAAGATAACAAACTAGAGGATAGCGAAGAAGAAAAGACCAAGAGTCTAAGTGTCTAAGTGTGTCTTTGGGTCGTAGAGTAGGAGAAGGCTCTGTAGCTGAGTGCGCAAAGGCCTAGTTGTCCCTAGCTGAGTGTGCGAATCCCTGCAGCTGAGTGCACAGGGTGGAGTCGAGTCTGTAACCGAAGAAGAGAATAATAAAGAGAAGTTTTATCCAAATTTTGTGTATCTATTCTTGAGTTATTACATGTTTGATATCAATTGCAAATACACTATTTATTTACTATGCGCACTTGTATGAATGATTCATATTGCTAAGTATACTTTACACATGCAAGTAAGCTAATTTAATCAACTAACAGTGGAATGCTAGTAAGGACTTGGGTAATAACAACATTCGGGCCCCGAGTAGGGCTGCACGAAGGCAACATCTCAAGCTGTGAGGTACGAGTAAGTGTGCATAGTAACGTGTGCGTAGGATTGAATCGCGGACCACTTGAACTCATCAGACATCTCCAGGGTGCCGAAACCTAGTTCTAGCACCCTCCCATACTACTTCGAGTGAGACCTTAGTCTGCGATCCACGGGCTATTGCCGAAAGAGCCAGTAGTGTCGGGATTTGTTTGGCTAAATCCCCTCTGAACTTGGGTCAGGCCCTAACAAGCCAACAAATGGTTCCGTTGCTGGGACCGATATCTGAATAAGAGATGTCTGATGTCATGTCATTGGAATCCGACAAAGAAAGAAATTGCATAGTGGATGAACAAAAAGATTCACGAGTTAGCAGCGCAGGAAAATAGGAATCTACGAGTATTGAAGGAACATTGGTTAGAGCGCTACTTATATACTGAAATCCACGAAATTTTCTTTGCATCCTTCCCCTCTGAGTTGTATGAGTGGATCGCGAAGCTAGCAGATAGTCAGGGAAGGTGTAGGCTCGACAAACCCATTTTGTGGAATCTAGAGTTGGTGCGCATACTAGAAGCATCAGAAGATAAGATCGTGTGCATTGTGGACCATTGAATCGATCGAAGTATAGGAGGGTTTATCACCACATTCGCAGTAGACACGTCAGTAGCTACAATGAGGCAGAGCAACACTTCCTCAAAGGACTGCAAGGTAAGTACATTAAATCTTTGAACACTTGGATTAAAATGCTATTATGTGAAAAGCGGGTTGTGTGAATAAATTGAAGTTTGGGGCTACGCGAAGAGGGAGGATCTATAGAAACAAAGGTAGCGCAGAGATAGAAAATAGCCCCTTGATTTCGCCTCAGTGAGAAAGCAAGGAAGAGCTTGTGAAAGTTTCACAAAGAAGTGCGATCAGTCTGATAAGGTAGCATATTCCATGCATACCACCCCCACCTACACCACCACTAGTTTCACCATATTCACCCCCATCTCTACCCACACCACCTCCGCCACCACCACAGTTCAATATGGCGAATGCAATAAAGTTTCCAATGTTCAAAGTGGTAGGGAACGAAGATCTAGACCAATTTTGGTTCGTGGTAAAAGCTGCATGGGAAGCACAAGGAGTCACGGATGACAACATAAAGAAGGCAACGCTGGTAAGAATGTTGCAGGATCACACAATAACGTGGTACATTAAGCATTCTAATGACAATCCAAACGTAGTAATCACGAATATCCAAGCTGCACTAAACAGGAAATTTAGCAAGCCAAAATCGAAGACACAGTCGATTATTAGGTTAAGGAAATCTCGATGCTTCCAGGTGAGACCCCTTGGGAGCTGCATCAGAGACTGAAGGGTATGATTCATGAAGCCAACATGTCCTTGACGGATGGGCAGCACTGCGCATGGTTTGTAGGATCACTAACGCCACATCTAAGGATGGCATTGTCACAACAAAAGTTATCCACCTAGGCTAAAGATTTGGAGATTCCAATGGGACTGCATGAGACCCCAATACAAGATCCTAGGTTGGGAGTCCAACAAATCCACGCGCAACTGAAAAATTTGTGTCTGGAAATGCAGAGTTTGAAACCAGATAGGACAACTCACCCAGAGGTGCATGAGGAGGTATGGTGCATGAAATTCAAAGGCCAAGGACATGAAAAGGACAATTGTTCAGGCTTCACGAACTACCTAGCAGGAGGTGTGTTGACTTATTAGGGCCTGACCCAGGTTTGGAAGAATTATTAGCCAACCAAATCCCATGCTACCAGCTCTTTCAGGAATAGTCCGTGGAGCGCGGACTGAGGTCTCACTTGAGGTAGCAGGGGAGGGTGCTGGAACCAGGTTTTTGCACCCTTGGGATGTTGTGATGTGGTCTGGAAGGATTGCAAACCATTCCGCACACCTGCGCTACTCTGCATAGTTACCTATCCTTCGCATAGATCCACACCAGTTACTTCCCAAATGTTATTATTTATATGAATTTATTACATATCTGATCTTCTTCTTACATTCTTTAAGAAAACATTTAACAATAAAACCCAGTGCACGCATTCATAGTTCTTAGAGACAGTGCATAAATTTAGAACATAAGAAATAGATAGATTCAAGATAAAGCACACAATGATTCAGAAATTCTTATATTTATTTATCTTCTGTCAATACAACTAGATCCGCCCTGCACACTCAGCTGCAAGGGCCCACGCACATAGCTGTGGACCTTACCAGGCCTCTACGCACACAGCTACAGAGCCTCTATCTATCTACCAACACCCTTGACTCGGACTTACAGACGCAGAGAGAATTTTGCCTTCATAAACCCATAACATTCAAGATCAAAAAACAAAAAACTAACTTCTAACCTTAGAGCCTTGCTCTATTTATACATTCCCATGGCCCGCGGACCATGGGTAGGCGGACTCACTTTCTATTTTCTTACATTATTTTCAAGTGGAAAACCCTTTGACTTGACTCATTACAATTCATGCTCCGTGCACCTCGTGGAGCCTTTACCATACTATTAGCCAAAATTGTGTACTTTAAGCCCCAAAACTGTTACGCGGGGCCTCCGCTACCCAACAGGCCCCCAACAAAATCATTGTGACTCGTCCCGAGTCACTCGACTAGTGCGGAAATCTTCATGCAGAGGTCGTTCAGTAATTTATGTGCTTCGCTTACACTCGCCACAAAGTCTTCCGCCATTTGCTGTACACGTTCTACATGAGCCACCGATGTATCAATATCAGTTTCCATTTCTTGTCCGAGTTCATATACTTCCTGCATATGTGCTACCTTTCACTCAATGGTGGTGGAAACCGCGAATGCTTCATCAAGCCAAGGTTGGATGCATGCTTTAATCACTGCTTCTTTCTGCCACGTGGCGTCAACTTGTATCTTGAGAACCTGGGCCTCCCTCATCTTGGCCAAGAATTGCGTAATAGCAACCGTCTGCACAGTCCCCGTGATATTATCATAGGCTAGTTGTAACTCCCTTGCTTCTCTTTCCAACCGCTGTAAGGTTGGATCTTCTTGTAGTGAAGTGACCATACCAAGTGATTGATCCAACAAGTCGGTGCACTCCTACATGGCACATGCTGTTGTTTCCCGCCCAAACAGAATGATGCCTTTCCATTGCTCTGTGACCTCTGGTGGTGTAGAGGGATGTGATTTCAGTTTCATTTCTGTGATCTCCAAGCTAAGGGCCAATTGGATCTTCGTTGCTTCATCCTTTGCTTCACGGAACCCACCAGCCAACTTGTGGATTCGTATGGCGATAGGTAGATCTGCCGTAATCTCGAGCTCAGGGGCATGACAACACGCTTCCCCCACAATTTGCTCCAACTGCTAATTTTGTGCTACTACTTCATCATGTTGGAGGCTCAACTTCTCTATATTAATTCGCTGCTCACTGAGTACCTGTATCACACGTCCTTCCCTAGCATGGAGCTCCATCATTGCACTGTCCTGGAGCTGTTATAAGCTCTCGCATGGGAGGGTAGTCAAATTTAATCGCAGCCCCATAAGCCGGCCTACCACAGCTCTATCCGCCGCATTCTCTATTGTTAATGATCCTGCCAGGAGTGCGATAGTATTAGCCATTTTGGCCTGTAGCAACTGCTCAGTTGCTGACATACCCGTAGCTTCATGGGTAGCAACTATTCCCAGCTGTGAGGCTCGTGCTCCGAGTTCATGCAGCTACGCGTTGAGCACCCCCAACATAGTCTGCTGCTCCGTCATGGCCTCGTTGAGCACTTCCCAGGTGACTTCACGAATTGTATCCCCTATGTCACATAGGTCACCTTCGGTCAATGTGATAAGTTCCCCATCCAACTTGGATGCCTTAGTCTTCTTTTATGACTTTGACCGTTTTGTCAGCCGCAGTCGTGTTAAGGGCGAGCTGGTGGTGCTTGGCGCCACACCTTCTATCCCTGTATCCATGCCCGGCTCTGTGGTTACCTTTGGGCTACTTTCGTCCTTGGTCGTAACAGCCCCTCCTGTTGTCGCCTTACCTGTGGATGCCTGTGCTGCCTCCCGGGCCGCCCGTACTTCTGCAGCATGTTGGTTGTTGCGCTTTTGTTGTGCTAAGCGCTTGGCCTCAACCTTCTATTTTTGAATGGAGGTCTCATTGTGTCCTACCACATCTAGTCGGCACCACTTCGGTGGTCAGGTATCCAACACCGCAAAAATAGCCTCATCGATGGCAATGAAGGGAAGCATGGTCCATGTCTTCTCTGGATCCTTGTGCGCCCAGATGTATACATGGTTCATATCCGCCTTAAACTCAGATACGTTCTTCACATTGTCATATACCTTAGTAGATATACAGGGTTTCTCGTTGATCCACTGTCGTATGCTCGCGTCCATCAGTATCCACAAACTCTTGACTTCTCTAATTCTTACAGTGTCCTTCGTCGCCTAGAGCAACGTGTATTTTGTAGCCTTTGGCCAATCCTAGTCTAGGGAAGGAAACTGACTATCCTCGGGTAATTCACTTGTAAGAAATAAGATGGATAAAAGCAACCATGCATAGTGGAAGGTCTTATCCTCCTCTTGGGACTCCCTGCAATTGGTCAGGAATTCATCACAGAGGAACTGCACCCAATTGAAGCGTTCCCCTTCGGCAGATTGCTCAGCTAACGTGACGACTATTGCTGGGACCTCGTTGCCTTAGCATTTTCTCATCACTTTTCCTACCAGCAATTGGGTAGCAATGTGGACCCCTTTGTCTGAAATACGATCAATAGCATACCCTCTCTGTTTTTTCTCCAATTTGTATTTCTTTTTCAGGGCTTCCGTCATTGTTAAATTGCCACTCATACCAAGTGTTTCTGTGGGGTCCCTTCCTTCACAGGGAAGCCGAGAGATCTTATGAATGAGCTTCGTCGCGATGGGGATGGGTTTGTCTATCCATAAGTACCCATCGTGTACTAGGCAGAGCAGTTGCTTGATGACCAATATTGTAATGGGGGCCCGATGAAAATGTGGAATTGATAGGAGGCCGAGTAGCCTAGTGTCCTCTACCTTTCATAACCATTCCTACGGCTGTAGTGTTGTAACAGCCCCCTCCATGCTTTGCTCCATCAATTTGCTAGTTTCCAAGTGGGGAAATTTCTCAATATTCACAAGATCCCAGTCTTCAAATTTCATAGTAGGGATGCGGCCAGTCACCATTCCTTTGAACAGAACCCCTTTAGGGAGAGACGGGGTGATGAGTATGTTGTCAATGAAATCCAAACCTTTAGGTACCTTGGCCTTCCTTTTTCTTGGAGGAATATACGTAGGCTGCTTTGTTGGAGCCTGTACTGGCTGAATATCTTCTTCTATCCCTTCTTATGGTTCTATTTCTTCGACAAAGATTAGGGGCTCCTCTTCCTCTTCATCGCTCTCAATAGTCAAGGTTTTGCACTTTTCTTCCATCGACAATTTACCGAATCGCGGGTTTCACAGAGACATCTGGACCAGTCATGCTACCTGTGGGTTCTTCTTGGTCCGTGGCATCTGGGGTGATTTAGGGATCTAAGTTGTACTCCCTCCTTGATAATGGCTGACATCTTAATTAGGGTCTCCTACATATCCTTCAACACTGCTTGAAACCACGGACTCTCTCTCAAGAGTGATTTAGGGATCTCAGCTTTACTCCCTCCTTGCGGTAGAGGGTTCTGCATCACCTCCTTGGTTATGGCTGACATCTTAATTAGGGTCTCCTACATATCCTTCAACACTGCTTGAAACCACGAACTCTCTCTTGGGAGTGCCTCATCCATATTGTTCCTGTTTGTTTGATAACAACGCGACTTAATATGCAAGGTGCCAAGGGTTGTTTGGTGACATGCCATATGTGCTTTATATGCATCTTTGAATTTAAATTCGACCATTCCCTCCATTCGTGGCTCATTAATGCGATTTTGGCAGTAACTCCATTAAGCCCTGTGTCTTAATTTCCCGCCGCCTACTCGGTTTCGTAAATGGGACATCTTGTCATGAATAGTATCTGCAACAGTCACCTTCCATCCTTCCCATGCGGCAGCGCAGTCCCTGGTACGCGGATGCTTCCGATGCTTCCTACTGGTCCTGCGCGCCACATCCAAACTGCGCAACCTTCCTACAGACTTCTTTATAGTCCAGCGCCCTCTTCCAACTGCATGGAGCACTGAGACTGGGCCTCCTACAGATAGTCAGGTGGTTGCACCCCTCGTGCGAGACTTCCTATTCCCTGCTAGCCCAGGCTATGAGCACCCTTCACATACCTTTGCATCGAGTAGCGCATCGCATTCTATGCTCCCTCATTCAGTAGGGTGCGGGCACAACCATGATAGCAGGGTTACGACTCGTTCTCATATTGTAGGAGGGCCGGTTAGGTCTGGTCCCCTTATTCTCACATTTGCATGGCCTATTTGGTCGAATCCAATTTTTATTTTGCCAATTTCTTCGCCCAACCTCAGGCTTTTCCTCCTGAGCCTTGCCCTTTCTTCCTCAAGTTCACGAAGTCTCAAGCTGCCATGCCAAATGGCTTCCTACAATTACCAGATCCCTTTGTCTAGATCCTCTCATTCAGTTCGAACTACAGAGGTCGTGGGCAGGGAAATTCTCTTCGCTTTCTTGGTTTCGATGCATCTACCCGCGAGTAGAGTTATCTTCGCACACCTTGTTTAGTTTATGGTCTTATTGGCCCAGCGAACCCATTGTATGCGCAAATTCGATTGGGGAGATGGTTGTACAGCATACAGTCGTAGACGGGCGTCCGAACCACTTTGTTGTGGCTACCTTGGTCACAGCAGAGGTCCTCCAACCCGTACACACATCCGCCTTCTACCTTCACGCCCATTCTACCTCATCTTCGTGGGTGCACGCCACACTAGTGTGATTGTCGCGCGCAACACTTCTTCTAGCACACCTTACCGCTTCTACTCTACGATTGAAGTTCCACAGTGGTTGACGCAATCCTCCCCACTTGTTGCACCATCATCCGCTGGTTGATTCCTTACCTCGGTTGTCATGCATCCCAGTGATCTAATCATTGTGTTATAGTTGAGTGTTGTGACTTCATGCAATCGGTTCAGCCATCGTTCTATCTCCTCATCTGAATCCGATGTGCAGGAACTATCGTGCTCCCATGAGATTCTCCCGTCCACTGTGGGATTCGCCTGATCCTGGTCTTGTGCTGTTATCTGGTAGATGCAGTCTAGTTCATTGTCACTATCCTCATCGCACACCAGTTCGGTGTAGCGCGGTCCTTCAGCTAGGTCCAGGGGAATGATAACACGGAGTGACTTTTCCTCGAATTTCATCTTTCGTCTTTTTAAGTTAATGACCCCATTCATGTCCGTGGCCCAATCTATTCCTAGCAACATAGGGTATGGATTACTGTCATCAACAATTTCTATTACCTCAAAGTCCATTTGCATACTTACGCCTTCAATGTCCACTGTCACCCCTTGCAATCTTCCCATCGGTAAGATATTTTGTTGGTTGGCCATTTGTAGTTGAATAGGAGGCCACTGTAGTGCGGGCCTGCCCATGTGTTCCCATGTTTCTTAGGCAACACATTCACATCTAACCCCAAATCCACGATGACCTGATCCATCTCACACTCACCAATTTGCACCGTCATTCACATCTCCCGCCTAGTGCACAGAGCATGTTTTCCTAATTTATAGACTACCCGTAGCTCCCTTAATCGTGCGCACCTAGTGATCAGCTCTTGCAGTCCTTTAACTGCCTTATTGTCGCGTAGTAGCTTCATACATGTCTCTAAAAAGGTAGTAAGAATAGAGGGATCCATTCCTGACTCAATTGGATCCCTACTACCTGAAGGACTTCTATGAAGCTCTTCTGAGCTTCCTTAGACATCCCCTTCACCTGTTCCATTTCAAAGCCAGGTTCCTTTGTAGGAGCATTGCGACCCTTCCTATATACTCTGGGCCATTTCCTCGCATCTCCCCCTATAGTTGTGACGCTCCTCAGTACCATGTTTATGCTGGGGTCCTCTTCACGTGGTTCAAACCTCATCATTTGGATATTTTGAGTTGGCGTAGGTTGTAGTACCCCATTTTCGCAGATTTGGGCAATCAGCGTCAGACAATCTACCATTTCATGGTCAAATTGTTTATAGTATAAACACGATATTATTGTTAAGTTAGTACAGTCATGAGCGTAGTGCCCAGACCCTCCACAATTATAACAGATCAGTTGTCTGCGCCCTCGTCCAGGCCCCATTCCTCCTCTTCCTTGTCTGCGTCCTTGGAATCCACTGCGTGGCCCTACGGTTGGGTCGAAACCCCATGCCTTAGTCTGCGTTGGATAGGCTGGGGTCCTCTCCATCATTAGCTCATATCTTCAACAAGTTTGCTTGTCGTGACCCACTGATCTACAGAAGTTGTAATACAACTGCTGTGGAGTCTAGGTGTACTTCTACAATAGGTGACAGTTGTCTGTTGCGTGCTTTCCTCCTACTTGACAAATCGCACACCAGAGCACAAGTTCCGCACTTGGCCCTGCTTGTACCTCCAGCCTTAATGGCATCAGCCCCCGTCCCGCCAAATAGTACGAGAATACGGGGCAATGATCCTTGTCGTGACCTTGACCTTTGCATTTGATACACCCCACTTCTATACACGCCTCCAATTGGGGCGCCCTTTCTTGCTTCAAACTTTGCATTTCCAAGCATAGGTTTTGTAGTTGCATGTGGATTTGTTGAACTCCCAACCCCAGATCCTGTATTGGAGTTTCATGCAACCTCATTTCTGTCTCTAATGCTTCATTTTGGGTTGAGATATTTTGCTGTGATAGCGCCGTCCTCAGATGTGGTGTCAAAGACACCACAAACCACGCGCAGTGTTTCACATTCGTCAGTGTCATCTCAACCTCATGGATTTTACTCTTCAATCTCTGATCCAAATCCCATGGGGTTTCACCAGGTAACATCGCGATCTCCTTGAACCCGATGATCGACTGTGTCTCTGATTTTAGCCGGCTAAATTATTTTTTCAATGCATCTTGGAGTGTCGTTATTCTCGCATTCAGGTGATCACTAGAGTACTTCATATACCATGTTAACGCGCGATCCTGCAACGCGCTTACCACAGTGGCATTTTTGATGTTATCATCCGTAACACCTTGGGCTTCCCATACAGCCTTTATAATGAACTAGAACTGATCTGGTTCCTCATTTCCTATGCCTCTAAATACAGGCAACTTGATCGCACTCGCCATTCCAACCCTCGGTGGTGGCGGAGGTGGGGTAAGTGAAGATGGGCTTGATGTAGGTGAAGTATGTGATGGCATGGATGGTGGTGGTTTTAATGTAATGCGTTGCCTTATCAATCGGACTATGCTTCTTGGACAGAATCTTGCAAGCTCCTCCTTGCTTTCTCGCGAAAGTTAAATCAGAGGACTGTTTTCTAATCCTTCGGTCCCTCAGTAGCCTCTTCCACTCCTCGTTACCCCAGACATCAATGGATGCATATAACCTGTTTTTCACATAATAGCATTTTAATCTAAGTATTCAATGATTTGATGTACTTACCCTGCGGTCCTTGGAGAAAGCACCTTTCTACTTCGCTGTAACTCATAGTTGTGTCTATCATGAATTCGGTGATAAACCCTCCTATTATTCGATCCAACCGGTGACCTACTGCCCGTGCGATTTTATCTTCAGATGCTTCTAGCCTACGCACTAACTTTGGAGTCCACACGATGGGCTGATCCAGTCTGCACCTTGACTGTCAGCTAGCCTCGCAATCCACTCATACAGTTCTATCGACAAGGACACGAAGAAGATCTCTTGGATCTCTGTGTATATGTAGCGATCCAGCTAGCTTTCCTCAGATATCTGTGGATTTCTATTTTCCTGTACCACGAAATCGTGAAGCTTCTGATCCAACCAATATTCAAGTTCTTTCTTCATAGGGTTCCAATGTTCCGACATCAGACATCCCTTAGGCAGATCCCAGTCTTGGCAACGGAACCAATTGTTGGATTATTGGGGCCTGACCCGGGTTCGGAAGAGTTATTAGATAACCAAATCCAGTGCTATCGGCCCTTTCAGCAACAGTCCGGGGAGTGCAGACTGATGTCTCACCCGAGGTAGTAGGGGAGGGTGCTGAAACCAGGTTTTCACACCCTCGGGATGTCATGATGTGGTCTGGAAGGATCACAAACCATTTTGCGCTCTTGCGCTACTCTGCACAGTTACCTATCCTTCGCGTAGATCCACACCAATTACTTCCCAAATATTATTATTTATATGAATTTATTATAGATCCAATCTTCTTCTTACAGTATTTAAGCAAACATTCAATAATAAAACCTAGTGCATGCATTCATACTTCTTAGAGACAATGCATAAATTTAGAACATAAGCAACAGATAGATTCACGATAAATCACATAATGATTCAGAAATTCTTATCTTTATTTATCTTTTGTCAATACAACCAGATCCGCCCTACGCACCCAGCTGTAGGGGTCCATGCACCTAGCTACAGACATTACTAGGCCTCTATGCACACAGCTGCAAAGCCTCTATGTATCTACCAACACCCTTGACTCAGACTTACAGACACAGAGAGAATTTTACCTTCATAAACCCATAACATTCAAGATCAAAAACCAAAAAACTGACTTCTAACCTTAGAGCCTTGCTCTATTTATACATTCCCATGGCCCGCAAACCATGTGCAAGCTGACTCACTTTCTATTTTCTTACATTATTTTCGGGCAGACAACGCTTTGTCTTGACTCATTACAATTCATGCTCCATGCACCTTGCGGAGCCTTTACCATACTATTACCCAAAATTGCGGACTTTAAGCCCCAAAACCATTACGCAGGGCCTCCGCTACCCAACAAGGAGGGCCAATGCCATTAATACCAGAGGCACAAACAGGACCAAGCGTGGCACCTACATTATGGTGCACGATTTGTCAGATAGGAGGAAATCATGCTACAGATAACTACCACCTATTACAAAAGTATACGCAGATGTCCTAGCATTTGTTCTATAATTTCTGTAGGTCAGTAGGCCATGATGAGCATTCCTATAGAAGTTATGACTTAATGATGGATCGGACTCCTACCTACAAAGTTTGGATGGAAAAATGAGCCCTTGATCAAAATGCAGGGATGTCACACACTGGATTTCAGGGCGCAGATGAGGTCAAGGTGGAATGGGACCAGGAAGGGGTCGCGAATAGTTTATTTGTTACAATTGCAAAGGGATAGGGCATTATGCCCGCAATTGTACAAATCCAGCGAGATCATCATGTTTATATTTGATCCAGGTGGATATTGGTTGCCACCTGCCAAGTCCACCTGGACCCCCACCATTGTCTTTCTCAGCATTTTCAGTTTCCTTAATTGTAGCACAACTTACTATTTTTAGCAGTTTTTCGGGTCCTGAACTTTTGGAGCTGTTTTGAGGCCCTAAACGACGTTTTTTGGGGAATCCGAGGGCAACATGGGTCCGAATGGACCATGTTGCCCGTTCCAACAATGATAGTGCTCGGATAGATCTTTCTAATGAGCTATTGTACGCATCAAACGGAGATCATATGCCAAAGTTACGACCCCGGGAAGTTGATGTACCAATTTACCCCAAACGGGGCCCACAGTTTGGCGTTTCATCTCCTAGGGTTAGGTTTTGGAATGTTAAGGGTTTTCCATTGTTTCTCAACAATAAATAGGCCTTCGAGCCTCATTGTAACACAGTTCAGAGGCATGTAGCCATCACATCTCTTCTCAGAGATAAGCTACCATCGCCCTAGCTGGTTTATTTCCATTTATGGTTGTAAGCATATTTCAGTATTTTCCATTAATGAAATGAAGTATTATTTCCGCTGCATCTTTGTGTATATGGTTATCTCTGTAATTTGTTGCATTCCTGTTTAAATCTGGATCAGTGGTATCAGAGCGGTCTGCTTTTTCTCTGTTTTTCTTTGCATGTCCCCAAGAAGGTCGGGATATAAGGAGTTAGGGCTTGAACTGGTTGAACCTTTGCAAGACCAGCCTCGCAAATCCCGACGGCCTCCCATGGCGGACGAGAAGAAAGACGAGGGGGTAGGAGATCCCATCAAAATCTTGCTCGAAGAAGCCCTCGAGCGACAACGGAACGCGATGATGGACAGCTTTGCCCAGATCCTTCAACGGCTACCCAGAAGCAACGCATCGGCTTCGAGCAACTACTCTGGAAATGCCACACCCTTTAAGGTACAAGTTAATTTTGAAATCCCCATATTCAAGGGTCAGATAGACGCAGATGTCGTAGATAAATGGTTAAATCTGCTAGAGGGTTATTTTCTGTTCATGAATTTTCGAGTCGGGAAAAGATTGTTTTTGCTCTTCTCAAAGCAGCCCCCCACGTCAAGGACTGGTGGGAAACCTACTGCGAGCAGAAGGATGAAAGTACTGGCTCACTATTTTTAGCCGCACCCACATGGGATTCATTCTGGGATGCCATCAAGGAGCAGTACTACCCTGTCGGAAGCTATGAGGATGAATACATAAAGTGGACCACGCTGCGGCAGGGAAGGGACCAAGACGTGCCGGAGTTCACCAATCTTTTCCATACCCTTCGCACAAAGTTGGGTATCAAGGATTCGGAGCAACATTTGATACTCAAATACCATGGCTGCCTGCACAAGTACATCCAGGAAGAAATATAATTCCTAAACATCCCCTTGCTCGGCGCAGCATACCGATATGCTGTCAAGGTCGAGCAGAAGTTTAAACAAAAGAAGCGAGACTTTGGATCTGCGAATCGAAAGGGGAAAGGTGCCCCTAAACCATAGAACAAAGGACAAAGCCAAGGCAGGATAGCACATCCACAACCATACACCATTGGGTGGCTTCACCAAGGACGAGATCTTCGCGTGAGCCAGCAGTGTCGCCTTCCATACAACATCAAGCCCTTCACGGATGAGGTATTGTGTGACATTGCTCCCCTTGAAGTTTGTGATGTATTACTAGGACAACCATACTTGTGGAAGCGACATGCTGTGTATGAATCAAGGCCTCGTGCTGTTATTATTACATTGGGAAATAAGTTGTTCAGGATACCAGAGGTAGCACCACCTGCCGCCATCTCTTTGATTACTGCAAAACAATGCAGTAAGATCATTTCCAAAACCAGGAAATTTGTTTTCCTGATGATACACCCTCAAGGAAAGAAGAAGACAGTGGCCGCGGCCTCCAAACGGGGTCCCTCTGCACGACAACTACAGATGGACAAGATTGTGGAGGAGTACGAGGACATCTTCACCTCCCTGGCAGGGGTTCCTCTGCACTGTCAAGTCAAGCACTCCATTGATCTGACCCCAGGTGCGCCGCTACCCAATGGACCAATTTATTGGTGCTCCGTTCTGGAGAACGATGAAATCAAGAGGCAGATTCAAGAGCTCCTGCAGAAAGGTCACATCCATCTGAGTTCATCGCCCTGTGGGAGTCTGATCGTGTTGGTACAGAAGAAGGATGGGACGTGGAGACTCTGTATTGACTATCGGGCGCTGAACAAGATCACTGTCCGTAATAGGTACCCGATCCCGCGGATTGATGACCTCCTAGACCAACTAAAGGGGGCAAAATATTTCAGCAAGATCGATCTGAAGTCAGGATATCACCAGGTACCAATCGAACCCTCCGATGTGTGGAAGACTGCCTTCAAATCGAAGGAGGGCCTCTTCGAATGGTTGGTCATGCCTTTCGGATTGACGAATGCTCCTGCAACCTTTATGAGGCTAATGGATGACATCTTGTGGCCATTCACCAACTCCTTTGTAGTAGTATACTTGGATGACATTCTGATCTTCAGCCAGAGTTGGGAAGAGCACCTCCACCACATCCGACAGGTTCTCCAAACACTGCGGCAACACAAGCTATGTGCCAATTTGGAGAAATGCACTTTTGGCATGACCCAGGTTCAGTATCTGGGATACATCATTGATGAACAGGGGGTGCATGTCGATCCAGCCAAGATCCAAGTCATTTGGGATTGGCCCTCTCCAACCACTCTAACAGAGCTCCGCAGCTTTCTAGGTCTTGCCAACTTCTATCGCAGGTTTGTGTTGGGGTTTTCTCATATTTCTTGGCCCTTGAGTCAAGTCACCAAGGGCGGGGCGAAAGCAAAATTCTTTTGGTCTGAATCTCAACAGAAGGCATTCAGGGAGTTGAAGGATCGCCTCTGCACGACACCAGTGCTCGTGTTACCAGATTTACAACAACCATTTGAGGTCGAGACAGATGCCTCTGACTATGCTATTGGGGCAATCCTTACTCAACATGGACATCCAGTGGCATATCACAGTGAAACACTTTCAGACACAGTCCGGAAGTACCCCACTTATGATAAAGAGATGTATTCCATTGTACAGGCCTGCCGACAATGGAAGCATTACATTTTGGGGAAGGAAACGGTCATCCACACAAACCACCGACCTCTACAGTTCATACAGACCCAAGGGAAATTGCAGAATGATCGCCATCAGAAGTGGTCTACATACCTGTAACAGTTTCACTTGAATATCAAGTATAAAAAGGGCAGCACCAATAATGTTGCAGATTGCCTCAGTCGACCACCGATCATGGCGCTAACCACCGTGCTCAACTCTTGTGGGCACGAGACTTCTGATTGGCCACTTCTCTACAAAAGCGACCCAGAATTCGGCCACACATACCAGACACTCTTGGAGGGTCGGCCTGTTGCAGATTTTCACCTCCAGGATGCCCTATTATGCCACCTCGGTCACCTTTATGTTCCTTCAAGCGAGCGTGCCAAGATGATTTGGGAAGCACACTACAGTCGGGCTGCTGGGCATTTCGGGGTCGAGAAAACAGTGGCAGTACTGCAAAATTATTTCTATTGGCCGAATCTTCGACACGATGTTGGGAAGTACATCCGATCATGTACTGCCTGTGCCATTGCCAAATCGACCATTAAGAAGCACGGCCTCTATACCCCGTTGCCTACCCCTAGTCGACCTTGGGAATCCATCTCCATGGATTACATGTCAGGCCTTTCTTCCACTAAACATGGAAATGACTGTGTTTTTGTGGTCGTCGACAGGTTCTCGAAGATGGCCATTATGATGGCCTGCAAGAAGAATATCATAGCAGAAGCCACTGCTAAACTCTTCTTTGAACGAGTGTGGGTGCACTTTGGGATCCCACAGTCTATCATCTCAGACCGGGACAGTCGGTTTCTCATCACATTTTGGTCCAGTCTCTGGTCAATGCTGGACACCAAACTCACGAAGTCCATAGCCTTCCATCCTCAAACTGATGACCAGACAGAGGTTTTCAATAGGATGATTGTGCACATTCTGCGCATGTATAACTCAAAGCATCCACGCACATGGGACGAGAGCCTCCCCTATGTTCAGCACAGCTACAACCGAGCTCTTCACAGCTCCACTGGCCATAGCCCTTTTCAGGTGGGTTTAGGATTCCAGCCACTATGCCCCATTGATGTGGCCATGCCACTTGCAGCTACTCACATGAATTCAGCTCATGTCCAGTCCGAAACAGATAAGGCCACCAGCTTCATTGAGCGCATCCAACATATTCGCCAGCAGGTCCATGACATTCTTGAGAAATCAAATGCCAAGTACAAGCAGCGACATGATCAACATCGGGTGCCACACAAGTTTCAGGTGGGCGACAAAGTCTGGTTGCATTTGCAGAAGGAACGCCTTACTGGAGCCTATCGGAAATTGAGACCACTTCGATATGGTCCTTACACCATTACTAAGGCCATGGGAGACAATGCATTTGAGCTCAGCATTCCCCCATTCCTTGGCCTGCACCCAGTGTTCAATGTGACCGCCTTCGGCCATACTTTCCACCATTGCTAGACACATCCGACATTGCAGAACAGCTCAAACCCACAGAATTAAATCCAGATTGCATGGAACAAGCTGCAACTGATCGGATCATGGACACACAGATCAAGAACACTTGCCAACAGAATATCCAACTGTGTCGAGTTGTCAAAGCAGGCCAACTCCTTCAGCAGGGCAAGTGGCTCACCAGGGAACAAGTTCAGCAGAAGTTTCCTCACTCATGGAGGAGCTCAACGCAATGGGGACCATTGCTTCCTAAGGGGGGAGGAATGATCCAGGTGGATATTGGTGGCCACCTGCCAAGTCCACCTGGACCCCCACCATTGTCTTTCTCAGCATTTTCAGTTTCCTTAATTGTAGCACAACTTACTATTTTTAGCAGTTTTTCAGGTCCTGAACTTCCGGAGCCGTTTTGAGGCCCTAAACGACGTTTTTTAGGGAATCCGAGGGCAACATGGGTCCATTCCATGGACCCATATTGCCTGTTCCAACAATGATAATGCTCGGATAGATCTTTCTAATGAGCTATTGTACGCGTCAAACGGAGATCATATGCCAAAGTTACGACCCCGGGAAGTTGATGTACCAATTTACCCCAAACGGGGCCCACAGTTTGGCGTTTCATCTCCTAGGGTTAGGTTTTGGAATGTTAAGGGTTTTCCATTGTTTCTCAACAATAAATAGGCCTTCGAGCCTCATTGTAACACAGTTCAGAGGCATGTAGCCATCACATCTCTTCTCAGAGATAAGCTACCATCGCCCTAGCTGGTTTATTTCCATTTCTGGTTGTAAGCATATTTCAGTATTTTCCATTAATGAAATGAAGTATTATTTCCGCTGCATCTTTGTGTATATGGTTATCTCTGTAATTTGTTGTGTTCCTGTTTAAATCCGGATCAATATTGTACCCAGTTTGATCATGAGACGGAATACTGCCCTACACTGATAACAAGGTTGTGCGATAAAGGAATGCTCCAGCCTCCCCTAACTCAGAACCTGCAAATGATGAGGTCTGAGTCGCACAAAGAGGACCCGAATGTAAACATCATGCTCCGAAGCAGTATCACAATAGGAGATGACAAGGGAAAGCAACCCACAGAGAGTGCTTGGGTTTGCAAGGATCCTACAAAGGAATCAGAGTTCAATTTGGAGCGCGCAAAGGAGACATTCATGGAAGATAAGAAGAGCTTCACGGAGGCCTCCACTTCAAGTAGTAAAGACAAATTAGAACCAGAGATGGAACCATCAATTCTTACTACCTTTCTGTAAAAGGACCGCAGGAACTCATCGTTAGGTGCACTGGGTCAGGAGAACCGCGCGTAGTCCAGAAGCTCATGAAGCACACAACACGAAGAGGAAGGAGATGAGATTGACTGCGCAAATTGGGGAATATGAAATGGATCAAGTGATTCTGCATTTAGGATCAGATGTGAACGTATTGCCAAAGAAGACATAGGAGCGCATGGGTAGGCCCACGTTGCAATGGTCTCCTATTCAGTTGCGAATGGCAAACTAGCAAAAGATGCTACCGATGGGAAGATTGCAAGGAATAATGGTAGATATTGAAGGTGCGAGAATGCTTGCAAATTTCGAAGTGGTAGAGATTGTTGATGACAGCAATCCCTATCCCGTGCTACTGGGAATAGATTGGGCCACTGACATGAATGGAGTAATAAATCTAAAGAAGCGCAAGATGATTTTTGAGAAAAAGTCACTATGCGTAGTGGTACCTTTAGACCCTATGAAGGATCGTGCTACACAAAGCCAATGCGCGATGACGACCTAGATTGTATCTACAAAATCACAACGCGGGAACAGGACTGGGTGAATCAGACAGTAGATGGTAGGATT
The DNA here is from genome assembly GCA_031772625.1 of Pinus tabuliformis. Taxonomy (NCBI): domain Eukaryota; kingdom Viridiplantae; phylum Streptophyta; class Pinopsida; order Pinales; family Pinaceae; genus Pinus; species Pinus tabuliformis. The sequence continues at coordinate 777,570,447 of CM062804.1, read as the reverse complement.
TTGTGGGAGCGCAAAAGCTCCTGCACATCAGATTCGGATGAGGAAATAAAACGATGACAGAACTGGTTACACGAGGTAGCCGCGCTCAATTGTAACATGATGGTAAGACCACTGCACTGCATGACAACAGAGGTAAGGGATCTGCCTATGTATGATGGGTTAATAGCGGTGGATGAATTCCTGAACAAATTTGAAAGCGAGGTGCCAGAACAACAGTAGTTTGATGCTCTGAAATGGGCACTGTGCGTTATGCCCGCAAGGTGGTGGGGTATGCGCCAGCAACATTTTGAGGACTGGCGCAAATACAGAAGGGTGATGCTTATATGATTTGAAAAGCCTCAACTGTGGAGAGAAGCTGGGTGTGATGGACAAAACAGCCTATGCACCCACCTCTCCAGATGGGTACAGGCATATGGTATGCAACTTGCACGAACGCACACCGTCCTCACGATAGGAAACAAGAACAGCAAGCACGAGCAGGAAAGATGAAGGCGCGAATGACGAAGTATGATAAGACCAAGTGCATTAAAGATTATCCATGGGGAAGCCTTTGACAAGGTGTGCAAAGTGCTAAACACGGTCCACCATGTGAGATGCACTGACTGGGACCTGCGTGTACCAGCGGTTCTATGGGCTTATAGGACCATGTCCAAAACCCTGACCGTGCAAGCACTTCCAAAGCTAAAATATGAAGCATGGGTCATAATCACTATGGAGCATGCAAAGCCTAGTCTGTGCATAGCAACAATTGCAGATACGATGGTCCACGAAGCCCAAAACGAAGGAATCACACAACCATGAGAAACAAAACACATAAGACTTGAGGAAGAAATCCGATTGGGAAATTTTAGACGCCGCAAACTTGAAAAAGAAAGTGTACGATTAAGGAAGAAAAGTGCTATGATGGACGTAGAGGTCAAGAAGCTGGAGGACGAGATAAAGGAAGCGTTTTTTGTCGAAGAACCTAGGATGGTAAGGAAAGGTGAATACGATCATACTGACAAGTTTGAGCACTATCACTGTGAATTGGTTAGTTTGCTGCCTTAGCTAGGACTGCATATCACCAAACCTATTGACCAGGGTAGCGCGTTGCACCTAATAAAGTGCGCGATGCCGACCACAACAATGGAAGGTGGGGATTTTTCGTGAACCATGATGGAGGATAGGATGGAGCTCCACACGGGTGGTGTGACCACCTGACTAGCCGCAAGAAGGACAGTCTTAACGCTCGAGATAGTTGAAAGGAAGTGTGGGAATATAAACTATTTTGACCAGGAACTGCGTGATATTGGGGATGTGCGCAGAAGCAGAATGTAACAGGGTTTGCGTCCACGTACGGAGAGTTGCGCTGTCGCGCAGATTGGCTAGAAAGTGATCATTGAGGTCACTATTCACGATGGGATGTGCGACTTGAGTCCAAATGGAGGGGGCGGTAGGCATCTAAGATGCAATTTATGGGCAAGATTTGGGAAACTTTGCTGCCAAGAAAGCATTAATGGACCAGAAGTGGGGGGAACGGTCGAATTCGAATTCAAAAGGCACTATAAAACAGAAAGGGATGCCCAGCAAACAACACTTGGTCATTTGAGAATTGAGCGATTGCGCAGAGCACTGAGCATTGAGAGCCGAGCAATAATTGAGCCCCTAAGTTTGCGAGTGACAGAATACAGCCTAGATACAATGACAACAACTAAGGATGGTTTGGGAATTGAAGAGGTAACCGCCAGCGAGGCTGCACAGACCCCGATGGTGGAGGATGTTCTAGAACACACAGGGGTTGTGGCAGAAATCCCCAAATCACCGCGAATGCCAAGGCCCACGAAATATAAACAAGCAATTGCCCCCGTACGCATGTCCGCGAGGAACCCACTATGCAACAAGCTATCTATTTGGTTTTTACTTACTAAGGTAAGTTAAGCTCTTAATTCCTTTATCAACCCGGGAAAGTACACTTAGAGGTGCTCACCTAAAGTATATAGATCTAGAAGGATCTAAGGTTCTAATGACAGCCTAGTGAATGAAATTAACAGTGCTCTCTTACAAGAGGTCCTTCATTGTCTTTTCAATCACTCAAGCATCAATCTAGATAAAACAAATTTTATGAAATTCTGATTGCCTAAGTAACAAAAATAGAGTATTAATGACTGGTTAAAATCCTAACATTCCCTTACAAGAATATTGCTCAATAGAACTTTTCCCAATCATAACAATCCAAAGTAATTTCAATAACAAATTAAATCAAACAGTGAATAAGATGAGTAATGTTGCAAACCAATAACAGTTGAATCTTTTTACAAGAATCACCTATCAAACTGAAAATTGAATTTAACAACTACAATCTGAATCACTTGAAAATAAAACCAGAACTATCTTCAAAGTCAAAGCCAATAAGCAAATATGGAAATTGTATGACAGCAAGCATATATATCAATTTCAAGATCAGAATTGGTTGAATCCTTTTACAAGGTTCTTTTCACAACGAATGCAAGCTCTTTTCAATTGATAACTCTAGTAACATAACCTTTACTTCTGCACATAAAATAACTTCTAACTTTCAAATTCGAATATGCAACTAGTAAGGAAACTTGAAAATAGAGTGTACCAGTGTAGTGATGAGGGCCCTTCAACACTTCACAAGCACACTATAAAACGATTCAGAAGAGTGTAACTACTGGATCTTGAGACATAAACTTGATGATGAAGTCTGTATTAAATCTGGAATAAAAAATGCACAAACTGTACTTTCATATGTTCACAATCTAGCTCTAAAACATAGTCTTCTTCCATAGGTTATTTATCATGAATCCTATAACAAAAGAAGCTATTCCTTCTCCATATTATCCTAAAATAATTCTATTAATTACATCCAAGAAGGTTGAAATTGAATCAGTTTCTTCATTTATGCGAAAATTATCAAAATAGAAATTATTCTCTTCATAAAATTTGGAAAACTTGCTGAAGTGGCTAAGTTTGACCAGGGTTGACCGGGCACTTGTTTTCTTTAAAACTGAAATTGGATAGGTGATCCACCATCCATGTACATTTTACTTCATGCCCACAATATTCAAATTCACTCACCTGTTGTGTAACATGTCAAACAATGGAGCATTTACAGGAAGTCACAACTTCTTGTAATTTTCTAAAAAATGTCATTTTTAACATAATAATTTCAAAAATTAATTTCAAACTAAAAATAATGATAATGACATCATATCACTTAGTTTCTAAGGATTATAGCTAGAATGTGAAGGTTAAATGGTAAAAAATGATAGTCAAAAGAGGATTTTAAGTGGAATGGACAGTCATAATTTGACACCAACATTCCCCCAAACATAGGATTTTGCATGCCCTCATGTAAATAAGTTCTAACCTGTCAAATTATGTCTTCTCCCTCTGCTTCTACTTCTACTGCCTGAAGTAAAGCATTAATGTTCATTTGGGCTTCATACCATGTCTTCAGGATTTAATGCTGGATTTTAATTGCTTTCTTTTGCTTGTAGAGTTTGTAGGCCTTCCTACAAATTTGCATTTTATAGGCTGTGAGTTTCTTAACCTTATTTTTCAATGTTTCATTCTCAATTTGAAACTTCTTGCTTTGTATTTTGAGTGTCTCATTTTCTCTTTTCACTACTTTTTCCAAAACCTCTAATTCCATAAGCTGCTGTTGTAACTTCTCAACTTTCCTTTCCAGGTTTCTTTTCTTTTTACCTGAGACCTTCTGTTCTTGTTGCTCCTTTTCCCTATCTTTACTTTCCAATCCCTGTATGTAGTCATACTATTCTTGTTTTAGAACATCAGGCTCCTCCACTGTTTTCCCTTTCTGACCTAACTTAGTCTTTCTAGACTTTCTTGTGTAATTGGAGAAAATTTTATCTTGTTCAACCCTTTTAGCCTCCTCCCTTATCATCCTCCTTGTTCTGATACTATTGTTGGATGGAATAGAGTTACTTAGTCTGTACTCTGAAAAGTCTTCCTCTATAGCATCTACATCAATCACTATTTTTGCATGTTGTTGTCATTCCTTTGAATTATGTTGCTCTTCTTGTGAATTCTGCTGCTTTGCTTTCTCCTCATCTGTCATAAACTCATTAACCACCAAGAACTTCTTCCAAGTCACATTTATCTTTTGCAGTTCCATTTCAATCAAGATTTTTATCAAACCAAAATGGTGTAGACTCGTATCCTTGTTTTTCCTTTGTTTTTGTATGGTCTTAGACATTTTAGTCAAACTTTGTAAAAAAAAATAAGGCAAACTCATAACACAGTCCCCTCTTAGATGCATTAACAATTTGATATGATAAAGAAATGCAATGTTGTATCTTCCGTCACAGGTTATAAATTTCTGAATGACATAAATGATTTCATCCCATGGATGAATGAGCCAGCTCCTTGGTATCCCTAATTTCTAGTCAATTGTTGATACCCTTGTCCTGGATATGAAATGTGTCCATGTTTTCTCTTTGAACAGCTTGGTTTTAAAATACTTTTCTCCTTCTAGGATTATACCTATTGCTTGAGCAATTGTGTCTTCTGAGACCCTAAAAGACAAGTTTCCTACAATGGATCTCTCACCAGTAAATGAAGAGGCAAACTCCCTTGTCGTTTGCTCATTGTTTCCACTATATTTTTCTAAGAATGGCAGCCATTATTTTTCCCTAAAAATGTCTATGCAATCCTTATGGTATTTGGAAGGGTCAAATTATTGTGGCTCTGCTCGATTTGCCATGAGAGAAATTTTTTATCTCCTGTTACCCTGTGTGTAAGAAGAGTTTACATTTGTAAAAAGAATTCTACCATAGTTTGTAGAAAATTACTATATTTCCCTTATGCTATAAAAACAAATTTCACCATAGTTACGATAAGAAAACTACCTGGGCCTGAGTATTATGCGTATCTCTTGTTTAATGGAAGACGCTGGCAATAAAATCGAAATTCCCTTCAACCGGTTCTGGTGGGTCTCCCCTATGTTGTGGCCCTTTTACTCATACATTGACATTGTTATTGTCAAATCATAATGCTATACCCTTATGTAACTCAGAGAGGATTTGTTTATAACCTTCAAAATGGCAACAGATCTAATTCGCAGCGTTTTCTACAAGTCGAAACTTCTACCTATACTTCGTGATGAATACAGTACTTACTTCCTTCATTCATTATTTGTTTATCCAATGAACCCTCAATCTCTTCACGCATCATACGCTTCACTGATAATCCCTTCAATGCCTTACACAAGGATTTTTTAATGATGGCCTTCGGAGTCCTAGCAGCGGTCTTTGAATGATAAAATTGGGTATACAGACCATTATGATGCCTTCAGGTCATAAGAGCATCGGGTCATGATGATTTTGCTGTGCTAGCCATTAATCCTTTCTTATGATCATATACCCTTTATCTATCAATTATGTTTTATTTTCTAGATTTAAAAAAAAAAATTAGGTTGAAAACCATACAAATTTATAAATCCTTCGTATTCGTGACCTGTTCTATGGCTTACAAATTGATAAATCCTTTGTATTTGTGACTTGATCCCTTTCTTCAAAGTTCGGTTCTTAAGTATGCATGCTTAGTTTTGGTAGGTCTATTTGTAGTTATGACTATAGGTTGATTAGAAATGTATATATAGGATCAAAAGGTAGTCTTTAAGGATCAGACCTTCAGGAATATATACAAGGTAGAAGATAGGACTAATGTTCAGAAATAGGAAATAAGTTATAGTCAGAGGATATAGGTAGAAGAGTAGGACTGGCTCCTACAGGATATAAGAATGAACGTTATAGGATAAGACGGGTATTTAGAAACTGAAATCAATAATTATCATAAACCACCATCTAAAAATTGAAATTAATAAAAGAAATTAAAAATATTAAAATGACAATTCTTACAGCCCTCTGATATCTCTTTGTTTGGGAGCTGGCTTTTGTTGCTTGATATGTTCAGGCAGAATGTGATGGTGTCCATTTCTCTTTTAAATGTAGTCTCTTTCTTCTTAGGTGCAGTCCAATCTTCTTCTTTGCAATCTTCTTCTTGGATGTGGTCTTCTTCTTTGTTGATGAAATCTTCCTCTGAACAGATCCCATTTTGAAAATATGCTTAGAACAGGGCCCTTGCCTGACAATGATAAGAGGTCCCTTTATGAGAAATTATGTTTAACATGTCCCTTTCTGAGAATGAGAATTTGTACATAACAGGTCCCTTTCTGAGAAATTCTATATAACAGGTCCCTTTCTGAGATATGTTCTGAGTTTACAAACAAATCCTTTTGGAAAATACTGAACAACAATCATTTCTTAAGAATCCATTAGAAAATGTAAAGACAAATCTCTTCCTCTGCTGGAGATGAACTTAGGGAGACAAAAAATCATGAACAAGTTCAGACTTCTTCTCCCCAATTGATGATTTGACTTGTCCTTAAGTCATATTTCTTTCAGAATCCTTTTTATTTTACTATTTACACTAAGCTAAAAAGGAATTCTTACAAGCCAATTTCTTGGTTTTCTCATAAGAATTCATGTTTAGATTATGCCATCTCTGGTTTTCATATCTAAACATTAATTTTTTTTTAGTTTTTATTTTTAATTTTATTGTAGAAAATAGAAACTATTTAAGGCTTGGATATTACACCTTACTGTTGTACTATCTGTACCTCCTTTTTTTGTGATACTATCCTCATGAAGTCTTCTCTGCTGACAAGCTTATGGTAGATATTTAGCCTGTGTCCATTGACCAGATATGTCTGTCCTTCTTGGTCAATTGAAGTTAATTTGACTGATCCATTCTCAAAGACTTCAATGATTTCATAAGGGCCCATCCAGTGGGTTGTAAATTTAGCTTTATAATCCTTTAATTTTGAGTCAAAGAGTAATTCCCAGTCCCCAACTTGAAATTCCTTCTTCTTAACTAACTTGTCATGCCACTATCTCCTTTGCTGTTGTATCATTGTTTTCCTTTGTACTACCTCTTGTCTCATCTCGTCCAGCTGGTTCAATTGCATGAGTCTTTCTTGTTGGGCTTCAGAGAGGTCTATTCCTAAGTCTGTAGCCAATTTATATGTATGTATTTGAAATTCTACTGGCAACATGACCTCTTTGCCATACACTAGATGATAGGGTGTAAACCCTGTTGTGTTTTTCCAAGTAATTCTATATGCCCAGAGTGCTTCATTGAGCTTGTCTGCCCAATCTTTTCTGTTTGTTGCCACTTTTTTTGTCATGATACCTTATAGTGTTTTGCTTGTAGATTCCACTTGGCCATTGGCCTGCGGATGATAGGGTGTGTTCCATCTATGCTTGATTTTATACTTCTTCGTAATTTCTTAAACCAGTCTTGATGTGTATTGAGTCCCTTGGTCAATTACTATCTCTCTGGGTACTCCATATCTAACAATTATTTCCTCAAAAATGAAATTGACTACTGTTTATTCAGTTTCCCTTGCAAGTACCTTTGCTTCAGCCCATTAGTCACATAATCGGTACATACAAAAATGTACTTCTTACTTTTGGATGGTGGATTGATGGGTCCAACAAAGTCTAGAGCCCATTTTTCAAAGGGTTCTAGATGCACTTATGGCTATAGTGGCATCTCATTGGAAGTGGTTGGTCTGCCCATGCGTTGGCAGCTGTCATAACTTCTTACATACTTCTTTGAATCTTTGAAAATTGATGGCTTATAGTAGCCAAGGCTAAGAATTTTGTGTGTTGTCCTCTTTGATGCAAAATGGCCACCATAAGGTTGATCATGGCATGAGGTTAGTATATCAATTATTTCATCCTCTCTAATGCATCTTCTAATGATCATATCATAACCAGTGTAAGACAAATCGCCATTAACCCATGAATATCTTGTGCTTTGTTTAACTTATGGCTGTAGTGGCATCTCATTGGAAGTGGTTGGTCTGCCCATGCATTGGCAACTGTCACAACTTCTTACATACTTCTTTGAATCTTTGAAAATTGATGGCCTATAGTAGCCAAGGATAAGAATTTTGTGTGTTCTCCTCTTTGCTACAAAATGGCCACCATAAGGTTGATCATGGCATGAGGTTAGTATATCAATTATTTCATCCTCTCTAATGCATCTTCCAATGATCATATCATAACTAGTGTAAGACAAATCGCCATTAAGCCATGAATATCTTTCGCTTTGTTTGATCAGCCTTTTCTTCTCCTTTGAACTTAAAGATGGTGGTATCTTCCCTGTGGACAAGTAGTTAGCTAAATCAACATACCGTGGTGTTAACACTGAAATTGAAAACAAGTGTTCATCAGGAAATGAATCTTCAACTTGGACAGCTTCACCTGAATTTTGTAGTCTAGAAAAGTAATCTGCTACCTGGTTCTCTTTCCCTAGTCTATCTAGTATGGTGAGATTAAATTCCTGCAGTAAGAGTAACCATATCGTGACCCTGCCATTAGTAATAGGTTTTTTCATTAAGTATCTAATGGCGGAGTGGTCCGTGTGAACGAGGACTTCATATCCAGTTATATAATGACAAAATTTGTTTACCACATGTATAATTGCAAGAATTTCCTTTTTCGTTACTGTATAGTTGAGTTCAATAGGAGTCAAAATTTTACTGATAAAGTAAATGGCATAAGTTAAAGTATCTTCTTTTTTCCCTAATGAAGCCCCTATTTCTATTTCAGATACATCAGTTGAAATATGAAAAGGTAAAGCTTAAAATTGGAGTTGTACTTAGTTTTTCTTTGAGTTTCTCGAAAGCTTTTTGACAAGCCTCATTCCAATTGAATGTTACATCTTTTGCAAGACTTTTAAACAAAGGCAATGCTATCCTACTAAAGTTTTCAATAAATCTCCTATAATAACTTGCATAACCAAGAAAACTTCTTACATCTTTTTGATTTGTTGGAATTGGCAATTTGACAATAATTTGTAGTTTACTTCGGTCTACCTTGATTCCTCAGGAGGAATATGATGTCCTAAGACTATTCCCTCATTCATAATCATATAAAAATTTTCATTGCTTAAAGATAAGTTGGTTTCTATACATCGTTGTAAAACTTTCTCAAGATTTTTCAATGAATTGTCAAAGGAATCACCATGTACTGAAAAATCATCCATATATACCTCAACACATTCGTGGACCATGTCAGCAAAAATGGCTAATACTGCTCTTTGAAATGTTGTTGGAGCATTGCACAAGCCAAATGGTAGTACATTGTAAGCATACGTGCCCCAGGGACAGGTAAATGTTGTTTTATCTTGGTCTCCTAAGGCTATGCTAATCTGATTATAGCCACTAAAACCATCAAGAAAGGAAAATGACATTTTTCCAGCTAATGTATCCAAAACTTGGTCAATAAATGGCAGTGGAAAGTAGTCTTTAAGGGTGGCCTTATTCAATTCTCGATAGTCAACACAAACTCGCCATTTACCATTTTTCTTGGGAACTATTACTAATGGAGATACCCATTGGCTGTCAGAAATGGGGTAAATGAACTTTACTTTTAGTAACTTCTGCAATTCATCTCTTACAACCTCTTTGAGCATGGGGTTCATCCGTCTCTGTGGCTGCCTCACTGGTTGAATACTAGTGTCTATATAGATATGGTGAGTGCAAGTTTCCGGGTGAATTCCCTGCATGTTAGTGTAGTCCCAAGCGAATGCCTTTTGGTATTTGGTGAGCAAGTCAAGCAATTTCTTTTCCTGAGATGTTTCTAGAAAGGCCCCAATGTTCAATGTTTTTCCCGGGTTGATTTCTATTATCTTGCTTTGTGTGTTTGTAATGGAGTCAATTGGAAAGATTTCATCAAATATTGCTTTCAGAGAGTACATTGTACAAGTTTCCTGAAAGCTTTGTGCCAACATGTAATCTACAGTAGTGTATTGTTCATTTCTTAATTCTTCTGAAACATCAGGTTGGGAGATAAACATTTCCACTAAATCTTCATTGTTGTTCTCCTCAATATCATACATTTGATTGATGCTTAAAACAGAGTATATTTCTTCCTGATCATTGTACTTGTCATCAAGCCATAAGTTTTGTGTTACTGTTGGGGCTTGTGCTGATGGGTACAAGGTAAGTTGTTTTCTCTCCGTGCCTCTAGAAATGATCATGTTACCAGATCTACATCCAATGAATGCATCAGAAGTTGCCAACCATGGTTTGCCAAGTATGAGTGGATGTCCTCCTAAGTTTGATTTTGGCTGGAGTACTAAGAAATCAACTAGATACTCCCAAGAGTCTAGTGAAACAATTATATCTTCTAGTACCCCCTCAGGAATGACTTTAGAGCGATCTGCTAATTCCAAAACAATTGGGGTTGACTGTAAATTTGTTAGTTGCAAAGTTTTCATTGTGTCCAATGTCATGACATTTATTGTAGCTCCTAAATCAATCAAAGTGTTTGGAATTGAAATTTTGTTGATAATTGTTGTTACTCTAGGTATGCCTGTGTCAACATAGTTTTCCATGGAAATGACATTTGACATCAAGCCAGCTAAATTGCCAATGGCATATATTGTTTGTGGATCAAATCTTTTCTTTGCAGTCTTTTTGAGACAGAGATATTTAATGGCTTTGGTGTAAATCGAAATATCCTTGATTGCTTGGAGTAATGGCATTTTGACATACACATTTCTTAATTCATCAAGAACATCAAATTGTGGCAATGGTGTGGGTAATTTTGGTTGAATTAATCGTTCCAGAAATGGAGGTGGTTGTAGTGTTTTGATTTGTTGACCCTGTTCTAGATTGTTTTGTGTTGGGTCACTTTGTTTGCTACGTGGTTGGGTTTCTTCTTCATCATTTTGATTCTCTTTTTGTGACTGTGTTTGAATAGGTGGAGGTTCTTTATGGAGAGTTCGACCTGACCTTAGTTCAATGTTTTGCAGAGGCAGAGTTGGGTACAATTGTCCCTCATCTATGCTATAAGTTGGTCTATCTATTAGGTTGTTTGAGTTAGCTATGGGTTGAGCTGGTAGTTGCGTGGGTCTAGGAGGTTGGTTGGATGGTAGTTGTAGCTGAGGTGGATTTATTTGTGGAGGAACAGGTAATGTTTGTTGAGGATTCTGCTATTGATAAGCTACTGGTTGCTAATGGTATTATTGTGGATATGGATGAGAGTATTGTGACTGATAGTGTTGGGGATATGGTTGAGCAAATGGTTGTTGATATTGCTTAGGTTTTTGTTGAGTAAATTGTTGAGGAAAAGAATATCCTTTCCATCATTGTTGTGGGTATGTTTGCTGCTATTGATTAAACCAATTTTTCCAAGGAATAGGAACATTCCAAGAATTTTGAACAGGCATGTTATAATTTGCTGAATTCATATTTTGATACATACCTAGAGGTCTCGGTTTCCATGGCCTTCTAGCTCCCATGAAATACATGTTCTCCATTTCTACATTGCCTTCCAAATTGTAATTGTGCAAAATTTTCATCTTTTTGCAATCCTTAGTGTCATGATTTTCTGTACAAAACCCACAAATCTGCACATTATCTAAAGGGAATCCTTTCAAAGCATGTTTTTGTCTACACTTGGGACAGAATATAGATAATTCTTGCTCTTTTCATCTTGTCTTTTCTTTTTTTTCAAATTATCTATTTGGTTTCCCAAAGTACTTAGAAGGTCTGTTTTGAAATCTTCAAATAGATTGCCTAGTTCTACTCTAGTAATATTTCCTGTAGCAGATTTTGTGATATTTGATGTCATGGCTCTTTTCCCATTTCTTGCCCTACTCCTAGAGTACTTTTGATACAATTCAACAATCTGCTCAAAGGGTATATTAGAAATTTCCCCTTCACCCATGATATTGCGGTCATCTAGATACTCATCCCGGATGCCTTTAAGAAAGATTGTTCGAATAAGATCAATAGACATAGTTCTATGTTTTGATTTTTGTAGATTATATGAGAATCTTTCCAAGTATTCCTCTAAGGTCTCGTCTTCTTGTTGATTCATTCTAAAGATGTCATCTTTAGAATCTTTTGATCGACAGTAAGGTTGATACTTTTTCAAAAAGAATTTTCTCATGTCATCCCAATTAGTGACTAAATGTTCACCTAATCCCATGAACCACCTAAGTGCTGCTGCTTTTAAGGTAGCAGGAAAAATTCGAACTCTATGTGCATCATTGGTATATCCATAGGTTCGGCATACTATGTCAAATTCAAATAAAATGAGTTCGGGTCTTCGAATGCCATACCATAAAAGTTTGGTAATACATATGGAGGTATGTTTTTCATTTTAATTTCCTTATCCATTTGCTCTCCTCTATCTTGAAATGGAAATTTAAATGTGGATTCTTTTATTTTTGGTGGATTTTGATTTCCTCCAAACAGAGTATCATTTTGTTGTTTTTCTTCATTCTCCCTTCTTCTTCTCCTTTCTTCCATTTGTCTCTCATACTCTCTTAGTTGTTCAGGTGTAGGTCCTATGGATCCTCCATCTTCAGCCATTGTAATTTGTGATTTGTCTAAGGTTTCTATCTCTTCTTCTTGTTTTAGTTCTTGAGGGAAAATTTGTTCATAGATAGGCTATTGGATTTTTTTACTACTCTCTCTTAATTTCTCTACTGTTCAAGTCTCAGGTATATATATTTTCTTTGCTTCATGAGCTAGTAGGATTTGTCTTTCAATGAGAGTGAGTCTTTGGCCTAATCTTTGTTTTTCCTCAAGTTTTTCCACAATAAATTTTCCTGTTGGTGTTGTGTACTCAATCTTTCTTAATGGTTCTGCTCCTAATGGTGGATTAGTTTTTGGTTGGGGGAATTTTGTGAATCTTCATTTCTCATCCCTAAACCTAGAAATAAATAAACAGGACTGAAATTTAAATTTAAATCTATGTTTTTGTTGTTTTGTTGATTTTAAGTTTTTTTTTAGTCTTTCTAGTTGCACCTCCCCAGAAACGGTTCCAAAATGTTTGGTCTTTACTTACTAAGGTAAGTTAAGCTCTTAATTCCTTTATCAACCCAGGAAAGTACACTTAGAGGTGCTTACCTAAAGTATATAGATCTAGAAGGATCTAAGGTTCTAATGACAACCTAGTGAATGAAATTAACAGTGCTCTCTTACAAGAGGTCCTTCATTGTCTTTTCAATCACTCAAGCATCAATCTAGATAAAACAAATTTTATGAAATTCTGATTGCCTAAGTATAAAAAACAGACTATTAATGACTCGTTAAAATCCTAACATTCCCTTACAAGAATATTGTTCAATAGAACTTTTTCCAATCATAACAATCCAAAATAATTTCAATAACAAATTAAATCAAACAGTGAATAAGATGAGTAATGTTGCAAACCAATAATAGTTGAATATTTTTACAAGAATAACCTATCAAACTGAAAATTGAGTTTAACAACTACAATCTGAATCACTTGAAAATAAAACCAGAAATATCTTCAAAGTCAAAGACAATAGGCAAATATGGAAACTGTATGGTAGCAAGCATATATATCAATTTCAAGATCAAAATTGGTTGAATCCTTTTACAAGGTTCTTTTCACAACGAATGCAAGCTCTTTTCAATTGATAACTCTAGTAACATAACCTTTACTTCTGCACATAAAATAACTTCTAATTTTCGAATTCAAATATGCAACTAGTAAGGAAACTTGAAAACAAAGTGTACCAGCGTAGTGATGAGGGCCCTTCAACACTTCACAAGCACACTATAAAATGATTCAGAAGAGTGTAACTACTGGATCTTGAGACATAAACTTGATGATGAAGTCTTTAATAAATCCCGGAATCAAAAATGCACAAACTATACTTTCATATGTTCACAATCTAGCTCCAAAACATAGTCTTCTTCCATAGGTTATTTATCATGAATCCTATAACAAAAGAAGCTATTCCTTCTCCATATTATCCTAACAGAATTCTATTAATTACATCCAAGAAGGTTGAAATTGAATCAATTCCTTCATTTATGCAAAAATTCTCAAAATAGAAATTATTCTCTTCACAAAATCTGGAAAACTTGTTGAAGTGGCTGGGTTTGACCAGCGTTGACCAGACACTTGTTTTCTTCAAAACTGAAAGTGGATAGGTGATCCACCATCCGTGTACATTTTACTTCATGCCCACAATCTTCAAATTCGCTCACCTGCTATGCAACATGTCAAACAATGGAGCATTTACAGGAAGTCACAACTTCTTGTAATTTTCTGAAAAATGTCATTTTTAACATAATAATTTCAAACTAAAAATAATGATAATGACATCATATCATTTAGTTTCTAAGGATTATAGTTGGATTATGAAGGTTAACTGGTAAAAAATGATAGTCAAAAGAGGATTTTAAGTGGAATGGATAGTCATAATTTGATACCAACACTATCAATGGCAGAAAAAGGGAAAGTTGTCATGATCGACACAGATGAGGAAGAAGAAGATTTGCAGGCCCTGACCATCACAGCAGAAGAAGACGAAGATATGGAGGAGTGTATTGAACCTACACACTCTACAACGAAACTGCCTGCATATGTCCCTCCGTGGAAAGGGAAGACCAAAGTGCCAAAGGACCTTGATGAAACCAAGAGTTCACTCCAAACCCTGCTCCTCCCAAACGGCATAGTGTTTGAAGGCATGCACCTGGGCCGCGTGCCAACCATGAAGTTTGAATATTGGGACCTCGCTGACCTCGAGAAGTTCCCTCACCTAGAGACCAGGAACCTCATGAAGCAAAACACTGAGGGGGTGGTGACAACGTTAGAGCCGCGGAAGTGGCTGCACAGTGTGGAAAAGGCCGGGTTGTTGCACTTACTATGGGTACCGCATTTCCATTGTACGCCCATCACCATTTTCATCATCAGGTAGCTGCTTTGCCTGCTGCATGATGGGTATCTATGACTGAAGGAGCCTGTCCCCATTACGGCAGACCTAATCCACCACATTTCTCAGCTCCCCTACAAAGGAAAGGACCTCGCAACCATAGCCGAAGGAAAGGGCAGTGATTTGGCCCTTGCAGAAGCCATGAAGATGAAATACAAGTTGGAGAAGAAAAAGAGGGGCTATGCCATCTCTAGCATAAAGGACAAAGGGGTACGTGTAGAAACCCAAATCCTGGCCAACAAAGTTATGAGGAAGTGTCACGCCGATGAGGTCCCACCGCCGGCGGTCGCACTGGCCTAGTAGTGTGCAGAGGGGGTCCAGTTCAACTAGTATGAATTCCTCTGCGAGGAATTTTTGAATAACTGTCATGAAGCCTAGGAGCAGGATAAAACTTCCACTACATGTGGTTGTTGTTATCCATAATGCTTGTAGTGGGGGAACTGCCAGAGGATAGTCAATTCCCCAACATTGACAGAGAATTACTGGAGGCCGCGAAGTATGCTTCGCTCTGGGCCACAAAGGATGTGAAATGGATACGTGACACCAAAATCTTTTGGGTGCTCATGGAGATGAACATCCGGATGTGGATCAATCAGAGGCTGCACCTGTCGCCCACGGTGTACAACAGTCTGCAGAGTTTTGCAGACTTTAAAGCTAATATGCACAACATTTTTATCAGGGTGTGTAAGGATCCAGTGAAGCAGTGGACGAAGCTACCTTTTGTAGCCACTGACGATGCTATTTTTACTGTCTTGGAGACATGGCCTCCAGAATGGCGCACCCCAGATCTGGCAGAACTTGAGAAGGCAGCAGTGCAGAAGAAGAAGGATGATGCCAAGATGCACGTCACACAATTGTCCGAGAAAAGATAGAACGGAACAGCAACAGCTAAGGAAAGGGCAGCACGGGAAGCGACATAGAAAGCCATCGAACAAGAAAAGGCTACTGAAGAAGCAGTAGCAGCACAGGCGGCAGAAGAAGAAACAGTGAATGCAGATGAGGACCAAGAAATGTCCTCACAAGGGCAGGAGGCAGAGGAAGCAGAAACAGCAGAAGGGAGCGCAGACCCAGGGACTGCATCCACACAGCTGAAGCACCCACACACGGCAGAGAGAGCAGGACCAAGGAAGAAGGTCAAGGCCTTGATGTTGGCCATTGAACCAATCACCTTAACCGAAGGTGACCTCCATTACATCGGGAAGATGGTTCAAAATGTCACTAATGAGGCCCTTCAGGATTTTATGCAGGAGCAACAGATTGTGTTGGGGGCCCTCAGGGTGCAACTATAAAAGTTACAGGTGGGACCCCCACAGGTGGGTACCCTTTCGACCCACCTTGCAGTAGGATCGTCGGTAGCAAAGTAGATGCTGCACGCACGGATGGAAAGCACAATAGTGTTACTAGAAGTGGCCCTAGTAGCAGCGAATGAGACCGACAGATTTTCGGTTAACATGATCAAAGACTTTGGCCTTAATTTGGCTACCCTTCCGCAAGAGACACTATATCTGCTATAGGATGGAATAACGGTAGAGCTACGTGCTAGGGAGAGCCGCACGATCCAAGTTCTCAATGAACAAAAGATAAACATGGAACAGCTCAGTCTGTAGCACGACAAATTGGTGTCGCAGAACCAACAGTTGGTGCAGGTGGTAGACGACGCTTGCCGATGCGTCCTTGCTGGCGATCCCAGTAGATCTACCAGTAGAGGTGTGGATCCACAGGTTGGCAATCGGAGTCTATGAGACTAAAGAAGAAATGACCAAGGTTCAGCTGAAGCTACCGTTAAAGGCGCAACCTTCCACTCCCCCAGAGGTCTAAGAATAGTGCGCTAGCGTTATCACAATGGGATTGGATGAAATTGGAGGTGCAGTGTAAGACTGTACCACTTTGTTGGAGCAAGCACTTGAGGTCCTCACAACTCTGCAAGACGACCCCAACATCCAGTGCATGGAGACAGAGGCGCGAGAACTCCAACAGCAATACAACAGTGTCAGAGGAACTGCGCAGATAGTCATCCTCACTCAGTAGCTTGTAAGGATGTAGCAAGCTAAGGCACTGAAGGAGTAGGTGGACGCAGCGTGACATAAGGAGGAAGTTCTCAAAGCACGCATCTAGCCATGGATCGATGAGGCTTTCACTATCATGGCAAACATCGAAGGAAATCTCACACACATACAGGGGATGCACACGTTAATGCAAAGAAGCGCCCCAGACACGGAGGTCTCAAAACAGAGGATGCGACAGATTCAACAAGCACTAGCTTAGTGCGCTGCCGACATCAGCACAGTTCAAGGACAGTTGGAGGAACTCTATGCCAAGATCATCGCATCGACAAAGTGACTCAAGGGTGAGTCACAATGTTTGTGTTGGGGGCTTGTTGGGCATGGAATCCCCCCGAGGCATGTTTTTGGGCTCAAAGCCCATGTTTTGACCGAATGATGTTGTAAAGCCCCGCGAATTGTGGGCGCAGAAGTATGTTAGAGTCATAGGGTTGTCTACCCTAGTCTTGTAATGTAATGTCGACCTATCCATGGTCCGCAGACCATGGGAATGTATAAATAGAGCAAAGCTCTAAGTGTAAAAGATAACGAAGTAGAGGATAGTGAAGAAGAAAAGAGCAAGAGTCTAAGTGTCTAAGTGTGTCTTTGGGTTGTAGAGTAGGAAAAGGCTCTGCAGCTGAGTGCGCAGAGGCCTAGTTGTCCGCAACTGAGTGCACAACGCGGAGTCAAATCTGTTATCGAAGAAGAGAATAATAAAGAGAAGTTTTATCCAAATTATGTGTATATGTTCTTGAGTTATTAGATGTTTGATATCAATTGCCAATATATTGTTTATTTACTGCGCGCACTTGTATGAATGATTCATATTGCTAAGTATACTTTACACATGCAAGTAAGCTAAGTTAATCAACTAACAGTGGAATACTAGTAAGGACTTGGGTCATAACAGCGGTCGGCCCTCGAGTAGGGCTGCACGAATGTAGCATCTCAGGCTGCGAGGTACGAGTAAGTGTGCGTAGTGACGTGCACACAGGATCGAACTATGGACCACTTGAACTCAACAGACATCTCCAATTTGTGGAAACCTAGTTCTAGCACCCTCCCATACTACTTCGAGTGAAACCTTAGTCCGTAATCCACGGACTGTTGCCAAAAGGGCCAATAGTACCAGGATTTGTTTGTCTAAATCACCTCTGAACCTGGGTCAGGCCCCAACAAGCCAACAGATAATGTCTAAATTTCTAGAGCACGTACACCATAGCCAGTCCTTCGTGCTCTATTGTTGAATAATTCCTTTCATATTTTGACAATTTTTTGCTTGCAAATGCTACAGGATGGTCCAGTTATCCTTCACTAGCTTGTGTTAGTATTGCTCCCAATACAATACACAAGGCATCAACATGCACATGGAATTCTTTCTTCTAGTACGAGAAGACCAAGATTGGTGTGGTAACCATTTTCTCCTTCAATACATCCAGACTGTGCTAAAATTCTTCATTCAAACTGAATGTAGCATCCTTCTTTAGCAAATTTTCCATGGGCGTGATAATCTGAGCATAAATCTTGATGAACTTCTGATAGTATCCAGTATGACCCAATGTTGCGCGTAGTTGTTTGACACTTCTTGGCACCTCCAAATTAATTATGACCTTGATCTTAGCAGGATCCACCATTAATTGTTGCTTGCACACCACATGACCCAGCAAGATTCTGAAAGGGACATAGAACAAGCATTCCTCCAGGTTCAGTGCAATATGATACCTTCGACATGTATCCAACATCAAGCGTAAACTAGCTACATGGCGCTTTACAAGCCCAAACAATGTCCAATCATCAAAATATACCTCCAAGAACTTGTGAAAAAATTCTTTGAACACCGCGATGACTACGTGTGAAAATATCGTCGGTGCATTCTTAAGTCCAAACAGCATCACTATATACTAGAAACATCCCCATTCTGTTGCGAAGGTGGTCTTACTCCTGTCTTCTAGCGCAATCTTAATTTGATGATATCCAAAGATCCCATCAATGAATGAATATGCTTCCTATCCTCCCACATTATCCAGTACTTCATCTTTGAACGACGTCGGAAAAGGATCATGAACGCAGGCATCATTAAGATTCCTAAGATCTACACAGATCCTTATTTCTCCTTGATGCTTCTCTTCCTATACTACCATTGGGCTCACCTAATCAGATTCCTCCACAGGTTCAACAATACCCACCTCAAGCATCTTATCCAACTCTAAGAAAACCTTTTATTTATACTTGGGATTAAGGCGATATGGCCTCTACTTAATTGGCTTCGCATCTGGCTTCAAGGTAATCTTCATTACGGCCAAGTCTCCTATGATACCTTTCAGGTCTGAAAATTTTTAAGGAACAAATCCTAATATTCGCGGAGAAACTCAGTGACCTTATCTACTATGGCATCATCCCAATAATCCCCAATCTTCACAAACTTCAGCTCCGCTTTTGTGCCAATGTTTACTTGCCTAGTTTTCAGTGGCGTGGTGATGTTTAGATTCTCTATCTACGGTCCCTCAACTTCACAGTGGCCTTCTGCCTCTGGAATGTTAATATTCCTTGTATCCTCATCCTCTCCTTCAGCAGTCACATTATAGCATTCTATCACATCGCACAGTTGGGTGCTCCAATCTGGTTGGATCAATTCTAAAGGATCCTACAATATTCTAAAGATTGTTGCCTTAACCTCCTGCAACTCCTCATCAATGCTTTCGAACCCATCCTCAAAGTTGAAGGTCCTCACGAATCCTTCTCTCAAAACATCCCACTCCTCGGTGTCGTGGCGGAGCTCCATTTCCAAATACCATTTCATAGGGATTATATCCAGAGTGTGACATAATAAATGCACCGATTCTTATTGCGGCTTTGTTGCATAAAACTTAGTCCATTTAGCCAAGTCATCGCATGGATCATTCCTCCCATCATACTTCTCTGTATGATAGGCTGACCAAATGACGTTCTCATCATCCTTCTCTAGTTGCACCACTCATCAAAGCTATATTTGTGCGTACCCCACCACCGAGTGGGCATAGCGCGTAGTGCCCAGTCCAACGCTTGAAAGCGGTAATCCTCTGGAACTTCTCTTTCAAAAGAATCCATAAATTTATCCATGTTAGTTAAACCATCATAATAAGTAAAATTTATTACCTCTGGCGACACACAGTGCATCGATTTGATCATCATGTTGCAGCCTGTTTTGCCAATGTTCCAACTCTTTGTTTGAATCTGAGGTATAGGAACTTTTGCGGTGTCATGAAATCCATCCATTAGCTGTTGGATTAACCCAGTCTTGATCTCATGCTATTATCTTATAGATCTGGTCCAAATCATCTTCGCTTTCCTCATAGTCACGGACTGGTTCAGTATAGTGTGGTCCTTCTGTAGGGTCCAATAGGACTACAATGCGAGGCGATTTTCTTTCAAATGAAATTTTCCTCTTTTTCAAATTGATTACCCCATTCATGTCAATATCCTAATCAATTCCCAAGAGCACGGGGTATGAATTGCTATCATCAACAATCTCTATCACTTCAAAATCAACCAACGCACTCGCACTTTCTATATCTATGGTTACCCCATTCAATCGCCCCATAAGGATAATATTATGTTGGTTTTCCATCCTCAATTGGATTAGGGACCATTGCATCGTAGGTCTCCCCATCCTTTTCCATCTTTGTTTAGGAAAAATGTTCGCATCCAACCCGAGATCTAAAATAACTTGGTCCATCTCATAGTCTCCTATTTGTGCAATGAGTCTCATCTCGCGCCTTGTTCTCATCTTGTGTTTACCTATTTTTCTGACTGCACAGTGTCCTTCAAGAGAACCTTCCTTACCAGCATACTTATTTATCAGTTCTTGAAGCCCTTTTATAGCCTTACTATCATGCAGCAGCTTCATACAAGTCTCCAAGAAGGTAGTAAGCATGGAGGGGTCAACCTCTTCAGATAGCTTGCCTTGACTTCCTGAGGTAGAGGCCTCAGTGAAGCTTTTCTTCCTTCACGTGCTCTAGGTTAAACCCAACTTCTTTTTCTAGAGCCTTGCAGACCCATTCACTTTCTTCATGTTATTTCCCTTTATCATCACCAGTCATCACTCCACTTCATAGCACAATATTCACATTGGGATCCTCTTCATGGGGCTCTTCCCTCATCATCTATAAAATTTGGGTAGGTTGCTGAGGCTGCACCTTCTTCTCCTACATTTTAGATATCAATATACGACATTCTTCTATTGCATGGTCAAACTAGTACAATATCGGCATGATGGGCATGTCTGGCTCATACACTCTCGTGCATAGTGTCCTGGCACTTCAAAATTATAGCAAATAACTTTTCCCTGACCTCTACCAGGTCCTCCTCCTCCTTGCCCTCGTCCGCACTCCTGATATCCTACGCATGCTCCCCTAGTGCCTTGATCCAGAGGCTGAGTTTCTATTTGATTTGATATGCGAGTGTTATTTCCATTATCAATTCATATCTACGGCAGTTACGCTCATCATGGCCCATCAATTTACAAAAATTGTAGAATAACTATTGTGACGTCTATACAAATTTATGTAGCAAGTGACAATTGTCCATTACATGTTTTCTAGCTACCTGACAAATAGTGCACCATGGAGCGGGCCTTGTACTTGGTCCTACTAGAGCTTCTTGCCTTAGAGGCATTAGCCCTCCTACTACAATATAATTCATGAAGATAGGGCAGTGATCTTTATCATGCCCCTGGATTTTACATTTGAGGCACAAAACTTTTCACGCACCTCAGCCAAGTCGCTTTTTCCTTTTTCAAGCTCTGTAATTCCAAGTAGAGATTCTGCAATTCCACATGAATCTGCTGAACTCCCAAAGCAGTGTCCTGAATAAGAATTTCATGCAATCTCATTGCAATTTCCAGGGCTTCAGCCTGGGTCCCTATCTTTTGTTGTGATAAAGAAACCCTCAGGTGGGGCAGGAGTGAGGCTACAAACCATTTGTGGTGTTGACTATTCGTGAGATTCATATTAGCTTTGCAGATCTAGCATTTCAATCTTTGATCTAATTCCTAGGGCATTTCGTCGGGCCTACTAAATCCTTTGTTCAGAGCAGTCTGAATGTCTGCTAATGATGGCAATGGGTTACCAGTGCAGTACTTAATGTACCATGTCAACACGCAATCCTGTAGAGTGGTAACCAACTGTGCCTTCTTTATATGATCATATGTAATATTTTGTGCCATCCATACAGCCTTCACAAAAAACCAAAATTGATCTGGGTCCTCACTTTCCAAGCCCTTGAAAATGGGCAACTTCATGGTATTTGACATGTTCAACGGTGGTGGAGTTGGTGGTGGTGTGAGTGAAGGTGTATGTTGTGGACGTGAAGGTGGAGGTGGTGTGGGCAGATGAGGTATTCATTGAAAACCCTGTTTTATCTACTGTAGAGTGCTTCGCGGTGAGGGCTATACCACTCCCTTGTCATCACTTGAAGGAGATTCTATCAATGGGCTGTATTCAAGACCTGCTCTCTCCTGATTTATAAAGATTCGTCCACTTCATGTAGATCCAAACATCAAGGCATTGGCATAACCCACTTTTCACACAAGAGCATTTTAATCCAAGTATTCAAAGATATCAAATACTTACCTTGAGGTCCCTTGAAAAAGTGTCACTCTGCTTCACTGTAGCTGACTGAAGTATCGACCGTGAATTATGTCACAAATCCTCCTATGACTCGATCAAGCCAGTGGTCAACAGCACACACGATCTTATCTTTAGAGGTTTCCAACCTTCGTACTAGCTCCAAGGTCCACATTATTGGACCGTCAAGCCTCCACCTTCCTTGGCCATCTGCCAATTTAGCGATCCACTTGTACAGCTCAATCGGGAAGATGCAAATGAAAATTTCATGGATTTTTGTGTACAAATATCTTTCCAACCACTGTTCTTTTGTCAGACACATATTTCTGTTCTCTTGCACCACAAATTCATGGATATTTCTATCCAACCACTTCTCAATTTCTTTCTTTGTTGGATTCCACTGATGCAACATCACACATCCCTTTATGCAGATCCTAGTCCCGGCAACAGAACCATTTGTTGGCCTAGTGGGTCCTGACCTAGGTTTAGAGTTAGTTGCACCAAACAAATCCCTACACTATTGGCCCTTTTGGCATCAATCCATGGAGCACAGACTGAAACATCACCTGAAGCAGTATGGGGGGATGCTGGAACCAAGTTTCTAGACCCAGAGATCAACATGATGTCATTTTGTGCCCTAAATATGCCTTTGTGCATATCGAAAAGCCTTTATGGCTTATCGATATAACTTCCTTTAATCAACCTCTAGACCTCCGCGAAGGTCTATGAATAGCTTTTGTAGACCCTAAATAGGTAAATTAACTACTTACGTGCATCAAAGATTACTCTTAACCCAATATTTACTCAGATATGCTTAAGTGGTTGATAACTTTAACATACAACGATATAATATTCGCGTAAACCATTAATGTCAATTGTGTTCACATAACAATATAGATCCAATGATGATTTAGAAGTAATATACTTGTTCAAAGGATGAATCTGTTAGTTGGATACAACTTGGATATGTGGATGGGGTTAGGGTTTCACTGCAGGAACCGTCTGCGGTTTTCAAAGATCACAGTACGGCATTACCAACTTCCCCCGTAACGGATTCTCCCATGCATCTCCACATTTTCCTTCACCTATCATCAGCAATGGGCACGATCATCCAGTTTTAGGGTTTTTAGGTAGCTTGGATTTGGACCACCACTTACCCTCACCGACTTACCTTTGTTCCTGTAACATCGACTCTGCAGGCAACTGTCAACTTGTGGTTACGATAGTTATGGATGAGCAAATAGATTATTCTGTGGATCCTTCGGAGGATGTGCCCATCTGGACGCATCCCAGGACCACATCGATAGGATATTTTTCATTTTATAGTGAGCTCTTCGACGAAGTTGAAGCCCTTCCTGCCATCTCTGGCTCTCGCATTCCATCTGTGACTCTGCTTGAAGACGCCCCATCTTTACTTGACTACATTTCGCAACCGCTCTTGCCAAACTCTCTAGCCTTTGCAAATCCAACAACTAACCCTAATTAGCAAACCCCTGTGGAGGTCCAGGGATCGAACCCACCTTCGTCCGTCTCTTGCATACCCTCTAGAGTTTGCCCTTGGTATCTGCTTCTCAGGTGCCCGTCTTGTCTAACCATCTAACCTTGGTGGCTCCTGCCCTGAGAAATTTCACTATAATTTGCCCCATCCCTGGAATCTTCACCTCCATACCATCAATGACCCCATCAGGAACTAAGGCACCCCTAATCTCATCAGCTACTCGACCTTTCTCGAAATCTGAAAAGCTGCTGCTAGAATACATGGGGGTTCAAGGAAGAAAAGGTGTCTAAAGCTACGGAATTGTGAAGTTTTCCTAAAGCTCAATGAGGACACACAGTTATTGGACTCCATGGACACAGCAGAGAAAGTGCCTTTAGGCTGTGTTCAAGGCAAACATTTTAGTGTGGAACGGATACAACAATGGGCCTCGAAGGTTTGGGGTCATCATCTGAAAGACCCCCCAAAGGTTCAAACATTTGTTAAAGGATGGTTCGCACTTCGGTTCAGCTGCCTAGTACACACCAACTAGGTACTCTCCACAGTTTGGCATATCAATCAAGCGCGAGTGCTTCTTAGGAGATGGTCGCTGATGTTTGACCCAGAACAAGAAAGGGTATATGCTGGGCCTATTTGGGTACATCTCCTGGGGTTCTCGCTACATTTCTGGACGGAGGATGTTTTCAAGTGGATAGGGAATGCTATTGGCACCTACCTCACTTTTGATGATTCCTTTCAGATCATGGGGCGTATGGCTTTTGCTAGGATATTGGTTCACCTGGATCTCACTGATGGCTTATTGGAACACATTAACATCCAGTGGAGAAATGCATCAAGGAGGCAGACTTTGGATTATGAGGGAGTCCCAATTAGATGTAAGAGATGCCATAAGTTGGGGCATCTATTCAAAGATTTCCCCCTAAATGGAAGGGCGAGAAAAAGACACCAGCTCAGGTTCCATTGGCATAGGAGGCTCATTTGCAGGGGGAATATCCCCAGAATACAGAATCTCCAGAAGGGATGGTAGAAGCATAGAGTGTCTCAAAAGCAAATGTGATGGCCTCTACACAGGCTACCCTGAAGAAACGTGGTAGGCCTCCCCTCAAACCTCCTCCCCCACCTCCAGCCTGAACCCTGGTGGCCTACGGAGATTCGGTCACTTCGGTTAAGAGCATTTCGTTCACTTCATCATCTCTTTACAGTTCATCTTTACATGATATCTTATCATATGGTTTATCTATTGGTATGGGCTCTGCTTCCATTCCTGATGCCTCTATCTCGATTTCTTACAATTTTTCTTCCACTCGGCCCATCTTCTCTCCCACCCCTCCCTCACTGTCGATTTCCCCTCCGCCTCCACCCTCATCTACAACACAAGCCCCCCCAACATCTAGATATTTGACCCGTTCAAAATCCAAGCGTCAGGATTTGGATCATATCGGGCTCAACATCATACCCTCCCCCCCCTGCATAAACTCCATAGAGGCCAACCATCCTCCCTCTCTAAAGCTCGATGTCTGGCTGGTGATGAGATAGCTTCGGGCAAGCAGTCTACTATTCCTGGGGTGCTTAGAGCAAGAGAAACCCCTTGTAAACCCCCTCCATGAAGATTATCTCTTATAATTGTCGAGGGCTTGCTAGGCCTAACAAAAAACTAGCACTTCGTCAGTTAGTTGCAATTGAATCGCTTGACATAATTTTTCTACAGGAGACTCTTGGTCCTACTGCTGATATTACCCTTACCCTTGAGAGAATGTTTCCTAGGTGGTGTTTTATTTGTTTGGATGCACATGGAAGATCCGGGGATATTGCTTTGGGATACAATTCCCATACTATCAAATTACTCAATTGTTGGGGAGGGGCTAGACATATCAAAGCTGACATTCATTCAATGGATCTGGGAATGGATTTTAGAATCTTCAATATTTACAGGCCTTGTCAGCATAGGCCTGATTTTTGGGATAAACTCCTGGATTCAAATTTATTTCTATCAGATAATTGATACTTGGAGGGGATCTCAATTTCCCAATTGGACACCTTGAGTCTTGGGGACACCGATTGCAGAGAGATCCTATCTCGGATCACCTACCTATTTATATGGAAATTGAATGGGGTAGGGCTAAGCCCAAGGGACCTTTTAAATTTTGTTCTACCTAGCTCAAGGAAGCATAATATGTCATCATGGTTACCGATTTCTGGAAAGGAAACCCACTAGGGGCAGGGGGACACATCATAAATGGTTTTATTCACAATCTTGTAAAGCTAAAGAAGATGTCCAAATCTTGGGTACATAATAAAAGGACACAAGATGACCACTCCCTGAGACAGTTAGAATCCAAGATGACTATCTTTGAGAATGAACAGGGAGGATTATATAGTTCAGATGAACATAAGGAGAGGATTACATCCCTATACATAGTTAGAGGGAAAATCTTAAGGATCATGAAGAAGTCTGGAGATTGAGAAGTAGGGAATTTTGAATGCAGGATGGGGATGCAAACACCAAATTCTATCACAATTTTGCAAATGGAATGAAGGTGATAAATAAAATATGGCAGCTTCAGAATGAACAGGGACAAGCTGTCAACACCTTTACGCAACTGGCTTCACTGGCCACCTCTCATTTCAAAAGAGATTATAGTGCCCCTCGGGAGGAAAATCTGGCAGACATCATATGAGTTGCACAACATTTTCCACGGTTTGTGGAGCAAGAGGAGGAAAGAGATCTGATTAAAGAGGTTACTCTGGGTGAGTTGGAGGCCACCTTGAAGTGGTTTAAAAGAGACAAGAGCCCTGGACCTGATGGATGGTCAATTGAGTTCTATTTGGCCTTTTTTGAAACCATAGGTGAAGATCTGCTAAGAGTCATCGAGGACACAAGGAACAGTGGAAATATAGCAGCATCCATCACCTCTACCTTCATTGCGCTCATCCCTAAATCTGATAACCCGTCCTCCTATGATGAATATTCCCCTATTTCTCTTTGCAATTGCATCTACAAGATTATAGCAAAGATCATTTCCAACCAGATGCGGCCCATGCTTTCCAAACACATCTCTCCGGAAAAATTTGCCTTTCTCCAAGATTGATAGATTCATGAGGCTGTGGGCACTACACAAGAAGTATTACATACCCTACATATCAGGAAATGCAAAGGTATGATCCTTAAAGTTGATTTATCTAAGGAATTTGATATAGTTAATTGGTTATACATTAGAATGATGTTAACCCACTTGGATTTTCCCTTCATATATATCAAATGGATCATGAGTTTTATAACTAACATTCCCTTTAGCATCCTGATAAATGGAAGTGCATCCCCTTTCTTATTTTTTGAAAGAGGTTTGCGACAGTGCTATCCACTTTCACCATTACTCTTTCTCCTTGTCATGGAGGGACTCAACAGGCTTATTAAGGATGAGCACAAAAGAGGCAGACTACAGGGGATTAAAATTTCAGATGATTGTATGCTCACACATCTTCTTTTTGTGGATGATGTTCTGATATTTGTCAATGGTAGTATTGGAGATCTTACCAATATTAAAGTCACTTTCTTCTTATTTCAAGTGGCAAAAAGTATGTTGATTAATGATACTAAATCAACTCTGACTGCAGCTGAATGTACACAACACGAGATCCATTTTGCACTTCATCGCTTCCGGTTCACTCATCTGAGTCTGGAAGATAGCCTGAAATAGTTGGGGTATAAGTTGAAGCCCTTGGGCTACAAGATAGCAGACTGGACATAGCTCATCTCTAAAATGGACAAAAGACTCAATATCTGGTATTTCAAATACCTATCTCGAGATTGCTGACTCACTCTCATTAAGAGTGTCTTGGAAGCCACTCCTGTCTATTGGATGTCACTGGCTTGGGTTCCTAGGGCTATTCTCACCATAATACAAGCCCTTTGTTGCAAATTTCTCTGGAAGGGAAGCTAGCTAGGCAAGATTTTTTCTTGGGTCAAATGGGATGCCCTTAATTTCCAATAAAATGGGGGGGATGGGGTATAAAGAAACTAGATGATTTCTCTTTTGCTCTAGCTGCTAAGCTTGTATGGCATTTAGTATCTACTAACAGCCTCTGGTCAAAGGTGACCACATTTTGGTCGAAGGTGAACACATCAAAATAAATTGGCTGGATGAAGATATTGGATTGGATTAGGAGGCCCCAAAGAAGCACTACATGGATTTCAATTATTTGGAAGGTTGTGATTAAGGCTTTGGATCCCATCAGAGCTAGACTTACTTGGAGAATTCACTCAGGAGATAAAGTACGAGTTGGAACAGACCCGTGGATCAGATGTGGGAACATGCACAGGCTGCCTATTGAACTCAAAAATCATCTACAGGATAATAATATCACTCTTCTAGCTCATATTGCGAATGGAGAAAATTCCACCTTTCTACATTAGACCTGGAAATATGCTCACCAATTAATTATCCCACCTCAATGGGCATAGCTCTGGGATGATTATACTCAGGTACTTACTGAATCACACATCCGTATTACTGAGGGAGAAGATGAAATCATATGGGCCCTCTCAAAAACAGGGAGATACACTCCCAAAGATGGATATTTAATGTTGACAGAATCCCGAAAACCACAGACCATTGAAGCATGGTGGAAACATCTTTGGAAGCTTAAGGTCCCCCCCGCAGGACCAGGCTGCTTATGTGGTCTATTCTGAGGAACAAAATTCCAACTGGTGATAAATTACTCAAGCGCTCACAATTTGGACCTCACTGTTCCTCAAATGCTCTGAAGCACATAAGCTATGGAATATTATTTTACCTGCTATTACTCCACAAAGTAATTGGACTGGTGCATCTATCTCAGAGCCTGGAAGAATTGGTTTACCTCTGTCACAGCCACCAAGTAGCGTAACATACCTCTTTTGATCAGCTGGGCCATTTGGATCGCCCAAAATAAACAGATTTTCCAAAACCTTCCCCCTCGTTGGACTGTTATCGCAACCAAGGTCTTGGCTGACTACTCCCTCATTCTAGAGGATCCATCTCCCCCGAGGCACAAACATATAATTCCTGAATCAATTGATCACAACAATCCATGGGCCTATTTTAATGGGGCTGCACAGGAGACTGGATGTGGTGGGGGGGCCATTCTACATATTAGCCCACACCATTCATACAGCATGATCATGGGATTCAGAAGAGGCACTAATAACTTTGTAGAATTATTAGCTACTAAATTCCTCATACAATTTGCATTGGAGAAACACTGTAGAGATCTACAATTATTTGGGGATTCTAAATTTATTTGTGATTGGCTGAATAGAACCTCTAGATGCTCTACTTTTACTTTGAGACATATATTGGATGAGGCACTGAGATTGATTTCATTCTTTGACTCTTTTGCATGCAAACAAATTTTCAAGGAGTGGAACACAACTGCTGACAGCCTTTCCAAAGAAGCAGCGAACAGGGATCCAGGCATCTGGATGATCCAAGAACATTGAGATGGAGAACACTATCAATACTACCACTGGCCTTTCATGGTTTTTCTGTTGATTATGGTTAAAATCATATGTATATATTTATCATTTGATAGACTTTTCAGTTTTTATATATAGTAGATTTCCTTACACTATATTACAGGCATTGTTACCTCCTTGCGTGGAACAAAGGTAACAATTTTTTGAACGCTAATCTCAATTTTTGATGATGACAGACAAGTCTCTGTTATGTTTTGGAATATGCTCATATGCATCTACAAAATGTAATTTCTTTTTACTAATGAAATTACGATTTTTCCTAGGGGAAAGAAAACAATACAGATCCAGTAAAGTCGCACATCAATACAACATTATTTCATAAACCTGTAATTCATCACAACATAAAGCAAATTCATACATAACATAAGTAAATAGGTAAAACACAAGAATTTATGTAATAATATTCTTTATTAATATTCAGTTCAGCTTACAGACTCAATACTTCCCTGCGTACTCAGCTGCAAGGGTCCACGCACTTCGCTGTGGACTCTACTCTAGGCCTCTACACACACAGCTGCAGAACCTTTTCCTCCTCTAAGACTTCTACAATCTTCCTTCTATTGACCGATTACATTCGTCTTCATCTTCGATATTATTTCCTTAGACTCTCTAAGACACACCTATTTACACAATCACATGGTCTGCGAACCATGGGTAGATTTTCAAAAGATCGACCTAACTTACCTAAAGAAGGGTAAAACTCTTTTTGACTCTTTAACTATGTACACGCTCCACAACCACAATTTGTGGAGACTTTACATTCCTTTACATAAAACTTGGGCTTTTGCCCCAAAACTTTGGCTTTTTCCCTAAAATTGTCCTAGAGTACCCCATCCCAACAATATGTGTTTGGTTTGAAGACAAATCTAGTTTTTGTAGTTGTACTTAAAGACAGAGGATATGATGTGATGTTCATTAGAGGGAATTCTTATTTGAAGCATGTCTCTACTAGAGAAATAAAACAAATTGGCATTCGAGTTAAAAATATCTACAAGATAGAGATATATTTCGCCATGCATGTAGTTATACCTCCAGGAGTGAGGTGGGGCGATGTAGACCCTTAGTCTCAAATTTGTAAATATTTGGGCAGGGTCTATAGGAGAGAAGTAACAATTTCATTTTACAAGGGCCCACATTATTTAGTACTAGGATAATTAGTGCCAGTTGATGTAGTTAGATCTTGAGTGATAGTGCAGAGGCTTGTAGCAGTCAGAGACTCAAGAGGCATTTGCAGGTCATAGAGAGTTGATTTAGTATTCGTTTGATGCATCTAGTTGCAATTTTTGTAGTATCAATAGTAACAGTGAGAGAGAGTGCTATTTGTGTTATAGTACATTCCTCGGGAGGATTGGGATTAGGGTTTTTCATAACCCTTTTCTTTGTAAGAGGTAGTGTTAAATTGTAGTAAGAAAAGGCTTCATTTGACTTGTGCCTCAATCAAATGGAGAAATTCAAATTTTCAAATCAGTAGGATGACTTGAGTTGCAATTAGCAGGAGTGGCATTGCAAGTCACTTAGTTAAGTTAGTCAATTTAAGTTTGTGGGAAAGAAGTAGAGGTGTGCATGAGTTGATTGCTAAGATTAGAAATGTAGTGTAGTTATAGTTAGTGAAACTCAGTTATCTGAGATATAGTCATGAATAGAGTCAGTATGAGTTCAGTTGAGTAGTTCTAACTATTGTTAATTCACTGATCTCTTAGTTAACTAGTCAATTTACTAAAAATAGCCCTAGTCATGCATGCAATTTGAATTGGCTATTTGAGTGGAGGAAAAAGGCATCAATGTAATCATTATTGTATATTATTGAATATGAAGTGTTTTCATGTAGCAGGTGATTTTTTCTCTTGGGAATCGTTCAAGAAAATTGGAGCTTTTCCTATTCTTTGGGAGTTGAATTCTTCTAGAATTGTGTAAGGAAATAGGAGAAGTAGGAGGCCAATATTTGGCTAAGTATTTACTAGAGCAGACACGAGAGGAAGACATCAATATTGCAGTGTAGGTTGAGCTTCAAGGATTGTAGTTGTCATTGAAATAGATCAATTTTCACATATGATATAATGCAAACATAGGAGGCTGGGTTTTTCCCATTTGGGTTCACCAAAAAAATTATTGTGTTCATTGTGATTGAATGATTGTATGTGTTTCTATTATATTTTTTCCTTTCCACAAATTGAGTAGAATAAATTTGTGTTTAGTTTGAATTCATTAGCAACTGCAAATTTCAAGTTATATCTACATAATTTACCAGGCCTTGACTATACCTACCTCTTTTCCTTGTAGCCCTATAATGATTCTTAAATATTGTCTTGATGCCATCATAATTTAGCTTGTAAATTTCTCCACCATACAACATATTAAGGGTCTCTAAAAGGTCCTCTTTGATCCCTCAGAGTAGTACAAGATTTAGAGATTCTCGGTCAAGGGTATAGTTAGCTCTTCCATAGTTGAGTTAAAAAATTTCTTCATAGTCCTTTAAGGATTCATCTGGTCCTAGAGTCATCCTGAAGATCTCCTCTTTTGTGTCCCTTAATATATAATAATCCCTATATTTATAATTGAAATCCTACTGCATTTGACCCCAAGTGGTGATGCTACCTCCTTCCATGATCATAAGTGAAAGGATGGATCCTTGAGAGTGGAAAAAAACAACTTTAGCTTCTTCTCATCATAAATGTAATCATAGGTTCTACAAACCACAACAAACTCAAAAATGAATGTATCAAGGTCCTCAAAATCTAGGCCATGAAAGTGCTGGAGGTCAATGGGGATTTTTTTCTTCATTTCGAATTCCCCATTCTTTTCTCTAATAGGAAATAGCTCAGGATGCCTATTTTTAGCCATATTTTGGGCAGGTAATGTAGGTTCTTCCTCCCCTATGGGATCTTCAAATATCTATGGCTGCTCACCTAAAGGGTTCTCCAATTCCTTTGTGGTCAGAGTAGGAGATCCACATGAACCAAAGAAGAGCGACGGTTGACTACTTGTAGGAGTGGGTGTTTTTGGTATAAATTTTCCTAGGTTATCCCTAACCCTACGAGGCATGAAATAAATGTGTTATTTTTATGTTTTTTCTTTATTCTTTTTGTATCTTTCTAGACAAAAAAAATTTGATGCAAATATTTTTTTTGTTTTTCAGGAAATAAAATGAAAAGAGAAGGCAACTTGACACATAATCAATACATACTTTGGCACCTCCCTAAAAACGGTGCTAAAAAGTGATGAGCCTCATTATTGCAACAAGGATGTTGAGACTCCCAAGGCTAATAAATTTAATTTATCAATATGTGGTTAATACAAACTTAAGAGGTGACAGTGTTGTGTGCACAGTAAGCTAAGTTATACTTAAGCTACTCTGAGGCAGAGTACCAACCCAAGGCATACAAAGACTATTTTGCAAACTGAATCAAGGTTTTACAAGAAAGGAAATTCTAATCTACTTGTAAGAAATGTAAATGTTGACAAAATGAAATGTTAATATACTTGCAGGAAATGTAAATATTGCATAAAATGGAATGCTAATCTACTTGCAAGAAATGTAAATATTGGAATGAAAACCCTAACTTAATGCAGAAAATGAATGACAAAGAAATAGCCCAAGTCTAGATGCATAAATTAAAGAACATGAAGCCCATTCTAAACTACCACATTCAAAGGAGATTCTATGATAATGACAAAATTAATTGATTTCTTTAAGAAATGACAATATAATATATTCATGTGTTATTAAATCCATGAATTCAATCACTAACCCTAATTGCATAAATAAATTGTAGGGATGAAAAGAAAGGTCCTAACTAGTCTCTGGTCTTCCTAGAACTTTTTTCAAGGCCTATGGGATGTTTTGAAGGACTAAGAGGAAAAAAATAAGCTCAAGGGATAATTGTGGTCAAGTTTTGAGGGGTTCCATGTGGTGTTATAGGATTGCTACAAGATCTTATAAGATTGCCCTATTTTGCTACAAGATTGAATCCAAGAGAATTCTAGTGGCTTTGAAAGTGATATGAAGGTGAGGAAGGATGGTGGAAGGAAGGAGGAGGATGTGGGAGTAATTTCAAAGCTCAATACTCCTTAGGAGCCATCTTGTACAACGAGGGAATGCAAGAAATGACCTTTAAAAAATTTGTCCTAAACTTTCTATATGCGGACTACTTGAAGAGTTTGATGAGGATGAAATGAGGGTACTCGTGGTGGTGTTAAAATTTATAATGATAGTGCTCTATCATGCAAACGAATAGTAATTCCTTCACACCACAAATATTACTCAACTTGAAAAACATCTAAAGCATGATGAAAATACTAAGTGCAAAAAATCAAACTAGAAAGGAAAGGATGAGTTAAATTTTATTCAAGATATAAATACTGCATCATAGGAAACCTATATTTTCGTCTTTTCCAATACAACTCCTGCAACCACACTTTCCAAGAGAGGTGAATGAAAAATCTACAAAGACAACTCTTTATATCAACAAAGCTTGCAAGAAAGGAAATACCCCTAAACTAAGTAAATAAAAGAAAGATCCATAATAAAAATGTATAAAGGAGAGAGACTAGAGTTCTTGGGTTGGGCCCTAAACTAAGGGAACTCAACTCTCTAGAACACACTCAGACTAAATGCAACAAACTGATTTTCATTGATCTCAAAAAGTGTTGAAGTACATGATATGGAAATGGAAATACAATGTAATAGCCACGGTTAAAATCCATGTAATAAAGTTAACGAAGGAAAATTAATAACCGAGGTCATGGGACATGTATTCCAATCTTAATGTTGGGTAAAACGTCCTAGTGTGGGTGTTCATTTGGTTTATTATGGCTAAAGAAATGGCAAAGGAAATGGCAAAGGCTTTGGAAAGGCACGAGGCATTAAATGGCATTTTATTTATGAAAATAATGGAAATTAGGATAAAAGGAAAGTGAAAGGTCACAGGTTGCATGTGAGGAGAAAAATGAAGGAAAATAATGGAAAATTGAAGAAAATAGAGGCATCATTAATAAAATGGCTTCTGAAAATCCATTGGTACCTTTTGTCAATTTAACTTTTTGTCAGTTAAATTTTGGATCTCTCTCTTTCTACTCTCTCTCTCTCACGCTTGGACACTTAGAGAATTCTTGGAGCACTCTAGCATTTGATCAAGGAAATAAAAGGAAGAAAAGGAAGGCATAAGGAAGAAAAGATCAATCAAGGAAGAGAAAGATCAAGTAGCTACAATGGGATTACTTGTAAGTATCGATTTGCATGTGTGATTTCCTTGCTAGATGTGGCATGCATGGTACATGCATGTGTGTTCTTGGTTCTCTTGTTGGCATTGGCATGGGTTTTGCCAGGTGTGACAGTGTTCTTCAGCCTTGCCTTTCCATTTTGGATAGTCATGGTGCGGTGGGTTCCATTTTATTTGGTTGAGATGGATTGCTAAAAGGATTCGAAGCTGAGTGGGGCGGTCACAGGATTATTCACAAGGCCTAGGAATCTCGTGATGGGATAGATAGTAAATCCTAGTTGTGAACACATCGATCGAGCCTAGGAATTTTGGGATGGGATACATGGTAAATATCAGAGGTGGATACCCTTGATTGGGCCTAAGAATCCCTTTACCAGTAACGACATGATACACGATAAAGCCCAAAGGATGGATACCTCGTAGGCCTAGGAATCCCTTGACCAGTAATGGCGGGATACATGGTAAATCCAAGAGGTTGAGATGGAAAAATTCCTCATGGTTTAGGTGGAGAGATCTGGAGGCATCCATGCTTGTTTAGGGCTTAGTGATCTGGTGGGGATTGCGATAAAGACTGGTTTTATTCATGAGAGTTTAGGCATGGGAATCCCTTGGTGGGATATATGGTAAAATATGAGGAATCCCTAGTTGGTTTTATTGTAAGTCCCATATTCAGGCTTAGAATATGGCACAAGGGTGATTGGCTGAAAGAAAATTTTGGTTCAGCTCAATCTATGGTTCACTACAAGAAAAAAAGTCATTGGTGAGGGGCGAAAAATGTCACCATAAGCTCATTGGTGACGGTCAAAAGAGCCTCCCTCACCAAAAACTGAATGTCACCAAAGGTGGCATCGCCAAAAGTATAGGTGTTGTGGTGACATTCAAAGTCCGTCACCAATAATGATTTATAATGACAGATAATGACCGTCACCATTTCATATCAATAATGGTGACGGACCAGAGCCTCCGTCACTAAAAACTGAATGTCACCAAAGGTGGCATCGCCAAAAGTATAGGTGTTGTAGTGACATTCAAAGTCCATCACCAATAATGATTTATAATGACGAATAGCGACCGTTACATTTTCATATCAACAATGGTGATGGACCATAGCCTTGGTCACAAAAAACTGAATGTCACCAAAGGTGGTGTCACCAAAAATATGTGTTATGGTGACATTCAAGGTCCATCATGAATATTGATTATAACGACGGATAGTGACCGACACCATTTCATATGAACAATAATGATTTATTGTGATGGATCTTTCATGGCCGTCACTATTGGTGCATATATACGGTGACGTTCATTGACCGTCACCAAAAGCCGCATTGCCAAAAGTATAGGTGTTGTGGTGACATTCAAGGTCTGTCACGAATAATGACTATAATGATGGACATTGACGGTCACCATTTCATATCAACAACAAAAATTTATGGTTATAGACCTTTGAGGGTCGTCACTATTGATGCGTATATATGGTGGTGTTTGTTGATCGTCACCATTTCATATTTTGGTGAGGGTTGAAAAATGTCACCAAAGCTCATTAGTGATGGTCAAAAGAGCCTCCGTCACCAAAAATTAATTGTCATCATTCCATATGGATGTCAGGGCATGATGGAATCGAACCACAAACCTCCTGCTTGTAGAGAAAGTGCTCTTCCATTGAGCTAGCACCCTTTAAAGAATTACACTTTTAAAAATTAGACCTTGAAACTTCATAAATTGTAAATTCTACAACTTTCAATAAATTCAAG
Organism: Pinus tabuliformis; assembly: GCA_031772625.1. Classification (NCBI taxonomy): domain Eukaryota; kingdom Viridiplantae; phylum Streptophyta; class Pinopsida; order Pinales; family Pinaceae; genus Pinus; species Pinus tabuliformis. The sequence continues at coordinate 777,534,023 of CM062804.1, read as the reverse complement.
TCTCGACAATCTTTTACTAAACAAGCAAAGAAACATCTAAGCTGCAGGTCCTACCTAATGGTTATGGAAGCTATGAAAAGCGAGTGGAGGGAAAAATAGGTATGTATAATAGAATCAATATGTTCATTTGAATAATCAATTAGAAGTGAAACTCTGAAGACATTTATAACTTATAAATGATATATAACTAGCAAATGCACCAAATATTGCAAAGGAAACGTCATAAGTGGATAGCATATGGAAGAAGAGCATTGATGAAGATAGATGCAATATGTTATAGGTTAAGTGAAAGAAAAATCTCAATGTTGTTGTTCGGTGTTTAGATATCTTAATGATATCTAAACTTTTGTGCAAATGTAACATGGGTCTTCGGAAGCCATGAATGACATATTGGAATGATTAAGATTATAGGTACATCTAGCAAGGCCCCCTATGGCCTAAAAGAAATAAAAAAACAAACATCCAAAGAAGAAACATCCTCACAACAACAAGAAAAGTAAAGGTTTTGGTACTTTTTCACCATTAGGAAGAGAGTAGGGCGATAGGCTCTATTTTGTTCTTCCTTCTCCCATTATGTCACCTTTGTATATCCTTTAATCCTATCCCAAGTTTCTTTTAAGGGGGGATGTTAGGATATTTAGACAATTAGGAGTTAATTAAGTTCAACTTAGTCTAATGTGTCTATTAGGTAAAAGTGTGTTTTTTAGTGTATATCTTTAGTGTGCATTAGTTGCATTGTAGTCTAATGGTCATGATATGTTATAGACATAGAATGATATAATGGCTCATAGTCTCGTTGATACTAATGGCTACTAATTTGTGGCTTAGCACCCAATTGTTCCTTGGTCTCTATTTAGAGGGCATGCAGGGTCATGGTTGATGATTGATTGTGACACTCTCTTATGTAAAATATTTTATTTTGCATTAATAAATTTCCGCAAGTGGGCACAATTAAGTTCAACTTAGTCTAATGTGTCTATTAGGTAAAAGTGTGTTTTTTAGTGTATATCTTTAGTGTGCATTAGTTGCATTGTAGTCTAATGGTCATGATATGCTATAGACATAGAATGATATAATGGCTCATAGTCTTGTTGATACTAATGGCTACTGATTTGTGGCTTAGCACCCAATTGTTCCTTGGTCTCTATTTAGAGGGCATGCAAGGTCATGGTTGATGATTGATTGTGACACTCTCTTATGTAAAATATTTTATTTTGCATTAATAAATTTCCGCAGGTGGGCACGTTGGTTGGCGTCCTGGATTGTTTCCCTCTTAGTGGGTTTTAACCACATAAAAAATCTTTTTTTGTGATCTTTGATCTGGACGTGTGATTGGTTACTTAAGGTGTTCATCTTGTATGGAATACCCTATTTAGCTGAAAAAAGTAAATGCATGCCCACAACCAAGAAATAATAGATGCTTCTTTGATCTAATGGAGTTGCCATTTGTTTGGTAGTAAACTATAACAATGGTGTAAAATTTATCTAATCTAAGAGTAGTGACTTAGATATAAACAAGCATGAATCTCAAAACATGAAAAAGTATTCCAAAGAATATTTATGATACTTTAAACCCTAATCCATCCATATAAAAAGAACCTAAATGAACAAACTAGAAACATAAATATTATTATAATTATCTAGAGAATATAAATAATAACTTCATTTCTAATAGAAGGCATACATACTTTTCACCTACAAAGAAAACTTTGATGAAGAAGTGGCTCCACAATCTCCTCCTTGGGAGAATCATTTGCTTCCATGGTTTATATCGATTCCCTCCTTGGTTGCAAGTAGCATGAAGATCCAAAAACTATCATCAAGAGGAAGGAATCTTTGAGATTTTTTGGCATAATTTTAGTAGTATGTACCTATTCTATGTGGACGGATGATAGATGGAGAGACCTCAAGTCTTTATTTATAAGAAAGTAGTGGTTAAACCACCTTGAAGTGGTCATGAAAGTTGTGGTTAATTGAGCAAGTCAAGGCTACTAATAGAAATTAAGGTTTTAAAATGTCCATTTATAAGTTCTACTTTCCTTTGCAAGAAGATTATGGTTAGAAATAATCAAAATTAAGGTTTTTATGGGCCAATGTAGGTTTTAGGAGTACTTTCTACACTAGCCACAACTTATTAGGGGTAAAAAGTGTATTACCCCTAATGGTTCCAAATCCAAGATTTCTTCAAATGTTTCCATAGGTGTAATGAAGATGGAAAATGAGGTGATGTTGGTGGAAAACATATATTTTGATGATTTATTTTGGTGAACTTGTGCAAATGTGACAAGTACATAATTTTTAGGTGGTAAAAGCTAACTACATGCATCTTTTTCTAGTTTTTTTGACCTATGGATACCTTTACAAATGGAGCATCCCTTTATAAAATCGAAATATACATTTAAGAAAGGAGTTTAAGTAGTAATGAAGGACGTTTGAGAAAACCTTGAAATAAACCCCATCGTAATAAGAGAATACCATAGATGGCATCGAAGGATAAGAAATTTGAGCTAATAACAACAATGAAACCATCCAAGAAGAATAAAATGATAATTTATAAAATTGCATTGATCATCGGAAGCCTTGAAGGGAACCGAGTACTATGATTTTGTTTAAATCATGAGATGCACCTAAGAAATCACTTCCAAAACATAGTTTTTAGGACTAACTATGCCCTTCTTAGTAAAAAGAGTGATTGACTAGATGTTGCTAATACTCAAACAATGGCTGAATACTAATTGTCAATAACAAACCTAGGACCACCCTTGTAATCTTTGAGATTCAGATAATTTTGAGGAGATCAATAAGAGATGGGCTGGCCATCATGCATTATTTAGCATGCAACTCATGCATGAATTGTTTTCTGCTTCTTCCTATTCTTTGAACCTATCTCTTAGCCTTCACTATCTTCTTTCAAATAGAGGCCATATCAATGATAATGGGATATAGTAAGTCTATTATCAAGCATCCTCGTGGTAGTGGAAAGCAATCGAATAGTTTTTTTGTCGTCTTTTGCTATGAATTGAGTATTGGACATCAACACAAGAGAAACCATAATCCTAGCTAAGAATCCATATTATTCTTGCCACAATATGGAGATATTTGCTTTCTTTTTCCAACCAAGAAAATATGGAAAAGGATGAGATCAATGAGCATGGAGATGGAATCATAGCGAAGACTTAAGGTATCTTCATTTGTTGTATCTCTTTTAATAGATAATATAGATCTATGTTCACCACTCTCCCCTGGCCTAAAAAAAGTACTTATTGACAAGCCCCTGTTTGACACCTTTTTTCACCCTTTTGGCCACCCACAACATACCCTTCTTACTTATATTTTCCTATACTATCCCTAAATTTTGTGTACAAATGTAAACTTAGCAAAAGGGTGTTAATTAGCTATGTTTTATTATTATTTGTTGGTTATTTTGTAACAAAAGGATAATTTTTATACTTATTGTGGATTGGCAGTTGTTACAGTTTTATTGCAGCGTAGGGATCCCATAGCATAACCATGGTTGGGATATGAGAAATATATAAAACATGTGCAACCACCTGTAGGAAAGTGACAACATAATCATAGGTTGGATTTTATTTTGAATTGAGAGGAACTTATTTTCATCAATTTCATAACAATGGCAACATGACTTCAACTGCCTCCAACCCATATATTGGGAAATGAGCTTTGGAAATGAATGAGGTCGTGATACATGAGGAAATATCACTAAATCAGATTTTATTTTATAGCCAAAGATTTTCCTTAATATGCTAAAGGGACGCATCCAAAAAAATAGAAATATGAAATGAACCTAAATTTTAAATCTTCTTAAAACCACCTGTGTAAAAGTTAATTTGTCTTAGAATAGCCCAAGGAGAAGACAATAAATAAGAAGCATGTAATCTCTCTCATGGAGATGCGGGGAAACTCTATATTCAGTAGTACTACTACCATGTAAGACATGTGTGGCATGTTGTAGATGTCTCGTTTATTTACACTGGGATTTAATTAAGTAGTATCATTTTTCTCTTATAGTACCTCATCTAACTAGGTAAGGAACCATCCCATGATAGGTACTACTATAACTTTGGTAGAATTAGCATTCTAGTTCCTAGATTTTATTACAAAGGTGTGGTTAATAAGATTTTGTTACAAGTCATAACTATTTTCTAAATATTTATTCAAGTTTGAGATTGATATAAGTAGTATTATTAGTAGGAATAAGTCATTGACTTGCTTGTGGATTTTTAATTAATTTTTCAACAATTCTATTATAGGAAATTTTGATTTGTAATTTGATTCTTATATTCTCATTGGATTTTGATTGTTGTATTTAATAATCACTAGTGATTAGAAGGTATATGGTGCCAATCATTCCAGCCCAACCAAATTTCAAAACTCAATATACTCGTCTAACCTATTAACCTGATTCTTGAAATGTTATTATCCTAGATAGCAGAAGTTGTACCCTCTATTCTCAGGCATACATTGTTCTGCCCAAGATTGGAAAACAAGGCCTGCAAGACCAAAATTTCCCTCCTAACCATTAGACCACATTCATAGGACTTAGCATGCATATGCTACTAGTACCTGTGCACCTTATCTGCACCAAATTAGTGAAGTTTCTTCTCTCACTCTAACAACTCTACATTTAGCCTTACTCGGTAAGGTTCACTGCTAGAGACCCTATACTTGTTACATCAAAGCTTTTCTAGATAACCAATACTGTTAGTCTAAAGAGGTGTTATTTTTGTCTAGAAAATAATGGAAATTTTATTACCATTTTGATAAAATTTTAGAGAAATTTTTAAAAATCGGATAACAATTTCAAAATTTTGGATGTCTTAAATTTTTTTGATGATAGTGGATCTTTTTCTAATAGAAAAATACAATTCAAACACTCTTACTTTCAAACTTTTTGAAAAAAGAAAAACTAAACACCTATTTCTTTCATATGAATGGAGCTAGAGTCTCATCATGAAAAACCACTAGGGACCATACTTAACACGTGCACCAACTAAGTGATAACCTGGCTATGGACAACAACAACAATTTGGAGTAAGTGTCACAGCTCTAACCAAATGGACAACATAAATCTGAGCATAAAACGTATTTCTTTTAATTAAATATCAGTCCACAATTTACAAAGCATGGATATATTAATATTCAACACTTTAAAGTGTATATACGCCAGAACCATACTCAGAAAATGAGTGCATAGTGGAGCCTGGAGTCAGAGAATAACCTTAACAGCATCTATGTTGTTCCACCAGCTTTCATATCAGCTCCTACCAGCTCACTGTAGCTTGAAGAAATATTCCAAGAGGTTGAAGAAAGCTTTTCTGGATAACCAATTCCGTTAGTCTAAAGAGGTGTTATCTTTGCCTAGAAAATAATGGAAATTTTATTAAAATTTTGATAAAATTTTAGGGAAATTTTTAGAAACCAAATCACAATTTTTCAATTTCGAAATTTTAGATGTCCTAAAACTTTTTGATGATATTGAATCTATTTCTAACATAAAAATACAGTTCAAACACTCTTACTTTCAAACTTTTTGAAAAAAAAAAAAACCTAAACAACACCTATTTCTTTCGTATGAATGGAGCTAGAGTCTCGTCATGCAAAACCACTAGGGACCATGCTTAACACGTGCACCGACTAAGTGATAACCTGGCTAGGGACAACAAAAACAATTTGGAGTGAGTGTCACAGCTCTAACTAAATGGACAACACAAATTTGAGCATAAAACATATTTCTTTTAATTTAATTTTAGTCCACAATTTACAAAGCATGGATATATTAATATTCAACACTTTAAAGTGTATATATAGTAGAACCATACTCAAAAATGAGTGCACAGTGGAACCTGGAGTCAGAGAGTAAGCTTAACAGCGTCTATGGTCTTCCACCAGCTTTCATATTAGCTTCTACCAGCTCACTGTAGCTTTGATAACCTAGCTGGGGACAACAACAACAATTTGGAGTGAGTGTCACAACTCTAACCAAATGGACAACACAAATCTGATCATAAAATATATTTCTTTTAATTAAATATCAGTCCACAATTTACAAAGCATGGATATATTAATATTCAACACTTTAAATTGTATATACAGCAAAACCATACTCAGAAAATGAGTGCACAGTGGAACCTGGAGTTAGAGAATAAGTCTAACAACATCTATGCTCTTCCACCAGCTTTCATATCAGTGCCTACCAGCTCATAATAGGTTTGATAACTTGGCTGGGGACAACAACCACAATTTGGAGTGAGTGTCACAACTCTAACCAAATGGACAACACAAATCTGAGCATAAAATGTATTTCTTTTAATTAAATATCAGTCCACAATTTACAAAGCATGGATATATTAATATTCAACACTTTAAAGTGTATATACAACAGAAAAATACTCAGAAAATGAGTGCACAGTGGAACTTGGAGTTAGAGAATAAGCTTAACAACATCTATGCTTTTCCACCAGCTTTCATATCAATTCCTACCAGCTCACTGTAGCATTGATAACCTGGCTGGGGACAACAACAACAATTTGGAGTGAGTATCACAAATCTAACCAAATGGACAACACAAATCTGAGCATAAAACATATTTATTTTAATTAAATATCAACCCACAATTTACAAAGCATGGATATATTAATATTCAATAGTTTAAAGTGTATATACAGCAGAACCATACTCAAAAAATGAGTGCACAGTGAAACCTGGAGTCAGAGAATAAGCTTAACAACATCTATACTCTTCCACCAGCATTCATATCAGCTCCTATGATCCGGATTTAAACAGGAACGCAACAAATTACAGAGATAACCATATACACAAAGATGCAGCGGAAATAATACTTCATTTCATTAATGGAAAAATACTGAAATATGCTTACAATCAGAAATGGGAATAAACCAGCTAGGGCGATGGTAGCTTATCTCTGAGAAGAGATGTGATGGCTACATGCCTCTGAACTGTGTTACAATGAGGCTCGAAGGCCTATTTATTGTTGAGAAACAATGGAAAACCCTTAACATTCCAAAACCTAACCCTAGGAGATGAAACGCCAAACTATGGGCCCCGTTTGGGGGTAAGTTGGTACATCAACTTCCCGGGGTCGTAACTTTGGCACATGATCTCCGTTTGACGCGTACAAAAAACGTCGTTTAGGGCCTCAAAACGGCTCTGGAAGTTTAGGACCCGAAAACTGCTAAAAATAGTAAGTTGTGCGACAATTAAGGAAACTGAAAATGCTGAGAAAGACAATGGTGGGGGTCCAGGTGGACTTGGCAGGTGGCCACCAATATCCACCTGGATCATTCCTCCCCCCTTAAGAAGCAATGGTCCCCATTGCGTTGAGTTCCTCCATGAGATGAGGAAACTTCTGCTGAACTTGTTCCCTGGTGAGCCACTTGCCCTGCTGAAGGAGTTGGCCTGCTTTGACAACTCGATACAGTTGGATATTCTGTTGGCGAGTGTTCTTGATCTGTGTGTCCATGATCCGATTAGTTGCAGCTTGTTCCATGCAATCTGGATTTAATTCTGTGGGTTTGAGCTGTTCTACAATGTCGGATGTGTCTAGCAATGGTGGAAAGTATGGCCGAAGGCGGTCCACATTGAACACTGGGTGCAGGCCAAGGAATGGGGGAATGCTGAGCTCAAATGCATTATCTCCCATAGCCTTAGTAATGGTGTAAGGACCATATCGGAGTGGTCTCAATTTTCGATAGGCTCCAGTAAGGTGTTCCTTTTGCAAATGCAACCAGACTTTGTCGCCCACCTGAAACTTGTGTGGCACCCGATGTTGATCATGTCGCTGCTTGTACTTGGCATTTGATTTCTCAAGAATGTCATGGACCTGCTGGCGAATATGTTGGATGCGCTCAATGAAGCTGGTGGCCTTATCTGTTTCGGATTGGACATGAGTTGAATTCATGTGAGTAGCTGCAAGTGGCATGGCCACATCAATGGGGCATAGTGGCTGGAATCCCAAACCCACCTGAAAAGGGCTATGGCCAGTGGAGCTGTGAAGAGCTCGGCTGTAGCTGTGTTGAACATAGGGGAGGCTCTCATCCCATGTGCGTGGATGCTTGGAGTTATACATGCGCAGAATGTGCACAATCATCCTATTGACAACCTCTGTCTGGCCATCAGTTTGAGGATGGAAGGCTGTGGACTTCGTGAGTTTGGTGTCCAACATTGACCAGAGGCTGGACCAAAATGTGCTGAGAAACCGACTGTCCTGATCTGAGATGATAGACTGTGGGATCCCAAAGTGCACCCACACTCGTTCAAAGAAGAGTTTAGCAGTGGCTTCTGCTGTGATATTCTTCTTGCAGGCCACCATAATGGCCATCTTCGAGAACCTGTCGACGACCACAAAAACACAGTCATTTCCATGCTTAGTGGAAGGAAGGCCTGACATGTAATCCATGGAGATGGATTCCCAAGGTCGACTAGGGGTAGGCAACGGGGTATAGAGGCCATGCTTCTTAATGGCCGGTTTGGCAATGACACAGGCAGTACATGATAGGATGTACTTCCCAACATCCTGTCGAAGATTCGGCCAATAGAAATATTTTTGCAGTACTGCCACTGTTTTCTCGACCCCGAAATGCCCAGCAGCCCGACTGTAGTGTGCTTCCCAAATCATCTTGGCACGCTCGCTTGAAGGAACACAAAGGTGACCGAGGTGGCATAATAGGGCATCCTAGAGGTGAAAATCTGCAACCTGCCGACCCTCCAAGAGTGTCTGGTATGTGTGGCGGAATTCTGGGTCGCTTTTGTAGAGAAGTGGCCAATCAGAAGTCTCGTGCCCACAAGAGTTGAGCACGGTGGTTAGCGCCATGATCGGTGGTCGACTGAGGCAATCTGCAACATTATTGGTGCTGCCCTTTTTATACTTGATATTCAAGTGAAACTGTTGCAGGTATGTAGACCACTTCTGATGGCGATCATTCTGCAATTTCCCTTGGGTCTGGATGAACTGCAGAGGTCGGTGGTCTGTGTGGATGACCGTTTCCTTCCCCAATATGTAATGCTTCCATTGTCGGCAGACCTGTACAATGGAATACATCTCTTTATCATAAGTGGGGTACTTCCGGACTGTGTCTGAAAGTGTTTCACTGTGATATGCCACTGGATGTCCATGTTGAGTAAGGACTGCCCCAATAGCATAGTCAGAGGCATCTGTCTCGACCTCAAATGGTTGTTGTAAATCTGGTAACGCGAGCATTGGTGCCATGCAGAGGCGATCCTTCAACTCCCTAAATGCCTTCTGTTGAGATTCAGACCAAAATAATTTTGCTTTCGCCCCGCCCTTGGTGACTTGACTCAGGGGCCAAGAAATATGAGAAAACCCCAACACAAACCTGCGGTAGAAGTTGGCAAGACCTAGAAAGCTGCGGAGCTCTGTTAGATTGGTTGGAGAGGGCCAATCCTGAATGACTTGGATCTTCGCTGGATCGACATGCACCCCCTGTTCATCAATGATGTATCCCAGATACTGAACCTGGGTCATGCCAAAAGTGCATTTCTCCAAATTGGCACATAGCTTGTGTTGCCGCAGTGTTTGGAGAACCTGTCGGATGTGGTGGAGGTGCTCTTCCCAACTCTGGCTAAAGATCAGAATGTCATCCAAGTATACTACTACAAAGGAGTTGGTGAATGGCCGCAAGATGTCATCCATTAGCCTCATAAAGGTTGCAGGAGCATTCGTCAATCCGAAAGGCATGACCAACCATTCGAAGAGGCCTTCCTTGGATTTGAAGGCAGTCTTCCACACATCGGAGGGTTCGATTGGTACCTGGTGATATCCCGACTTCAGGTCGATCTTGCTGAAATATTTCACCCCCTTTAGTTGGTCTAGGAGATCATCAATCCGCGGGATCGGGTACCTATTACGGACAGTGATCTTGTTCAATGCCCGATAGTCAATACAGAGTCTCCACATCCCATCCTTCTTCTGTACCAACACGATCGGGCTCCCACAGGGCGATGAACTCGGACGGATGTGACCTTTCTACAGGAGCTCCTGAATCTGCCTCTTGATTTCATCGTTCTCCAGAATGGAGCACCGATAAATTGGTCCATTGGGTAGCGGCGCACCTGGGGTCAGATCGATGGAGTGCTTGACTTGACAGTGCAGAGGAACCCCTACCGGGGAGGTGAAGATGTCCTCGTACTCCTCCACAATCTTGTCCATCTATAGTTGTCGTGCAGAGGGGCCCCGTTTGGAGGCCGCGGCCACTGTCTTCTTCTTTCCTTAAGGGCATATCATCAGGAAAACAAATTTCCTGGTTTTGGAAATGATCTTACTGCATTGTTTTGCAGTAATCAAAGAGAGGGCGGCAGGTGGTGCTACCTCTGGTATCCTGAACAACTTATTTCCCAATGTAATAATAACAGCACGGGGCCTTGATTCATACACAGCATGTCTCTTCCACAAGTATGGTTGTCCTAGTAATACATCACAAACTTCAAGGGGAGCAATGTCACACAATACCTCATTCGTGAAGGGCTTGATGTTTTATGGAAGGCGACACTGCTGGCTCATGCGAAGATCTCGTCCTTGGTGAAGCCACCCAATGGTGTATGGTTGTGGATGTGCTGTGGTCGGTAAGCCCAACCGCTTCACGACCTCTGCCGAAATGAGGTTCTTTTGACTCCCGCTATCAACAATGAACTGTATCGGGGAGCCCTTTACCCACATCTGGGAGTGGAAGAGACGCTCCTCCTCCTCTGGATCTTCAAGTTCATTTTTCTGGATCTTTGCGGTAGCAACAGTGGCGCTGGGGTCCGCATCAATGATCTGCTTCCCTTTTTCATACCCCTTATCGGGTTCTGACTCAGAGTCGGAACATGCATCTGATTCTGAAACCTTTAGCTCAGCGACCAGTGACTGCTTGGCCCGACACTCACTTGTGTTGTGAGTGGAGCTCTTATGGAACTCGCACCATTTTCCAGTGTCCTTTCTCGGCTTCGCGGCGTTGTTCTTTGCTTGCAGCTTCGGCTGGTTGTCTTGGGCTGTCCCGCCTTGGCTTTGTCCTTTGTTCTGTGGTTTAGGGGCACCTTTCCCCTGCTTTGGATTCGCAGATCCAAAGTCTCGCTTCTTTTGTTTAAACTTCTGCTCGACCTTGACGGCATACCGGTATGCTGCGCTGAGCGAGGGGATGTTTAGGAATTGTATTTCTTTCTGGATGTACTTGTGCAGGCAGCCACGGTATTTGAGTATCAAATGTTGCTCCGAATCCTTGATACCCAACTTTGTGCAAAGGGTATGGAAAAGATTGGTGAACTCCGGCACGTCTTGGTCCCTTCCCTGCCGCAGCGTGGTCCACTTTATGTATTCATCCTCATAGCTCCTGACAGGGTAGTACTACTCCTTGATGGCATCCCGGAACGAATCCCAGGTGGGTGCGGCTGAAAATAGTGAGCCAGTACTTTCATCCTTCTGCTCGCAATAGGTTTCCCACCAGTCCTTGACGTGGGGGGCTGCTTTGAGGAGAGCAAAAACAATCTTTTCCCGACTCGAAAATTCATGAACAGAAAAATAACCCTCTAGCAGATTTAACCATTTATCTACGGCATCTGCATCTATCTGACCCTCGAATATGGGGATTTCAAAATTAACTTGTACCTTAAAGGGTGTGGCGTTTCCAGAGTAGCTGCTGGAAGCCGATGCGTTGCTTCTGGGTAGCCGCTGAAGGATCTGAGCAAAGTTGTTCATCATCGTGTTCCGTTGTCACTCGAGGGCTTCTTCCAGCAAGATTTTGATGGGATCTCCTGCCCCCTCGTCTTTCTTCTCGTCCGCCATGGGAGACCGTCGGGATTTGCGAGGCTGGTCTTGCAAAGGTTCAACCAGTTCAAGCCCTAACTCCTTATATCCTGACCTTGTTGGGGACATGCAAAGAAAAATAGAGAAAAAGCAGACTGCTCTGATACCACTGATCCGGATTTAAACAGGAACGCAACAAATTACAGAGATAACCATATACACAAAGATGCAGCGGAAATAATACTTCATTTCATTAATGGAAAAATACTGAAATATGCTTACAATCAGAAATGGGAATAAACCAGCTAGGGCGATGGTAGCTTATCTCTGAGAAGAGATGTGATGGCTACATGCCTCTGAACTGTGTTACAATGAGGCTCGAAGGCCTATTTATTGTTGAGAAACAATGGAAAACCCTTAACATTCCAAAACCTAACCCTAGGAGATGAAACGCCAAACTATGGGCCCCGTTTGGGGGTAAGTTGGTACATCAACTTCCCGGGGTCGTAACTTTGGCACATGATCTCCGTTTGACGCGTACAATAGCTCATTAGAAAGATCTATCCGAGCACTATCATTGTTGGAACGGGCAACATCGGTCCATTCCATGGACCCATGTTGCCCTTGGATTCCCCAAAAAACGTCGTTTAGGGCCTCAAAACGGCTCCGGAAGTTGAGGACCCGAAAACTGCTAAAAATAGTAAGTTGTGCTACAATTAAGGAAACTGAAAATGCTGAGAAAGACAATGGTGGGGGTCTAGGTGGACTTGACAGGTGGCCACCAATATCCACCTGGATCATCCTACCACCTCATTGTGGCTTGAAGAAATATTCCAGCAGGCTGATAACACGTACAACAGCAAGGAAACTCGAGCTCTGTGTAATATCCCGCCTTTATACACTGCAGCAAGAGAAAATTTCAGTGAGCAGCCTCTCCTTTCCTTAGTGTTGTAAACTATACCACAGCCATTAGAAGCTACAGGACCACGCTCAATAAAGAATACACATCCAACAAAAAAATAGTAAGATACTTGGCCTTCACTAGCTCGAGAACTTAACTCCTACACCCAAATCAACCTTCAACAAGTATTTATAGGTTCAGCCAGCTACTAAAAAGAACACAGACTTCATTTTATATTTAATAGGAAACTCGGCCTCTGTTCTGTTCATATAAATCATTCCACCAAAATGAGAATTATCTTCAACCCCTTGCTTCAGTAAACTCAGTCATTAGTTCCAACAACTCAACCAAGAATGACTTTGGAGCAATACAACTCTATCTTTGCAGTGAAAACTCGACTTTCCAAAAGAGAAAAACTTGGCCTCCCTTCCTTAACACATTCTAGGCTCTTTCTCCATAGCTCGAAGCTACCAAACATAGCTTCCAAACACCAGTTTTGAAAGATCAACTTCTTCGTAAGTATAGTGGATATTTTAGCAGTCTCAAGCAAGAATTTCTGAAGAAGAAAAAGAAAGGAAAACTCCCGATGGAGGCAAGGCATACGCTTCTTGAGTGGTGGAATGTACATTACAAGTGACCATATCCTTCGGAAATAGACAAGGTCGCTTTGGCTGAAAGTACTGGTCTAGATCATAAACAAATAAATAATTGGTTCATAAACCAGCGAAAGCACCACTAGAACCCTTCGCATGTGGTCATGGATAGTCTAAATCCTCACGGTGCTTCCTTTTATGTATGGAGCCGAATGCCAAAATTATTGGCTTTGTTTGTTCAATTGACCACCATGCTATGGCTTGCCTTGCTATGGCTTGCCTTGTGTTCATTATATATGGAAGATATTTATTTGAATGTATAAATATCCCATGTATTTCTCAGTGACAGTTCTCAATGAACGTTCTAGTTTCCCAAACTTGTTAATGTAAAATGTCAAATGTATATATATATATATATATATATATATATATATATATATATATATATATATATATATATATATATATATATGAAAATTTTACCTCAAAGATTTGGGATCAATCCAAAGTTCATTGTTTGTTTTAATATCTCTGTTACCACCTCCACGCGTGTCTGCTCAATATGCTATGTTTCCCGTTAGCTTTCACTCTATGAGGGAAACTCATGCACATTGTCATGACATGAAATAGGCCCTGGTAGGTCTGTTGATCCACAAGCTTCAGATGATGTAAGGGAAAGAGAGGTCAGTATACGAGGAGTTCTAGATTGTTGCCGAGGTGGAGGGGTTTGTTGTTGAAAGGAGGCTTTAGAGGAGGTCCCATGAAGTTAACAAACTAGCCCAACAAAAAATTTGAAGAAAATGAAAGAAAATAAGAAAAACCTTATCTGGTTGATTTCAAATGAAAGTACAAGAATTCAACCCTGTACATTTCACACTATCCCCAAATAAAAATAACAATAATATTTGACGAGCTTGCCCCACCCAACAAAAAACCTGAAGAAAATGAAAAAAAAAAAGAAAAACCCTACCTCATAGTCAGACATTGTGCACATGCAGAATTGGAAGGTAATGGCTCATGATCATTGGTTATTGATTATAGGGTAACACCGTCAAATGCACCCATTGGCTATTTGCCGGAAATAAGAACCCATTTCAGTTTCTCCTGTGGAGGAAAAGGAAGCAAAGGCAAAAAAAATATAGTAGCTAGAACAAAGCAAATGGAGGCTATGGTAGCCTAGAGAGCGGAAGCAGTTTACCGAATGAAAGCAAGAGCATTTGATCCTGATTCAGTCGAAGACCCAGCAGTTTAAGATCCACCGATTCCATATACGGATTCAGTGTAAGATCAAGATCCCTGTGCCAACAATAGATTAGTTCCAGATGCGGTTGATCGAGTCTAAAAAGCACCCCACCCATCCTTTCCAATTCCAATTCGAGAGTCAAAGCCCGTGATATCCCTTCCATTTCTAGAGCAATCATAGGTGGTTCTAGCTGTAGGCAGGAGCATTCATTAGAGATTCAAATATTGTTCTAGTAGCAGATCCAGTTTACTCCGTAGATTACCTTGATCCAGTCATTGACCTTGAATCAGTAGCAGTGCCTATTTGACCAATTGATCCCGCAGCATAAGAGGCAACATCCCTTCTTCGATAGCTTGACCGAGAGCCAGCAATAGTACTATATATGGATCTATTTGGTGATAAGGCACCAGGAGCAAAGCCTACTCGAAAGCTTGTAACCCGACATTTCATAATAACCTATTTACCCACCAGAAATAAAGGCAAAGGCATCAGAGGCAGACCCGGTTGACCGAGCGAGTTTATCTAGAGCATCTTGGTCAGTTTGAAAGCCTTTCATTCAGGGGCTTCCATATGCAGAACCCATAGCTAGGTCAGAGGCACCAGAAGCACTTAGTCTTCGATTTTGTCTTCGACATTGCTATAAATTGAGGGTTGGGCATGCCCCTATAGTGTGGGTTAAAGGGATTTAGGCTAGCAGAAAACATGATGGAGATGATCGATAGATTAATTCTTTCACGTTGGAGATTCGATATGTCTATGAAATATATGAGATATGCCTTGTCTGGGTTCGGATCACTTCATTTCTTACAGTTATAACTTTCAATTATCATCAAACTTATTAAAAGCTATGAGCAGAGTTCCCAGTCGTGGATTCAGTTGACCACGTGAAGGCATAAGAGGAAGTAGGGGTTACATGGGCATAGGTAGACCCCACAAAGGCATATGCAGATGATTGAGTATATGAAGTTCCATTTATAGATGTGATGCAGTTCCGAAAGCACCAGCACGAGCACTATATGTCTTCTTGCAAAGCCTAAGTGATAGGGTCCTGAAAGGTCAACCCTTAGCTCTACGTAAGGTCCTGACTGAAAGGCCCTCTCCCAGTGGTCGAGCGAGAAATCCCTCTCCTTGATAGTCGAGAGTGCGTTCAAATGAAGCCGCCAGAATTCAACCTGTACATTTCGCGCCATGCTAAAATAAAAATAACAATAATATTTGACAAGCTTGCCCTCCCTACAGTTACACTAATTATAATTCGACATAGAAGCCAAGAGCCGTAAGAGTTTGCTAGACAATTAAAACCATATTAGATTGCAATGGGTTGTTGCATGGTTTCAACCATAATATATTAATATTTAATTAATTATAAATTTAAAAAATATAATAATAAATATTTTAAATTAATAATTGAAATTTTATTTTATTTATATTATAATTTAATAAAAAAATTGTTATTTTTTAATATTACATTTAATAATAATAGAATAATATGTATACTAACAGATTAGAAACCAACATAAAATCTACTAGTAGTTAAGAGGGATCAAATTTTTTAAGATCTATTAAAACTATATTAGAACCATATTAGATTGCAATGGGTTGTATAAATATACTCTTTAAATGATTGCAATGTTTATTTATATAAAGTGTTTATGATATATGTTTAATGAATTTTTTTTGTTGGAAATAGGAAGAGAAAGATGAAATAAATTCTTTATGATATATGATTAATGATTTTTTTTGTTGGAAATAGGAAGAGAAAGATGAGAAAGGAGAGGCACTGAGATTTGTTTAAATCAATTAAAAGGAAGGAAAAATATCTCCAAATAATAGGATTTTTCAAGTTTCCTCTTCAATAGGACTAAATTTTAGATGGAGCTAGGGAGTTGGACTCAAAAACATTGATTGGGTACTCTATAAATCAAGACCTCACATATCCAAGTCAGTCAGATTCATCTTGGACAAAGGTTGCAAAGGCTAAGGTGCAAACCTCCCATTTTTAATTTGGGTTTTAAACCTTCCATTTGAGAATGCTAAAAACAAGGTCAAGATCTTGAAAGGAGGTCCTTGATTTTAGCAAAACTCAATATCAATGCTTAATCAATGGTGTGATTCTTTCTATTTGGGTTTGGCCTTGAACTTTGGGATCTATCTATGGGTCTAGTTATCAATCTGTCATTTCATTAATTTCTTGAGAAGGTCTTAAGGGCTATAGGGGATAATATGTTTATTTTCCAATACCCCTCCCTTGAAACCCTATAAAGAGATGGTGTGCCCCATTTTGTTGTTGTAATATTTCAACCACACGGTCTTCCTATGAGGATGCCCCTATAGGGAGGGTATGCAAAGGAAGTGAAAAATAACAAAATTTTGTGTTGAGTCAAAGGAGGGTTATAGATTGTAGGTGCATCTAGAGGTCTTGACAAAGGTGAAGGGGAATGGAGCTTACCTCCTATTGCAACGCCTCCTATTCCACCATTCAAGGTGCTAAAGGGCACTAACTTTAAGGGTCATAGGTGAAATCTCACAAAGATCTTAATAATGAGAAGGTAGGAGTGATTTAGCATAGTATTGATTTTTCAAAAGTTGACTTTTTTGGTGAGATTTTCCATTAAATGGAAAAAATTGAAACGCTACCACCTACAAATTTAGTAGAGTATGAGCACATGTTTCCTAATATTGAAAGAGTCTCTTCATCCTTTTTCCATGAGATCCATGGCAAGTATGTTCAAGTGTCGATAGCTCATGCTAAGATATCATCTTTGATTCACGACACATATACTCCTTCAACTAGTGATGGAGAGCCCAACCAATGAGTAGGAAAGTTTGTTCATTTACAAGGTTGGCATCAATCAAGTATTCTCCGTCTCTGGCCAACTCTAAGATGAGGAGTGTGTATAATGGACTTATTATTGTAAACAATTGCAAATATTGTATTATCTTCAAGTTCAAGTGCTTGAAGTGGTTGCCTCAACCAACAAATCTTTAAAGGAACTATGTGTTTTTCAATTAGACCCTTACGGTCAAGGAGCTGCAAAAGAGGAAGGTCGTATGGCTATTTTTAAGGGGTTGGCCTAAGCTAACTTCTTTTGTCAAATGAAAAATGTAACTTTGGTTACTATTACAATAAACTAAATTACTCTCTTCTCACTTGTTTATTTTTGTGTATTATTGATCCCAAAAAATTAGATCGTGTGATAAGTAACCTCTACTTGAAGGGTTTGTAGCAATTGTTCAATATTGTAAAAGTCTACAATGTTTATCTTTCACTAACTTGCTCATGAATAAGGCCTTTCAAGGTATTCTAAACAAATACGTAGAACAATCATTGCCAATATTATGTGCTCCCTCTTTATTGACATCCATGGAGGAATGTTATTGTTAATAACAAAAGCAGGTCACACTGAGTAAGTAGATTTGAGCTCTCTAAATGGATTGACACCATGAGCTACCAATGAAAGCCTAAGATTATAGAGAAACCAGTGACCCCTAAAACATTAGTGAAGTGATGGGATAACACCAAATTCATTCAAGGAATTTAGCTAAGTGTTGTACTCCACTTAGACTTTCAAGTTGGTAGTTTAAGATACCATCATCCTAATGAGCATATCATATAGAGAGGAACACATAACCCATTTCTAGAAGAATTGGATCCTTGTGTTCTATGGATTTATGAAAACAAAACCATCTTCAACGAGGTGGAGATCATCTCCAAAAACTTGGTCCATGCATAGGTAAGTTCAAGAATCATTTCCTTCATTAATGTTTCGAATTACTTATGTCCTCCTACCTATGAAATTGTTAAGTATGTTCTTTGACACATTCCTTAACATGTCCTTTGGGTTGGATTTAGAATGTATCTTGGAGTTAATGTATTTTGCAAAAATATTTAGAATTTGAAGCATATTCACTACTATCCTATGACTTGTAATGACTTTATTTCCCCACTCTATAACTTATCTTTGAGAAGGATTGCCCTAAGTTCTCCCCCACAATTGTGGTTTACTTGGAGTTGATTGGCAATAGATATATAACTAAGAATGGAAGATACATACATGCATATGGAGTTACTAAGGAGTCAGGTTCCACATTAGTGATTTGAGGTCTTGTAGATTTGATTTGAAGCCCATTTTGATTACATAGCTCCATCCCTTTGATGTTACTCTAGACATTGGAAGCTTTCTAACTCTGTGAAAATTACCTCAAACGAAGTTCGTATGTGAAATTTACGTCTCTCGCAAGTTGACGTACCTTATTGACCACCATGGAAATGAGTGGATGTCATGTCAGCCCCCATTACTCACACATGTGGGGGTGTTCCAAAATAGAAACACTAATTGAAGATTGAAGCATGCAAAAACCCTAACCTTGATGTTGAATGACTACAGGTTGTGTTATACTAGGTTACTAGGAAAGGAAGGGGCTCCATTATTTTGGCATTATTATTATTCCATAGTTGAGGATGGAATCAAACAATGGGATATCGAGCATAACATAAGAGGAATACTATTTTTGTATTAATCTTTCATGCCATAGTGTCCATTTCCACTCCATAGAGACTAGAGCATATGCCTTGCCTTCTAGCTAGGATTTCTCTCGCATTAGGTTTCCCAAGTCATATATTCTATTCATTTGTGTAGATGGTTTGTTTATTTACTTGTTTCTTCCATTTTGATTTCAAAGATATCCATAATTTTGAGTGATACAATAGTAATATTTAATCTAAGAACTAAGATAATAAACTACGTAATAAAATATTTCAAAACAATGTAAGAACTAGCGTGACAAACTATTCTAATAGAATATCCACAACAATTTAAAGCTCAATGAAATCATTCTTAATGATTGTCAATCATTGGATTGACAAACTCACAATATGACCTGGAGTTTCCTAGCTATGAGCGCTCTCCAGTGAAAACCTCATTATGTTGTGTAATGCAGTGTGTGGATGTTCTTATTTTTGGCTATCTATTTTTTTCTTAGTATATGGATTATGAGCCAAAGTAATAAATAGCATGAAGCATATGCACAATATTTGTTGAATAGATAAAGAATATATATTGTTTATGCATTGGGTAAATTTGACTTGTTCATTATAATGTGTTTAGGATCCCAGGCTAACTCCCCTAATTAGGAGAATAGACTATCACTTAATGTATTAGGGTAATATTTATTGAATAATTATCATGAGGTAGTAGAGTGTCAAATCAATAATTGTAGGTGGTCTCATTGAAGAAGGTCCACTAGTTAGTGGTTCAGGCCTCACTAAGAGAATTCCACTAAGTGGTCAGGGTTTTGGTCAATTATAAAGTATATATATATATATATATATATATATATATATATATATATATATATATATATATATATATATATATATATATATATATATATATATATATATATATATATATATATATATATTAGTAGAAGCTATGTAAGCAATTGCCATGTGAATATTATTATATTTGGAGTCGTATTTATGTTTGGGGTTGACCCCTCTAGGACACAATTGAACATTTCATTCAATTTTGAATATTAATAAAGGTTTTCTTACTATTTTTATCTCCCAATTTTGGTTTTGTTTACTTCTTGCAATTATATTTATGTCTATTTTTCTCTAACTATTATATTTCAACAAATAAGGAACACCACAAGTGGTATCATAGCACTTTGTTGTGCTAGCATGCACTCTTATTTTAGAGAAAAAAAAAATAGCAAGGATGTGTTTTGATGTCTATAAATATCACGATGTTGTTGTTTAATAGGTAAACCAGTGGTTGGGGAAGAATACACATAGAAAATACAAGTGACATGACTTGGTTGGACACCTTTCTAACATCTATTAGTACCCCTTTACGTAGTATCATATCGAAAAACACTTGTATATGAAGTTGTCTTCCACATATCCTCAGGAAAATTGGAAGCCCCGTAGGAACACTTGAAACCAACCTAACATAATCATATAATCCATCTTGTTAGAATCACTTATTTGGACACCCTTTTAACCTTTGTTGGTGTGCCTTTAAGTAGTATCCTACCCAACATCACTGGTAGATAGAGTTGTCTTCTGCATGTCCTTAAGGATAGTGGAAGACCCTAAAGAACACTTGAAACTAGCATAACATATTCCTATCAACCATCTTGTTATAATACATCAAGAAAAACATCTGAGGAGATCAGTATTGCATACCAAGGAATTGAGTAGTACAACGAAGGGTACTATTTGTCCTCCTTAGTTAGTGCCATGGAAGATTTGACCAAATATTATTATCAAAAACTCTTTGGTATATCAAAGAGCTAGAAATTGATGCTTCTTTTCCCCTAAGACCCTACAAACCCTATATTCTCCTTGAAAACCTTAGCCTCTATAACAAAAGAAAAAATTTCCTACATAATTTACAATGTCATGAATTTGAGAATTCCACCAATTCAGTGACACTCCAAACAAATTTTTAGAAAAAGAAATTCCTATCTCAAAAGACTCCATGTGTGGCATTGATCACCATTATTTCACTCTCTAGTAAATATTTTTTGGTGGACTCACCAATATAATTTATTTTGATCCCTCTCCACAGATTTCTCTCAGGGCATTGATTATGTTGGGCTATATCTTACACAATCTTTCTAATGGCCATGTGGTCCCATGACACACACCTACAACATGTCATCCATAGATGACACAAATTAAATGGTTCAATCCCTCTCATAGTACATTAACACTCTCACCTGGTCACTTAGCACACCATAGACCAACATGCCTTCCCTCACTTTACAAGTTGGCCTTTATTTTGAGAAGGTTAGGAATTTGAGGGTAAGCATGATGAGAGTGTCATTTTCTCAAGATGATTCTCTCATAAGGATAAGCACTTTAATGATAAATAAGATCACAATATTGACCACTCACTTATTACCATTCCCACACCATCAAACAAACCCTAAAAATGTCATTCTTAAAATATCTTGTGTAGTTTCCTAATGTAATTCAAGTAGAATCTCATAATTACTTATGACCGTAATGGTGTGACCATTTTTTATTCTCTTAAAGGAACTCTTTCTATATATGCACCCCATCAAAAATAAATCATCGAGTCAAAATGAATGGAAATGAATGAATAAGGGGGTGTTCCAGGGAGTTTCAACGAGTGCTAGGTGTACCAAGGAGGGAGTGACAAGGCATGTTAGGCAATGCCAAGGCATGCTAGGGAATGTTAGGCCATGTCAAGAAGAGTCAGGGTGTGCTAAGATGTGCCAGATAGTTCCAAGGCATGCCAAGACATGCCATGTGCTAAGGCATGATAAGATGTGCCAAGTGTTAGGGTATGCGAATGTGTGTCAAGGAGTGTCAAGGCAACAAAAGGGAACACCAAGTAAAATGCAAAGAAATTAACACATAAGAGGATTAATAAGTCAGGACCTTACCTTTTCAAGAGAGGCATGCGAAGCACACCAACACTAGTAACAATACATGCCAAGGGTCAAGTGCTAGTGTGTCTTAAGCACCAAATCATACCCTATTACTTCTCTCTTAATTGTGAATAATTGATCTCAAATAAATTTTATCTTAAACCATGGCAAGGCATTCCAGGGCATTCCAACACATGCCAAGAATTGGCAGGTTCCACCAAGTTCCAAGAGCCAATATGTTCCAGGGAGTTATAAGGCATGCTATGGAGTGGATAGGGCATTTTAGGGAGTGAGAAGGCGTGTCAAAGATTTTTAGTGCATCATAGGGAGTGTTAGGGATACACAAGGGAGCGCTAGGTCAAAATGCATAGAAATGAATGAATAAGAGCCTGTTCTAGGGAGTGTCAATGAGTTTCAGGTGTGTCAGGGATTGAGTGTCCTAAGAGAAGTTAAAAATAAGAATGATAAGAGGCTAGTATGTGGTTGCAACAAGGAGCTAGACAAAGGAGTTTCAAGAAAAGGGAGACTTTGGGTTGGGCACAACATTGTTTTATCAATGACTTGGTTGGGTTTTCAAGTTGTAAAAAATGTAAGGCTATCTATAAGGGCATGATAGTTAGGGAGTGTCAATGTGTGTCATGGAGTGTTAGCGAGTGCCATGGAAACACAAGGGAGAACTAGTTCAAAATGCATGGAAATGAATAGATAAGAATGTGTGATAGGGAGTGCCAATGATTTTTAGGTGTGCTGAGGGAGTGACAAGGTTGTATGTTAGGTAATGCAAAGGCATGTCAGTGCCAAATCATGCCAAGGAATGTAGGCAGTGTTAACACGTGCCACATAATGCCAATGGATTGTTAAACATGCAAGGTGCTATGGCATGTCAAGATGTAAACTATGTTTTTCAGTTGTTTTATGTCCATTGTTGGACGTGAGCCTTGACTTGATAACTTGTAACTTGTTAAGTGGGATAATTTGAAATTGGACATGAGTAGCCTAAGATGAGTTATAGTCAGTTCTTAGGTGAACAAGGAATAGTCTAGTTGTAGTAATCATAACTTGGTCAAGCTATTGTAGTCGATGAAGGACTTGGTTAGGTTCCTAAGTCCCAAAAAAAGTAATGGTAGTTGTGAGGGCATGATAGCTAAGGAGTGTCAGGGCATGCCAAGGAATGAAAATGCATGCTAACATATGCCAGACAGTGTCAATGCATAGTGAGGAGTGTTAGGGAGTGTCAGGGCATCACAAGGGAGAACTAGGTCAAAATGCATGGAAATGAACGAATAAGAGTGTGTGCCAAGGAGTGTCAACAAATTCTAGGTGTCCCAAGGACAAAGTGTGTGAGGAGAAGTTCATAATAGGAATTGTAGGAGGAAAGCCTATGGTTCCCATGTTGCAAAAAATGTAAGGGTAGTTGTGAGGGCATGATAGCTAAGGAGTGTCAGGGCGTGCTAAGGAATGAAAAGGCGTGCTAACACATGCCAGAAAAATTTGTGGTCTAATAGTTTGATATAAATTTATGGTGTTATTTTTATTGTACGCTTTGCATAACACTATTTTTCCTAGTTTGGAACATTACAATCAGCGAGTTCCATGTGTGCTAAGGAGGGAATGACAAGATATGATATTCATTACTGCCAAGACATGCTATAGTGCTAGGGAAGCATACCAAGATGTGCCAACCACCAAGGTGTTCCAATGCATGCTAAGGAGTGTTAGGGAGTGCCATAGAAACATAAGGGAGCACTAGGTCAAAATGCATGGAAATGAATGAATAAGAGTGTGTGTCAAGGAGTGTTAGAAAGTTCCAAGTGTGCTAAGTTGAGAGTGACATGGTATGCTAGGTTGCGCTAAGTCATGCTATGTTGCTAGGGTGACATGCAGCCGAGATGTGCCAGGTGCCAAGGTGTGTCAACATGTGCTAGGACGTGTTAGGGAGTTCCATGGAAACACAAGGGAGCACTAGGTCAAATTAGTGCATGCAAATGAATAAATAAGAGTTTTTGAGTGGAAGTGTCAGTGAGATACAAGTGTGCTGAGGGAGTAACAAGGTATGGTAGGCAGTGCTAAGGCATGTCAGAGGCCAGGGCAACATGCCAAGATGTGCCAAGTGCTAGGGTGTGCCAATGCATGCCAAGGAGTGTTATGGATTGTCAAGGAAACAAAAGGGATCACTAGTTTCAAATACATGGAAATGAATGAATAAGAGTGTGTGACAGGGAGTGTTAGTGGGTTATAGGTGTGGTAAGGAGGGAGCAAAAAGATATGTTAGGTAGTGCCAAGGAATGCTAGAGTGCCAAGGAAACATACCAAGATGTGCCATGTGTCAAGGTGTGTCAATGCGTGCTAGTGAATGTTAGGGAGTGCCACAAAACCACAAGGGAGAACTAGTTCAAAATGCATGGAAATGAAGAGATAAGAGTGTGTGATAGGGAGTGTCAATGAGTTCAAAGTGTTCTAAGGAGGGAGCGACAAGGCTATATGTTAGGCAGTGCCAAGGGATGCTAGAGTGCAAAGGCATTTTAGAGAGTACTAGGGTGTGCTAGGGAGTGAAAATCACGCCAAGAAATGTAGGGAATGCTAACACATGACGCCACATAGGGCTAAGGGATTTTTAGACATGCCATGTGCTATGGCATGTCAAGATGTAAATTGTGTTTCTTATTTGTTTTATGGCCATGGTTGGACGTGAGCCTTGAATTGGTAACTTGTTAAGTGGGGTGAGTTGATATTGGACATGAGTAGCCAAGGATGTGTTATAGGCCGTTCTTAGGTGAACAAGTCATAGTCTAGTTGTAGTAACTATAACTTGGTTAAGTTGTTGTAGTTGGGGCAGGACTTGGTTGGGTTCTGACCAAGTCTAAAAAAAAGTAAGGGTAGTTGTGAAGGCATGATAGCTAAGGAGTGCTAGGGCATGCAAAGGAATGAAAAGGTGTGCTAACACATGGTAGACAGTGTCAATGGATGGTGAGGAGTGTTAGGGAGAGTTAGGGGAACACAAGGGAGAACTAGGTCAAAATGCTTGGAAATGAACAAATAAGAGTGTGTGGAAAGGAGTGTCAGTGAATTCCAAGTGTCCCAAGGATGAAGTGTTTTAACATAAGTTCAGAATAGGACTTGTAGGAGGAAATCCTATGGTTGTGATAAGGCGTGGACAAAGCAATTTCAAAGAAAGGGAGACTTTAGGTTGGGCACAATATTGTTTTGCTAATGAATTGGTTGGGTTTCCAAGTCACAAAAAAAGTAAGGTTATCTGTGAGGATGTTAGTGTCAATCAGTTTACTCTATCCTAGTGATCAAATATGCTCTTACAAGGTGTTGTTAGGGTTTCAAGTCAAATGTTTGTCATTTCAATGAGTCTTCAAATAAAAATTTGGTCACTGGTTAGTGTGTCTAGGGCTATTTCCACTCTCTCAATAATTTCATATGTTGGTCGATTTCATCACTTAGTTGAATCTAAAATCATCAAAACATCATTAATATAACTTCATTCACATCATCATGGTCTCCATTCATCTCAGTGTCACCATTTGATCATTAGGGTTAAGGTCACAAAATCAGTCATTTCATGTATAAGCCTGCAAATGAGGAGTAGCAATAGGTAAATTTGTTCAATAACACTTGATTTCAAATATAATTTATTTCTTTAGATGTAATAATGTTCCTAAGGTTCTAAAGTTACAGGAAGAGGTCCTAAGTCTATAAAACTCAAAAAGAAAGTGAATTGGTGAGGTGGGCCATCCTACCTCATTAATCACTTAGACACCAAAAGCAAATTATAAAAGCACATGGAGAAGCTCATTTACACTAATTTTCACTTGTCTACCATCCTAGCATCGAGCTCCTCCCTCTCCTTTGCAAAAAAATGTGATTCCATAGCCCTCACAAGCAAAAATTGACTCTCCCTGTGCATAGAGAGCCTTCGCTACGCATAGTAATCCTTTGCTGCGCATGGGGCAGAGTTGTCCAAAATTGTAATTTGACCATCAAAATTATTTTTTCAAAGCTTCTCTTCAGTCATTTCATCCTCCCAGCTCTATAACAAGTAATTTTTATCATTTTCATGCCCTCCTTTGCCTCATATGTCAAGAAAATGATCAAATACTTCTTCTTCTATGGTTTACATGTTTTTCATGGTTTTGATCCTCAAATGATGATTTGCTTCCCTAAACCCTATATTCCTTGTCCCTACACCTTTTTTGCAGCTAATACACCATTTCCATCCATCACAAAGACTTATCCCCTCATTTTCTATCATTTTCCTCTAAACCCTAATCTACCCTATCTTTTTCTATGATAGACCTGTGTTTTCGCCTTTTCCACCCCTTCCCCTCACTCATTTCCAAAAATTCCTTTTTCCCCTACTCACTGACATCATCCCTAACCCTCCTAAATTTCCTTACAAATTTATGCAACTCCTAAGTCAATCATACCACCTCATTCCCTCACAGTAGCAAATTTCGTTGTTTTTTCTTGACATTCACCTAGGGTTTGAAGTATGGAGCCTGACTCATCACCATCAGAGAAGAGGAATTACAACAAGGGTGGAAATATACTGAGTTTTGAGCCCTCTAATTGTAATTAAATCACCTCCTCCTCATTTGTCATGAAATTCTTTGAAGATGTCAATTGTTTAGGGTTTTGTCAAAGAGTGCAAGAAGTAGGTTACCATGAGCATCTCACAGGTATATTTTCCCTTACCTTGAAGGAAGACAAGATCACCATTGCAAGGAATGATTTCATGTTTTCAGTGGATTCCATCTCTCAAGCTACAGGGATACCAAACCATGGTGAAAATTGGTTCAAAGGAATGAACCTAGACCTAGAAGAGTACAAACCCTACTTGAAATCACAATACAAAGGAGCTCACTCACATGTTTTTCCCATACAAATACGTGTTGGAGAGATATGCACCATTGATGAAGGCTGTCATGAAGTTATTCACATGTGAGGTCAGATTTTATAGGCTATATCAATACCACATAATAATGCTCATGTACTTTACAGTTGCCAATTAGTCTCTAAATTTGTTCAGCTACTTGTATAGGAGCCTAACCAAAATGTCTGAAAGGGTGCAATTGAAAGGAAAAGTGCATTATCCTAGCCTCTTTCACCATAGCCAGATAAAGGTTATAACACTCCATCAGTTGAAACATAAGAACATGACATGGGACGCCTTCATTGAGACAACCTTGAAAATTCATATAACCACTTCACCAAGCTAGTACCAAGTAAAACCCATGGAGGTGGGGTCATCAAGAAAACATGATGATGTTTCCAAGGAACCTAGGCCTAAGGTGACCAAGACATATTAGAGAGGCAAAAGCCTTGTGTTTCCTCCTCAAATTGAGGAAGGGGCCAAGTCTACTACATCAGCAGAACAAGGATCATCATCACATCCTAAGGTTTCTTTGCATGATGAGGAGCCCATTGAGCATGACTTTGACTTAGTTGAATTGGAGGCACATGATGAGCATCAAACCATTCAACAAGTCATCAAAGAGAAGGATTCTCAGATCATGGAGCTGAAGGACAATTTGGAAAGGGACAAATTCATCATTTCATTCCTTGAGCAAGAAAATAGTCAACTTAAGGAAAAACAACTAGTCATGGAGAAAGATAAATTCAAAGCCAAGAAACAAGAGATGAAAGGTAAGGTAGTGGTGGACAATGAGGACATTG
The DNA here is from genome assembly GCA_031772625.1 of Pinus tabuliformis. Lineage (NCBI taxonomy): Eukaryota > Viridiplantae > Streptophyta > Pinopsida > Pinales > Pinaceae > Pinus > Pinus tabuliformis. Next base: position 777,506,418 of record CM062804.1, on the reverse strand, counting down.
AGAATCATGAAGGACATGTGGCAAGGAAGAGACCAAGGACAATGGGTCTTAGGAAGGCACTTCAGAGGGAAAGAGGACAAAACCCACCAATGGAAGAATTGACCTTTGAAGAGAGGATTGCCATGTAAAGAAATGAGGACAGGGAGTTTTGGCTTGACAAAGTCAATTGCCACCTTGAGAAGCTCCTTGAAAAGGCCAACAGGGATAACAAGCTACAAAAGAAAATGGCCATCCATTATTACACAAGGAATCAGGTTGCCAAGGTTAAAATCAAGCAGTTGAAGGAAAAACTCAAGGAAACCCTAATCAGCCAAGAGGAGAAGGGTAAGTTATATTTATTTTCTTATGCATCCATGTTTTCATAACATACCTCATCAGGCATCTCTGAATAAATTTTGGGAGGATTTGGAGAGAATTTTGTGTTTTGGTGCAAATTGGTGCAAACTTGCAATTTTTTGGCAATTTTCTGTCTAAGAGCACAGCGAGCTCACGTTGCACTTCTTCCTAAAGTCTCCAAATGATGGAAACTCAGCATATTTAGAAATACTATGACCCCCTCTAAAAACTAATTTTCCCACTTTCGTAGTCTGGGGCTCAGTTTTTGAGAAATTTTCAAAAAAGAGGCCAAAAATCACCTTTTTGCCCCTCTTTTTCCATTTCGTTGCACACCTGGAGACACCTTGGGAGAATGGCCATATCTCAGCCAAAAATGGGTCATTTTGAGTGAAACAATACTCTAAAGACATCTACACTCTCCCATATTTCAAGAAAAGGCTTCAGATTTGGATTCAGAAAGGCACCCATGATGGCCTCAAACAACTCGGTGCACACCTAGAAATTTCTGAGATTTTTGTAAATTTTTCACTGTGTAATTTTTTGTAATTCCTAGTTTGACTTTGGTAAAAGTAAAAAGGGTGAAGTAGATGAATGTGAGGGTAAAATTAAATGTAAATAATGGTTGGTTAGTCTTTGTAAGTTGCTTTGATGTAAATTTGACTTCATTTATGAGAGAGGTTGGAGTTAAAGTTAATTGTAGTTGTTTTTAACTCCCCTAGAATCCTTTACATTCTAGTCATATCTTCGTTATGAATTCATAGAGAGATCCCTCTTTGGTTTGGTAGGGATAGCTACCAAACTAAAATCTTTGTCTTTGGTTACCTTCGTCGATCTCCTCATTAGCCTGGGACATTGTGGAGGACAATAAAGGGCATGACAACTAGGGAGTGCCAAGGTGTTCTGGTGAATGTAAGGTTCCCAAGTCATGGAAAAATGTAATGCTAGTTGTGAGGTCATGAATACTAAGGTGTGTTAGGGAATGCTAGGGTAGGTTAACATGTGCCAGATATTACGAAGACATGTCAAACAAACTAAGATGTGCCAAGTGCTAAGGCATACCAAGATGTACAAGGGTGTGACAATGCATGCCAAGGACTGTCAAGGCAATAAAAGGGAGGAAAAAGTTAAACTAGAAGGAAATGACCAGATAATAGGGTTAATAAGTCATCAATTTACCTTTTCCATGAGGGGCATGCTAGGCACACCAACACTAGGTGCCAATAGGTGCCAAGTGCCAAGTGTCAATGCATTCTAAGTGCCAAATCTTCCTCCATTTATTCTCATCTAGTTTCCAATAATTGATCTCAAATAAATTTAATATTAAACCATGCAAAAGCATACCAAGTCATCTCAACACATGCCCAACATGCTAAGTCTTGCCAAGTTCCAACATGTGCTAAGTGCCAATGTGCACCAAGGAGAGTGATGCATGCTATGAAGTGGCATAGAATATCAAAGAGTGTTAAGGTGTGCTAGAGACTGCCAATGCATGCTGAGGAGTGCCAGGGAGTACTAGGATAACACAAGGGAACACTAGGTCAAAATGCATGAAAGTTAATGAATATGAGGGTGTGTCGGGGAGTGCCAATGAGTGCTAGCTGTCATTCCAAGGAGGGAGTGACAAGGTATGCTAAGCATGGATAAGGCATGCGAGGGAATATTAGGGAATGTAAAGAAGTGCTAGAGTGTGCTAGATAGTACCTGGGTGTGCTAACACATGCCAAATAGTGCCAAGGCATGCTAGGTGTTAAGACATGCCAGGATGTGCAGGGTGCCAAAGTATGCCAATATGTGTCAAGGAGTTTCAAGGCAACAAAAGGAATAACCAAGCTAAAATGCAAGGAAATGAACACATAAGAGTGTTAATAAGTCGAGGCTTTATATTTTTCAAAGGGGGCATTCTAGGCACACTAATGATATGTTCCAATACATGCCAAGTGCCAATGTGTGCCAAGTGCTAATGTTTGTCAATGCAATATTATGCTATGCTATGGCATGCCAACATGTGCTCGGGTTTCCTACTCATGGCAAGATGTTCTAGGTACAAAGATGTTCCAAGTACAAAGATGTTCCGGTACAAAGATGTTCCAAGACATGCGAGGTGCCAAGGAATGTTAGGGTACTATTCCAAAGCATGTTAAGGTGTGCCATGAGTGTTGAGGAGTGTAAGGTATCTCTCATTAATAGAATTGATAGAGCTTGATTATGTATTAAATAATATAGCTCCTACACACACTAGTGGAACTTTATTTAAAGGAAATTTTCTAGATAATAAACCTAATAGAGATGAATCATGTGTTGACTCATAGGAAAACTATATTCTTATGACTTGAGGGAAATGATACACACCAATTACTTCTTAATAAATTGATTGACTATTATAACCATTATGACCTTGGACACATAATGAAAAAGACTCCACAACAATGGTCTTAAATCATTATCTTTTGACAAAAAATATAGTAACAGATACATTGCATCATCAAAAACTCATTGGAATGATCAATGATGACGAACATTTTTTGACAGTCACCAAAAGTAACCAAAAAGAGTATTGGTGAGTGCGAATAAAAGATCGTCACTAGAAGTGTCACTAAAGAGAGAATTAGTGATGGGCCTTTAATGACCCTCACAAAGAGTGTCACCAAAGAGAGAATTAGTGATAGGCCTTTAACGACCCTCACAAAAAGTGTCATTGAAAATGGATTTGGTGACAAACCTTAAAGGACCATCATTACATACACTTACAACAATGATTTTTTAAAGACCATCATCATATGCAACATTGGTGATGAATCTTAAAGGTCTATCACAGACATGAAGCATCATCAAAAACTCATTGGAATGATCAATGATGATGAACATTTATTGACCATCAACAAAAGTAACCAAAAAGATCATTGGTGATGGTCAATAAAAGATCATCACTAGAAGTGTCACCAAAGAGAGAATTAGTGATGGGCCTTTAACGACCCTCACCAAAAGTGTCACCAAAGAGAGAATTAATGACGGAACTTTAATTAACCTCACCAAAAGTGTCATTGAAAATGGCTTTGGTGACAAACCTTAAAGGACCGCCACTATATACACTTACAACAACGCTTTTTTAAAGACTGTCACCATATGCAACATTAGTGACAGACCTTAAAAGTCCGTCACAGGCATGACCCTTACCAATGACCTTTTTGTTGTAGTGGTTGAGTGGTTTGTGGAAGTCCCAGGCATGATTGGATTATTCATTCATTAATAATATCTCTTTATCCTTGGTACTTCATGTGTAAATGTATTGGTTCATATGTTCTTCTTATGGTTGTTATATCCTTGTCATTTTTGTTGGTTATATGTTGGTTATGAGTATGTTTTATGACAAAATTGATATATGGATCTCATCATGTTTTGATTTTCAAATAAATGTAAATATGACCTAATATATTAGAATGCAATTATTCTAATAGAGAAACAATGCTTCTCTACGAATCTCAAATAAGTATCATACCCTTATGCTCAGGATTGTTTTTATGACATGTAGATTTGTATTTGGTGACATGTTTCATGAAATTCCTATCATGGTTAGTAGGGTTCATATCAATTATTTGTACCAATTATTGCATTATTATCCTTATTCCATTGATATTTATCATTTCTAAAAGTTTCATGAAGTTCTAGGCAATGGCTTCAATCATAGCACTAAAAAGGTTGCATAGAATCTGGGGTCATTGGCTCAGAACTAGCAAAAAATTTCTACAGTCATTGGCATGCATTACTGTGAGAGTGACTGGAAGGCCTAAGTCACATGCATGGCTTGTCATGGGAGTGGTTGGGGGTCCATATCAGTAAAATGTCAAGTTGCCTCACAGGTTGGTCACCTGGAAGGGTTGGTTGGATCTTGAAGGTTGTGTAGCATGTGTGGAAGGTCAGAATGGATTTTTTTCGTGGGTTCCACTTCCTTAATTGTACATGGTGTGCTGAATCACATCATAGTATCCTCTCGTCACATGTTTACCCCAACAGACGGGTTAAATTGGGTAAATGTGGGAGGAGGGTGACGCATACAAGTACAAGCTCTTAGCTTTAGCAAACACTATGCTCCTCTAAAACATTGAATGCTACTAAGCTCATGGGATCCTTTATTTATAAAAAATAAGTGAGGGGGCACCCTCCTTGTAAGGAGGGCTAATTCCCTCCAAAATCCCTACAAAATTGAATATAGTCCTTTGAGATCCTCCCAGCCACTGAGTGTAGTAACTACCTAATAGCCAACCAAGCTAGTTGGTGAGCTAATGCAGGGAACAAGCCTAATGTATTTCCTCTATTTGATCTCCAATGTACTTCTGCACCATAAATATTATTTTTCTTGCATATTAATCATGTTATTCCATAATATATGATAAACATTCCTTAATCTACCTAATAAAAATATTATATTCCATAAAGGTGTTATCAAATGCAAAGAGAGGGATAAATGTACGCTGAAGGATGGACAAATGGGAATTGATTTATACCTATTAATGAGCCTCATTAGGAAAAATGATGAAGAGGTGTGGACACTCATTCAAATGTTGCAGAAAGATTCTAGTGCATATGATACATTTATCTAGAAAAATTACTCACTTTGGTACAAAGATTTCTTATATCTATGTATGAACTCCCAACTCAACCAAAAGGTTATTTTGGAATTGCACACCTCTCCTATAAGAGGGAACTGAATATTTTTAAAATCTTACCATAGGGTCAAGAAAGATTTTTTTTGGGATGTCCTTAAAATTTATATTTATAAGTTTATGGAAAATGTTTGGTTTTCCAACAAAATAAAGTCTAGAAAATTAAGACCCTAGGTATTTTACAGCCATTAGCCATTCCAAGTCAGCGTTGGGAAGAGTTATCAATGGAAAGAGAGTCATCATGGTGGTAATTGATAGAATTAACAAGTATGCACACTTTTCTGCACTATCTTATCCTTTCAAAGTTAGTACAATTATTACATCATTCATGGATATATTTCAAAAGCTATATGGAAACCCAAATATTATTGTAAGTGAAAGAGATCTAATTTTCACTAGAAATTTTTGGACAAAATTATTTTCTTGTCTCAGTACTCAATTGGATCATAGATCATCTTATCATCCTCAATCTGAGTGAAAAACTAAGATAGTGAATAAATGTTTGGAGGGGTATCTTCATTGCTTTGTATCTTATAAACAAACATAATGAATCAAGTGGTTACCCCTGGCATAATGGTGGTATAACACTTCCTTCCATACCATAGCAAAAATGACCCTATTTATGGCACTTTATGGATATCATCCACCATCCATCACATCGTCTCTAAGAGACAAATATAAGGTTCAAGTAGTGGGAGATCACATTGGGCATCAATAACAAGTTCTCCAACTCGTAAAGGATAATCTGACTCTACTGTGATATCAAATGAAACAACAAGAAAATCAACATCGTAGAGAAAGAATTTTTGACATGGGTGATTGGGTATTTTTATAGCTACAACCATACAAACAAATGTCCCTCAATTAAGCTAAGAAGGATAATAAATTATCACTCAAGTACTATGGCCCTTATAAGGTGTTGCAAAATGATTTTACTATGGCATACAAATTGGAGTTGTCTGCATCTTCGTGAGTACACCCAATTTTCCAAGTTTCATGCTTCAAGAAGGTTATAGGTGACAATCTCCTAGTTCAAACTATATTTCCAAAAATTGACGAGGAAGAAAAAATTATATTGAATCCTAAAGAAATTATTGAAACAAGAATTTGGTAGCTACAAAATCAATTAATTTAAGAGTATCTCATTAGGTGGAATAACTTACCTGTGTTGGACCATTAGCATTGATAGGATGGTAGGTGGCATCAAGGGTGTTGGCATTGATGTCAACTAGGCTAGCTTTGATGTGCAAATGCATAGTGTGACATAGTTAAGGTCATTGTTATGACTTGCTCCCATGAGATAAACAAAGTTCCATAGGCAGCAATTCCATCACTACAACCTTCTTCATGGGATCCCAACTCCATCATTTCACTTGTGTCACAAAATTTAGTTTCCCATGAGGCATACTCAAAATTTTCAAACTTGAAATATCAATTTCCCAACTTTTCTTCACCCAGAAGCCTAATTTCATAGACATGAGATCTATAGTCATGTCATTGTGCTTCCTTGTAGGCATTGTTGATATATCATGGTGGTTTCGTCTTACACACCATTCCAACACTTTACTTGCAATTTGACCTTTCAATCAGCCAATACTTATCAATGTTCGTTCATACATGCATACATATATACATGTGTGTGTGTGTGCAATCTCCTTATTGTAAAAATTCACAATAGTGTAAAGTGACCTCAAAATTATTATACTCATAATATTTTTATCACATCAACTAAATTCAAATGAATTGAAAAGACACTATCATTGCATTGTACATGTGAATCACATTTATTCCAAGCATTTCATAATGTAATAAGCATTTATTTTAGTATACCAATGAGTGATAAATGAGAAATGCATATTTATAAATTCATTAGCATTTTATTTCTTCATTTCCCTTAGAAGGTATTACAAAATTTATTTCCACGGTTTCATACCAAAGGCTCCCCCACCTTCACCATACCACTTCCTAGTGTGCTATAGGGATTTATGCTTGGATGGACAAAAAAGAAACCCTCTCGGGTTTCCCTGGAACCTAAGGCAGTTGAATCAATGGATATGTTATCTCAAAATCAGGTCCTGGAAGGCTGCTGACCAGGAAGACTTCAAGTAACTGTTTCAGACCTACTTTAGGTTGAGGCTTAGCCTCCTCAACCTGAGAGGGCTCTCTCTAAATGGGTTAATGATTTTTACTTAAGATAAGATGGCTAACTCTTTGTGATATATCTGTGATAAATATGGATGTTGGAAAAACATTAAACAAGTTTCCATTGGGCCTATGGAGTCAAAAACACCTCAGTAAACAATGATACTACCTTTACATAGAAGTCAGGGCATTCAGAATTTGAGTATTCAGAACATAACACATATGGAACCACAGCTCATAAATGCATACAGGAAATCAGAGCACAATCAGTGAATTCTGAGTGATTATACATCTATGCAACTGTAAAAGACATTAAGGAAAGGATTAAATCACACATTCTGAACATAGAAATCCTTCATGAATCCTGAGAAGTAAAGCAACCAAATTATATTACTGAAACTCTGTCTTTACATAAGCCAAAACAATGCTCTGTTATAAAATTTCCCAACCCCCATTACATTGCTGTTTCAGCTATATATAGAGTCCTTATTCTAACTGATTCGAGCTTCCTCCTCCAGCATGAGGGGAATTCGATAACTACCTCTAATGACACCTATCAACTATTTAACTAACTAATAAATACAATAAAGTGCTGACTGGAGTTTTCTAAGAGTTCTAAATTAACTATGACTCTAACTCCATTTTCCATGCATAATGGCTTCTCCTTGTTCCTTGACACCTGGTCTTCTTTCGATTTGGGTGAGCTGGATGTTTAATGCTCCATATTGACCTTGAACGCTGAATCTTTTAACTGCTCAGAAGTATTAGGAGATTTCCCTTGCTTCTCGGCTTCAGTTTTCCTCAAAAAGTTCGAATGTATAGAAGCATGTCTTCTAGCCTTTAATAACCCAAAACATGGAAAACTGCCACGTTCTTGATGTGTTGTAAGCTTCATCGATGAACATGTGTGCAGGCAAAAGTTCCTTGTATGCAAATCGTTTGATACCTCTTGAACGGTGATAAAGGGGCTTTACAACAGAAATTTTAAAATTGGGTTGAAATATTCCACCTTTTTTAAGCATCCACCTGTCTTGATCTGATTGACTATTGTTGCTCCAGCTGATGTTTTGCACACCCTTTAGGCGTTTCCCTTTCAAAATTCCCGCTCATAATTCAAAACTGCCTGTTTGCGTTAAAATCATCACCTACAGCAGTTTCGTAGCGCGCTACGAAACTGCTGAGTTTTTTTTTTTTTTTTTTTTTAAAACAGCTTGCTTTTGCCCTGAGACCCTTATTAGCCGAGTATTTGATTGCCCAAAACTTCCTTAAACTTTACACATGTCGCACAGGGATTTATGTTTCCTCAAAAAGATAAAGTCAAGCAAATTTGTCAAAATTTTAAAACAAAATCTTACTTGGCCTCAAAACTCATTTAGCAGGTAGCTGACCTAGCTGTGCCTTCAGATCTTCAATTTGTTTCTTCATAGCTTTATTCCCAGCTCTCAGTTGCATATTGATTCTTCTGATGTACCTGGCTTCTCTGATTGCTGGTACTGTCCATGTGTGAAATTGTGAATGGCCATCAACCACTGAATTCAACTGGTTTTCTAGGGTTTCACTCCCTTTCCATAGAGCTTTACGATACTTTGCGTATATGACTGCATGTTTTCTAGCAACTTTCTTCAATTTGGCAATCTCATATTTAGCTGCTTCTAATTGGCTCTTTATGGTTGCTATATTGTCTCCTTGAGATGTGATGACTGTTTTTCTTGTGTCCCTTTGCGTTCCTTTCCCTGTTTCCTCTGTTCTTGGCAGTGCTTCCTTTACTTGCTGGAATTTCCTTGTTATAGGTCTTCTGGGTTTAAAAATGAATTCTTCAGCTGGCTCGTCGAATTTAAGCCTTTTTGAGGCCTTAGACTTCTTGGTACCTTCTTTCTATGACTGTGTCAAATCAATTTGGATTGGTTCAGACTGCTCGAATTCAATGGCCTGTAATAAATCATTCAAACTTGCCTTAGATACTAGGCTCTCTTCAACTGCTATGGCTTTACCTTTTTCCTTATTTATCTGGCTTCTTGTCCTTACCCTTGAGACTACTTCAGATGTGCTTGTTTCAGGTATAGTCTTCTTATCATGAGTTTTTTCCTTTGTTGGTTTCTGAGGTTGATCTTGAATGATTAGTGGCTTCACTGGTTTTCTTAGCTGTGACTTTGGAACCCTTTTAGCTCTTGCTTCTTTTTGGAGCTCAGCTATTGTAAATTCTCTGGCTGGTTGTGGAGTGAGGCCAATCTTGCTTTGGAATCCAGCCATGAAAATAAAAGAATTCCAGTCTCTGTCTATCTTTTGGAGGCCATCTAAAACCAGCAGCTTGATCAAACCATGATGAAACAAAGAGGTTTCACAGTCCTCTTTCCTTAGCTGCACCTTATCACACATCTTACTCAAGCTACGAAACAAATAAAAAGGAAGGTCTATGGAGACTTTCCCAGTGAAATGCAAAAGCAGTTTGAAATGGTAAGAATAAACCTTGTTGTACCTTCCTTCACAGGTTAAATATTTCTGTATGCAGGTGAGTAGAAGAGCATAATGTTCCTTGACATAACTCCTGGGCACTGCTTTAGTTAAATCTTCATTTACATATGCATCCTTTAAAAACTCCTTACAAGGATTCAGGTCAAATTTGAAATTCTTAAACCATTCCTCTTGTCCTCTTGGGATCTCTGTCACAGCAGATATTGCTTCTGGAGAGACTTGCACTTCTAACATGGCTACCTTTGAATTTAAACCAGTGAAGTTTAGCGCAAATTCTTTAGTTACCTGCACATGTCCTCCTTGTAGCTTTTTGCAAAAGTTCCAGCACCCGGCATCTTTAAACGCTTTCTTCACCCCTTCATCTCTCAGCGTTATGTCCAGGCCCTCAGGTTCAGTCCTCTGACATTTACCGGATCTGTGCTCTTTTTTCTCCATTCTTTCTTCGAGATCTTCACATACAAAGACTAACAGCTCCGGTTGAAATCGTGATTCAGCTCCTTTTTAATTCAGCCTCGCTTGATTATCAGCCTCGCTTGAAATTTAAACTCTTCCATTTAAAACCTTTCAATACATAATCGGGCAGATTTTTCGCTCATGCAGCACTTACGACCATCATTAAGGTTTATGCACGGTAAAATTTCTTGGGAATGATACTCTGTGCATATCAACAGATCTAGTGGTGGTGATAGTGGCAAATGAGCATTCAAACGTGATACGAGAGGTACATAAACTGACATGAGAGGACATAACTGATGACTCACCTAACAGACTTGACATTTCGCGAAAGATTCGCTGCGAAATGCACGAATCCATGATTTCGCAGCGCTGTTAGTTTTAAATTTTAATGATGCACTACGAAACGGCCTAATCATGATGCGCTGCGAAAACGCTTATCCATGATTGCGCTGTGAAACTGGCGAATGGGATTACGCTGCGAAATTACTAAAAGACATGGTGACTCAGATAAGACAAGATATGACTATAGAACAATGATGGTGGAGGAGAACCAATGGGAGTTGAGTATGGTTTGAGTTAAAAACTTTTTAAAACTCCAAATCCTAAGTGAGGAAAAAAGAAAAACGAAATCAACTTAACACAGACCTTTGTCATCGGACTAGGATAGAAAATGATATACATCAATTTTTTAGTTCTAAGTGATAACAGGATCTACTATACTATGTTCAAATATATTCAACAATGCAAGTAATAAGTTGAAATTGGCAAAGAAGAGGTGAGAAACAACCTACTTATCCCTTCACACAGATAAACTAGAGCAATCAATGTGGTTGAGAAGTGTTCCCAGCCAAATACAAGGGAGAAACATGTACACAAAGGGAATACACATGATCTTCATAGAATATAAACCTCATCAATTCAAAGTATTAACAACTCATCAACAAACATTATTAAATGCATTAGAAAGAGACCATAATCCAAATCATTGTAAAATAGGCACAAGATGCATAATTATTATAAAATAATTTGCAAGAAACCATGGTAGATATATATATATATATATATATATATATATATATATATATATAGTAAATGAAGGAATATTAAAACCATAAATAGTTGCAGCATTACCTCCTCCAGCTCCTAGGTCTTCAAAATCTCTTTCTCTCTCAAGCAAGATCTAGAAATCATAAAAATACATGAATTTTGATCCCAATCTCAATGGCCTAGCCTCCAATATATAAGCAAGGGAAGGTTGTAAAGATTGCCAAATCCTTCCTATTATGGGAAAAATCCATAGGATTGAAGATGTTTCCTCAACTTTGTTTCTTTATATTTCTTTGTGGGCTTTGTTTAGGATAGAAACATCTGTGGATGAGTTTGAGGTGATCTTAGTCCACCTTTTTAGAGTTTCCTTAAGTTAATAATGGATTGATAGTTAGTTAGCTCATGATTTTTTCTCGCGCCTACGTGCAAGTATGGTAACAAGGGATTTTTGAAGATATAGGTCATTATTATCTAGGATTACACATGTTACTGGGCTATAACCCACATTATAATGTTATGATTTTGTCTTATAGGGTGTGTTATATCCTTAAAATGCCTAATAAAGGGGTGTATTCTAGGAAAAATCATGATCTTCTTCTCTAAACTGATGAGGAGGTATTTTCCTGTATAATAGATTCCCCCTAAATTGTGAGGTCAAAGAAGAAGTTGATGGTCAAAACAATTTATAACATATTTGATGAGAGAGAGTTTCAAAGTTTAGGAATGGAAGGAGGTATGCAAATAATAAACATATGTCAAATATATAATCATGTCCAAATTCGAGCATTCCCATGCTCAGTAACTAAACCAAAATGATATCCCGTGGATACATGACAATTCATTTCCAATGATAAGCATAATGTGGATTGATCTCATAGTGATCAATCTGATACAAGATGTCTCTAGAATCAATATTCACATCTTGAGAGAGGAAACAAGGTTAAGTGATGCAAGCCTCTACCCAAAGTTTTTATCCTCATGTCAAATAGCATAATTATACACATGTGAATAAATGAGTTGAAGTCAAACATGTGAGAAGTTGTCTAATTACAGGTTAATGATAAAAACCATTAATGGATGTGAGGATGTCCACTGATAAGGATAATGGTCTCCAAGATTTGCAGTACTATCTACTGAGTGCGAATAAATGAGTTGATGTCAAACACTCATAGAATTATTTAATTGGGAGCCCATAATGGAAAACCCCAATCAAACGCAAGGAAACATACCACCAGGGTACTATGATGTTTCTCAACCCACTTCCTTGATGATATGTTGAAGTCTATAGGAAGGGATCTGTGAAAGGTAGGCAATGAGGATTCCTAAATCAATTCACATGGAATGGGACCAAAATGATTGATTCCATAGATAATATAGAACAATAGGATGAAATAACTCAAGGAGATAGGGCATATGAGAAAATGTTTGATAAGGTCAACAAAGAGTAGACATGGAGTAGACTATACCTTGAACAATAGAAGGCATCACACCAAAGAGACTAGAAAAATTAGACTCAAGAACACCAAGAGAAGTAGGAAAGGAAGACGTAGGGGCATCAGGGTATGAAGATGTTGATGGGCTGGAATTTATCACCAAGAGTCAAGGGGATCTCTCCAGTGTAGGTTCCCAACTAGAGCCTACACCGAGTGTGTTGGAGATCCCTTCCGGTGTATAGGCCCGGTTGCCATTCAGTTTTGCAGAGCTAGCTTCAGATAGAGGTGGGATATAAACTTAGTAGAAGGTATGAGTTTTAAGAAACACAAGAGAATAATTGACAAGTATCCTGTATCATACGTATATACCATGAATAGAAAAAGATAAACCACACAATCTCACGTAAAGTTAATGTTAGCAGGACTTTAAATAAGACTTGTGAAAATTAAATAGATACTACTTAATGATTGCAAAATCAGTTTACAATAATCAACCATTTACCAGCGTACATAACCGTGCAGTAAAAAAAAATATTATACTAATACCTAAAGAAACAATTCATTGGCATGCATATAGAGTGAAATAAACCAAATACCATTCATACATAGAAAAACCAAATTCGGGGTATGAAATAGCATGTGGAGCAACTGCACATCAAGAAACTTTCGGGAACATTCGATCCATCAAGTGAAGAAAAATACTCATGGCACCAACACATAGATATTTGAAGCATTCAATAGTGAAAATTTACATTTAACTCTTGTATTGACTAGAAGAACCACACTTCTCTTAAGCAATGTGTCTATTGCTATCCAAAAGTCCTTCGCTCCTAAGCCCTTTCAAATGAGACATCAAGTTACATTTATAGGATGAGAGAGACCTTTGGTCTACTCTTGACTCTTGGACTTCCTAGTGACCTTTCCGCAACCAAATGACTCTTAGCATTCTATGTGACCTTTTGTGTTTATAGAGTATTCCGTGCTATCATAGTACACACACAAAAGAAAAAGGAAATGACTATCATCCTAGTTGACTAAGCTACAGATGGTGAGTTTTGAAATGTTGAGCCCGAGCTTTTTGGTCAGGTAAGTGCGCCATATGTTGTATTCTGCCGCGATGGGAGAGATTGGTGGCTAGCCTTCATCATGTTGGTGTAAGCATTCCAATGCGTCTGGGATTAGGGTATTTTTCTTGGCACTTATATGATTGTTTAGGGTACCCAACTTGGTGTAGAGCCTCACTGGTTCCATAATGTAACACTTGATATTTTCTGTTGAGACCAGCATATCTCCTGTGTGGGAAACTCATCTATATGTTTCCACGAATGATTGCACCTCATTATAGATCTCCTCTTGATTTCTGACCTATACAATTTCTCCTATAGAAGGGGACCCATGCAGTTGGATCACTGACTCTAGACTGTTGAACAATTGCTTGTAGGAAGCTAACACCCTTTCTGCATCTTTGACCAATTTTTCTCTGGACTGCATTTTGATACGAAGTTGGACCCTGGTATTCTGCATAGCAATCCAATCTTTCCTAGGGACTACTGTCGGGGCTTCAGGGTACTTTTCAGACCACTCATGTATTTTATCTAGGGCAGTCATGGCCTCTTTAAGCATGGCAACCCTTTCCTTTGAGTGAGTTTGAATAGCCATTATGGGAGCTATAGTGTGGCGCAGTTTTGCCATCTCCTCCTAAACTACAGCCATAGTCTTCCCCAGGATCTTTGTTTCTGATGCAACTACTATTTGGAAATCAGCTGATCCTGTATGTAGCAAGCGGAGTGTCATTATTTCCTCCTCCAAGTTCCTCTTCCCTTGTTCTACTACACTGGCCCTTTGCTCGGATGAGTATAACCTATTTTGAAAATCTACAATTTGTCTACTCATCCGAGCTACATTGTGTTCTGTGGCAGCTACAATGTTGTACTGGCAAAGGCAATCATTAGCGGGTTTCACGTGATATTTGGCACAATATCTGTTGTTGTAGTTACCGACAATGGGTCAGCTGGGTTTTGGCTGCAAGATCTCTTCCTCTCCTGTATAATCTTGAGGTTTACTTCATCAAATGTGATTTTAGCCATATCTAGAACCTCTTCCTCTTAATCTTCTGAGATGCCTAGCTCTCAGAGGGGTAGGTGTCTGCCAGTGAGGGGAGTAATGGGAGGTACGTCCAAAAGAGGAAGCTCACTCTATCCTGAGCTTGGATCGACCACCCTCCTCGTATCTCCTCATTCAATCACTACCATTTCCTTCTCCCTGTTTTCCTTAAGCTCCTCCTCCTGTTGCCTCCTTTCCCTTTCTGCTAGTTCCTGTTGCCTTTCTAGCTCTTCCTCCATGTTCTTTAGTTCCTGTTTTAACCTTTGTTTTTCATCTTCTTTTTTCCCTGTAGCTTCTTTTGCTTATCTATGCTTTTTAGCCTCTTCTTCCCTCCTTTCCTCTTCCTCATCTTGTGCTCTCTTTTCCTCTTCCTACCTCCTTTTCTCGTCTTCCTGCCTTTCCCTCTCTATCTCGACCTGGCTTTGGGTGTCGGGTTCCTACAATTGTTTGCTGGCTTTGGGTGTCGGGTTCCTACAATTGTTTGCTTTCCAGTTCTCTTTGCCTCTTCAATTCTCGCTTCTTTCTTACCAGTTTGGCGTTTCTTTATATGAGTGAAATTGCCTCTTCCTCGTTGTCGCTTAGAGGATCTTCTGCTTCTTTTCCTTTTCACTTCCATGATGTCTTGTATCTCTTTGGTGTTCTTCCTCTGAGGATTTCATCATTCTGGAAATCATCAAGGAGTTCATCTTCTATGGCTTGTTGCTCACTGGGGTTGATCTCCCTTGTGGAGTTATACCAGTTCTTAATTCCGTCCTCGAGGTCCTTCCTAGTGTGGGCATAAGACCAACTGAATTTTGCCTTCTTACAGTGTGAAGCTATCATCTTTTCGGGGTCATACGTTCTGTACTTCAGGGTCATGAAATGGCTCCCCTTGAGTTCTTCAGCTTCTTCTTCCACCTACTTGAATTTTTCTACTACGTACACCCCAATAGTAAGAGGAAAAGACGGCCAAGGTTTCTTCTTACCTTTGTGCAACACTTTAGAGAAACCCTGTGTCATCTGGTAGCAGACCTGTTGTAGAAGAGTCCTATCTATGACGAACTTGGGTAGAGTGTGTAGAGCTTTATGACTACCAAAAACCCTGACTATTGTTCCTTCATCGATAGGGAACCAGTGAGCTACTTTAACCACGATCCTCATGGCTCTTTTTGACATGCAAGGTGGATCTTCCCTGAACAACAATTTGTGTAATGGGATGATAAATGTTTCAGATATTATATCCAACGTGGCTCTAATCCATGTCCCAAAAGACCTTGTACTAGCAGTGGATAGGTAGGGGTACTGATGAGTCCCAATTGCAACACTAGTGTTCAAAATGGCACCTCGAACAGACAGTGTCAAGGAGGTACGAAGGCATATAAAATTTTGGGGGTTGTTCGGGAGCTGGGCTTTGCGTGGTAGCTATGTTGGTCCTTAAGGATGATGACAAGATGCTTGCCCAATTGAAAATAATTCCCTGAGTGGTGATGACATACACGAGTGGGACCCACTTGCCATAAAACACATCGCAGTCTGCCTTGCCATATAGTCGACACATCATTGCAACGATTAACTGATATACCCTACGTACCCCTTCGGTCTTGTATGCCTGATCTGTCCTAACTCAGAAATTCACAGGTTCTTGCTACCAATCCCTCAAGATGTCTTTCATCGGGGTACTAAATCTGACAAGCCACTTGGTGTTAAAAATCTACTACTTTTCAGGCAATTTATAATAGGCACTAATATTCGTGGAAGCAATGGTAGCTATATGTGCCCCATCATGACCCCTAATCATTTAGTCTTCTATGCTTGTACACTGCAAGACCCATTCGATGATTTCAGCGCACGGGAATATTGGTGGATGAGCCGCCACTTTATGTAACCTTGACATTTTGACGTTGATATATACGTGAAAGTCATCTTATGTCTCTGTGATATCCCTCTCAGCAAATTCTTTGTAGATCTCATAGCAGGAGAGCTTGGTGGTCTTACTTATGTTGCACACTGTATCTACGAAGATAGGTGGCTATTCGTCTGGATCTATTTCCCATGCCCCGCTTGCTGATGCACCTTGAGCTTTTTTAGTAGTCGAGTGACCCATCTCGTCTTCAAAAGAGGAAATGGTATGCACTTGAGCTTGACGTCACCTGGCATGTCAAAAATGCAATCCCATGATGAGAGAGAGGGCATGACCATAAATAAAAAATACCAAAAGAAAACTTAGCCAGTGAGAGGAAGGTTGCGGGGATGAGCGAGTCACAAGATATCTGATGAAAAACAATGCGATAGTGTGACTGATGCCACAGGTCGGGCGCAACCGTGAGGTCAAGATGCATAGGGGTAGATCGTGGGTTGTACAGTGGATGGAGGAGTCATGAGGTCGCAATGGTAGGAGGTCGCGGGGAAAGAGGAGTCGTGAGGTCGCAACGGTAGGAGGTCACAGGGAAAGAGGAGTTACGAGGTTGCAATGGTAGGAGGTCGCGGGGAAAGAGGAGTTGAAAGGTCGCAAAGGTAGGCGGTCGTGGGGTAAGAGGAGTCGTGAGGTCGCAACAGTAGGAGGTCATGGGGAAAGAGGAGTCACAAAGGGAATGATATCGTAGCCATGGGACATGCAACTAAGGTTCAGATTGTCGAGAGGAGGCCCTAAATGACTTTGGGAGATTCGGGTCACTTTCAGAATGATAAAAACTTGGTTTCTTGATCTAAAAAGGAGGATCAAGTGTAAGGAGAACTGAAAACTTGAGTGAAGGAGCAGGGGAAGGCTAGGGTAATTTATGAGGCATCAATGGGAAGGAGTGCTAAGTAAAGGGCTAAAACCTAGGGCAATAGGTAAACCAGAGGTTAGGAGATGCATTTTATGCCATTTGGAAGAAAATAATCATTGCAAGAGGGAGGATCGTTACTTACCGGAGTCAGACGCGCGCATGAAGTCAGGTCGGAGGGATTTATGTCTTCCGGTGCGACCAACAGAGCTTTGTCAAATTCGACCAGGGTGCCCTCCTATTTATAAAATCATCGCATGTGTGGAGGTTGTGAGGGGGTATATTACAACCTTGTGACTCAAGGGTCACTTGCAACTCAGGGGTCGCGAAGTCGCGTTGGAAGATGCAGATAGGAAATGTGATATTGCGACCTTGCGACCTGGCGACCTTGCGAGTCGTGGAGTCGCATGGTCGCATGGTTGCAAAAGTGACTAGTGGTAACTAAGGCGACTTTGCGACTTCGCGACTCGGAAGGTCGCGGGGTCATGAGGTCACATGGAATCTAGGCGGTTGGAAGTGCGACCTTGCAACTTTGTGACTGGTGAGTTTCCAAGGTTGCAAGGGTTGTCCTGGTCACGGGTATATGTTATAATCGTGTTCCAATTATGCGACCCGGTCTTATCTCATGAACTTGCGACTTGGCTAAACTTAGCCAAAAATTTGGATTTCCCTTGGATTTACTAACGCTGACGAACCTTCGGGAAGGTCCTAACAGGGCCAAAGCTTAGGCTTGATGTAGGGGGTCCAGAAATTTTATGTTTACAGGGATTTTTGGAGGCGTTTCCCCAACAAATACAACAATTGGTGATTCCCTAGAAGAACCCAAGATCTTTGACGTTTACGAGCCTCGCTTAAGGGGACTTGAAGTAGATATTTCTTGATTGGGTTGTGGGTCCCACTGATGGTGTTTGAGGTTCTCCTTTCGAACTTGGTCAGTTGTCCTGCCTATCTCAAAATGATCTTTACACATGCAAAAAAAGGGGCGCTATCTTCTGTTGCGTTGGGCCCAAAATGGAGAACTGAAGTTACAGCATGAGATTTAGAGTATTCCTGGTATAGTGGTCATGGTACTCTGGTGTTGCTCCGCTGCTAGCGAGCCTGAACAGTACCCCAGTGGAGTCACTACCTAGAAATCATGAACGTTTCTCTGCTGCTAGTGAGCTTGGTCAGTACCCCAGCGGAGTCATTGCTTCACCTCTTTGCACAGGAAGCCTTTCTCAGTCCTTTAGCCCTTATTATGGAAGGTGTAGGTGCTCATGAGCACTTATTTTGCCTGTGCATATAACACAATTATTTTAATGGAGGCTTAAAACCTGGGCGGATGAGGGAACCTGACTTATTTGAGTTGCAAAGAGGTTGTTTCTGGTTCACAGAGTCCTTATTGTTTTCCCAGGATACGTGTATACTCATTACTGGTTTCTTCAACTCCTCTTTTATCCTTAAGACTATAGGTGAGCTAGAATGGCTTCAAGAATTTAGATCATGCGAGCAGCGTGGATAGACCGACGTGGGTGAGAATGAGGACTTGTGCATGTCATCGAGTTCCCCATCGTTACCAAATATTTCGTACTATACTCTTGTCATACTTAAACTTTGGTCCATTAATGGATCTTGAGAGCGTGTGAGGGACCTAAAGTGTAGGGTTGTTTTAACTTTTACCTACCATCTCTACTTTATTCTAGAAAAACAACAAACAACCATTAAAATAGTGATTGAAACTAACTAGCGGTAAATGACAATTATCTATGAAAGCAATGGTAGACTATAGTACAAGGTGGGAGTTAGCAACTCTAGGGTTGCTAGGTGAAGTAACGTTTAAGGTCGTGGTCGTTCACTAGAAGGGGTTCCACCTGTCTTCCTAGGATTTGTAATTTGAAAGTGTGATGACCAATTTTTTCTACAATCTGGAATGGGCCTATCCACAAGGCTTGAAATTCTGTGTGTTTGCCTTTGTCTTCATGAGCCCGATTGCATTTGAGCACTAGGTCCCCTACCTCAAATTTGTGGGACCTTGTGGATTTTCCATCGAACCATATTTTGATCCGGGCTTGGTGAATGGAAAACTTCTCCTTATTTTTGAACCTTTCTTCCTCTAGTTTCACCAGGGTATCGATCCGACTTTGTATAGATGGGAAACTGGTGCCTCGCAACTCTTGGGCTAGCTTAAGGGCGAGGAGATACAGATTGGGGGGAAAGATGGCTTCTTTCCCGTAGACCAGGAAATACGGCGATGTGCCTATTGAGGTTTTGGGAGTGACCCGGACAGCCCAAAGAGCATTATTGAGGGCATTATGCCAATTCCTCTACTGCGAAAGCAGGGTTTTTTTTATGATATGAATGAGGTTCTTGTTGGTTTATTCTGCCAAGTCGTTCCCTTGAGGGTAGTAATTAGCTAAATGTTTTAACACTATGCTATTTTCTAGAGCGAAATTATATAATTTCAAAGATGAAAAGTAAGTGGCGTTATCAAAAATAAGGGAAGTTGGAATGCTGAACTTGGTGATGATGTGCTGCTTACTAAAACATATTACCTCATCATCGTTAACCTTTTGAAGTTGGATTTCCTCTACCCATCGAGTGAAGTAGTATGTGGCCGTGAGTATGTACCTATGCTACTTTGATGAGTGAGGGATGATCTGGCCTATGATGTATAGACCCCATTGTTGAAAAGGTTCCTCGACTGCTATGGGTTGTAAGGGGGTGGATGACCTTGCCTGCCTGCTAGCATGATTTTGGCAAATCAAACACTTCCGTACATAGTCATGAGCATCTTTGAATAGAGTGGACCAGTAGAAACTTGCCCACATAACCTTTTGTGTCGTGGTGTCACTCACGTAATGACCTCCTGCCAATCTGTCATGTAGATCTTTGAGCACCCATTGTGCTTTATCATATTCTAGACATCTTAGCAACACACCAAGGTGATGCTTCCTAAAGAGGTTCCCCTAGACCATCTGATATGAGGCTGCTTTCAGTCTGATGGTTCTTCTCTGTTTAGCGGACATTGTTTTGGGCAAAGACCCCTGTGTTAGGTATTGCTTTAAATCAGCATACCATGATGGGGAGTCATGTGAGCTGAGGAGTTCGATGTGGTACATTTCGATTTCATGCTCCCATCCTTCTGTTTCTTGGGCCAATAGGTCAGATTTCGTGCCCTGTAGATCCGTGGCCTTGGCAGCTAGCTTACAAAGACCATGCCCTTTTACAGTGTGAGAGGGATTAAATTCTAAATCATATTCCTGGAGGGATGTCCTCCAGTTTACTCTTCTCTCCCCCAAATCTTGTTGTACGAAGAGGGATCTAACAACAGGATGGGGGACCATTATGGTGACATGATTTTTTAGGATGTAAGGCTGGAAGTGTTTCGCCGCTTTATAGATAGCATAAGCCTGCTTACTGATGTCCGGGTAATTCAGCTCTACCCCTTGGAGTCATGTACTCATGAAAGATAGAGGACGTTCGTCATGATCTCAATACTTTTGAGTGAGGACCGTGGCTAGTGACGAATCTGAAGCGAAATTATATAAGATAAAATCTTTGTGGAAATTGGGGCTTGAGAGTGAAGGTGCCTCCGCGATTGCTACCTTAATTTGATCAAAGGATACCTTTTCTTCCTAGTCCCATTTGAAAAATGTATCCTTCTTTATCATGTTCTGTAGAGGTTTTGTAATTTGTGAAAAATCTGAAATAAACTTGCGTAGGAAATTAATTTTACCAAGGAAAGATTGCATACCTTTCTTGGTGCTTGGCTGAGGGATTTGCGCTATAGATTTTAGGTGGCCAGGGTTGACGGTAATCCCTTTCTTGGTGATGATGTGACCCAATAAATTTCCTTCTGAAACTGCAAATATGCTCTTCTTAGGGTTGAGAGAGATCCCATATTTCCGGCATCTTTCAAAAATCTGTTTCAAATGTTGGAGATGATCACTTTTTTTTTTAAAACAGTGACATCATCCATGTAGACCACCACACTTCGCCCCATTAACCCCCAAAAAGTGATATCCATAGCCCTTTAGAAAGTTTCCCCAATGTTTATTAGTTCGAATGGCATGCGACAAAAAGTGAATGTTCCCCACTTCATTCGAAACATTGTCTTAATCCTGTCAGGTTTTGACACCAGGACCTGATTGTAACAGGAGAACCCATCCAGTAGAGAAAAGTGCTCGGACCCTAAGACAATTTGAAGGATATGTTCCATGGATGGAATAGGGTAGTTATCTTTGTCTGACGCCTGACTAAGGTTCTGAAAATCGATGCATAGGCATATTTCTCCAGATTTTTTTTCTTACTAGTACCAGATTAGATACCCATGTCGAGTGTCTGACCTTAAAAATAATGCAGGCATCCAACAATTTCTTTAACTCCTTTTGTATGAGGGGTTCTAAGGTGGGATGCACCTTCCTTATTTTCTGTTGAAATGGTTTGACCCCCTCTCTAGTAGGAATAACATGCTAAATAATCTGAGTATCATACACTTTCAGCTCATCGTAAGTCCAAGCAAAGACATCTCGGTACTTTTGAAACAAACTGATGAAAGCTTGTTTTTCCTCTGGGGTGCATTATGTTCCTAGATTAACATATTTGGGGTCACACTTAGTCCTGAGATTGATTTTCTCATGTAAGTGGGTGGAACTATGTGTCTTGGCATTTGGAGAACCTCTGATGTGATTCTGAATGTCGAACAGTTTTTCCAATGACACCACCCCTTTCGGTAAGGTATTTCCCTTCTAGGAATCCACCTTATCTTGTAATGTTTTTTCATGTTCCTCTTCGTCGATAGCCGCGTCTTTGAATACTTCCACATTTGCTATGAATTCTAGAATCTATTGGTCATCATTGAACATGCGCAAGTTAGTTACTTTATCTGGTACTGTTGGTTTATACAAAATTTCAATAGAAAAACCATCTCTAAGGGGTGTGAACCTAGCTGCGGCATTAGCTAGAGTATCAGCAGCAGCATTGTTAAACCTAGGAACAGACATGATATTGAAAGCTTTAAAAGAATTTATGAGACACCATACCTCTTGCTAGTAGTTCTTTAGATGCGGAGACAAACAATGGATGCTATTGCATACTTGTCCCGTGATGATTTCCAAATCCCCAATGACTTTTAGGCAGTCTTCTTTTAAGTCAATGGCCTTTTTCATGCCAAGCACCAATGCCTCGTATTCAGCAGTGTTTTTGCTACATTGGAATTCTAACCTGCAAGAGATCAAAAATCTCTCTGCTTAAGGATTTAGCAAGACGCATCCGACCCCTTCTCCATCGTGGGTTTTTGAACTGTCATAGTACAATGTCTACGTCTCTATGTTGGGAAAGGGTAAACCCGACGTATGCAAGTTTAAAGAAAAATTGTGTCATCACAGCTCGGGGTTTGTGTGGGATTTCGATCTGGGTATCCGAGGAAATGATTGAGGTCTGAGGCTAATAGCACCCGAATGAAGATTCGAGGAGGCATACTCGTAGATCTTGTTGTGCATAACTGATTGGTTCATTAGAGCTTTCAAGGTCGGTAACAGTAAGTTTCATACAAGGTTCACTATTTACCCTGATCTGGTTATTTTTTCCTTTGTAAGGTAGCCATAAGTGAGACCAATCGATGGCAAAGTAGCCCTGTAGCTTGCAAGACCAATCTCAACTGAGAAGAAGAACATAAGCTTCCGAGATGTCTACAACGATTATGTCAATGCATTGGTGCACTCAGGCATCAAAGGATAACCGAATGATGACATTATTTAATTCTCCAATGGCTGGGACTTGAGATCTGTCAAGTTGGATAATTTTGGCATCAGTTTTCTCTGGTTGAACATTTAGTTTCTTGCATATCGACCAAGGCATAACATTGGTTGACGCACTAGAGTCAACGAGGTAGTTGTGCACATTGAAATTAAACATTTGAAAGGTTAAGAGGAATGGGAGAGTTGAGCCTCTCAAGTTTGTGTTGGTGACATTAAATATAGCTTGGAGGTTGACTACAGCTGGGGATCAGCCTACAGGATTTCCCTTGCTTGAAGCGGTGGGTTTAACAGGGTTAGGGGAGAAAGTGAAGGCTTTGGCTATGAGTTCCCATTGAGTTGTCAATTTGCACAACTCGAATAATGAGATGTTAGCTCATGTCTTCTTTAAATATTTGATGATATTGTAATCTAACTCGACAGGCAAAGATTCTGGCGTTACGCATGGCGTAGCTGTGATATTCTTAGTAGTAAGACCTTTGGTTGCATCCTTAGGTGTGGAGGCGTTCCTTTTCATTTTGGCGGGTAATTTGCTTGGGTATAAATCATCCGTTCTTCTGGGTGAGGGGACAGATGTCTGACTGGTATCGGTCAGGGGCAAGATCCTATGCAAAAAATCTTTCTTCTTTTCTTCTAAGGAAGAGTCCACTATTGCACCTTTACTCCTGAGATTGTAACTTTTGGGGGGTTTTTGAGGAGCCTCTCTGACATAGGCTTCTTGTGTAGTGCACACATCTCCTCCCTGGAGGATCTCGAGAGTTAGCACAGCAGAGGGGGAATCCTCACCAAGGGGGGAATCATCTTCTCCTGATTCGTCTGTTTCTTCCTCTACTTCGCCAGCAGTCTGATCTTCTAATAATTCGGTGACGATGGCAGTCATATTATGTAACCATCACGGGCAGGTTTTTCGGAGTGCGAAGCCTGATGGAAAGTGCAAAAGTTATCTTTGCCTAATTCTTCTAAGTTGAAGGTAGGACTAGGGTTTTGCGAAACTTTAGGGGGGAAATTATTGGTTTTCCAGAAAAATGGCTTAGTGGGTTTGGACCCTCCTAAAGCATCACTAGTTCTTTACTTTAGCTCAGACACTTCGTTGGTTAGTTGTTTTAGTGATTTGGTTAGTCATTCAAATTCAAAAGGATCTTTGTCTTTATTGGTTGTTTTACTTGCGGAAGCCTGGTTCCTCTTACCAGAGGACTTTGGATCCTCTGGCAGCTCGCGTTCCAAGGTGCTAATCGAAATAAGATCGTTTTCGACCTCAAGTGCCATGGCAAAATTCTCTACCAGAGTGAGCTTTGCTTTGCACTTAACAAAAATGGAAATGTCTCGCAGTAGGGCCCTTGTGTAGTAATCAATCATGATGGAATCATCAAGGGCTACATCCATGGGGAACTTGTTTAAAATAGTGGTGACACATTGATTAAAATCCTTTACCTTCTCCTTCTTATGGCGTTTCAGCGTGCTGAGCTCGGTGAGGAGCATGGAAAGTGTCTTATCTTCTGAAAACTTGTCCAGAAAGGATTTCTGGAACTCATCCCACGTTTGGATGGAGGATACGGGTAGTGATCGATACCAAGTGACCGCTTTATTTTCAAGGATATGCGAGAATAGGCAGCATGCTACGTCGTTGTACTAGACCTTCATCATTTGCAGAGCTAAATAGAAATTGCTAATGTGGTCATCAACTGAGGTCCCTTTCTCTGGGTCGAATTTTGGGAGGTGCTTCTCAGAATGCCAGGGCATATCATGGAGGAGGCCTCTAAGGTTTAAAGGGGATTGCGCCATCCAAGCCAGTGGTGGGGGATGGCGGTTTGGTCTAGGGTTGAAAAGGAGGTGGTGATCGTTTCCTTCTAATTCACTATCCATACCTGACCTGCCGCTAGTGCGAGGGGGGCGTATGGCTTCTCTTCTCAGCGCTCTGAGATGTCCTAGATCTCTCATGTTTCTCACGTTCCGGTTGTCTCTCAGCTTCTTAAGGAGACATTAGTTGTTGTAAAAGTTTATTCAGTCTCTAAGGTAGTCCTCAACCTCTTGTCCCAAGATCCCATGAGTGCCCTCGATGAGTGGTGGATTATTGACAAGGGTTTCATCGGTGATTCGACGATTGTTCCCATGCACTTCCCTTCTATGCGTCTGGTTATTATCACCAGTAAAGGTATTCTTAGGCTCCCCCTCTTCATCTTCAGGCTGGCTTTCCAACCCTTGATAGATAGTCTTTCGACAACATCTGCATAATCATCCAAGGCTAAGCCAATTAAATATCATACAGAGTTAACTAGGATGCCTGACACGTATGTTGAAAGTTGGAGCTGTGAGAGTTGGCTAGGGAGTTAGTGGCAGGGATACATCTTAAACCCGTAGTGAATTGGTGTGTGATAGGGCACAAAGCCCTGAGCTTTTCATTAGTGACTTCGTACATGGGAAGTTCCTCCCCTCCAAGGGTGTCTTCAAGGAGGGGAATAGGGGCTTCTTCCTGGAGTGGTTCTATGAATGGCGGCCCAAACGGAGGGTTATATTGTACCTCAGGGGGCGTGGGAGGCCGCGGTTGATTACTTCCTTGATGGGAAGTCTATGTGTGAGGAGGGATTTTAGTGCTTTCCATGGCTCTCCTTCTAGCACCAAATCTGTTGATGGGCTGGAATTTATCACCAACAGTTAAGGGGATCTCTCCGGTGTAGGTTCCCAACTAGAGCCTGCACTGAGTGTGTTGGAGATCCCTTCTAGTATGTAGGCCCGACTGTCGTTGAGTTTTGTAGAGCTAGCTTTGGACAGAGGTGTGATATAAACTTAGTAGAACGTACGAGTTTTAAGAAACACAAGAGAATAATTGACAAGTATCCTATTTCATATGTATATACCATGAATAGCAAAAGATAAACCACACAGTCTCACGTAAAGTTACTATTAGTAGGACTTTAAATAAGACTTATGCAAATTAAATAGATACTGCTTAACGATTGCAAAATCAGTTTACAATAATCAACCATTTACCATCGTACATAACCATGTAGTCAAAAGAAAGATTATACTAATACCTAAAGAAATAGTTCATTGGCATGCGTATAGAGTGAAATAAACCAAATACCATTCATACATAGCAAAAATATATTCTGGTACGAAATAGCATGTGGAGTGACTGCACATCAAGAAGCTTTCAGGAACATTCAATCCGTCAAGGGAAGAAAAATACTCGTGGCACCAAAACATAGATATTTGAAGCATTCAATAGTGAAAATGAACAATTAACTCTTGTATTGAATAGAAGAACCACACTTCTCTTAAACAATGTGTCTATTACTATCCAAAAGTCCTTCACTCTTAAGCCCTTTCAAATGAGATGTGAAGTTACATTTATAGGATGAGAGAGACCTTTGGTCTACTCTTGACTCTTGGACTTCCTAGTGACCTTTTGGCAACCAAATGACTCTTAGCATTCTAAATTTCTATGTGACCTTTTGTGTTTATAGAGTATTCCGTGCTATCATAGTACACACACAAAAGAAAAAGGAAATGGCTATCATCCTAGTTGACTAAGCTGTAGATGGTGAGTTCCAGAATACTGAGCCTGAGCTTTTTGGTCAAGTAAGTGTGCCATATGTTGTATTCTGCCCCGATGGGAGAGATTGGTGGCTGGCCTTCATCATGTCAATGTAAGCATTCCAATGCGTCCGAGATAAGGGTATTTCGCTTGGCACGTATATGATTGTCCAAGGTACCCAACATGGTGTAGAGCCTCACTGGTTCCATAATGTAACACTTGATATTTTCCACTGAGACCGACATATCTCCTGTGCGGGAAACTCATTTATATGTTTCCACGAATGCTTGCACCTCATTGTTGATCTCCTCCTGTTTTCTGACCTGTCCAATTTCTCCTATAGAAGGGGACCCATGCAGTTGGATCACTGACTCTAGACTGCTAAACAATTTCCTGTAGGAAGCCAACACCCTTTCTACATCTTTGACCAATTTTTCTCTGGATTGCATTTTGATACGAAGTTGGACCCCGGTATTCTGCATAGCAATCCAATCTTTCCTGGGGATTATTGTTAGGGCTTCTGGGTACTTTTCAGACCACTCATGTATTTTATCTAGGGCGGTCATGGCCTATTTGAGAATGGCAACCCTTTCCTTTGAGTGAGTTTGAATAGCCACTATGGGAGCTATAGTGTGGTGCATTTTTGCCATCTCCTCATGAACTACAACCATAGTCTCCCTCAGGATATTTGTTTCTAATGCGACTACTGTTTGGAAATCAGCTGATCCTGTATGTAGCAAGTGGAGTGTCATGATTTCCTCCTCCAAGTTCCTCTTCCCTTGTTCTGCTATGTTGGCCCTTTGCTCAAATGTGTATAACCTATTTTTCAAATCTACAATTTGTCTACTCATCTGGGCTACATTGTGTTCCATGGAAACTACGAATGTTGTACTGGCAGAGGCAATCATTAGTAGATTTGACATGATATTTGGCATGATATCTATTGTCGTAGTTACTGACAATGGGTTAGCTGGGTTTCGGCTGCAAGATCTCTTCCTCTCCTGTGTAATCTTTAGGTTTACTTCATCAAATGTGATTTTAGCTAGATCTAGAACCTCTTCCTCTTGATCCTCTGAGGTGCCTAGCTCTCAGAGGGGTAGGTGTCCACCAGTGAGGGGAGTAATGGGAGGTACATCCAAAGGAGGAAGCTCACTCTGTCCTAAGCTTGGATTGACCACCCTTCTCATCTCTCCTTGTTCAATCACTACCATTTCCTTCTCCTTTTTTGTCCTAAGCTCCTCCTCCTGATGCCTCCTTTCCCTTTCTACTAGTGCCTGTTGCCTTTCTATCTCTTCCTCCATTTTCTTCAGTTCTTGTTCTAACCTTTGTTGTTCATCTTATTTTTTCATTACAGCTTCTTCTGCTTGTCTCTGCTTTTCAGCCTCTGCTTCCCTCCTTTTCTCTTCCTAATCTTGTGCTCTCTTTTCCTCTTCCTACCTCTTTTTCTCATCTTCTTGCCTTTTCCTCTCTATCTCAACCAGGCTTTGGGTGTCAGGTTCCTGCGATTGTTGGCTTTCTAGTTCTCTTTGCCTCTTTAGTTCTCACTTCTTTCTTGCCAGTTTGGCATTTCTTTGTATGAGTGTAACTTTCTCTTCCTCATTGTCGCTTAGAGGATCTTCCGCTTCTTTTCATTTTCGCTTCCCTGATGTCTCGGCTCTCTTTGGTGTTCATTGTCTGAGGATTTCATCATCCTGGAAATCATCAAGGATTTCATCTTCTATGGTCTGTTGCTCACTGGGGCTGATCTCCCTTATGGAATTATACGAGTTCCTAATTCTATCCTCGAGGTACTTACTAGTGTGGGCATAAGACCAACTAAATTTTTCCTTCTTACAGTGGGTAGTTACAATCTTTTCGGGGTCATACATTCTATATTTTAGGGTCACAAAATGTCTCCCCTCGAGTTCTTCAGCTTCCACTTCCACCTAATTGAAGTTTTATACTACGTACGCCCCAATAGTAAGAGGAAAAGGCGGCCAAGGATTTTTCTTACCTTTGTGCAACACTTTCAAGAAACCCTGTGTCATCTGGTAGCAGACCTCTTGTAGAAGAGCCCTATCTATGACAAACTTGGGTAGAGCATGTAGAGCTTTATGAATACCAAACACCCTAACTATTGTTCCTTCATCGATAGGGAACAAGTGAGCTACTTTAACCATGGTCCTCATGGCTCTTTTTGACATGCAAGGTGGATCTTCCCCGAAAAAAAATTGGTATAATGGGATGATAAATTTTTCAAATATTATATCCAACGTGGTTCTATAAGCTGTGTCCCATAATACCTTGTAATGGTAGTGGATAGGTACGGGTGCTGATGAGTCCCAATTGCAGCTCCAGTGTTCAAAGTGGCACCTCGAACAGACAACGTCAAGGAGGTACGAAGACATATAAAATTTTGGGGGTTGCTCGGGAGCTGGGCTTTGGGTGGCAGCGATGTTGGTCCTCAAGGATGATGACAATATGCTCGCGTAATTGAAAATAATTACCTGAGTGGTGATGACATACATGAGTGGGACCCACCCATAAAACACATCGCAGTCTACCTTGCCATATAGTCGACACATCATTGCAGTGATTAACTGATATACCCTATGTAGCTCTTTGGCCTTGTATGCCTGATCTGTCCTGACCCAAAACTTCGCAGGTTCTTGCCACCAATCCCTCAAGATGTCTTTCATCGGGGTAGTGAATCCGGCGAGCCATTTGGTGTTAAAAATCTGCTGCTTTTCAGGCAATTTATAGTAGGCGCATATATTCGTGGAAGCAATGGTAGCTATAGGTGCCCCATCATGACCCATAATCATCCAGTCTTCTATGCTTGTACACTGCAAGACCCATTCGATGATTTCAGTGCATGGGAATATTATTGGATGGGCCGCCACTTTATGTAACCTTGACCTTTTGACGTTGATATATACGTGAAAGTCCTCTTATGTCTCCGGGATATCCCTCTTAGAAAATTATTCGTAGATCTCATACCAGGAGAGCTTGGTGGTCTTACTTATGTTGCACACCTTATCTGCGAAGATAGGTGGTTGTTCATCTGGATCCATTTCCCATGCCCCTCTTTCTGATGCACCTTGGGCGGGTTTAGTAGTTGGGTGACCCATCTCGTCTTCAAAAGAGGAAATGGATATGTACTTGAGCTCAACGTCACCTGGCATGTCAAAAATGCAATCCCATGATGAGAGAGAGGGCATGACCATAAACTAAAAATACCAAAAGAAAACTTAGCTAGTGAGAGGAAGGTTGCGGGGATGAGTGAATCACAAGGTATCTAATGAAAAACAATGCGATAGTGCAACTGAGGTCACAGGTCGGGTGCGACCATGAGGTCGAGATGTGCAGGGGCAGATCGTGGGTCACATAGCAGATGGAGGAGTCACAAGGTTGCAAATGTAGGAGGTCATAGGGAAAGAGGAGTTGCGAGGTCACAACAGTAAGAGGTCGCAGGCAAAGAGGAGTCACGAGGTCGCGACGGTAGGAGGTCACGAGGAAAGATGAGTTGCGAGGTCGCAATGGTAGGAGGTGGTGGGGAAACAAGAGTCACAAGGTCACAACAGTAGGAGGTCACGGGGAAAGAGGAGTCGCGAGGTCGTGGAGTCGCTGAGTCATGAAGGGAAGGATATCGCGGCCACGGGGCATGCGACTAAGGTTCAGATTGTCTTAGGGGAGGCCCTAAACAACTTTGGTAGACTCGGGTCACTTAAATAAGGATAAAACCTTGATTTCTTGATCTAATAAGGAGGATCAAATGTAAGGAGAACTGAAAACTTGAGTGAAGGGGCAAGGGAAGGCTAGGGTAATCTATGAGGCACCAATGGGAAAGAGGGCTAAGTAAAGGGCTAAAACCAAGGGCATGAGGTAAGCCGGAGGTCAGCAAATGCAGTTTATGCCATTTGGAAGAAAGTAATAATTGCAGGAGGGAGGAGCGTTACTTATCGGAGTTAGATGCATGCACGAAGTCAGGTTAGTGGGATTTATGTCTTCAGGTGTGGCCAACAGAGCTTTGTCAAATGCAACTAGGGTGCCTTCCTATTTATAAAATCATCGTACGTGTGGAGGTCACGAGGGTCGTGAGGGGGAACATTGTGACCTTGCGACTCAAGGGTCACTTGTGACTTAGGGGTTGTGAAGTTGCATGGGTCGCAAAGTCGTGTTGGAAGATGCAGATAGGAAATACAATATTGTGACCTTGTGACATAGCGACCTTGCGAGTTGCGGAGTCACATGGTTGCGTGGTCGCAAAAGTTACTAGCGGTAACTAAGGCGACTTTATGACTTCGCGACTCGGAAGTTCACGGGGTTGCAGGGTCATGGGGTCATGTGGAATCTAGGCGGTCAAAATGCAACCTTGCAAATTTGCGACTGGCAAGTTGCCGAGGTTGCAAGGGTTGTCTTGGTCGTGGGTATATGCTATAATCGCGTTCCAATTATGTGACTTGGTCTTATCTCATGAACTTGCGACTTGGCTAAACTTAGCCAAAAATTTGGATTTACTGACACTGATGAACCTTCGGGAAGGGCCTAATAGGGCCGAAGCTTAGGCTTGATTTAGGGGGTCCAAAATTTTTATGTTTACAGGGATTTTTGGAGGTGTTGTCGCAACAACTACAACAGAAGACAAAACTCATAATGCAGTAAGCTTCATAGAGAAGCTGACAAAAGGGGAATATACAGGGTAAGTTTCATGTTCAAGGATGGACAGTAGACTATTGCCAAAAATTGTGACCAATATGGACTGTAGTAACCATTGTTTCTTCCAATTTTTTCCTAATATGATTAAATTTAACAAGTTTATAAAGATTAAAATCAGTGGCCTTTTCATTTTTAGAGAGTCTAAAAAGATATTAAAGAAGACTCCAAAAGGTACCTTTTTCATCATTGGTGGCTGGGTGAGACAAAGATTTAATAGTATACGCGACATATTTCCTTTTCCGTAGTTAGTCCATTGATTATGGATAAATAGATAAACCTAAACTCAATAGATGTTCACCTCATTGTCTTATGAGTATGAGGGGGGGAAGTAAACTCAATAGTCTTTGTAAAATTTGAAACGAGTTAGACAAGGAAAACTTGTGGTAAATTTTTCAGTTTAGGGAGCAAGAAAAATATAGAAAAATAATGGATCAAATCTTCTTCATAGGAGCTTTACAAGACAGAAGAAGTTAACTTGGGCTATTTTCATTTTCACAAGTAATAAAAAGGCCCTAAAAAGAAGGCTCACTTTGGGCGTGTTACTATCAATTATGCGGAAAACATCACTTTTAAAACTACATCTGAGAACATATAAAACATATTGCAAAATAATTACTGGGTTTGATATCAAAGAAAATAACAAAAAATTGATTGAACATGACCAAGCCTAGGGTTTAGGCATACCTCCAATGTCTATAAATATGATTTGAACTCTTCATTTGAACCAATTTGATTTGGCAGAGATATTTAGTGAGAAAAGACAAGAAGACCTTCTTAGACACATTCCAAATAATTCAGGTGACTCTTTTAGCTCTTCTTGGTTCCAGGTAAGAGGTTGAACCCTGCACTTTCTTAAGTGCATTTATTTCAGTTTTCACTGGTCAAATTTGCATCTTAAGAAAGCCCTAATTTGTTCAGCTAGGTAATGTGAGTGACCAGTAGGCTCAATCAGATTAATAGGTGCTTCCCCAAAGGGAGGCCTACATTAACACATTGATAGGGTAAAGAGGCCAAATTAGTGTGTCTAAAGGAGGAGAAAGGTTGATTTCTGGTATCTAACTCTTATCTAACAAGGTATTAATTGATGTAAAGGTTTTATTATGTAGGATAACTCTAAAAAGATGAGTTTCTAGAGAGAAAGAGTCCATGATCAGGATGAATTTCAAATGCTTAATGATTTGGCATGCTTGGCAACTCTCAGGAGATGTGATTTTCTAAAATTTATTTGTCTTGATATAATGAAGGCCAAAGAAGAGATTTTTATTAGGATCATTCAAATGTGAGATGAACACTATGGTTTGTTTATAGTAGGGCATCATGAGCTAAGAATTGAAAGAGATTATCTACTTCCTCACAATTTTATCATGCAGAGGTGCACAAGTAAACTTGATAGGAGAAAGCGCTAATATGAGAACCACAAGTGACTTGATCATTAGCTTTTGGACCAGGGAAAATTTTAAGAACCCCCCCTAAATTTACATGTATAATAAATGGGCGAATCTCCATGGTATATAGGAAAAATGGAAGGTGATTTTATCAATAATATGATATGTATATATAATTTTTTGGCGAATCTCTCACCAAGCATGGCGAATATTTTACTCAATTATAAAATCTTGTGTTTATTGAATACACAAATGAAATCATTGCATTTCCTTAAAATATCTTTTGAAATAAAAATTACTGAAATTACATATATCGATAACCTAGTAGGTGTAGGATAAAATTCACCCGTGCCATTCACAGAAAGCATGAGAAAAAACCTAATACTATATATAAAACCAAGAAAAATTCAAATTCATCACTTCTAGGGAACTCATAACCACCCCGCCAATACACAAGTATGTTCCTGTTTGCAATTAGAAAAATTACCCAAATTACAATCTGTTTACTCCAGCATATGTTGGAAAGTTATAGAAGGATGACTAGTGCAATCAATCCATTCCTTTTAGCTCTGGATTTGTTTCAGTTTAAAACAGAAGTATACAAATATACTTGTCCAATGTCTATGCTTTAACCATTCACCTTAAGATGTTTTTACAATATAATTTCCTAAGTCTATTTAATATCTTCATTATCATAAAAACCAACCTATATCCATCTTAACTCCACATCTACCACTCTTAGGGGGATGAAATCTATTTATCCCTCCAAGCACTTGGTAGACCCAGAATTAAGATGGATCTAAGATGATAAAATTTCCCCTTTAAATAGTCTATGCTCACATGAATACCATGGGTAAATACCATGGGTTATCATAAACCCGGAGCTTAAAAATTACTATTAGTAATTTATAAAAATTAATAAAATTAATAGTTGATTTTTATTTTATTTTTTATTTTAACCAAGCTAAAATGTTTAACATACATTAAATTACAACATCCATTTTTACTCTTGATCAGATCAAATATTTTTTCACTCTATCCTAGTTTGCATATCACGATATTTGATACCTCTCAGGGGGGTTAGTAGATCCAGAGTAAAGATGGATCTATGCTAGTTTATTTCTCCCATTTAAATAGGCTACATTCCAGGTGAATACCATGGGTCAATACCATGTGCCATTTTGGTGAATACCATGGGTCAATACCATGTGCCATTTTTATTTTTATTAATACTAATATTAGGGTTAATAATGTTTTTTTGCATGGTATTAATAACAATCTAGTCCATGGTATTTGTCCCATAGTATTTTTCCCATAGGTTTCACCTAAATATAACGCATTTTTTGAGTGTTCGTAAATATAAGGTGACTTATGGAGTAAATATAAAAAAATGTTTTATTTGTTTACCATACCTCTCGTTTATTTATATTTTTATTAATTTACCATACCTCTTTTACAAATATGGTATTTGGCCCATAGGATTCACTTAAATAAAACCTCTTTCTTGAGCCTTCATAAATAAAACGAGGGTTATGGACTAAATATAAAAAGAGGTTTTATTTATTTACCATGCGTCTAGTTTATTTATATTTTTATTTATTTACCATACCTTTTGAGTAAGTATAAAAAGACGTTTTATTTATTTACCATACCTCCACTTTACGTATATTTTTATTTGTTTACACCCTTGCATGTATATAAGGTGACCTATGGAGTAAATATAAAAAATGTTTTATTTATTTACCATACTTCTCATTTATTTATATTTTTATTAATTTACCATACCTCTTTTATAAATATGGTATTTGGGCCTTTGGCCCATAGGATTCACTTAAATAAAACCTATTCTTGAAAATGGGCGAATGGATTCACTTAAATAAAACCGATTCTTGAAAATGAGCGAATGGAAGGTTGTAACTCCTAATTTCAAGGGCTAAATTTACCTTTTTTACCCTCTCCCTTTAAAGAAGGTGGGCTATTTGAGGTGATTTGTAAACATGTACTATGATACAAAATAATCGCCCACTAAAAATTTAAAACCCCTTAATTTCGCCAAAGGGCGAACATTCACCCCTAAAATCACCCCTATTTTGGACACTAGGTACATCGAAGGCAAGTGACAGGATTCCAATCAAGAGGCTGAGAGAGAGAACATTGAGGTCTATCATATGGATGATTTGTACAATTGGCAGGGACCAAGAGTCAACATGTAGCGACTAAGGCCCAAATGTTTCTAGCATTTGATTGCATAAAACAACAGGTATTTTACTAGTGTGAGATCCTTGTCATGCCTATGAAAGAATAATTGATGGTAGTTAAGACTAGGGCCCTCAGACAATTTGGGTTTGGTACGTTGATTGTCTCTTTCTTCC
Source organism: Pinus tabuliformis (assembly GCA_031772625.1). Classification (NCBI taxonomy): domain Eukaryota; kingdom Viridiplantae; phylum Streptophyta; class Pinopsida; order Pinales; family Pinaceae; genus Pinus; species Pinus tabuliformis. The sequence continues at coordinate 777,471,299 of CM062804.1, read as the reverse complement.
TAGAGAGAGTGCTAATAATGAGGCCATGAGTGAGTCTGTTGGTAGAGGGTCCTAGGGACTCAAGAATTAAGAGGTGGTTTGCATTGATGCCTTGAATAGGCGGGGGAAAAAATATGAGATATTTTAATGAAAATATCTTTGCATGGTTCCAGATCAAAATCCCTACGGTAGAGGACCTTCCATATATAGGGATGACCTTCAAAGGGAACCTGAAGCTAGTACTACCAGAGGTTACTCAATGGGGGCAAGTAGGTAAGAAGATAGATCAGTTACAAAGTGTTTTTAGCTTTTAAATTTTATGCAATTTCTTTATTTTAGAAGTAGCATACTGAAAAGAGATTTTTGCATGACACATATGTAGCACTTTTTTGACTTGTGGGAATGCTTTGAGGAGAAAGACCTGATGAGTAGCTAGCTAGGGCTATGGAATAAACAAGGGCTACAATAGTCATTGAAGAGGGGAATGATGCACAGAGCCTTCAAGAGGTTGCCAGAAACCTAGAGGGACTGACGATGGTTGTTCTACCTCTTCCCGTGATGGAGATATTGATTCATCTACAAAGTCACACAGTGGGTTTGTCGAAGATATTATTGGTACTTCTTAGGAGGATAACACACACAATGGTGTTCTATCATCACCAACATGCTAAGCAGGAGTAGAACTTTTTATATTTTAGGGTGTCAATTTCAGGCTCAATAGTAGTCATTTTGTATAAAAAAACCCATGTTTTGGGGATTTTTTATGTATTGAAACTTAATATGATCTATAAATATTTATCTTGAAGAATGTAACTAGTGGCAATATTCATAATTATATTTGAGACATCATGTATTGTATTTTTCAAAACAAAAGAAAAGGAAATTTTATTATTAGTGAAATTGACGTATTAAAGCATGGGTTTCATGCTTGGGTCAATTGTTTTTAGGTAAAATCCTCCATTGAAAGCTTTTATGGTTTATTTCAAGTATCGTTGTCCATGTAAAAATGTATAAGACCCTTCTTGGGCTCTATTTTTCAAGAAAAATATATATTTTAATGTAAATTATGCCTTTTAGGCCTCCTCCACCAAGTCGACCTCAAAAAAGTACAAGTCGAACTAACTGAGGGATAGAATCATCTATATAAATGCAACAACTCGGCCTCATTTGAAGCATCATATCAACAAGTTTGATCTGCAACTATAGGAAGCTAAAAAGGTGCAAAATTCTAAGGAAGAAGAGGAAACGTCTAAGGGAAAAGAAGAAGGTCTCTCTCATGGTCAATAAGTCAAAATTTCTCTCACTTATCCCACACATGCGAAGTTTTGGAGTGTTGCAGGGCACTGTAATTTTGCAGCAGCTGGGGGGTCAAAATTCTAGAGTAGCTGGGCCGAAAATCTAGAGAAGATGGGGCTGAAATTTCTGAGTTAGTGCTATGTTGTAGTTGTTGAACAAGAAGAGACTATTAAAGGTTGTTGAATCACATTGGAAGGCTAACTTGGTGGAGGAGGAAGGTCTGTTGGTCTAAGGTATTGGTCTATCTCATTTTGAATCTATTGAAGGAAGAGTTTCTGATTGGGTTTTCCCCTATAAAGGGGTTTTAGCCCTGGCTAAGTGCCTACTTCGTGTGTCTCTCATCTTCATGTTTTTCCTTTGGCAATTTCTTGATGAGAAGAAGATAAATAAAGAACATAAATAAGTTAAAAAGAACATAATAATATCACAAGTAATTATCATCATAAGAAAATCTTTTTTCCTTTTTCATTTTCTAACATGAGGTTAGAGCTATGGTGAAGAAGGAAGAAAAAGGTGGGTTGAATATCTATTGAGGAAACGGAGATCAAATGAAGGTCATTAAATAAAAGACATCATATAAAGAGATAAGAATGATATCTACAACTACTATGTCAAACTCAATGAAGAGAGAAAACAAACTAGAAGGAGCCTAAGAATTGAAGTACATGGCCTAGAAAAGGTGGATAGATCTCATCCTCGAAAAGAACAAAGTTTTATATCTTGTTCAAGGAAAATTCAAGAAGCCTACATATGAAACGAATGAAGTAGAGAAATTGAATTTCATAGAAAATAAAATGTTGGCTATAAACCTAAGAGTGGATGGAGTTAAGCACAACCTCATTCCATACATATCCAACGTAATTTATTCTCAAGAAATGTATGAGGCTCTCTCCCAATTAATCACCAACAAGAACATTCGTGTTATCGGGAAATCTAGTGTCTATGAAAAGCTGCTAGTCCCACTAAGGCTGGTAGTTACCTTAGAAACCAAAAAACTAAAACCACTATTGTTTTCCTTTATAAAAAGTAGATAAGAGGGGAACAAAGGAGACCAACCTCTGTCTTGCGCTTGGTTCCTTGCTTGATTCCTCTCCCTTCTGATACATCTTTGCCACTCACATCCTCGTCTACCCAGCTTCAAAGAGCACCTATAGAATCAAAGCAGCATAACACTATCCAAGAACAGAGATCTTTTATCATAAACAATATAGGACCAGATATATATTGACCACACAAATGCATATATCATCAATCATACAAGAATGTGGAGGAAAATTCAATAGCTTTATTAATAATCAAGAATAGTAAAGAGGATTACAACCAATTGTTCTGACCCAATGTCACCCTCTCAGCAAGAAAGCCCTTCTTCACCTCATGAAAAGCTTAGATCACCCAACATTATGATGTTACACCAAGAAACCAGCAGCACTTCCTTACAAGATACAAAATTCCAGCCTCTGGATCTCTGGGATGAGGGATCCATATATAGATGTTTACAAGGGGGGTGAGTCAGCTTCTGAGATTTGATTAGTGTCCTCTCTCTAATAGTTCTTGATTCGACTTGGAGATTGATGATCTCTTACTCATCCCTGGGCGAACGCAGAGAGGCAAGTGTCACAGGAGAAGTTTCTGGAAGATTCCATTATCTTCCACCTCGCAAATTGACCCTGCCATTTGTCCACTCTCGCCCATGGCACCCCATAGAAGGGCTTTTCAGTATGCATCACACCTCCTATGTGCATTTAGGTGGGATGCAACGCACTTTGACCATGGAGCAGGTGAGATGGTCCAGTTTTGACTAGTTCTGAGTAGTTTTTCATGGAGAACTTCTGGGAGATGATGTAATCAGTTGACCTTGTTCTTTTAGGGGTTGGAACAACAATTTTAGGGACTTAAGAGCCCTTGGTTTATGGACATTTATGATTGGGGTTGCAGTGCCCAAAAATGTCTATAACAATTGCCCTCTAAAGCATGAGGTCGTTAATCTTTCGATGTCGGGTGAAATGCTTTATCATGAGGATCCAAAGTTTTTTTGAGCTCAAAGGCGACCTGTAATAAGATACAATACAACACATTATCTTCATAATATTTTCATGATCAAGCTGAGGCGGGCATTCCCATGCTCAGCTTTATAAATTCATTTTCATGTACATAAGACAGACAATCGTCTGTGTGCAGACTGATGATTCTAGTAGAGCCATCATCCTTTAGGTTGAATGATTATCTGTGCAGTAATGATGTACATTTGATGTCTTTGTTTTCCTGAATATATATCGCAGCTCGGATGGATGAAACTAGATCTTGGGTCTTCAATCTCATTCGATATTCACTCAAAGTACAAGTCAATCCATGTGAGAGATGTTCTAGAGTTGAACATGGAAAGACATCGCCTGATTACCAGCCAACGATGTAAGCTGTTAATAGGCACGAGAGGAATCATCGATAATGATGATGACCCTCAAGGTACTACAGTAGTGAATAAGGGACTTGGCATAGAACACCATGGAAAATCTTTCGATCGAAGGCCATTGATGTAAACCTGTCACCGGAAGTGAGAAACTTGCCATTGAGGCATGCAAGCTTCAAAGTACTGAAAGGATTGTTCCTAGATCGACTTCCTGGATAATGAGCTGATGTCGACAAGAAGTGATCCGTCATAGGAGGGCCTTAGTGAATCCCACATCAATGACATGGAATGCAGCAAATGATTTTAATGGAGGTGAAAACGATCTGATGACATAAGGTTCAGGGTGGCGGTCATGAAAAAATGGAGCATAAATGTATTGCAGTGGATGAGACACAGGTGAATTCTCTGAGCAACTTCTCTTGAACATATCGGTGACACTGACATGATGGATTGGTAGCGTTAACCCCAAATGTGGATGGTGTGATGGACCAATGGTGATATGACCAATGAATGGAACAACCCAACCCGACTCAAATGTAGAGTGAAAGTGTCATGTTCAAGAGCGACTTGCTACCAATAAAGTTTCTTCAAGTTTTCTTCCCAATTTTTCCCCAGTCATTGCTGACCAGTACCTCTTTATTTTTGTCAAGCTTGAGGAGGATAACATATGCTTGTTCTATAATTTTCCCTTCGGGCAAACCCATCGCTATGTTTTAACGAGCCTAGCGATAGTGAAACTCGTTCTTGACGGTATGGACAAGTTTGTCGCTATTCGGTTTTAACGAGTTTAATGACAAAGATAACTTGGTCCTTTTCAAATTTAGAGAGTCTAAAAGGGGATGTAAATAAAACTCCAATAATCCTTTTTCGTCATATAATCCCTTGAGTCCGAAAAAGTATAAAATAATACAAAAGGGATGAATTTTCAGTAATTTTAACGAGCCGAACAAAACAAGTGCTCGATATTTTTGTGTAATAATCCCTCAGGTCCAAAAAGATTAAAATCTAAAGGAGGGATAGCACTTCTGGTCACTTTAACGAGCTAGAGAGGCCAATTTCTCGGCAATATTTTCATGTTTTACGAGTCAAATGAAAAGAGCTTAAAGGAGACTCGTTTTTTGAGGAACGAGTGATAAACTCAAGTAGCAGCTAATTCCAGGTAAGGTTTGGAATTTTCCAATCACGGCAGTGTCACAAGGATGGATAACAGGATCACTCTTCGCAGCTATTCCTCAAAAAGGGTAAACAATCAAATGGAGGTGAATGATTGGCCAATATAGAGTGGAGGTGATGATGAGAACACGACCAAGGTTTCAAAGGCTGATGATAATTCATTCACGATGGTTATTTACCAGAAATTGGTTCTTTTTTAATGAGCTTAAACTCTGGGGGAACGTTTGCTCATTTCTTATGTTTATTTTTTAACGAGCTTGAATTCCGTGTTAAAACTTCTCGATCCAATCGTATAATAAGGATGTCTCATTTAAAATGGCATTTTTCAAGGCTTTTCCCCGCATCCTTTCTTTATGCAAGTTAGGAAACGACCAATCCTACGAGTTTAAAGGGTTAGAGGACCTACAAATTTAAAAAATAAATGGTTGCTCTTCACTTGCATGCCAAAAGGTTTGCATGCCCCCGAGTATAGCGAAAAATTTCCAAGTTACCAAAGATTGTTCTATCCGCACTGCGGACAAAACACTTCCTCGGCGATGTCTACCGAAATAAACAAAGGTGAGTGGCGCAACTGGCTCCACTCACATAACTTTGATGAAGGAATATTATTCCAGTCTAATCTCATAAACCAATCATATATCCTTCGCAGAAACCTACCCTATACCAAAGGTTTTCCTGTCGAAATAGACAAGGGTGCATGCCCCCTAGGTTTCAGTCATGTCCTCTGAATCACTCATGCTCATTAGGTGGACAGACTGGGGATTGATGAGACATTCCTTGCATGAAAAGACCATTCAGGGATGGTATTTGACTATTTTCTATGTGTGAACTGGGGAGTGAAAGCTGGTCTACGAGCTTTACCACTCTTCCTTCATGTGGAAAACACATTACTCTAAAGAGTGAGGAGACAATGGCTCCCATGCAATAAATATAGTCACATCCAAGGAGTAGATTATAATCCAGGGGTCCTTGGACTACCATTACGTTCATGTGAATGGTTTTCCTTCTTAATGTTATCGGCACATTGGGAAGGATCCCTAACAGTCGACTGGTTCCTTTGTCAAAGCCTGTTAGATTTCTCATTTCAGGAAAAAGCGATGGTGAACCAAGTGCTTTCCAAGAAGTTGAGGAAAGGATACTCACAGAAGCCCCTTCATCTATGATGGTACCAACCATGACCATTCTATATATTTGAGCAATGATTCAAAATGGTACACTAGCCAGTAAACGGGGTCTGCGTAGTAGATTCCAAACGAAGGAAACAACTAGGTTGCTTGGAGGTGGGACCGAATAGATGGCCGGATATGACTTTGATGAACTTCCTTCCTGTGGTAAAGGAATGGGTAGACTACCCCCATGTTCATCAGAGTCTGTGCTTACGAAGAGAATTTGAACGGTGTCGTTCTTATTCTCTCCGGTGACTGTATCATCCGAAGATGGACCTTCTGAAGGTAAGACTGGGTCAACTACCGCCTTGACCTTTTTACTTTCGTATGGTGTGGATTCAAAGGGTTCATCTTCAATGATAGATGCTTCAGCTGACCACAATGGCATGTCAGCCGGATTTTCAACTAGTGACGGACTCGGCAAGAGTTTCTTTATATCTAGGAGGAAGCCGTAACGGCGAAACCGGACGGTCGTCCAAAACTCTTTTAGCCTCATCTAAGAAGGGACAATGGTGGACAGCGTGATCGCCTTCACATAGTTTACAAGGAAATTTACATTTTGCTTTTTGTCCAGGGGCTTCACTTTCACTAGTTGACGGTGTATTTTCAACATAATCGTCAGAGGTTGATGACATAGAATTGTGCAAATGAGGAGACCAGTCCCTTAATATCCAAGGGATGCAAGGACAATCTCGATGATAGTGGTCTCCTTTGCAAATGACACATAGCAATTTAGGCCTGGACGGTGCAGTGTGTGGATTTTCACAAGACGATGCCTGGTTGCCCCTTTTCACCTTTGGCTCCTTCTTCTTCTTCTCTTTCTTCTTCTTCTTCTCTTTCTTCTTCTTCTCCTTCTTCTTCTCAGTTACTTGATTTTTGGCTTTTCCAGCTTCATCAAGCGAAGAGGAAGGAGGAGAGGGAGAATTGGATGAAGTAGAAGGTTGGGGGGTAACTCTGGTATCGTTTAGTCGCTGACTTGATTGTTTAGGAATCACGGTGTTCTGAACAATAGAGGTCGAGAAGAGCCATACGGGCAAGCCGATTGTCAATCCTGGAAGCGACAATGTGGCCATATGGGGTGCACCAACATCTCCCCAAGAGGAGAAAGGACTAGGATTTCCTCCAAGGGGAAATCCTTGGTTGGTGGACTCCATTTTTCTCACCCTAAGACCAACATAGGAAAGGTGATGTTTATTCCGATTAAAATAAATTTTAGACGCTTTGACACAACTTGTTTTTTCAATTTTTAAGAGTCAAGAAAAAAAAAGATGACTCTAGTCACCTTCGATTTTTAATGAGCTTGAAGTGACAAGTGCTCAGATGGACCTTTTCGTTTAAGGAGTCTGAAAAGGAACAAAAGGGACTACTCTGGAAATCTAGACAGAGGGATTACCAAACCAATCGCAAAACTGCAGAATACTTTTTATGGTACGGAAGTCAATCTTCCCGAATGTTGTGTTCAGTGCATTGCGATAGATAGGGCGGCAGACACAGCTTCCTATGGATAAAGGATAAAGCCTATTGTGGTCTCCCAATATATACTCGACGGTACATGGGAGCACAAGTCCGTACTAGCACTTATAGTCTCAAAGTGGAGGAATCACCCAACCAGCAATGAAAACAACAGTTACCAGGCTTTACGACGCTGGAATACCTCTCTATCCTAGACTTCTAAATGTTGTGCGTTAGGTTCCAAAGCATTTTTAGATTCATTAAATTTATTTTACAGTTGATCTTGCTTAAGAAATTTTCCTTTCAAGTTCACCGCGTGATGTAGATATACAATTCCTAAAATGCAATCTAAGATGATAAACAATAGTTTAATCTTCTTTTTGCAAGAAAATCCTAGCTACTAAAGAAAGAGAAATGATATTCTTTCAACATAGAGCAGAGAGCACACACTATATGCACTGTCCTAAATCAAACCAACAAACAGTATAAATGCAAATGCACATGCATGTATTTGTTTTCAGCCTTATTAATGTGTGAATGATAAAAAGAAAGCTAAGCGCAAATCTGAATTATTTTTCAAAGCGACATTACTAACAAGTTTCTTTTCAAGACAAAATGAAGACAATGATGACACTTTGTTATTTGGAATTGAAAATTTGCTTTCGACACTTGAAAAACTATTAATTCAAATCAAATATAAGAGTAATAGTGTAATCGACTATCAAGAACAATCAGATTCTCTTTTATGACTGAAAACGACACTTGCGACACTTCCAGATCAAGAAACGACAGTTCAATTACGCTACTTCTTTGTAAAAGAGAACTGAAAATGGCTCACAATACGTAAAAACATTTACAGTTCTTTGCACAATGGAGGTCGAATAATGGCAAGGAAGGGGGTTTCCAACAGAGGTATACTGACTACAGACAGAAAAACTCCCGAATAGAGTTGAAAAGAGTGAAAAAACCAAAGTCTGGAGGCAAAATTAGCCCTTTCTGATCAGCGCACCTGTTACATAGTGATTCCAGTATGCATCCCACCTACAACACAAAGGAAGTGCGATGCATACTGATATCCTTGCAGAGAGGGTGCGATGGTACAGTGCAAGACTTTTGATCTAGTTCTTGATCACATTTTGCAGCACAGTTCAGGGATTTAGGCTGAGCAAGTGGTAATCAGTAAATAAATCACAAGGGTGGATCTAAAGAGGTTACAAGAGCCACCACAAGGGCAATTAGAGAGTTTGTAAATTGATTTTTCAGTCATAAACAAAACCTGGAGATAAACTGAAGCTGCATTGATCTACTGTGCATTTGCATAGCAAATGCAGTTTGAAGGCTAGCTGGCTTGACTTCAGGCTCCATCTGTAAGTTTATAAAGAAAACAAATATAGACAAACAAACAATCTATTTATTCCCCAGTGGAGTCGCCACTTTGTTATCGGGAAATCTAGTGTCTATGCAGAGCTGCTAGTCCCACTAAGGCTAGTAGCTACCTTAGAAACAAACAAACTAAAACCATTTTCGTTTTCCTTTATAAAACGTAGATAAGAGGGGAACAAAGGAGACCAACCTCTGTCTTGCGCTTGGTTCCGTGCTTGATTCCTCTCCCTTCTAATAGATATTTGCCACTCGCTTCCTCGTCTACCTAGCTTCAAAGAGCACCTGTAGAATCAAAGCAGCATAACACTATCCAAGAACAGAGATCTACTATCATAAACAATATAGGACCAGATATATATTGACCACACAAATGCATATATCATCAATCATACAAGAATGTGGAGGAAAACTTCAATAGCTTTATTAATAATCAAGAATAGCAAAGAGGATTACAACCAATTTTCTTGACCCAGTGTCATCCTCTCAGCAAGAAAGCCCTTCTTCACCTCATGAAAAGCTTAGATCACCCAACACTATGATGTTACACCAAGAAACCAGCAGCACTTCCTTACAAGATACAAAATTCCAGCCTCTGGATCTCTGGGATGAGGGATCCATATATAGATGTTTGTAAGGGGGGTGAGTCAGATTCTGAGATTTGATTAGTGTCCTCTCTCTGATAGTTCTTGATTCCACTTGGAGATTGATGATCTCTTACTCATCCCTGGGCAAATGCAGAGAGGCAAGTGTCACAGGAGAAGTTTCTGGAAGATTCCATGATCTTCCACCTCGCAAATTGACCCTGCCATTTGTCCACTCTTGCCCATCGCACCCCATAGAAGGTCTTTTCAGTATGCATCGCACCTCCCATGTGCATTTAGGTGGGATGCAACGCACTTTGGCCATGGAGCAGGTGAGATGGTCCAGTTTTGACCAGTTCTGAGTAGTTTTTCATGGAGAACTTCTGGGAGATGATGTAATCAGCTGACCTTGTTCTTTTAGGGGTTGGAACAACACTTTTAGGGACTTAAGAGCCCTTGGTTTATGGACATTTATGATTGGGGTTGCAGTGCCCAAAAATGTCTATAGCAATTGGTCAAACAGAAAACCTCAAAAATGAATTAAGGACTATTAAGATGACAAAATATGATATTGTGTCATCCTACTTTATAAGTGTATCTAGAATCATATATGAACTCCAACTAATATAGTGAAGTTGTCTCCCAAAAGGAGCTTGTAATTACCACTCTTCTAGGACTACCAAAATCTTGGAGTCCCTTTGCATTAGGACTTAATAGTTGGAAGGATACCCCAACATTTGAACAAATGTGGAATGCATGCAGTCAAGAAGAAGATCAAATAAAATTATTAATTAAAAAGGAGGAGGATGAAGAAGAAAATTCCTCTAATGCCTATTTGTCAGAATAGTGAATTCAGCGAGCCACTTGGTGTTAAAAATCTACTACTTTTCAAGAAATTTATAGGCGCTGATATTCATAGAAGAAATGGTAGCTATAGGTGCCCCATCATGACCCCTAATCATCCAGTCTTCTGTGCTTGTACACTGCAAGACCCATTCGATGATTTCAGCACACGGGAATATTGGTGGATGAGCTACCACTTTATGTAATCTTGACCTTTTGACGTTGATACATACATGAAAGCCATCTTGTGTCTCTGAGATATCTCTCTTAGCAAATTCTTCGTAGACCTCATACCAGGAGAGCCTGGTGGTCTTACTTATATTGAATGTTGTATCTGCGAAGATAGGTGGTTGTTCGTCTGGATCTGTTTCCCATGCCCCACTTCCTGATGCACCTTGAGCTGTTTTAGTAGTCGGGTGACCCATCTCATCTTCAAAAGAGGAAATGGATATGCACTCAAGCTCGACGTCAACTGGCATGTCAAAAATGCAATCCCATGATGAGAGAGAGGGCATGACCATAAATTAAAAATACCAAAAGAAAACTTAGCCAGTGAGAGGAAGGTTGTGGGGATGAGCGAATCATAAGGTTTCTAATGAAAAACAATGCGATAGTGCAACTGAGGTCACAGAGAAGGTGCAACTGTGAGGTCAAGATGTGCAGGCGCAGATTGTGGGTCACACAAGGGATGGAGGAGTTGCGAGGTCACAATGGTAGGAGGTCGTGGGGAAAGAGGAGTTGCGAGGTCGCAACAGTAGGAGGTTGCGGGGAAAGAGGAGTCACGAGGTCGCAATGGTAGGAGGTCGCGGGGAAAGAGGAGTCACGAGGTCGCAACTGTAGGAGGTTGCGGGGAAAGAGGAGTCATAAGGTCGCACCGGTAGGAGGTCACGGGGAAAGAGGGGTCGCGAGGTTGCGGGGAAAGAGGAGTCACGAGGTCGCGGAGACGCTGAGTCATGGAGGGAAGGATATCGCGGCCATGGGGCATGCGACTAAGGTTCAGATTGTCTTAGAGGAGGCCTTTAATGACTTTGGGAGACCCAAGTCACTTTCAGAAGGATAAAACCTCGATTTCTTGATCTAATAAGGAGGATCAAGTGTAAGGAGAACTGAAAACTTGAGTGAAGGAGCAGGGGAAGGCTAGGGTAATTTATGAGGCACCAACAGGAAGGAGAGCTAAGTAAAGGGCTAAAACCTAGGGCAGGAGGTAAGCCAGAGGTCAGGAGATGCAGTTTATGCCATTTGGAAGAAAATAATCATTGCAGGAGGGAGGATCGTTACTTACCTAAGTCAGGCGCATGTGCGAAGTCAGGTCAGAGGGATTTATGTCTTCCGGTGTGACCAACAGAGCTTTGTCAAATTTGACCAGGGTGCCCTCCTATATATAAAATCATTGCACGTATGGAGGTTGCAAGGGTCGCGAGGGCGTACATTGAAACCTTGTGAATCAAGGGTCACTTGCGCCTCAATGGTTGTGAAGTCGCATTAGAAGATGCGGATAGGAAATGTGATATTTTGACCTTGCGACCTAGCGACCTTGCGAGTCACGGAGTCGCATGGTCGCGTGGTCGCAAAATTGATTGGAGGTAACTAAGGTGACTTTGTGACTTCACGACTCAGAAGGTCATGGGGTCGTGGGGTCACGAGGTCACGTGGAATCTAGGTGGTCGGAAGTGTGACCTTGTGACTTTGCGACTGGCGAGGTCACAAGTGTTGTCTTCGTCGTGGTATATGCTATAATCACGTTCCGATTATGCAACCTGGTCTTATCTCATGAACTTACGACTTGGCTAAACTTAGCCAAAAATTTGGATTTTTCTCGGATTTACAGACACTAACGAACTTTCAGGAAGGGCCTAATGGGGTTAAAGCTTAGGCTTGATTTAGGGGGTCCAAAAATTTTATGTTTACATGGATTTTTGAGGTGTTGTTGCAACAACTACAATTGAAGACAAAACTCATAATGCAGTAAGGTTCACAGAGAAGCTAACAAAAGGGGAATATGCGAGGTAAGTTTCATGTTCAAGGATGGATAGTAGTCTGTTGCCAAAAATCCTGACCAATATGGATAGTAGTAACCATTGTTTCTTCCTAATATGCTTAAATTTAACGAGTTTATAAAGATTAAAATTAGTGGCCTTTTCATTTTTAGAGAGTGTGAAAGGAGATTAAAGAAGACTCCAAAAGGTACCTTTGTCATCATTAGTGGCTGGGTGAGACAAAGATTTAATAGTATACGCGACATATTTCCTTTTTCGTAGTTAGTCCATTGATTATGGATAAAGAGATAAACCTAAACTCAATAGATGTTCACCTCATTGTGTTACGAGTATGAGGGGGGGAAGTAAACTCAATAGTCTTTGAAAATTTTGAAACGAGTTAGACAAAGAAAACTTGTTGTAAATTTTTCAGTTTAGGGAGCAAGAAAAATATAGAAAAATGATGGATCAAATCTTCTTCATAGGAGTTTTACAAGACATAAGAAGTTAACTTGGGCTATTTTCAGTTTCACGAGTAATAAAAAGGCCCTAAAAAGAAGGCTTACTTTGGGTGTGTTACTATTAATTATGCTGAAAACATCACTTTTAAAACTAACTCTGAGAACATATAAAACATATTGCCAAATACTTACTGGGATTGATATCAAAGAAAATAACAAAAAATTGATTGAACATGACCAAACCTAGGGTTTAGGCATACCTCCAATGTCTATAAATACGATTTTCACTCTTCATTTGAACCAATTCGATTTGGGAGAGATATTTAGTGAGAAAAAACAAGAAGACCTTCTTAGGAACATTGCAAATAATTCAAGTGACTCTTTTAGCTCTTGTTGGTTCCAGGTAAGAGCTTGAACCCTACATTTTCTTTTAAGTGCATTTATTTCAGTTTTCACTGGCCAAATTTGCATCTTAAGAAAGCCCTAGTTTGTTCAGCTAGGTAACATGAATGATCAATAGGCTCAATCAGATTAACATGTGCTTCCCCAAAGGGAGGCCTACATTAACACACATTAATAGGCTAAGGAGGCCAAATTAGTTTGATTGAATGAGGAGAAAGGTTGATTTCTGGTATCTAACTCTTATCTAACACGGTGATAATTGATGTAAAGGTTTTATTATGTAGGATAACTCTAACAAGATGAGTTTATAGAGAGAAAGAGTCCATGATCAGGACAAATTGCAAATGCTTAATGATTTGGCATGCTTGGCAACTCTCAAGAAATGTGGTTTGTTAAAATTTATTCGTCTTGATATAATGAAGGCCAAGGAAGTGATTTTTCTTATGATCATTCAAATGTGAGATGAACACTATGGGTTGTTTATAGTAGGGTATCATGACCTAAAAATCAAAAGATATTATCTACTTGCTCACAATTTTATCATGCAAAGGTGCACAAGTAAACTTGATAGGAGGAAGTGCTAATCTGAGAACCACAAGTGACTTGATCATTAGCTTTTGGATGCTAGGTACATCGAAGGCAAGTGACAGGATTCCAATCAAGAGGCTGAGAGAGAGACCATTGAGGTCTATCATATGGATGATTGTACAATTGGTAGGGACCAAGAGTCAACATGTAGCGACTAAGGCCCAAATGTTGCTAGCATTGGATTTCATACAACAATAGGTATTTGACTAGTTTGAGAGCCTTCTCATGCCTTTGAAAGAAGAATTGATGGTAGTTAAGGCTAGGGCCCTTAGAGAATTTGGGTATGTTACATTAATTGTATCTTTCTTCCTAGAGAGAGTGCTAATAATGAGTCCATGGGTAAGTCTGTTAGTAGAGGTTCCCAGGGAGTCAAGAATGGGGAGGTGGTTTGCATTTATGCCTTGCATTGATGCATTGAATAGGAGGGCGAAAAAATATGAGATATTTTAATAAAAATATCTTTGCTTGGTTCCAGATCAAAATCCCTATGGTAGAGGACCTTCCATATATAGGAATGACCTTCAAAGGGGACCCGAAACTAGTACTACTAGAGGTTACTCAATGGGGGCAAATAGGTAAGAAGATAGGTCAGTGACAAAGTGTTTTTAGCTTTTAAATTTTATGCAATTTCTTTATTTTAGAAGTAACACACTAAAAAGATTTTTTTGCATGACACATATTTAGCACCAGTTTGACTTGTGGGAATGCTTCAAGGAGCAAGACCTGATGAGTAGCTAGCTAGGGCTATGGAATAAACAAGGGCCACAATAGCCGTTGAAGAGGGGAATGACGCACAAAGCCTTCAAGAGGTTTCTAGAAACCTAGAGGAACTAACGATGGTTATTCTGCCTCTTCCCATGATGGAGATATTGATTCATCTACAGAGGCACACAGTGGGTGTGTTGAAGATATTATTGGTACCTCTTAGGAGGATAACACACAATGATTTTCTATCATCACCAACATGCTAAGCAAGAGTAGAACTTTTTAGCTTTTAGGGTGTCATGTCAGGCTCAATAGTAGTCATTTGTATAAAACACCCATGTTTTGGGGATTTTTTATGTATTGAAACTTAATATGATCTATAAATATTTATCTTGAAGAATGTAACTAGTGGCAATATTCATAATTATATTTGAGACGTTATGTATTGTATTTTTCAAAGGAAAAGAAAAAGAAATTTTATTATTAGTGAAATTGACGTATTAAAGCATGGGTTTCATGCTTGGGTCAATTGCTTTTAGCTAAAATCCTCCATTGAAAGCTTCTATGGTTTATGTAAAGTATCGTTGTCTATGTAAAAATGCATAAGACCCTTCTTGGGCTCTATTTTTCAAGAAAAAATATATTTTAATGTAAATTATGCCTTTTATGCCTCCTCCACCAAGTCGACCTCAAACAAGGACAAGTCAGACTAACTGAGGGATAGAATCATCTATATAAAGGCAGCAACTCAGCCTCATTTGAAGCATCATATAAACAAGTTTGAACTGTAATTGTAGGAAGCTGAAATGGTGCAAAATTCTAAGGAACAAGAGGGAAAGTCTAAGTAAAAAGAAGAAGGTCTCTCTCACGGTCAATAAGTCAAAATTTCTCTCTCTTATCCCACACATGCGAAGTTTTGGAGTGTTGCAAGTCACTAAAATTTTGTAGTAGCTAGGGGGTCAAAATTCTAGAGTAGATGGGCCAAAAATCTAGAGAAGATGGGGCTAAAATTTCTGAGTTAGTGCTAGGTTGTAGCTGTTGAACAAGAAGAGACTATTAAAGGTTGTTGAATCACATTGGAAGGCTAACTTGGTGGAGGAGGAAGGTTTGTTGGTCTAAAGTATTTGTCTATCTCATTTTGAATCTAGTGAAGGAAGAGTTTTTGACTGGGTTTTCCCGTATAAAGGGGTTTTAGCCCTAGCTAAGTGCCTACTTTGTGTGTCCCTCATCTTCATGTTTTTCCTTTGACAATTTCTTGATGAGAAGAATATAAATAAAGAACATAAATAATTTAATAAGAACATAATAATATCACAAGTAATTATCATCATAAGAAAATATTTTTGCCTTTCTGATTTTCTAACATGGGGTCAGAGCTATGGTGAAGAAGGAAGAAAAAGGCAGGTTGAATATCTATTGAGGAAACGGAGATCAAATGAAGGTCATTAAATAAAAGACATCATATAAAGAGATAAGAATGATATCTACAACTACTATTTCAAACTCAATGAAGGGAGAAAACAAACTAGAAGGAGACTAAGACTCGAAGTACATGGCCTAGAAAAGGTGGATAGATCTCATCCTCGAAAGGAACAAAGTTTTATATCGTGTTCAAGGAAAATTCAAGAAGTCTACAGATGGAACGAATGAAGTAGAGAAATAAAATTTCAAAGAAAATAAAATGTTGGCTGTAAACCTAATAGTGGATGGAGTTAAGCACGACCTCATTCCATACATATCCAATGTAATTTATGCTCAAGAAATGTATCAGGCTCTCTCCCAATTATTCACCAACAAGAACATTGGTCAAATATAAAGCCTCAAGAATGAATTAAGGACTATTAAGATGACAAAATATGATATTGTGTCGTCCTATTTTATAAGTATATATAGAATCATAGATGAACTCCAACTAATATAGTGAAGTTGTTCCTTGAAAGGAGCTTGTAATTACCACTCTTCTAGGACTACCAAAATCTTGGAGTCCCTTTGCATCAGGACTTAGTAGTTGGAAGGATACCCCAACATTTGAAAAAATGTGGAATGCATGTAGTTAAGAAGAAGATCAAATAAAATTATTAATTAAAAAGGAGGAGGATGAAGAATAAAATACCTCTAATGCCTATTCTTCTCATCACAAGAGGAAGGGAAAATTCAAGAAGTTCAAAGGACCAAAGAAGAAAGTTGACCTATCCAAGATTGAATGTTACAACTATCACAAGACGGGTCACTACAAAAAGAAATGTATGGAGAATCCAAAGAATAAGAAGAGAGATAGGGATCAAGAAAATTTTACCAATGAAGTAGACATAAGAATTAGAAATCACGGACTTATACTACTGAGTCCTCTCTCTCACATATATCATATATTTCTATTTTAAAGTTTTGAATTTTTTTCCTTCATGTTTTGATTTCTATAATTTGTAGGTCTAACATGTCCTTCTAGAACATTTTTGTTAGGTCCCTAAAATACTAGTGATTACCCCATTACTATTGTAGTTGTATCCCTTATAATATTGTTGTGCCCCTATTGTCCCCATATTATTATTACTGTGCCCCATAGAATCCCTCTATTGTTATTTTTGTGGCTTCATATTATTATTGTTAGGTCGGCTGGGTTATATTGTGACTCCTTAGACTCCTATATATAGAAAGGAGGTTTTGTCATTTGAATCATCCAAGAATTGTTCATTTGTGTAATGTAAAGGAGGTTGCCACCTCGAAGAGGCCGAATTCTAAGGCGTTCAACTATCTTTTCTATCTTTTTGTGAGCTAGTTTCATAACATTTGGTATCAGAGCTTTGGATTCCAGGGTGTTGCTGCTCCAAATAGGTCATTGTGGCATTTTTGATATAAATTTTTTTTCTGCAATGTTTTAGAAGCTAAAACGAAAACCCATTTGAGACGAAATCGCATTGAACCTCGGGTCCAAATTTCAGAGCTTTTCGCACTATATTTGCGGAGATATGATCTGAGGAAGTTGGTATTTTTGCAGACTCCTGAATTACATTCCAAACAGGTGACTTGGGAAAAATCATCATAACTTTCTCTCTAAGCATCAGATTGAAATTTCGTAAGAAGGTATATAAAGAGGACGGCCTGTAGTTTCTTGTATATATTTTTCAGAGCCAAAGGTTGAAACAGTGACTCGTGGCACGTCGTACAAGTTCACTCTACTGAACTAGTCTATAATCAGGTTATTGTGGGAGATTTGGCATAACTCTTCCCTGGAGAATCCAATTTGGATCATACTGGTGGCATTGGAAAGAGGACGCAAAGGGCTACCATAGGTCACAATTTTAGAACTAGATGATCTAAACTTACAGAGATACATCAGATTCAATATCAAGCTCTTACAAAGTGAAAAAAGGTGTGTAGTTTTTTTTTAATTTTCGCATAAGCTTGGTTTGAAAAATTAGTTTGAAGGAATTCAAAGGGCATACTAAAGCATTATTATTGGTAATTGATGCCCCTAGGAAAGAAAATGCAAACACCTAGTAAGCAACCTGAAAGCTCTAGCATGACTCATGAGGAAGAGGAAGAAATGCAACATGATATATCAAAATTACGAGACCAAGTGCAACAAGTGTCACTTGCACAAAAAGGAACAGAATATAAGATGGATGGTTTAAAGAAAGATGTAGAAGCTAAGATTGATGGTTTAAAGAAAGGTGTAGAAGCTAAGATGGATTGTTTAAAGAAAGGCGTAGAAGCTAAGATGAATGATGTGGAAGCTAAGATGAATGGCGTGGAAGCTAAGATGGATGATTTGACGATAGATTTGAAGACAGGCATGGAAGATTTGAAGACAGATTTAACAAAGTTTCTACAAGAAATGCTTGCTAATGGTGAAAGGGCAATAAAGGAAACTCATGATGAGAACAAAAGAAATGTTAATAATGATTTCATAGACTCTAATGTTGGATCGAAGACCCACCATATTCCAAAAATCGATATGAGGAAGTTTGATGGTAAGGATCCCTCAACATGGATATTATAGATGGAGAAATTTTTCGATCTCAATAATGTGAAAAACACACAAAAGGTACGTATTGCAACTTTATATTTGGAACCAAATCAGTTTGTATGGTATCAATGGCTTTTCTCTCGTAAACAAATTATCACTTAGGCAATTTTTATGGAAGAATGGATAGCACATTATGAGGATACAAAAAGCAACACTTTTTTTAGCCAATTGATAAGTCTCAAACAAAAGGGTTCAATAATGGAGCACATTGAGGAGTTCCAAAAATTGAACATAAGGGTAAAAATTATTCCAGAGGAGCATAGGGTTGATGTGTTCATAGGGACTTTAAAGGATAATATCCAACATGATGTTTGCCTTTGGGAACCTGATTCATTAGAGAAGGAATTAAGGTTAGCAAGAAAAATGGAAAGAAAAATCATGGCAACCAGGAAGCATACCACTCACAACTATAAAGATGGAAGTGTTGTTTCCCCTAGTCTTCCACAACCTATAAGGTTGGCATCACAACAATTGGAAAAAAAAAAGAGCAAAAGGGATTTGTTACAGTTGTGATAGCAAATACACTAAAGGTCATAAGTGTGCTGAGAAGAAATTATTCTACATATATTGTGAAGAGGAAGAAGAAAAGGAGCAAGAAAGGTCAAAAGAAGAGGATATACTCCAGGAACAAAGCCTAGATAAAGAAGAAATGAATCCGACCATATCTTGTAATGCATTGGCTGGAATTACCACTCCTCAAACCATCAAGATAGAAGAACAAATCAAGAAGAAAAAGGTAATAGTGTTGATTGATTTAGGAAGTACCCACAATTTTGTTTATTGTAAGATAGAAAAAGAATTGGATTGCTTCTTATATCCAGCACCAGAGTATCAAGTGATGGTTGCAAATGGAGGAACGATAAATTACTCTGGAAAGTGCCATAATATCAAGCTATCCATGGGAGAATATGTATTGACTAGCCCAATGCTTTCCATTCCAATGGGAGGTGCTGATGTTGTACTAGGAGTCCAATGGCTACAATCCTTGGGTACAATAGCTTTTAATTTTCAAGAAATTTTCATGAAATTTTCTGCGGAAGGAAAGGAAATTGAATTAAGGGGTATTGCAGGGAAACCAAGAAAGATAATAAGCTCTAACTGTATGAAAAAGTTTCTAAAAAAGCAACAAAGAGGTGTAATTGCACAATTATGTTCGCTAGATGTTTCCACATCGGAATCATCTATTTCTCCAGATCTCCAAAAAGTCTTGGACAATCATTCCAAGGTATTTGAGACTCCCAAAGGTCTCCCACCTATTCGTGATCATGATCATGCTATTCATTTGATTCCAGGAAGTGTTCCTCCAAAAATCAGGCTGTACATATATCCCTATGGCCAAAAGAGTGAAATTGAACGTATGGTTGCAGAAATGCTAGAGGCTTGTATAATTCAACCTAGTCAAAGTTCTTTCTCTGCTCCAGTAGTATTGGTGCACAAGAAGGATGGATCATGGCCCATGTGTCTGGATTATAGGGAGCTCAACAAGCTCACTATTAAAGATAAGTTTCCCATTCCTGTCATTGATGAATTACTAGATGAATTGCATGGATCAATTTACTTCACCAAGTTGGATCTTCGTTCAGGATATCATCAAATCAGAATGAAGACTGAAGACATTCCAAAAACAACATTTAGAACTCATGGGGGTAATTATGAATTTTTTGTCATGCCCTTTGGCCTTACCAATGCACCTTCTACATTTCAAGGTTTGATGAATTCCATTTTCAAACCCTTCCTTAGAAAATTTATGTTAGTATTTTTTGATGATATACTAATCTACAGCAAGTCTTGGAAGGATCATGTTGAACATGTTGACAGGGTGCTACAACTATTGGGGGAGAAACAATTATATGCAAAAAGATCTAAATGTTTCTTTGGAGTACAAGAGGTGGAATATCTAGGTCATATTGTATCTCATGAAGGAGTTAAGGTAGACCCTAGCAAAATTAAAGCCATTAAGGAATGGAAAATCCCCACATCCATAAAGAATCTGCAAGGATTTCTCGGGTTGACAGGGTATTATCGCAAGTTTGTTAATAATTATGGGAGAATAGCAGCACCTCTAACAACATTATTGAAGAAAGATGCATTTTCATGGACTCCAGAAGCAACAAAGGCCTTCAAACATCTTAAAGAGGCAATGTGCCAAGCATCGGTCTTAGCTACACCGAACTTCACAAAAACCTTTATTGTGGAATGTGATGCTTCAGGAAATGGAATTGGTGCTATTTTAATGCAATATGAAAGACCCATTTCTTTTGAAATTCGTCTAATCAAGGGAACGTTTTTACACAAACTATTTATGAGAAGGAAATGTTGGAAATACTACATGCACTTAAGAAATGGCGACCCTACCTAATGGGAAGACACTTCAAGGTAAAAACGGATCATGATAGCCTTAAATACTTTTTAGAACAAAGATTATCCTCTGAAGAGCAACAAAAGTGGGTCACAAAGATGTTCGGTTATGACTTTTAAATCATCTACAAAAAAGGGAAGCAAAATGTGGTGCCAGATGCACTATCAAGAAAGGATGAGGATGTGGAAGCATTGTTGTGCGCCATTTCTATTATCCAACTAGATTGGATAAATGAAGCAAGGGAGGAATGGAAGAATGATGAAGAAGTGTGGGCACTTATTCGAAAGTTACAACAAGATTCCAGTACATCTGATAAATTTAGCTGGAAAAATGATTCGTTATGGTACAAAGATCGCTTATACCTCTTTAAGAATTCCCAACTCAAACAAAAGATTCTTATGGAATTACACACTTCTCCCTTAGGAGGGCACTCAAGATTTTTAAAAAATTACCACAGGGTTAAGAAGGATTTTTTTTGGGATGGCCTTAAATCGGATATTCAAAAGTTTGTGGTGGAATGTTTGGTTTGCCAACAAAATAAAGTTGAAACAATTAAGACCCCGGGTCTATTACAACCTTTATCCATTCCAAGCCAATGTTGGGAGGAGGTTTCAATGGATTTTATCACAGGTTTACCCAAGTCTGAGGGAAAGAGTGTCATCATGGTGGTAGTTCACAGACTTACCAAGTATGCACACTTTTGTGCATTATCACATCCATTTAAAGCTAGTACAGTTTCTATTGCATTTATGGAAACAATTCAAAAGCTACATGGAAATCCAAAGATTATTGTAAGTGACAGAGATCCCATTTTCACTGAAATTTTTGGACAAAATTATTTTCTTGTCTTGGTACTTAGTTAGCTCATAGCTCATCTTATCATCCTCAATTTGACGGGCAAACTAAGATAGTAAACAAATGTTTGGAATGATATCTTCATTACTTTGTATCTGATAAACAGACACAACGGGTCAAATGGTTGCCTCTGGCTGAATGGTGGTATAACACTTCCTTCCATACAACAACAAAAATGACCCCATTTATGGCACTTTATGGATATCAGCCACCATTCATCACATCATATTTAAGAGAAAATTCTAAGGTTCAAGCAGTGGAACATCACATCGAACATCAACAAAAAGTCCTCCAACTCTTAAAGGATAACCTTGTGTTGGCAGAGAATAGAATGAAACAACAGGTAGATCAACATCGCAGCAAAAGAAGTTTTGATGTAGGTGATTGGGTATTCCTACAGCTACAACCATATAAACAAATGTCCCTCAAGCAAGCTAAGAAGGATAATAAATTATCACCAATGTATTATGGTCCGTACAAGGTGTTGCAAAAGATTGGTACAATGGCATACAAATTGTAGCTTCCTGTAGCTTCTCGAGTGCACCCAGTTTTCCATGTTTCATGTTTAAAGAAGGTTATAGGTGGCAAGCTCCTAGTTCAAACAATATTGCTAGAACTTGACGAGGAAGGAAAAATTATATTGGAACTAGAAGCAGTCACAAAAACAAGAACTCGATAGCTACGACATAGATCAATTTCGGAGTATCTCATCAAGTGGAAGAACTTATCCGCTGAAGATTCCACATGGGAGGATGAGAATTTTATACAGAAGCATCCAAAACTACTCAAGCGTTGAGGACAACACTTTTTTGAAGGAGAGAGGCATGTTAGGTCCCTATAATACTAGTGATTACCCCATTACTATTGTAGTTTTATCCATTATTAATATTGTTATGCCCCTATTGTCCGCATATTGTTATTACTGTGCCCCATAGAATCCCTCTATTGTTATTTTTGTGGCTTTATATTATTATTGTTAGGTCGGCTAGGTTATATTGTGACTCCTTAGACTCCTATATATAGAAAGGAGGTTTTTTCATTTGAATCATCCAAGAATTGTTCATTTGTGTAATGTAAAGGAGGTTTCCCCCTCGAAGACGCTGAATTCTAAAGCGTTCAACTATCTTTTCTATCTTTTTGTGAGCTGATTTCATAACAATTTTTGAATTATTTTGATGAGTTATAGGTATCCCCTAGAGATATTGGATTAAGAGGGAGCCTTCACCATTTTAACAAAATATAAGTATCTTATTCCCCGTTTCCTCTTTTATTTTTGGTTTCCATATCATATCAAAATTTATTTGTTTTATATGCTAATAATCTTTTATTTTCATTTTTATCGGTAAGAAAATATTGCATAATATAAAAAGGTTATGGAAGAGACTTCAAAGGATAAACTTAAAGCATTGACGAAGTTATGTTGCAAAGGAATACCTTCAAGAATTGAATTCCTACAAGGCTTATTAAGGAACAACTTAAATGTATGTCTTAGTATATAAAATTTGTTATAAATTTTTCTTCATGTAAAAGGCATGTTCACGCTCTTTTGAAATTTTCTTTACATTACTGAAATTGTTATGGCTAGGGTTTCAAATCATAAATATTCTTGTTAGGGTTATTAATCATTAGATTGAATCTACCCTCATGATATTATTTGATCATTATTTTGTAACTCTAACCTTTAGGGTTCACTGTAAAACCCTAAGCCTCTTGTTGCTAAGGGTATGTTAATATCGATTATGAAACCCTAATCTACTTAGGGGTTGTTGATAAAGTTTAGAAATCCTATTCTTTTGATGTTTTGGTTTTGGTATTGTTATAATATAAACCCTAGTTCTTTAGGGCTTGTTGTTAATGCCTATTTTATGTATTGAAACCCTATATCTTTAGGGTTTTAGTTTTGTGAACAAAACCTTGTAAGTTTCTAGGAATAAATCCCTAGATGTACAAAACCCTAGCCCGATGAAATTTTTTTGTATTGATGTTTGTGCCTTTGTTTTACCTAGTATGTATATATATTGATATGAGAAGCTAGTACATGATAATGAAATCCTCTATATATATATGAAATTATGCTATTCTAATTGTTGATACTCATGTTTTAGTTTGTGAATTCTAGGGTTTGTAACAAAATCCTAGTAGAAATTGATATTCTACCATATGATGATATTATTTTCATTTGGTTTTGATGATAAAATCTAGGGTTTACAACAAACCCTAGTAGTGTCTAAAAGGATATTGTTAAAACATGAGATGCATACTACAATTTTTATTTGACTGAATTTTTTATATCTAAGGTTTTGTGTCTCGAAGATGGAGGCTAGGGTTTATGACAAAACCCTAGAAAGGAGTTGAAGTCTAGAATATAAAAGTTATGACCCTTGTTGATTAGTTTATGTGTTTGATGTAGAAAATCTAAATGATCCCATTATATTGATATGATTATGATATAGTTAACTTCATGCTTCTATTTGTATTTGTGTGTACTTGCTATTAAATTTTTGCAAGTACATAATCTTCAAGATGATAAAGATGTTCGTATGATAATAATAATCACGATGAATGATGATGATCAATGTGACCTTGATACCGTAAGAATAAATAAAATGTCATAGAAGAAGGAAATGGTTAATCTCCCCAAGTTGAGAGGAAGCCTGAATAAAAGGAGTACATCTCCCCAATTGAGAGGGAGGGAATATTAAATACCTTGAAGAAGGAAGGAAATTGATGATTGAATGGATTTGAAAACTACTAAGGTTGCATTTGGTGTTGCTAAAGAAATAAAAGAATAAAATATTCCAACATGATGTATATGGATAACTTGATAATATAAGAAAGATTTGAATGAATGAAGACCCCAAAGGTTTGCGTTTACCTGTATGTATATTTTAAAGTTTATTATTGATTGGGGTTGTGTTTCTACAAGTAAATATCTCCATAAGAAAAATGAATACTTGGGAAGCATGCTTGGACAAATAGATATATCTGATTTAGTTTATTAGGGAGAGATGAACCATCTAATGGTAAGATTTTTGGGCGGAAATATGGTCAGCCTATGTGTTGATGTCTAGATCCGAAAGACAGAACGTAGCATTGGTTATGGAGCTCTGACCTTGGATACAAATCTAGATCCATGGGTTGGTAGTAGAGCTTAAAATCCTAATGGTACCTAGACTGGCTAAATCTTGAGTCCCCTTAGTCCCACTCAGATAGAATACCCTAGTCAGCTATCTATTCCGCAACACTGAGTGTGCTATAACTCTTCGTAGTTCATTTAGAGATCTTCCATGTGCACCTATATATCTATATATATATATATATATATATATATATATCTGTGTGTGTGTGTGTGTGTGTGTGTGTGTGTGTAATTATGAATGCCTCCTTAGTTAAGATGGAGTTTTCAAGAATGTAACTAGTGTCGATCTTCATAATTCTATTTGATTCATCATGTAATGTATTTTTCAAAAGAAAAGAAAAAGAAATTTTATTATTAGTGAAATTGACTTATTAAAGAATGGGTTTCATGCTCGGGTCAATTTTTTTTATTTCAAAGCCTGGATTCAAGGCTTCTAGGGTTTATGTCAACTATCCTTGTCCATGTCATAATGTATAAGACCCTTCTTAGACTCTTTTTGTCAAGAAATAAATTTATTCTAATGTAAATTAGATCTTTTAGGCCTCCTCCACCATGTCAGCCTCAAAGAATGACAAGTTAGCATAACTAAGGGGCATAATCACATATATAAAGGCAACAACTCAAACTCATTTCAAGCATCATCTCAACAAGTTTGATTTGCGATTGCAAGAAGCTGAAAAAGTGAAAAATTCTAAGGAATTAGAGGAAAAGTCTAAGGGAAAAGAAGAAGGTCTCTCACAAGGTCAAAAAGTAAAAATTTCCCCCTCTTATACCACACATGTGAAGTTTTCGAGTGTTGCAGCGGGTGAATTTTGCAGTAGTCAGGGGACCAAAATTCTGGAGTAGGTGGGCTAAAAATCTTGAGAAGTTGGGGCCAAAATTTCTGAGTTAGCACCCTATTGTAGTTGTTAAACAAGAAGAGGATATTGAAGGTTGTTGAATCACATTGGAAATTATGGCTTGGTGGAGGAGGAAGGTCTGTTGGGATAAGGTCTTGGTCTATGTCATTTTGATTCTACTGAAGGAAGATTTTTTGACCAGGTTTTCTCCTATAAAGGGGTTTTAGCCCTGACTGAGTGCCTGCTTCTGGTGTCCCTGATATTCATGTTTTTTCTTTGATAATTTCTTGATGAGAATAATATAAAGAAAGAAAATAAAGAATTTAATAAGAAAATAATAATATACAAGTAATTACCATCATGAGAAAATATTTCTGCCTTTCTAATTCTCTAGCAATTTATAGATAATTTTTTTGCGTTTATGGTATATTTGATGTTTTTTATGTATTTTTTTTGGAAATATACACTCATTATTGAAATTACAATGAATGTGACAAATGCCAATCTAACACATAATTTGCTAACAAATCATCTAATGCAGTATATTCTCTTGGAACATTCTTATACGTAATCAACTCAAAATTACATTCCAAAAGGCAAACCCTTAAAAATTGACAAAGCAACATTGGATGACGACTGTAATAATGATTATTCAGATGAATAACTACCAGCTGGGAGTCTAACCTGACCATTAAGTGTTAAATGTTGAGTGAAATAGCCTTTGAAAGGAATAACATTATCAGTAGTGTGACCAATAAAGACTCCACTAAAACTAAGTAGGTTTGAAGTAGGTGTATAAAGCACACAAGTAGATGATGCAATGTGTCAAGTATGATGACTAGCACCATCTGCATATCAAATATATAGTGAGGGTAATGATGAAATTTTTGTAAAAGAAACAGGCATGAGGAAAATAATTATACTTAGCTAAAAACAAGCAAACGAAAAGAAGCACACTAAAAGAGAGAAAAAATTGTACATAGAATTACAAATCATATGTGATTTAGGTATAATACTTTTTAAGATAGAGCCCCTTCCAGGTCTCAGAAAGTGTAATTCCATCAATCCATAGGTTCATAGGCCCCTTTGGAAAGGACTTGAGTGATGATAAAGGGACGAAGCCACATTGGTTGAAGAGTTCTTGCCCCCAAGAGGTCATTCTTCTTGTCATAAAAGAGAGCAAGATCACTATCTTGGTAAGAGTGAGTGTTGGGATGGGATCCCCTGGGTCAGTTTTTGGGTTAAAATAACCTAATTTTTGATCAGTTTTTTATTTCTAGATGCGGAGCGTGTAGATGATTAGGAGTCAAAAGGGTTTACCCCCTTGTTTTATGTAAAGTTTGAGCCAATTTTGAGACATTGTATGAAAAAGGCTATAAATAGGTGTGTCTTAGAGAATCTAAGGCATGTTTTTGATCAACAATGGGTGGATAGAAGATAAATGCTAGCGAAGAGAAGTGGGTCAGATAGGAGAAGAAAGGCTTTGCAGCTAAGTGCGCATTGGCCTAGGTAGATTTTGCAGTTGAGTGCGTGGACCTCTGCAGCTGAGTGCACATGGTAGTTTTGAGTCTGTAATCCTGAATTGAAGATCAATAAAGACAGTTACTGAAGAATTATTATGTATATTTGTTATCTCTGTTTCCGCTAATTTTATAAGTTGTCTATGAATAATGCGTATTATGGAATATTGACTAAATGTTGCATGATTTTGTTGAATAACTATTAATGATGTACGTAAAGCATGTTTATGTATTTTTGCGAAGAGTCTGATGAATTCTGTGATGTTTACTAATAACTTAAGTAAATCTACACGAACCCTAATTTAGGACTGCATGATGCACGTAAGTATATAGATTGATTGTTAAAGGTCCGCAAAGACTAATCGTAGACCTTCACGAAGGTCTAAAGGCCATTTTGATAGGGTTGCAGCCATGTGCCCTGGGAGTGTATCAATTTGCGTGAAGATAGATCTGAGGTGCTAAAATACATCACACTAGCCTTTGGATGTAGAAACTTGGTTCTTGCAACCCCCTCATACTGCTTTGGGTGAGACTACAACCTGCGCTACACGGGTTTTTACCGAAACAGCCAGTAGTGTAGGGATTTGTTGGTTGGCGCAACTAACTCTAAACCTATTTTAGGACCCCCTAAGCCAAAAAATGGTTCTGTTGTTAGGAGTTAATGGTAGCAGAGGTCTACAAGTCAGTGCTTGAACTTCACATGCCATAAGATGCATAGCCAGAAGAAAAGATCAAAAAATTAGCCACTGGTGTGCGTGAATCTAAAGTCAAAGTTGGTGAGTTTAGTTTGAGCTCAATATGAATATCACAGAGCTACAGTTAAAGTTGTTTCCCACGACTCTGCCTGAGGTCCGGGAGCAACGCAGAGCCACAATAAAGGAAGGAATGGCCACCCTGGATGCCACAGTCATTGACTGTATGGAATTGTTCGAGCAAGAAATGGAGTTAGTGACCAATCTGTAGGAGGATCCAAACCTGCAGACGTTGAATACAGAAGTAAGAGAGATGCAGCGGCAATACAATGAAGTCAGGGAAACTACGTGCTGCAGAAAATCAGTGCAACATCTTGCCAAAATATAGGAGGGAAAGCAAGTCCTAGCACAGGTAGAAGAAGCGCAGAAGAAGGTGTTCTTGCTAAAGGTCAGGTTATAGCCCTTGTTCGAACAAGCTTACCAAGTCACGACTACTATTTAGGATAAGCTTAAAGACTTGCAGCAATACAATAGATGATGAGGTTGGCTGTAGAAGGACTAGCTATAGAAAAATTAGTTGAGGAATTCAAGTAGGTAGTAACTTAGAGCATTGTCGAAGTCGCAGTGATCGAAGTGGAGTTAGGGGATCTTCACAGTAAGATCACAACGCCAATCGAGTGAGTCGAGGGCGAGTCACAATATTTGTGTTGGGGGCCTGTTGGGATGGGGTACCTTGGGTCAGTTTTGGGGTTAAAATAACCCAAGTTTTGATCATTTTTTGTAAATAATGTAAAGTCTTTGTGATTTGTGGATGTGGATCGTGTAGATGATTAGGACTCAAAAGGGTTTACCCCATTGTTTTATGTAAAGTTTGAGTCAACTTTGAGATCCACCCATAGTCTGCATACCTTGCCATTGTATGAAAAAGGATATAAATAGGTTTATATTAGAGACTCTAAGGCATGTTTTTGATAAGAAATGGGTAGATAGAAGAGAAGTGCTAGCGAAGAGAAGGGGTCAGATAGGAGAAAAAAGGTTCAGCAGCTGAGTGCGCAGAGGCCTAGGTAGAGTCTACAGCTGAGTGTGAAAACCCCTGTAGCTGAGTGCACAGGGCAGTTTTGGGTCTATAATCCTGAAATGAAGATCAATAAAGACAGTTACAGAATAATTCTTGTGTATATCTATTTTATCTTTTTTTCCGCTAATGATATATGTTATCTATGAATAATGTGTTTTATGGAATATTGATTGAATGTTGGGTGTTTTTTTTGAATAACTGTTAATGATGTACACAAAGCATGTTTATTTATTTTCATAAATAACCTGATGAATTCTCTGATGTTTACTAATAACTTAAGTAAATCTGCGCGAACCCTAATTTATGACTGCTTTCTGATGCACGTAAGTAGATAAATTGATTGTTAAATGTTCGCAAATACTAATCGTAGACCTTTGTGAAGGTCTAAAGGCAATTTTGACAGAGTTGCAGTCGTGTGCCCTATGAATATATAGATCTGCGCGAAGGTAGATCTGAGGTGCTAAAAGACATCACACTAGTCTTTGGATGCAGAAACTTAGTTCTAGCATCCCTCCATACTGCTTTGGGTGAGACTGCATCCTGCGCTACACGGGTTGTTTCCAAAAGGGCCAGTAGTGTATGGATTTGTTGATTGGCACAACTAACTCTGAACCTGGGTCAAGACCCCCTAAGTCAATAGTGAGGCTTAACAGATTTTTAGTATTAGGATTTGACTTAGCACTTGTAATCTTTGAGAGCTAGTGTAACGCCTCAACGAGTTTCATCTAACTGATGAAGTGAAAGAAAATGTTCCTCTTTAGAAGAGGTGTTGGGAAAGAGTTCAAATGTGAGTTTCAATGATGGACTTTGGAACTTGATAGGAAGGATTACTTCTAGCATGCCAGCTAGTTGAAATGGTGCGAATCTTGTAGCAGTCTTGATTGAGGTCTAGTATTCCTAGAGCGCAGAATACAACATGATATGCCAGTTGGTTTTGTGGTTACCTACTAGCCTCTAGATCATGGTTTTGAGGACATCATTGATGTGTTCAAATTGGACATTAGTAAATGGGTAGTAGGAAGATGAGTGGTCTTGGAAAAAACCAAGCATAGTAGTCAATTCAAACATCATGTGATTTTGGAAATGAGATCCATGGTCTCTCATGATA
Source organism: Pinus tabuliformis (assembly GCA_031772625.1). Lineage (NCBI taxonomy): Eukaryota > Viridiplantae > Streptophyta > Pinopsida > Pinales > Pinaceae > Pinus > Pinus tabuliformis. The sequence continues at coordinate 777,441,270 of CM062804.1, read as the reverse complement.
GTTTGAGGCACACCAAACTGGCAGATGATTTGATTGAATAGGAATAGGGAAGAAATTTCTCTGTTGGTCTTGAAGGAAAAAATGGCTTCTTCCCACTTAGTGAAGTAGTCTAGAGTGACAGCGGTGTCACCATAATTGTTACTGAAAGTGGGATTTCAAGTAACGAATTTAATACCCCATTTAGAAAAAGGACCAAAAGTAACTATCGAGTGAATGGGGGTAAGATAATGCATTTTATTCATAAAAACTTGAAAAGGCTGACATTGTTTGATCACAATTATATAGTCTTTGCAAAGTGACGATCAATAGTATCCATCACGTAGGATTTTTTGGGAAGTATCCATCCCTAAAAGATGACCACCACATTCCCTTGCATGGTAGCCATTTAAAACATATTCTTCTTTGTCATGAGTAAGACGTCGTCAAAGAATGGAATCGATATCATGCTGATATAGAGTATCATTAAGAACCATGTAATGTTTCGTGTGGTGGTGAATACGACAACAATCCTCTTTCCATAGGTTTGGGAAAAAATAGTGTTTTAAGATAAATAAGGATATCTTCATACCATGGTTTAGAAGAGTCGATTGGATAAACTTATTCATCTGGCATAGGATCGTGGACTATTTCATCTAGGTCGAATTAGGTAAGGTCCGACAACAAGTCAGCCAACACTAAGTGTTTCTTGGGCTTTGTGGTAGTGAAGAATAGGTCAAATTCCTAGATTATAACTATCCATTTAGAATACTTTCCTCCAATGATCTGACGGGACAAAATTTGTCTCATAGGTTTCTCTAGAGAAATAATAGTGGTTTGGAACATGAGTATGTAATCCCAGAATCAATTGACAACAAAGACTACTACCAACAAGAGTTTCTCCACTTGTGAATACCTGAGTTCAGGCCCAGTAAGGCCTTTGGATAGGTAATAAAACACATGCTCACAATGAGTCTCATCCTATTTAATGTGCACCATGCCTATATAAAATGGTGAAGCTACGAGATACAATGAAATGCCACAAGTGTAGTCAAGAGGACTTAGTAGTGGGGTAGTGTAGTCACTGAGCCTAATCATCCCATGACAAAGGAACTCCTTTATTTAATATATGAATGAAACCTTTCATGATTTTGGCATAGTCGATGAAAAAATGGTGTAAGAAGTTTTCCTTTCCCTACAAACTTTGGAGTTTGACAATGGATTGTGGAGGGGGGAATTTAAGCATTTCCTCAAACTGTATCTCGTGTTTAGAGATGATGAAACCAAGGAGGATTTTGGACTTAACAAAGAAAAAACACTTATATAGATTTAGATGGATGTGATAGAATAGACACCTAAGAAAAATATCTCAAAGATTATTTAGGTGATTGATATGACATTTGGAGTGAGCATGAAGGTCATCCAAACAAGCCTGCACAATTTTCCTGATATCATGAAAGGCATAGTCAATTTCTCTCTAAAAGGTAGCTCCCGCATTCTTAATACCCAAAGGAAGTTTGTAGTAAGCAAATGTTCCCCGAGGATAGATAAAGGAATTTTTATGTTGATCAGATAGTTTGATGGCGATCTAGTTGTAGCCATGGAAATTGTTCATTAAGGAAAAATCCTGGCATCCAATCAAGCCATCAATAATTTGGTCGATGAATGGTGTAGGATAATAATCATTAGGATAAGAGGCTTTCAAATTGCAGTAAGAAATCCATATATAGATGCTCCCTTACTTATTATTGATGGGGGCTACATTAGATACCCATTCTAGTAAAGGAATGGGGTAGATGAGACTAGCTTTGGGAAATGTTTCCATTTTTATCTTGATGGCAGTTGTCATGCAAGGGTGGACTAGTTTGAGTCTTTTCTGGATGGGTTTAGAATCAACGTATGTCTTGATCTCATGCTTGATGATAGATGTGTCTATGCTAGGAATTTCCTCATAAGACCAAGCAAAAATATCATAGGACTCTTTAAAGAGATAGGTGAATCTAGCATTCTCCTCAAGAGTGCAATCTGCTCCAATCTAAATGTTTTCCACGACACCTAAATTTTTTATCGATATGTCAATAAGCATTGTTTTGGACAAATTTCCTAAGTTTCTTTCCACGTATAAATTGTGAATAGTCATAAAGGGGGAAGGTACAATCTCAAGTTGATCAAAAGCCAGGATTTGTAAAGGATTCGTGCTCATTTTAGTTGGGAGGGAGACTGAGGCATAACGATGAAACTCTTCTCAAGGCCAATCATTTAAAGAAATGATATCAGTGATAGCCTCATCAAAGGGAAAGATAGTATCAAGGAAATAAATAGAGGGAGTTGCAATGAGAGAGTAGGTTGTACCGTTGGCCTGAACCAAGGAAGATAATGAGATAGATGTCGATTCTAATTGTATAACTTGATAAGATAATTTTGCATGTGATAGTGGCATTTGTTCTCCATAAGAATCAATTGTGGAAGTGTTTGGTAGGATCCAAGGATCTGAAGGGCCATCAAAAAAATTATATACCATTGAAATAGTCAAAGGAACCTTAGGTAGTGGGAGAGGGAATCACCATAAGAGAAAGGATCACTTCTATAGAATGGAACCAATACTAACAAATGTTTCAAGAGAACCACCTACTAGAGGAACATTTTTGGCAGGTTACAGTTGAAACTCGGGGATGAATAAGGATAGTTGATCCAAAGTCAATATTTCCTTGATGAGGGTAAGAAATAAGTAGGAATACTAATGAGAGAATTGATCTCATTTTGTAAGTCCAACTACGTCTTAGAAGAAGATTGTAATAGGGTGACTGATAAATAACTCTAATATCAATGAAAAATACTTCCCCCCCAAGGGTGATGGCGAAGATAGCAAGGTATACTTTAGGAGTGAAGGTGTGGCCGTCAAAATCTTTCAAGGAATGTGATGGTGGGAAGAGAGTGGAAAAACTGAAGGAGAGCCAATAAGAAGTAGACATCACATAGGTTGATGCACCTTCATCTATGATAGTGTAGTGAATGACTTTACCTCTTCTTGAACCTGTACTTTGAATGCAAGTTGATGGGAAAGGCGTGATGTAATTTTCTCCATATAAAAAGTAACTAGGTTGGAATCCTAAGGGTCAACTTTACCTATAGCTGAAAGAAAATCTTTCCATTGCACAAAACAACTTTGTAATACTTCAAGAGCAGACATGGCACAAGGCACCTACATGAGATATTCTATAATATTGTAGTTATGTGTAGAATGGGTAGATGGATTGTGTGTAGTACGATGAAGTGTTCCGTTGGGGGGATGAATCACAAGGTCTGCAATGGGTCTCTCAATATGAAAATCAATAGGTGAAGGCATAGTGGAGCTTAACGAGGCACCCAAAGTGTCTAAGATAGGATTCCCATAATTCTTGGCTTGAGTTTGTAAATAAACCACCTCAAAATCATAGACAATAAATGATCCTTCTGCAAAATTAGGGGATGATAACCATTGTTTCCCCCTTCTGGGGGGGTAGGTTCGCAACAAGATGTTGCCACTATACTACCATTGGGTGGGAAAATGGTTGTTAAGAACAGCAAGGGTCCTAGAATCCTTTTCGAAAAGAAGATCTATGCACTCTTGTAAACGAGGAAATTTGTAAGTTAAATGATCCTCTGCATAGATATTGCAATGAAATTTCACCAATTTTTCCTTTCCTTTCCCATATTTAGCAGTCCCAACCACTTTCTAAGCTGGGGTGTTCTAGGTAGGTTGTTTCTCATCAGAAGGAGTACTATTTTTCTTATTCTTAGTTTTCTTACCACTAGGTTGTTGTGTAGACTGTACTAATTTAATTGCAACAATTGTAGGAGCAACAATATGAGCAGTGTATTTGAAGTAGGGGTGGAAGTAACAAATAACTGATAAATCTTCCTGCTTGATTGGTTTACAATAATCCCAGTGGTAGCACTGATGAGACCATTGTCGTGCACACCAGGTTCTTGAGTAGCGGGAGTATTCGAAGTTTTAGGGGCATTAGGGATAAGTCATAAAGTGTGCCAGATTGACAATAAATAAGGTCTATATGTTTGGCATGTCGAATTACAGGTCTTCCATGACAACTTTAGACATGGAAATGTCGTTCATGATGGTAGGTAGAAGTGAATTATAGAAGCAATACACTAATAGGTAGTTTGGAATGGAGGCCTTTACTAACCTTTGTCGACATATCCATTCATGAATATGATCGAAGATGTGGGTGGAAGTATTCTAGCGCAATGTTGTCAAAAGTTTCATTCTAGTTTCATAATGGATTGGTAGCTACAATTGCGTTAAGAATTCCATGGCGAGGGGGTTGAAATTGTTAACAGAGGCACATTGTAATTCAATATACCACTTAGAAGTGTTACCAATTGGGATGCATAGGAAGAATCTAAACTGGATACTATCATCAATCATGGAATTAGAAACACACCAAAAGTTGTATGTAGTGATATGTATCATTAGGTCAACTCCCTATTTGCCTTCAAAATTTGAAATTTCGATGGGCATTTTGTGTGGGGTCAGAGGGCAAAGAAAGTTGTGGTTGATGGGATCATTCACCAATTTATATCGATATGGGAAATCAAGAGTATCCAAAAATGGCAATGGGATAGGTGTCATCGAATCTGACCATGGAAGGGCAAGATGACCAAAAGGATTGGTTGGTCCACCCATCAATTGGTTTCTGGTTGGGTACATAGGTGTCGTCAGATAATAATTTCCTTGAGTTGGAGGTGAGGTCGTATAAAGTGTAGGGCCATAAGGCATGCCCCCAACCTAAGGGATGTTACTAGTAGATTATTTTCTCCCAAAATAGAGTTTTCCCCCAATAGGTATTAACGGTTGAGTTCATAGGCCTGAAGGAGATGCAGCAGGTCCAAGAAATGGAACACCACTAGTCACATAAGGTGCACTAAGTTGAGGAACACCATCAGCAATATAACCACCATGAGGAAAAATATTAACCCATGAAGTACCCAACTACACCGCATATTGCATGGGTGCAGTAATTCCCATAACAGTTTGATAAATACTAGAAATATTACCCCCACTCTAAAGTGGAGGGGGAGTTGAACTTAGTAGAGGATTCCAACCAAAAGGATTAGTGAAGGTTGGTGTACTAACAACCCTCGATGGAGAGGGGGAGAAAGGTCTAGGATTTGACATGAAATAAGTTGGGATGGTGGGGGAAACATATTACGACACACCAACCATAATTGGTATAGTTTGGGTTCCTAGATTAGGAACGGGTTGAATAGTAGGATAACCAAAAAATTATGTAGAAATTGGCATAGGTGGCTTGAATGGTGGTGGATAAAATTTTCCCACAAAATACCATGACTCACCAACAACCATTGGGATGTTTAGAGTGGAAACTGATAAATAAACTGCAAGAAAAGGTGTTATCTGAATCACAATATGCCCAAGAGGATCTGTGAGTGCAGGATTATAATGAGGTACAATACCTTCGGTAAAAGGGTCCTTGGGTAAAATATACTTTGGGTCAATGTGATGTGATTCAGTGTTTGAAAATAAAGAGTTTCTCCCCTGAGTAGGAGGGGAGTCTAATTCACTCAAAAAAATTTCCATAAAAAGTGGGGGGAGACCTTGCAGCCATCAAAACTAACAATGAGGTTTGGTGGTAGCCACAGTGAATAATATAGATTTTAATTTTTTTTATTAAGTGATGTATATATAGTCTTAATAACAAAAAATATAACACACCTAAAAAATAAAAAATCTATGAGATCAATAGGAAATTAGGCTTTTTCTAATAGTCACAACTAGTTGGTGATGGAATCTAGTATCAAAGAAATACAAGTGAAATCCAGTTTAGAAGAGATAGTTATGATTACTCCTGAGCTTTACCCCAACCTCAGTAAGAAGGACCCAAGGAATTTTGTGAAGACGAGTACCCTCCAAAAAAAACAAATATGGAGTAGTTTCATCTGTCTGAGGAACCAGGGCATCCCACCCCAATCACCTTCTATATGTTTCCCTAATATTATGGATACTAATTTTTACCTCAAATCACAAACATTGTCGGGGGGGGTCATAATCGTGCGTAGTACATAGTGTGGGTAGGATAACTGAGTTCCCAACTCAGCTCTTAAATTATTGAAGGAACCCCAAGTACACAGAATACCCACTGGAATGAAACAAAAAGTGGGCTACCTTCTCTCACACTTTGATGTTTCCTCATGCTTAACTCCTTTGTTAGAGGAGCAGTCCTAGTTGATGTGAGTGCAATAAGATTTTCACTCTTCAATGACACTAGTTTGGTTTTGTAGCATTGGGAAGTTGACTTGAAAAGCCTAACCCAAGACCCTAGCCTAAACTAATATATGTTTTCCTATGAAAAAGAGTTGTTGATTACTTTTATTATGTGATTTCTTTTAAAGGGAATTTAGTTATGGCTTTTGAAGGGAGTCGACGTATGAAATCATGAGACCTAACTCAAACCATGCAAAAATATGTTTTTCAAATTTATTTTGATGGGAAAGTGATTCTACAAGGAGAGAGTAATAAATTTCATTTCTAAAACAAAGAATTCTAATGTGGATTCTAACACCTAACAACAAATGCATACATTTAAACTCAAAATAAATGCTCACTTTTCAAATAAAACAAACAAGATAAAATAAATAGAAAGCATTTTTTTCTTTTATTTCAATGATGCAATTAATCTACATTTTCAAAATAAAATGAATGGATGCAACTAGTAAAATCAAAGCTTCAAGGAATACAGACCTAAGGACTAACAAAAAGGCAAATCTTAAACAATCAAATCCACAGGTTGGGTCAAAAATAGAGGTTTAAAATAGTAACACGAGTTTCTAGACCACATGGGGCATTAAAACCAAGGGTAAATCTCTGTGCATAAGGGTATCATGTGTTATAACACACTGGAAGGAACTAGAAGGGCATGTCATAATGGATTTGCTATGAAAAAAGGCAATCTAGGTCAAAGCAGAGACTCAGATCAGTAAAACTAGGATGCAAAAATATAAATGAAAAGAATACAGTACTAACAAGACCAGAGATGATCCAGGTGGATATTAGTGGTCGCCCACCTATTCCACTTAGAATCCTGACACTATTTCTTTTCAGTTTCCTAATTTCTAGCCTAATTTACTATTTTTGGCAATTTTTCAAGTCCTAAACTTTTGGAGTCATTTTGAGGCCCTAAACAACGTTCTTTTGGAAAACTGGAAAAGTCATGGCTTTTAATATAATTTCGTATTATAAAGTTTTTTTCGTTGGATAGATATTTCTAATAATGTATCGTGCACATCAAATGGAGATAGTATGTAAAAGTTACAACCTTGGGAAGTTGACGTACCAACTAACCCTAATAGGGCTCACAAATCTTTGATGCTTCATCTCCCCAGGTAAGGTTTTTGGACATTTATAGTTTTCCATTATTTCTCAATAATAAAAAGGCCTCCAAGCCTTATTGTAACACAATTTAGAAGGCATGTATCCATCACATCTATTATCAAAGATAAGCTACCATCACCTAAGACAGTTTGTTTCTCTTATGTATGTAAACAGTTGTATCTCTGTGTTTTGGTTTGAATCTATATTTCATTTTGTTCATGCAGAAATCTAGATCACTGGTATTAGAGTGATGTTTTATTTCTTTGTTTTTTTGTGCATGTCCCCAATGAGGTCGAGGTATAAGGAGTTAGAACTTGAACTGATTGAACCCTTGCAAGACTCGCCTCACAGACAATGACAACCTCCCATGGCAGAAGAAAAGAAATATGAGGGAGTAGAAGATCCTTTTAAAATATTACTCAAAGAATCCCTAGAGAAATAAAGGAACGAGATGATGAAAAACAATTCCTAGAACCTTCAACAGGTATCAGTGGGTGAAGCATCTTCATCCAACAGTCACTTCAAAGATGCCACCCCTTTCAAGGTACAAGTTAATATTCACGTCCCTATATTTGAAGGCCAAATAAATGCAAATTCCTTGGATAGATGGTTAAATCTACTTGAGGGATGTTTTTCAATCCATAATTTTTTCGAGAGGGAAAAGATTACTTTTTCACTCCTGAAAGTTGCCCCCCATCTCAAGGACTAATGGGAAACTTACTGTGAGCAGAGGGACAAGGAGATGCCATGACTATTTTAATTCACACCTTCTTGGAATTCTTTTCAAGATTCCATCAAGGAATAATATTACCCTATCAAAAGCTATGAACATAAGTACATCAAGTGGACCTCACTATACCAAGGAAGGGACCAGATGTGTCAAAGTTCACAAACATTTTCCATACCATATGCAAAAACTTGGGTGTCGAGGATTCTAAGCGACATCTGATACTAAAGTATCGTCGCTTTTTGTACAAATACATCCAAGAATAAATAGAGTTTTTATACATCTCCTCACTTGGTGTAGCATAGCAATATGTTGTGTTGATCAAGCAGAAGTTTAAATAGAAGAAGGGAGACTTTGCATCTATGAATTCGAAGCAAGGTAAAGGCACCTTGAAACTGTAGAAAAAAGGATAGAGCCAAGGTGGAGTAGCCCAATGCATCCCATAGAAGCCATAATAAAATAATATCACCACAGAGGCAAATAAGGACACCAAAAAGTGGTGGGATCTCCACAAGAGCCCCACCCATAACACAAATGAGTGTTGTGCTAAGCAGTCGCTAGTGATCGAGCTAAAAAGTTCAGAGACACATGCATGTTCCAACTCTGAGCTATCTATCGACAAGGGGAATAAGATTATTGATGCAGAACCTAGTGTCACAGTTTCCACCACGAAGGTCAAGAATATACACCTTGAAGATCCAAAGGAGGGTGAGTGTCTCTTCCACTCACATATGTGGGTGAAGGGTTCGCAACTGCAATTCATGGTTGATAGTAGGAGTCAAAAGAACCTCACCTTAGTTAAGGCCATGAAGTAGTTGGGCCTATCAATAATGCCACAGCCACAATCATACACCATCGAGTGGCTCCACCAAGGGTGAGATCTACAAGTCAACCAACATTGTCATCTACCCTATATCAGCGAGTCCTTTATGGATGAGGTATTGTGTGATGTTGCTCCCCTTGAAGTTTGTGATGTATTATTAAGCCAAACATACTTGTGGAAGCATCATTTTATATACATAAATTATTGAATAGGGTTAGTAAACAAATGAAGTGTGGTGCACAATATGTGCTTAGTTAACCTTGTTTCATACTTCGTTGAGTATGTTTTTGTATTGTTTTGAGGGTTTTGTCTTTTATGCCTAATGATTTTAATGGATGTTAAGTGTCAATGATCAACTAAGTCTAATGGATGTTTAATATAAAAACTAATTTCTAAGAAGGAAGAAAAGGAAATTTACTTCAACTAACTAATTTGCATAAAATCAAATAAAAAACTTGAATGGTTAGTATAATCTAGGCCAACATTGTGTCTATGAAAAGCAGAGAATTATTCTCAATGCAATTGTATTCATTGATAAGATGAAAATGAAACCACTTCCTATCCTATCCTTGAAAACTCTTGATCAAAAATAAAACTAATCCTATTCTATGAAATGAAAGCAAGCAATATAAAAACAACTATGATCTAATGCATGCTCAAATACTATTGTGAAAATTCAATATAGGAAGATGTCAAAATCATCTTCTTGAAATGACTTAAGCAATTGAGTATACATTAGATGTGATATAAGAAAGCATAATAAAAGCATGGAAAGGAAAACTTGCAGCTACTATGTGATCTAATGCCTCTTAGGGAACCCAAATTGGAAGAACTACCTTCTTGGACTTGCTAATCACGAGATTACACAATAGATGAAAGCTTAATCTAAAAAGCATGAAAAAAGCATAACGAAAGAATCTAAATCATTGTTTATCCTTAATGCCTCAAGCAACCAATATTAGAAAATAGCCGAATGCTACCTTCTTGAGAAGCTCTTTAGAAAACATAGGGTTAAACAGTGAATGTAAAGCTTAATCCTAAGAAAGCATTGTAAAAACATGTAAAGGAAAACTAAGATCATTGTATGCTCCAATGCTTCAAACACAATCCAATTTTGGAAAAGAGAAAAATCGGTTCCTAAGATTCTTTGATTAGCATAATATTACAGAGTAATTAAGAAAGCAATAAATCTTAATCTATGAAAGAAAATAAATCTTAATCTACGAAAACAAATAAATCTCACACATTGTAGATGGCCAATCCAAAAGTATGAGGATAGAAATTTGAGAAGCTCCAAATGCAAGACTTCTTCTTTATTCAAAACATGAGCAATTCCCCAACTTTACACATAAAATGATAGGAGAAAACTTCCCCTATTTATACAAAAAGATGAGAATCTATCTCATTAATGAGAGTCCATGAATCTCTCCCTATATCTCTAGAGTTACAATCAAAATAGGAAATGGTAAGACACATGTCTTCTTAGAGTTTCAATACAAATAGGAAATGAGACACATATCCTTATGATCCCATGATCTTCTCCACTCAAATTCGAATTTGGTTTTGGGAGGCCACATAAAGCTCTTTTAGAAGCTTGATTTTGACCTACAAATGTCAACAATCTCATCCCACTTGTTAGGTATAATCATATGCACATTATTTTCAAATTTTTAACCATAAATTCACTTAAAAATGCTAAGAATTAATAAAGTTTGGAAAAACATAAAGGTGACCCAATAATGATAATGGTAAGGTAAATTTAATGAAATAGAGGTGGAGTGAAGGTGACAATATGGAAATATAAGTGAAAATGTAATGGAAGTGAATGACAATTTCAAGGCCCAACAATGAGTTTATGCTTTGAGTTGTTATTATGACTCTGAGTAGTAAGCTATACAAGATACCGGAGTTAGCCCTGCATACCACCATTTCTTTTATTTCTGCTAAGAAATGTAGTAAGATCATCTCCCAGACTAATAAACTTGTTTTCTTTCTGATTCACTCTAAAAGTAATGGAAATATTGTGGCCACATCCATGGCCCCTTGGGAGGATTTATCCATGCAGTAGAAGGAGGTGGATAAAGTCATGGAAGAATGCAGGGACGTCTTCTCCTCACCCATAAGTGTATGTATGCACTGTCAGGTCAATCATTTGATGAATCTGAATCTCGAAGAACCTCTACCCAATGGGTCAATATATCATCTATCTCTTCTATAAAAATGAATAAATCAAGGGGGAGATCCAAGAGTTGCTACAAAAATGGCACATTTGACCAAGTTCACCACCTTGTGGGAGCCAAATTGTACTCATACAGAAGAAGGATGACACCTAAAGACTCTGCATTGATAATTGACCACTAAATAAATTCATTATCAGGAACATGTATCCAATCCCATGGATTGATCACCTTCTTAACCAACTCAAGGGGGCCAAGTACTTCAGAAATATTGACTTGAAGTCTGGCTATCACTAGGTTCCAATAAAACCCATAGATGTATGGAAGGTTTCCTTAAAATGCAAGGAGGGCCTTTTGAAGTGGTTGATTATGGCCTTCGAGTTGAAAAATGCCCCTACAACTTTTATGAGTCTAATGTATGGCATATTGTAGCCCTTCACCAAAATTTTCATGGTTGTATAACTAGATGACATCCTCATCTTCAACAAGAGTTGGGAAGTGCACTTGCAACATATTTCGACGGGTCCTTCAAACCTTGCAGCAACACAAACTATATGCTAACTTGGAGAAATGCACCTTTGGAATGAACCAGGTCCAATATTTTTGTTACATCATTGATGAGCAAGGTGCACATGTGGATCCAACTAAGATCCAGGTGATTCGAGATTGGCCAGCCCCAACCACTCTAACAAAGCTTCACAACTTTTTGGGGGCTTGCCAATTTCTCTCATAGTTTTATGTTGGGATTCTCTCATATCACTTGGTCTTTCAGTCAAGTTACTAATGGTAGAGTGAAAGTAATTTTTTTTTCATCTGAGTCCCAATGGAAGGTGTTTGTTGAGTTGAAGCACCACCTTTTCTCTACAACAATACTCACATTACCATACTTGCAACAACCATTTGAAATTTAGATAAAGGCCTCTGACTACACCATTGGTGTAGTTCTCACCCAGGAAGGGCATTCGGTGGCCTATCACAGTGAGACACTCTCTATTACAATTCGAATATACCCCACCTAAAATAAAGAGATGTATTCCATATCACATCATTTCTGAGAGTGGAAACATTACATTCTAGGGAAGGAGATGACCATCTACACAGATCACCAACCTTTTATTTTATACAGACGCAAGGGATGTTACAAAACAACCACCTTCATAAATGGTCCACATACCTACAACAACTTCAACTACACATTAATTACAAGAAGTGTAGCACCAATAATGTTGTAGATTGCTCAATTGGCCACTGATTGTGGAACTGACCACTATTCTCGACTCTTTTGGGTATGACACTTTTGGATGGCTACAAATTTACAAAAATGATATATATTTTTCCCACCACATACTAGATGTTGATGGATGGAAAGCAATTTTTAGACATCCACCTCCAAGACACACATTTATGCCACTTGGGACACCTTTTTGTTCCTTCAAGTGAATGATCCAAGATGATTTAGGAGATGCTCTACAATCGGTTCATAGGGCACTTTGGCACAGAGAAGACAATGGCAATACTATAGAAGTCTTTTTATTGTCCATATCTCTTACATGATGTTAGAAAATATATCAAATCCTACACTTCCTGATCCATCACCAAGCCAACCATTAAGAAACAAGGTTTGTATACTCCTTTTCTTAATCATAATCAGCCTTGGGAATCCAACTCCATGGACTATATGTTTGGCCTTCCTTCTACCAAGCATGGTAAAAACTGTGTATTTGTGGTTGTTGATAGATTTTATAAGATGGCTATATTAATTTCTTGAAAGAAGAGCATCACAACAGAAGACACTCCCAAAATCCTCTTCAAATGAGTGTGGGTACATTTCGGGACCCCATAGACCATTATCTTAGATCATGATAGGAGGTTCTTGAGCACATTCTGGTTGAGCCTTTGGTCATTTTTGGACACTAAGCTCACCAAGTCTACTACATTCCATCCTCATATTGATGGCCAAACAGAATTTGTCAACATGATGATAGTGCACATACTATGCATGTACAACTCCAAGAATCCATGAAAATGGGATGAGAGTCTCCCCTATGTGTAACAAAATTATAGCAGATCTCTCCATATCTTGAATGGCCATAGCCCCTTTCAAGTGGCCATGGGATTTCAGTAATTGTGTCCTATTAATGTTACAATTCCTCTTGCGACTACACAAACAAAATATGCACATTTTAAGTTCGAAGCTAATAAAGCCACCAATTTTATTGAACGCATCCAACACAGCTTGGATAAATCCAATGCCAATTACAAACAACATCATGATCAACATCGGATGCCACATAAGTTTCAAGTGGGTGATAAAGTGTGGTTTCATTTGCAAAAGGAATGCCTTACATAAGCCCATTGAAAGCTTCGATGACTTTGATATGGGCCTTACATCATCACCAAGTTTGTGGGTGACAATTATTTTGAGCTCAATAAGCCCCGATTCCTTGGCCTACACCTATTTTTTAATGTGGACTACCTTCGGCCATCCTTTCCACCATTGTTGGACACATCAAACATTGTTTAGCATCTCACACCAACATAGCTCAACCCAGATTGAATTGAATTGGCCACGAATGATCGAATCATGGACACACATATTAAAAAAACTCACCAACATAGGATCCAATGATATCATATTGTCAAAGTCGACCAACTCCTGCAGCAAGGCAAGTGGCTACTAGGGACCAAGTTAAACAAAATTTTCCCCATCTCATGGAGGCACTCAATGCAATGGAGACCATTCCATCCTAAGTGGGGAGGACTGATCCAAGTGGATATTGGTGGTCACTCACTTATTCCACTTGGACCCCCAACACTATTTCCTTTCACTTTCCTAATTTCTAGCACAATTTACTATTTTTGGTAGATTTTTAGGTCTTGAACTTCCAGAGCTGCTTTGAGGCCCAAAATGATGTTTTTTTTTTTAAATGGGAAAATTGATAGCTTACAACATGGATTTTCAATTGAAGGTTGTTTTTCTTAGATAGATATTTCTAACGATGTATCATACACATCAAATGAAGATTGTATGTCAAATTTACGACTTTGGGAAGTTCATGTACCAACTAACCCCAATGGGGTCCATAAACATTTGCTGCTTCATTTGCTAGGGTTAGGTTTTTGGATTTTTAGGGTTTCCATTGTTTCTACATAATAAAAAAGGCCTCTGATCGTCATTATAACATAGTTCAAAATGCATGTAGTTGTCGCATCTCTTCTCATAGATAAGCTATCATCACCCAAGCTAGTTTGTTTCTCTTATGTATGTAAACAGTGTTTGGCAGGTGCTATTTTATTAATCAAAATGATGTTTCATTGTATATCTATATTTTTTTTTGAATCTATATTTCATTTTGTTCCTACATAAATATGGGTCAATGGTATCAGAGCAACCTTCTCTTTATCTATTTTTCTATGCATGTCCCCAACGAGGTCAAGGTATAAGTATTTGGGACTTGAACTGGTTGAACCCTGGTAAGGCTGGCCTCACTTACACTGAAGACCTCCAAAGATGAGGGAGTAGGAGATCCTTTCAAAATATTTCTCGAAGAATCCCTCGAGAAACAAACGAAAGAGATGATGGACAATTTTTCCGAAATCCTTCAGTGGGCATTAGCGGGTGAACCATCTTCATCTAGCAGTCACTTCAAAGGTGTCGCCCCCATCAAGGTACAAGTTAACTTCAACATCCCTATATCTGAAGGCCAAATAGATGCATATGCCCAAGTTAGATGGTTGAATATGTTAGAGGGATATTTTTTGGTCCATAATTTCTTCGATAGGGAAAGTATTATTTTTTCACTCTTGAAAGTCAGCCCCCATCTCAATCACTATGGGAAACTTACCATGAGCAAAGGGACGAGGAGAAACCCTCACTATTTTTAGTCGCACCCTCTTGGAATTCTTCCAGAGATGTCATCAAGGAAAAATATTACCCTCTTGGAGGATATGAAGATAACTACATAAAGTGGACCTCACTACAATAGTGAAGGGACCAAGATGTGTCGAAGTTCACAAACATTTACCATACCCTACAAACAAAGTTGGGTATCAAGGATTCTAAGCAACATTTGATACTCAAGAACCATGGTTGTATGCATAAATACATCCAATAATAAATGTAGCTCCTAGACATCTCCTCGCTTGGCACAACGTACAGATATGTTGTGAGGATCGATCAGAAGTTTAAATCGAAGAAGTAGGACTTTGGATCTTGGAATTCGAAGTAGGGAAAATGCACCTCCAAACCAATAAAAAAAGGACAGAGCCAATTTGAATTAGCCTAGGATAACCCATTGAAGCCATAATACAATAATAGCACCACAAAGGCAAACAAGGAGCCTATCTCAACCCTTCCTATTCCCTACCAATCTTCCCAACAATGAACCTCAAGACTCATGTGGTAGAACACCTCCACCATAATCTGAGCTTGGGTGAGATATCCAACTTACCAAAAGGTAAGGATCACATGCCCTAAATCCTCCTCAACCTGTTGGCCTGACAGGGAGGGACAATCCCAACAAGGCCATCTGGTGGGTATGATGCCAACTGGGGTATACTCTGCAAATACCAAGATATCATAGCAACATCTCCAACCCAATGAGCAATAGATATGGGTGAAACCTTATTGTCCAGAGATCCATCAACCCCAGGAGCCCTCTATCTCAATTCAACACCTTGGCAGCTCAAACAGGGGGGAAGAGTTGGCTCAGTTTCCTCAATCAACGAGTCCCCTTATTAAGAGGGGTCACATCCATTAGTCCAAGTTTCTTTCTGAAGAGAAAGAACTTCCCTTTCATCAAATCCTTGGTGAGAATATACGAAATATGTTCATCTGTCAATATGTGATGGAATCTAATGGCTACTCTCTGCACCATATCTTGAATGAAGTGATATTGGATCTCTATATGCTTACACTTGTCATGAAATATGATATTATCTTCCAGACTGATCTGATAATCACCCTATGAGTGATCTCAGTTAAGAATTATTAAATGGAGGTATTACAGACTCATGTGCTGGTGTGTGTCTAGGTTATTTAAGCAACGGATCGATCAGATTACAAATACATAAAAACTTGAAATGGAAGGCAACAGATAAACACAGTAAGCAAATATAAGAACACAAGAAATTAATAAGGAGTTCACCTATCCTCTAGGGCTACATCTCCAGTCCAACTTTCAGTGGCGACCTTCTTTTATTGTGTCTTAAAGTAGAGAATTACAAAGTAGGAACTCTATATGAGTCTCCTGACGCAGGATAGCTTGGCAGGGTGGTTCTTGGAATCCCCAAGCCACTAGAGTACATAGACTCTTGGCCTTACCAACTTTTTGACCTCGCGGGCCTACAATGGAAGGAGCCCAATGTGGTTCTTGGTCCTAATAGATCCCCTTCAGGGATGGCTCGAATCTCTCAAGCCCTTTGGTGCTCGACACTGCCTTTGGTCAGCTTGGCTCTCTGTCTTCTTCCTACTTATTGCTCTCTCTCTGTCTGCTTTCTCTGTTCTTCCCTTCTCTCTGTCTTCTCCGTGTGTGTTCTCTCTTTTTTTTCTCTACTGGTCTGTGCATGGCTTTAAAGCCATTCGAGCTCATGGCTATTCGATTCCCCTTCCAACTCCATCGAATTGCCTACTACAACTTCGCTTGTAGTTCCCTGTCTCAGCGTCATCATCAGACTCACAGGAAGTGGCCACTTGTCCTCCTGCGAACTGCGCCAACTTGCTTCGTCGGTTTGGTTCTTCAGTTACGTCATGGAATGAGTTATCCACCACCTTGGCAATCAAATTGGACCTCAAATTCTTCTAGATCACGGCTCAATCCCTCGTTAAATTTGGTCTTACTGTCAGCCGCGATATCAGCGGTCAGATTTGGATCCCCCAGATCCAACACCATCTACTCATTTTGCACGGTTGACTTGCTCGACCGTTAGCGCATGATGAGCGGCGGTTTTCTCTCTCCTCCGCTTGCCACGCGTTGGGCGCTGAGTGGAATCGCTCTGGTTTTTCCAAATCTGCTTACCGCCCAAGGATGCCCCCGATAAATACTACCGATTTTTGGAGTGCAGGTCCCGCCTTAGCGTTTAACCTTTTTCCCCAGGGTTTTCTCGGCTCCCATGTGACCGAGCGCTCGGGGCCCGTCTTTCTCGAGGGTTTTTTCCCATCAATGCAAAAAACTGCCTCCGTTTCCCAATCCAGGCTTCCCAGGGGCTAGTTTCGCCTCCTGCGCAGTCTTCATGGGCCTCGGTGAACGCACTTTGACCGAGGTCCTCGTTGTTCCACGCTGGTTGCCAACTGCCACTATTTTAGAGGTCTTTTTGATCGTTGCTCTCAATTATTTGAAGTCTGTCTCGACCTAATACAACCATGGTTTTCTTTGATTTTTCTTCATGGATCCAATTCGGATAACGACCTTCCCACTAAAAATCTTTTGGACCACCAAAAGTTGATTTTTCAAGCATCGAATAAGTGAGGGTACTGCTGTCTCACTTGTCCAATCTCAATCCACTTGGCACTGCTTGGCTTTGAACCTTTGAGCCCAATTCTGAGCTACTCAACATGTCCTTTGCACGTTGTCCTCACCTTCCTATCCAAGACTATGTCTTCTTGTAATTCATTCAGATATTCAAGTAGCAGGTCATCAATAGAAGGCAATTGACTTTGCTCTTCAGGATCCTCTATCATTGAAGGTTCAAACAATCTCAAGCAATCTTCATTTACGACTGAGTAGATGTGCATGTAAGCTGGTAGATCAAGGCGAAAAGCATTTTCACTGATCCTCTCAAGTGTCTTGAAGGGTCCATACCTGATAGGATTTAGCTTTTTACCTTCACCTTGCATCATGTCCTTGCTGATATACAGCCAGACCTGGTCACCAACTTGGAAACTATGCTCCACCCGATTCTTGTCATGCCTTGCCTTGTATTTGGCTTGGCTCTTTTCCAGTTATTCCTATACTGCCTGGTGGATCTCCTGGATCTGTCCAATGAACCTAGTTGCCTTGTCCACATCACTGTGTCCATCAACTATGGTATCTTTACCAAAGACAAAATCCAAAGGAGACCTTGGTGTGAAACCAAAACAGGTTTCAAAAGGAGATCTCTGTGTAGAAGAATGTTTTGCTCTATTGTAAGCATGATGCACATAACACAGGTGTTCATCCCAAAGCTTAGGATGTTTGCTACAATATCCTCTGAGTAACTGGATCACTGTCCTATTAACTACTTCTGTCTGGCCATCGATTTGTGGATGAAAAGTTGTGCTTTTCTTCAGTTGGGTGTCCATCAGTTCCCACAGACTTGACCAAAACTTTCCCACAAATTGGGTGTCTTGATAAAATACAATAGAAGTAGGTAATCCAAAATGAACCCATACATGTTCAAAGAATATTTTTGTAGTTTTTTCAGCTGTAATCTAGTTATTACAAGGTATCAAAATGCACATTTTGCTGAACCTATCCACAACCACATATAGATAATCATGACCTTTTCTCGACTTAGCTAGTCCCCCAACAAAATCCATGGAAACACTTTACCAAGGGTGAGAAGGAACTGGTAATGGAGTGTACAAGCCTAGTTTTCTATTGCTGGGCTTTCTTTTAGCACACATAGTACACCCTCTTACATATCTAGAAACTGTCTCATTCATTTTTGGCCAATAACAAAATCTTTGCAGCTATGCAACTATTTTACTTACCCCAAAGTGACCTGATATCAGATAAGTGTGTGCCTCTCTAATTATCTTTACTCTCTCTGTTTGTGGAATGCAGAGTTTCCCACAATGATATAAGAGTCGGTCCTTCACATGATAATCCAATTCTTCTACCCTTTTGCCTTGACTCAAAGTTGCATATACATCTTTAAAGTCTATATCTTGAGCATACTATTCAATGTAGCTTTCATGTAGCACCAAATTATGCCTAAGTATAGTAGATGCATTTATAATGGGTCTAGATAACATGTCTACAACTTTGTTATGTATGTCCTTTTTATATCTGATGACTAAATGAAACTATTGTAGAAAACCCATCCATCTATAGTGCCTTTATTTATGCAATTTAGTTTGGGAGTGTAGATATTGAAGTGGTTGATGATCAGTATGTATTACTGTCTCTTTGCCAATTAAGTAATGTTTCCACTTTTTCACACTTTGAACTAATGCATACAATTCTTTATCATATGTAGGATAGTTAACTACTGCAGGATTAAAAGTCTCAGCATGATAACATATGGGTTTACCGTGCTGTGTCAACACTGCTCCCATGGCATAGTCACTGGCATCTGTTTGAATCTCAAATGGTCTTTGTAGATCAGGAAGTGCTAGTACAGGGGCTGTACTGATCTTTTCTTTCAAGGTGTCGAAGGCTTTCTGATGTTTGCCTCCCCACTGAAACACCTTGTTCAATCCTATCAAAGCATGCAAGGGAGCTGCAATTGAGGAAAAGTTAGAAATGAACTTCCTCCAATATTGTGCTGCTCCTAAGAAGCTTCTCACTTCTGTAAAAGACTTGGGTTTAGGCCAATTTACAATGATTTCCACTTTAGAGGGATCTATTTTCAATTCACCACCCCCACTATATTACCCAAATAATTTAGAGATGTTTTTCCAAATTCACATTTTGAGAGTTTAACATAAAGTTTTTCTCCTTTCAAAACATCTAATGTCTACTTAACATGCTTTAAGTGTTCCTCCCATGTTTTACTAAAAATCAGAATGTCATCCAGATACACAATAACAAAATCATCAAGAAAAATTTGAGTACATCATTCATTAATCTCATGAAAGTTGCAGGAGCATTGGTTAAGCCAAAAGGCATAACCAACCACTCATACAATCCCTACTTTGTTTTTAAAGTAGTCTTCCATGCATCTTCCTCTACAACACTAACCTAATGGTATCTACTGTGCAAGTCCATCTTGGTGAAATAAACAGTTTCCTTCAATTGATCTAAAATATCATCTATGCAGGAAAGGGGATAACGATTTTTGATTGTTATCTTATTCAGTGCTCGGTAGTCAATACACATTCTCCACGAGCCATCTTTCTTTCTCACCAAAACGATTGGTGACCCACATGGTGATGTGCTAGGCCTGATGAACCCCTTCTCGAGAAACTCCTACACCTGCTTCTTAATTTCAGCATTCTCTAAAGTAGACAACCTGTACATTCCAATGTTAGGCAATGGAACATCTTGCTGCAAAATAATATCATGTATTATTTCCTTTTTGGGTGGCAGACCTTTAGGTTCTTGAAACAGGACATCATACTCTGAAACAACCTTTTCTATATCAAATTTCCGTGTAGCATTACAGTCCTCAAATATATTGGTTTTATCAAGTTCCTTTTCCTTTACAACCATCAGTAAGAATTGTTTGCATGAATTTATCATTCTTTTCATCTGCCCTGAGTTTATGAGAGTATAATTATTCTTGAGCTTATGAGCTCTTACAAAGTATTTGATTCCATCTTTAACAAGTAGATACTTGTTCTCAACTCTATAGAAAATATCTTTTCTATCATACAAGTAAGGACTTCCTAAAACAATTCCACATATATCCAAAGGAATTATGTCCAACTCAACCTCATCTACAAATGTTGACCCAAAAGAAAACTTGAGTTTGCACTCTCTAGTCACTTGTAGTTGTGCTTTATCATTTAGCCATCCTAATGGGTATGGTTTCTTGTGAGGTGTAGTTGCTAATTCCTAATTTCTTTACAATTGCTTCAGAAATCAAATTTAGTTGTGAGCCACTATCAAACAAAGTATCAATCTTTTGATATTTGGAAACAACTCGAATATGGAAAAGCTCATGTCTTTTTCTCTCATGTTCTTCATCAATGATAGGTTGTGCAGAATTACTAGTAGATGCTTTAGAATTCTTACCTTTTATACCTCTGGTTGCAATGGTTGTTTCATCTCCTAAGTTTGGCCCCAAATCTTTCTGAATAGCTATAGCAGTCTTCTTCTTCTTGCCCTTAGACTTCTTAGGTCTCAGCTCTGGATGTAGAATCCAACAATTCTCGTCATCATGCCCATCCTTTTTACAATGAGGGCATGAAGCTTTGCTTTTTTGTGCAGTGTTAGCCTTCCTTGCTTTCCACTTCTACTTTCTTTTCTCCTTGCTCTTGCTTGCAGTGGGTTGGGATGGTCCCCATACTTCTGGATTTCCATTCTTTCCTCTAGTTTCTAGATGAGTAGCTTGTATAGACACCTCATCTATACTGGTGGGATTAAACATGAGGATGGTATGCCTCATGTAGCTATGTAGACCACCAATGTACTTCAAAAGAGTCTCGGGTGAGTCTAATGAGATCCCTAGAATCACTGCTCTCTTTCTAAATTCTTGAGTGTACCCTTGCACACTTTTCCCTTTCAACTGCTGAAGAGTTTTCCAACTCATCATGGCTTGTTGCATGTAGGCCAATGGATAGAATTGCTTCTTGATGGCAGAAACAAGTTCACTCCAGACAGAGATAGTCTTACCATGTATTTTCATGTCAGCTTGGGTTCTGCCTTCCCACCAAACCAAGGCAGTGCCTCCTAGGCACAGGCTTGCCAGCTGAATTTTTCTCTTGTCTGAGTCGATGTTCTATACTCTACAATAAACATCAATTTGTCTAATCCAATTGTCCAACTTTTCAGCATTTAACTCTCCATCATATATAGGCAAGTTGAATTTAACATCTAGCTTGATCAAAGATGCTTTCTTATTATGCACATGGCTATTAGTAGATGTGAGAAAGTTTTCCTCTTTCCCTTTTCCTTTTGAGTGATCATGGGAATGAGACTCATCTTCTTCTTTGTCTTGTTTAGAACCTGATGAATCTTCATCCTTATGCTTTCTAAAGTCCCTATACATTTCTTCTACCATAGACTTTATAGCTAGGAAACTTTCTATGAATTGAGGGTTTGGCCCCACAGAACCTTCCTCTGAGATCGTCTTCTGAGGATAGACTCTCCCAATTTCAGGATTATTTTCAACCAACTCTCCTTCTCCTAATTTGAGCTTTGATCTAGTTAGCATTCAACAACTAAACCAACAAAAGCTTGTCTAACCTTACAACCTAAAGCTTTGATACCACTTGATCTGATAATCACCCTATGAGTTATCTCAGTTAAGAATTATTAAATGGAGGTATTACAGACTCATGTGCTGGTGTGTGTCTAGGTTATTTAAGAAATGGATCGATCATATTGTAAATACATAGAAACTTGAAATGGAAGATGGCAGAGAAACACAGTAAGAAAATATAAGAACACAAGAAATTAATAAGGAGTTCACCCTATCCTCCAGGGCTACATCTCCGGTCTTGCTTTCAGTGGCGGCCTTCTTTTATTGTGTCTTACAGCAGAGAATTACAAAGTAGGAGCTCTATATGAGTCTCCTAATGCAGGATAGCTTGGTAGGGTGGTTCTTGGATTCCCTAAGCCACTAGAGTACACAGACTCTTGACCTTACCAACTTTTTGACCTCTCGGGTCTACAATGGAAGAAGCCCAATGTGGTGTTCATTTTTGACAGATCCCCTTAATGGATGGCTTGAATCTCTCAAGCCCTCTGGTGCTTGACGTTGCCTTTGGTCAGCTCGGCCCTCTGTCTTCTTCCTGCTTATTGCTCTCTCTCTGTCTTCTTTCTTTGTTCTTCCCTTCTCTTTGTCTTCTCTGTGTGTGTTCTCTCTTTTTTTTTTCTTCTACTGGTCTGTGCATGGCCTTAAAGCCATTCGAGCTCATGGCTGTTCGATTCCCCTTCAAACTCCATCGGATCACCTGCTACAGCTTCGCTTGGAGTTCCCTGTCTCGGCATCATCATTAGACTCATAGGGAGCGGCCACTTGTCCTCCTGTGAACTGCGCCAGCTTGCTTAGTCGGTTTGGTTCTTTAGTTACATCATGGAATGAGTTATCTGCCACCTTAGTAGTCAAATTAGACCTTAAATTCTTCTATATCGCGGCTCAATCCCTCGTTAAATCTTGTCTTACCATCGGGCGCGATATCAACTGTCAGATCTGGATCCCCCAGATCCAACGTCATCCGGTCATTTCGCGTGGTTGACTTGCTCGACCGTTAACGTGCGATGAGCGGTGATTTTCTCTCTCCTCCGCTTGCCACGTGTCGGGCGCTGAGTGGAATCACTCCATTTTCACCAAATCTGCTTATCGCCCAAGGATGCCCCCGATAAATACCACCGGTTTTTGGATATAGGGTCCTGCCTTAGCCTTTAGCTTTTTTCCCCATGGTTTTCCTGGCTCCCATGCGACCGAGCGCTCAGGGCCCCTACTTCTCGAGGGTTTTTGCCCAGCGATGCGTGATTAACGCTAATCATGCATCAAAAACTACCTTCGTTTCTTGATCCGGGCTTCCCAAGGGCTATTTTCGCCTCCTACGCAGTCTCCATGGGCCTCGGTCAATGCACTTTGACCGAGGTCCTCGTCATTCCACACCGGCTGCCAACTGCCACTATTTTTTAGGTCGTTGCTCTCAATTCTTTAAAGTCTGTCCCGACCTAATACAGCCATTATTTTCTTTGATTTTTCTTCATGGATCCAATTCGGATCACAGACGGATCCCACTCTTGTTATTGTAATATATCACTATAGTATCTAGGACCTGCTCAAAAGCTCTCCAAAGGGATTCCTCAACCAAGCTGCTTCGCAACTAGCCATGCTAGTGGAAATATACTCTGCCTCAGCAGTAGTCAATGCTACAGAATTTTGCTTCCTTCTCATCCAAGATATCATTGCATATCCAAGGATAAAATAACATCTAGACATACTCTTCCTATCAACAATGTTTACTGCCCAGTCAACATCGATGTATCCATGAATTCAAACATCTCCAGCAGAATATCTAAGAACAAGTGTGATTGTCCCATGCAAATATCTCGAAATGTGTTTGGTGGTGATCTAGTTTGCATGGAGAGGCTTGGTCATGAATTGACCTAACATGTTCATTGCATAGCATATGTTTAGATGGGTGTTCACTAGGAACATAAGATCCCCAATCAATTGTTTATACTCAGATGGATTTGCCAACTCGGGTCCTGCAACTCCTCCACCTAAATTCTTGAAGTTCATTTCCATTGTTGTGGGTAGATACTTGAAATTTGTCATTCCAAATATTTCTAATAGTTTCACAATATATTTTCCTTGTGAAAGGAAAATCTCATCAGAACTTTTCCACACCTCAAGGCCTAGAAAGTAGTGCATGGGTCCAAGGTCCTTCATCTCAAATTCAGAGGCCAACTCCCTCTTACATTTGATCATCAGGGGCTCACTACCTGTCAAGAATAGATTATCAACATATAAAACCAAAATAAATGGCATACCTTGGAGTATCTTGAAGTAGAGGTTGGGATCGTCATTTCTTCTTATGAAACCTAGCTTCATCAAATAACTATCTATGCGGGCATACCATGCTTTGGCAGTTTGCTTCAAATCATACAATTCCTTCTTTAATTTGAAAACATGTTTCTTTCAATCCTCTGCTTCAAATCCCTATGGCTTCTCAACATACACCTCTTATTGTAATTTGCCAAGGAGGAATTTAGTCTTCACATTCATCTGATGAAGGGTCCATCCTAGACTTGCGCGAAGGGAAAATATCTAACGAATGTTTGCATATCGAGCCACAAGTGAAAATATATCTTCATAATCTTCTCCCTCTTTCTAAGAGAACCCTCGAGCCATGAACCTTGCCTTTTATTTCTCAATGGTACAATCAACACCATGTTTGATATTGAATAACCACTTTGAAGTCACCATAGATTTTCCCTTTGGTTCTGGCACAACATCCCATACATCATTCTTCATAATTTATTTATATTCTTCGGCCATAACATATTTACAAACTTTTTCCTTTACGACTTCTTCGAATGTGGGAGGTTCGGCTTGAATCATAGTGCTCATGGATGCAACATATCCATGGTACCTACATGGCTTCTTCCTTTCTCTAAATGTTCTTCGAACGAGAGCTCGTCTTTCATCATCTTGTAATGTGTCTCAAAGCCAAAGTGGCTTCTTCCTAGTGGGAGGATCACATGGAGGAGGATCTAAGGGATCCATGGGCTCCATGGGATCATCAACAATATCTATCTCATATTCGGGCATGGAAGATCTGAAATATCCATGTCATCATTCTTCTCAGGAGGAGGAGGCATAGGAAGGTCCCTTGCTTTTCCAAGGGTAGCATATTCATCAAATGTAACATCCTTTCTAATTTCAACCTTCCTTTGACCAAGAATATATATTCTAGATTCTTTAGAATTTTCACAATATCCAACAAACATACCTTTTCTTTCTGAGGCTTCCAACTTGTTTCTTTTGTCCTTTGCTACATGAAAGTACATGGGCCATCCAAATATACAGAGATGGATAACATCAGGCTTAACACCTATGAACACTTATTTGGCAGTCTTGTTTTCCAATGCTTGATGAGGTACCTTGTTTTGAACATATACAGCGACATTTGTTGCTTCTCCCCAAAGGAACTTCGACAACTTTTTATCATTGAGCATGGAACAGGAAGCTTCTATAATGGACTTGTTATTTCTTTCAGCCACTCCATTTTGTTCGAGAGTATAGGGCACAATTGTCTCCTTCTGATTCCTTCCTTCTAGCAAAATTCAATGAACTCATTTGATATGTACTCTCCATCATTGTCGACCCTGAATATTTTGATTTCCTTCCCTATTTGATTTTTTATGAAAGCTTTGAACTCCTTGAACATTTCAAAGGCTTCATTCTTGTGCTTAAAAATTATATATCCATGTATTTCTAGAGAATTCATCAATGAAGGTGATGTATTAGAGATGGCCTGTTGGGATGGGGTCCCTGTTGGCCCTCGATTTTGGTCGTATTTTTGCTTAAGGAAACTTACTAATCCATCTATTTTCCATCCATTTTCCAATTTATCCATCCCATTTTGATGTATTTAATGTCTACTCATGTATTTAATTTTAATTTTTCAAATTCTAAAGTTTTTATGAAAATTTGGTTTCAAGTGCAAATATTGACAGATTCAGAAATTATCGTAATAGCTATATGGTTGACATGGTTGCAGGACACTTGGGCACGAATTTGATGCATGGATGGATAGCTTGGGAACTAGGACTAATTCAGCTCTACTTAGTTCAAATAGAACAAGCTTTATTAGGCCCATTTAGTGCTAGTCAATCATGACTAGTCACTCATAAATTCCATAGAAATAGAGTAGTTTTGAGATTCTATGGGATTGACCAAATTTCTTGGGATAGGATTGATGAATTCGACGTAGATAGATGGACATGGGTAGATATGTCTGTTAGAACAATTTCTTTGAATTAGCTCTCCTTTAAGTATTACCAACCCGGATTGATAAGAAATATTTGTGTTAATTTGTGTGAATAAATTAGCTCAACAGTCCCCAGGGGCAGAATGGAATTAATTGTCATTTTTTGTAACAATTTTTGTAAAAGATGTAAAGTCTCCATGATATATGGAAGCAGAGCGAGTAGATGATTAAGGGTCAAAAGGGCTTAGCCCCTTGTTTTAATTAAAAGTTTTGAGTCGATTTTGAGATTCACCCATGGTTGGTGGACCATGTTATTGTATGGAAAAGTCTATAAATAGTCAAGTATTAGCGAGTCTAAGGATAAGCTTGATAGAGAAGTAATAGAGAATTGGGTTCATTGAAGAGTTTTGGGCAAAAAGTAAGGTAGGAAGGCTTTGATTCCTGCGCTTAGGTAGAAAAGGAAAGGCTCTGCAGCTAAGTGCGCAGAGGCCTGGGTAGAGTACGTAGCTGAGTGCGCAAACCCCTGCAGCTATGTGTGCAGGGTAGTCTGAGTCTGTAATCCGTGAATTGAAGATCAATAAAGACTGTTTTCGAACGAATTATTGAGTATTTGTGTTTGTATCTGTTTAATTTATATGCTTCTGACGAATGACATGTTTTATGAAATATTGATTAAATGCTATGCGAATATATTGAATCTATCTTAATAATGAATGGAATGAATGTTTATTGATTTACGTGAATTCTCATATTATTTCTCTTATGTTTCTGATGAATACATTAGATCTACACGAACTCTAGTCTAAGGTTACTTTTTGATGCACACAAATAGGTAAATCATCTATTAAGGGTCCGAAAGGATGGGTCATGGACCTTCGCGAAGGTCTGAAATCTGATTTAACTGAGCTGCAGTAACATGCCCTAGGAGTTTATAGATCTGCACGGAGGCAGATCCAAGGTGATGGAATACATCACACTAGTCTGTGGATGCAGAAACTTGGTTTTTACGTCCCCCTATACTGCTTCGGGTAAGACTGCAACCTGCGTTACGTGGGTTGTTACCAAAAGGGCCAGTAGTGTAGGGTTTTTTTGGTTGGCAAAACTAACTTTGAACCAGGTCAGGACCCTCTAAGCCAACAAATGGTTCCATTGTCAGGGCTGAGATCTGCTTAAAAGAGTTGTGATGTCGCATCATTGGAACTCGACCAAGAAAGAAATTGAAAAGTGGTTGGATCAGAAGATTCACGAGTTAGCGGCGCAAGAAAATAGGAATCTGCACCTATCAAAGGAAGATTGGTTGAATAGATATCTATATATAGAGATACACGAAAACTTCTTATGCACCTTCCCAATTGAACTGTACAAGTGGTTAGCTAAATTGACAGATAATCAAGGAAGGTGGAAGATCGATAGTCCTATATTGTGGACTCTAGAATTAGTGCGACAACTAGAAGCCTTTGAAAATAAGATCACACCTTCCGTCAATCATTGGCTCAATCGAATTCTAGGAGGATTTGTTATAGAATTTGTAGTTGATACCTCAGTCATCTATAGCGAAGATTCTTTAAAGGACCGCAAGGTAAGTATTTAAGATCATTTAATACTTGGATTAAAATGCTATTATGTGAAAAAAGGGTGATGCCATTACCTTGATGTTTGAAGCTATGAGAAGTGGAATATTTCTTAGAAATCGTGAAGGATCAAGACCTGAGTATAGTCCATTGATTGGATCTCCTTCAAGTGACAACAAAGGGGCGGGGTAGACTATGCTATGAAGAATTGTTCAACTAATCACTCAGGGGATTCCTAGAACAAATCACCCATCTAGCCCACCTCCACCTCCACTGCATACACCTCCACTTCCACCACCACCATTCAACATGGCAAACGCGATGAAGATGTTGATTTTCAAGGGCATAGGAAGTGAAGATCCAGAGCAGTTCTGGTTTGTTGTGAAAGTTGTATGGACAGCGCAGTAAATCACCAATGATAATATAAAGAAGGCTCAGGTGGTTACTGCCTTGCAGGATCACATGCTAACCTGGTACATTAGTATTGTACTGACAATCCTCATGCATCGCTAGCAGAAACTCAAAAGACTTTGAACAAAGAGTTTAGTAAACCAAAATTTGACTCACAGTCAATGATTGAATTTAAAGAGATCATCATGAAGGTTGAGGAGATGCCTTGGGACTTTGATCAAAGGTTAAAGTGTCAGATCAGACAGGCTAACATGTAGATCTCAGATAGCTAGCATCGCAACTGGTTTATAGCATCGCTTTTACCCCACATGAGAATTGCTTTGTCAGAATAGAAGATAGATACACCCCTAGGTTTGTGTCCTGAATTACAGAGTTTGAAGAAGGACAAGGAAATTAAGCCTGAAAGGCACACAAAATTTTGGTGTTTGAAGTGTAAGGGCCACGAGCACGATAAGGATCGTTGTCTAGTGTTCGCGAATTATATTACCGGGGGGGGAATTCCCCTAAAGCTAGAAGATCTAGTAGGTCCGAGCCATGGAAAATTTTAGGGGTGAATTTTTGCCCTTGGGTGAAATTAAGGGGTTTTATATTTTTATTGGGAAAATATTTTGTATCACAGTACATTGTTACAAATCGCCTCAAATTTATTTTATAAAAAAATTAGGTATGGAGGTTAGCCCACCTTATTTTAAGGGAGAGAGTAAAAAAGTAAATTTAGCCCTTGAAATTAGGAGTTACAACGTTCCATTCACCCTAATTTTCAAGAATAGGTATTATGATAGTTATTTCACCATCCACATTCGGTGTAAAAAAGGTTTTTTCTTAAAGATTGAATAATTTTCTTGCCATATTCCAAGTTTGCATCTGTTTAGTCATAATCATATAAAGAATAATGGAAAACATTTTTTTTATATTTACTCCATAAGTCACCTTATATTTACGTGTAAATAAATAAAAATATAAATAAAGTGGAGTATGGTAAATAAATAAAACCTCTTTTTATACTTACTCCAAAGTATGGTAAATAAATATAAATATAAATAAACTAGAGGTATGGTAAATAAATAAAACTTCTTTTTATATGTAGTCCATAACCCTCTTTCTCTTTAAGAAGGCTCAAAAAGAGGTTTTATTTAAGTGAATCCTATGGGCCAAATACCATATTTATAAAAGAGGTATGGTAAATTAATAAAAATATAAATAAACGAGAGGTATGGTAAATAAATAAAAATATAAATAAACGAGAGGTATGGTAAATAAATAAAACATTTTTTTTATATTTACTCGAGAAGTCACATTATATTTAAGAACACTAAAAAAATGTGTTATATTTAGGTGAAGCCTATGGGCCAAATACCATGGGCCAAATTATTATTAATACCATGCAAAAAAACATTATTAACCATAATTTTAGTATTAATAATAAAAAAAAGATGGCACATGGTATTCAAGTGGAATGTAGGCTATTTAAAGGGGGGAATTAAACTAACATAGATCCATCTTTACTCTGGATCTACTAAGCCCCGGTCTACTAAGCCCCGGGAGGGATCAAATATCGTGATATGCAAACTAGCATAGAGTGAAAAAATATTTGATCCTCGGGCTTTGTAGATCAAAGGTAAAAATGGATATTTTAATTTAATGTCACTTAAACATTTTAATTTGGTTAAAAAAAATAAAAATCAATTATTAATTTTATTAATTTTTATAAATTACTAATAGTAGCTTTTAAGCTCCAGGTTTATGATAACCCATGGTATTGACCCATGGTAATCTCATGGTATTCATGTGAGCATAGACTATTTGAAGGGGAAATTCTATCAGCTTAGATCCATCTTAATTCCGAGCCATCTTAATTCCAGGTCTACCAAGTGCTGAGAGGGATAAATAGATTTCATCCCTCCAAGAGTTGTAGAAGTGGAGTTAAGATGGATATAGTTTGGTTTTTATGATAATGATGATATTAAATAGACTTAGGAAATTATATTATAAAAAACATCTTAAGGTGAATGGTTAAAGCTACATTTAGTCACTTCACAAAATTTAGAGAAAAAAAAAATCTCCATTAATATTGGTTTTTCTGATTTAACAACAAAAAAATTCAAAACAGTGAATTCTTATCACTCTTTCCGCATCACCCTCGCAAAAGAGAGATAGTTAGTGTCCAGATTTCCCACCATTTTTCAAACGCTCACAATATGATATCTTCATGAAAAATTTAAGGCACTGATGTTGGATTAGTTGTTTGAAAAATACACTGGTTTTGTACAACCTTTCATCTTCTCTGTTATTCTTAATTTGTCGTAATGATCTATAGGGGTTGGGCCAGTGCTTGAAAAATATGCTGGTTTGTACAACCTTTCATCTTCTTTGTTTTTCTTAATTTGTCGTAATGATCTGTAGGGGTTGGGCCAGTGCACCATATTGTCCTAAAAGGCGGAGATTGTGCACCAAAAGGGAAATTAATCCACATGTTACAACATTGTTAAAACATGCAAGACGTATGAAGGTAGTGAATTATGCTAATAAGCAATTTAGATTGGCAGAGACATAATTAAATTTTATTATTTAATTGAAGATTTTCAATTAAAATAATAATAAATCTATATGTATATATTAATATATTGATTGGAAGGCTTCTGACAATGGTCACTTCTTTCCATTAAATCCCCTTCAGGCCTTTGGGATACCTACTACTTTCTTATATTATATAGTTGGCCTACTTGTTGTCATGTTGGGGTAAACAAAATGTGTTTTTTTTATCTCATAGTTGGAGTCTATGGAATAAGAAAGAAATTTGATAGCTTGACAAAAGTGGTACAAAATATGTTTTTTTTATCTCATAGTTGGACTCTATGGAATAAGAAAGAAATTTGATAGCTTGACAAAAGTGGTAAAGAAAAGATTAATCTCTCCTACCGTGACAAAATTGGTGGTCAAGATCAACACCTACAAGAACTTTGTTGTGGAATATTATCAAAACTAATAGAAGGATATGAAAGAGTGTATAGTGAGAACCTTGACAAACATGGCCACTAAAACTTGCAACATTGTTTGTAGGAAGAGAAAATTGTGTTTCGTTTTTCCAAACATGTATGTTAGTATATTACAATTTGATGAATATGTTTTCCTATTATCATATATGGTTTCATACTTTAACAAAACATTCGCCAAGACTTCACTTTTTATTATTCAGTGAAATATTTGTCAAGATCTCACAAGATTTTATAATTCAATGATAGACTCACCATGACTTTACAAGATAATATAATCCAGTGAGAGATTCGCCAAAAAAATTATATATACATATTATATTATTGATAAAATCGCCTCCCACTTTTCCTATGTTTCATGGGGATTCGCCCATTTATTATACATATAAATTTAGGGTGGTTCTTAAAATTTTCCTTGGTCTGAGCATGGGGGTCGTGCTATGGTGTGCCATTTGTCAAGTTAGTCGGCAACATGTGATGGATAACTGCCACTTGCTTCATAATTTTTTTCAAACACCTCAACATTTGTTTTGTAATTTCTACAAATTTGTGGGCCACGATGAGCGTCATTATCACAGATATGAGTTGATGATGGAAGGAACCCCTAATTACCGTATGCAAGTATAAACTCGGCCTCTATATCAAGGCACTAGAGGAACGCGCAGAGGTTTTCAAGGTTGAGGAAGGGGCCAAGGAGGAGGACCTGGTATAGGTCGTGGTTAGATTATCTGCTACAACTGTGGACAACGAGGGCACTTTGTGTGAGATTGCTAGAATCCTACACACCCATCATGTCAATACTGCACACAGTTCAACCATACTATAGAAGAATGCCCGGTGTTAATAGCTAAGATGCAAGATAATAAAATGAAACCTCAACAACCTACGTAGAATTTACAAATGATGAGGGTTGAGCCCCGTGAGGAATATCAAAGCGTTAATATTGTGCTAAGAAGTGGAATGACGACTGGCGCTAATAAAGGTAAACAACCTGAAGAGGATGGATGGGTCCGCAAAGCTCTGGAGAAAGAATCTAGATTTAATCTCAATCGTGCTAGGGAAACATTTATGGAAGCCAAGAGGAGCTTCTTTGAGGCCTCCACTTTAGGAAGTCAGGACAAGATACAAGAAATCAGTGCGCCTGGAGAGGTTGATCCTTCTGTACTCATTACGTTTTTGGAGACTTGCATGAAGTTGTTGTGCAATAGGAAGGCTATGGAAGGATTGCAGGAATTAATAAATAAAAGGCCACTGATGAACACTGCACATCAAAAAAATTGGTAAGCATAAGGCATGAACAAGGTGAGAGATGCGGCTAACAACGCAGATAGGGGATTATGACATGGACCAAGTCATCTTGGATCTAGGGTTCGACGTGAAAGTTCTATCGAAACAGACATGGGAAAGGATGGGGAGGCTTGCACTACAGTGGTCTCCGATTCAACTCAAGATGGTGAATCAGTAGAAAATCATCCCCATGGGATGGTTATATGGAGTAGCAGTTGATATTGAAGGTGCGAGTGTAGTAGCAGACTTTGAAGTTATAGAAATTGTCGATGACAGTAATCCTTACCCCACGCTCCTGAGAACTGACTGTGCTATTGATATGAATGGGGTCATCAATTTGAAGAAGACGACAATGTTGTTCGAAAGAAAATTGCTTTGTGTTATAGTGCCACTGGATCCTACAGAAGGAGCGCACTGTACTGAACTAGTCTGCGACTATTAAGAAAGTGACAATGAGCTAGATCAAATTTACAAGATAACAGCACGAGATTAGGACTAGATCAATCCAACAGTAGATGGATGGATTTCATGGGACTGGGAGAGTTCCTGCACCTCTAATTTAGATAAGGAATTAGAGCATTGGCAGAATCACATACATGAAGTTTCTACATTGCGATGCTATATGATGAAAAAGTCGTTGCACTGTGTTTCGTTGGAGGTAAGAAAGTTGCCTTATTATGATGGTTTAACTGATATAGATCTATTTTTAGATGACTTTGAGTGTGAAGTCCCTGAGGACCACCGTTTTCAATAATTGGAGTTGGTGCTGCATGCTACACCTGCACAATGGTGGGGTACGCATAAGGATAATTTTGTTGGATGGTGAGATTACAGAAGAATGATGAAGGTACAGTTTGGGCATGCTAATACTAGAATAACTGACAAGTATAATGGAAAGGATGATCCACGCAATCACCTAGAAAAATGGACCAAAGCATGGGGGACAGAACCGCAACCAGAATGGGTACACATATTTTGTCATAACTTGGATACAATCCCCATGAATTGGTATCTTGAAATAGAGCTTTGTCATGGCACTATGAAATGGGATGTATTGAAGGAAGGTTTCTTATTGACTTTCAGCTTTGAAGATGGATTGTCTAGCATCGATGAAGCATTGCAAGAGATTAAAGCAGTTATCTTTAGAACACCTACAAAACCTATGGAATGGACCCAACCGAAATGGAGCACCCAGATGTGCCACGCATTGGAATGCTATAATGTGACCGCTAAAGAGGAGGAAGAAGACCCAAGGAACATCAATATTCCAGAGGCAGAAGAGCATCGTGAAGTCGAAGGCCCACAAACCGAAAACCTGGACATCTCCGCACCTTTGAAAACAAGGCAGGTAAACATTGGCACTGAA
Source organism: Pinus tabuliformis (assembly GCA_031772625.1). Classification (NCBI taxonomy): domain Eukaryota; kingdom Viridiplantae; phylum Streptophyta; class Pinopsida; order Pinales; family Pinaceae; genus Pinus; species Pinus tabuliformis. The sequence goes on along the minus strand of CM062804.1, from coordinate 777,407,287 downwards.
GAAGAACCAAAGTTTGTGAAAATTGGAGATTATTGGGATGACACTCCAGTAGATAAAGTTTTTGAATTACTTCGCGAATACCAGGATCTCTTCCCCACTAAGTTTTTGGATTTAAAGGGCACAATCGGCAATTTGGGTGTTATGAAGATCACATTGAAGCCGAACGTGAAGACTATCAAATAGAGGAATTATTACCTTAATCCTAAGTACAAGGAAAAGGTTCGCTAAGAGTTGGATAAAATGTTAGAGGTAGGCATTACAGAACCTATTGAGGAGTCTAATTAGGTGAGCCCCATGGTGGTCCAAGAAAAGAAACAAAAGGGTGAAATAAGGATTTTTGTAGACTTACGGAAGCTTAATGATGCATGTGTTCACGATCCATTTCCAACACCATTTACAGACAATGTGTTAGACAAAGTTGGAGGGTAGGAGGCCTATTCCTTTACTAGCAGGGTTTTTGGGTATCATCAGATCAAGATTGCCCCAGAATATAGAGGCAAGACCACCTTCACGATAGAGTGGGGTTTCTTTCAATACACTATTATGCCATTTGGATTAAAGAATGTGCCTGTGATATTTTCCTACGTCATCATAGCAGCATTCAAGGAGTTCATTCATAAGTTTCTGGAAGTGTACTTTCATGACTGGACGGTGTTTGGATTATTGAAGCACCATGTAACGAGTATTTGCATGATGTTGGATACATGTCGCAGATACTAGATAGTGTTGAATTTGAAAAATTCATATTTTGTTTTCCTTTTGGGATCTTTCTGGGTCATGTTGTGTGCAAGCAAGGATTGATGGTGGACCCTGCAAAAATTGTGGTAATTGTGAATTTGGAGGCCCCTAGGAATGTCAAGCAGCTACGCATGACGTTGGGACATACGGGATACTATAGAAAATTTATCAAAACTTATGCTCAAATTACTGCACCCATGGAAAAATTGCTAAAGAAGGATGTGTCATTCTATTAGGATGAATAATGTCAGCTCAGTTTAGATGTATTAAAAGAAAAGATGGTAATTGTGCCAATCTTGGTATTCCCCGATTGGAAAAAGGAGTGTCATGTACATATGGATGCTTCTTGCATGGCATTGGGTGTAGTGCTAACACAGGCCAGTGAAGGAGAAATGCACCATCCTATAGCCTTCATAAGTAGGAAGTTATCAAAGGCCAAAAAAACTTATTTAACAACTGAGCACAAAGGGTTGGCCATGGTCTACGCACTGCAAAAATTCAGGCATTATCTATTAGGAGGGAATTTCAATATGTATGCGGATCATTTTGCCTTAAAATACCTATTCAACAAGCCTGTGTTGGGGGGGGGGGGGTGTGGGGGAATTTGCAGATGGTTGTTATGATTGTTACACAGTAATTTGTCACTGTCTTCATCCCAGTCTTCCTACTGTGTCATGTGTCCAAAGTCATTCGTGCTCATGTTAGACAAATGCTCTCTGATGTTGCCAAATGACCCACTTTTCCAAAGGTTTCTGCCTCATCGCATCTGTTGGCTAAATAAACGCGCTAAATGGTGCTCCAAAATAGCCTAGAAGCACTGCCATCGCGGAAGTACACCTAATTCCCGCGATGGTTTGATTTTATATGCCAGCACGATTTTTTCTTGTAATATTCAACGATGACCTGACTAGCTATGGTATTCAATAGCGATGTCAATGCAGAAGATCAGTTATGGACCCATGATGATCCAAATTGGGCGAATTTGTTCCAACAGTCGGCCTTCCAAATGACTCAAGACCTAGTTGTTGGCATAGTTTATGTCGCCCTCCTTTCTTTGGCATGGTTGTTCCATCATTTGTGCTACCTTCCTTGGAGATAAGCTCATTCTCCCACCTTTCGTGGAGACTCCTTCTCCTATTTAAACTCTCACCATTGCTATGTGCTGCTAGTTTTTTTGGAATGGGCTAGTGGAGTAGTGCTATTAGTGTTTGTGAGTTTGCTAGATAGCTGGTGTGAGTGTGACAAGTGTGGGGTCGTTGATAGCTTGTGGAAGGTTGTGAAGTGCCCTTAATCTTGTGTGTAACTTATGAGTGAGAGAGCCTTGTGTATTGGGAGATCCATGTTCAAAGAGTGAATGCTTGAGGAACATGCTGGTTGGACCCTTCTAAGAAGTCTTGTGACATCAAGACTTTGGTTGTAAGCTTACTCTTATTTCATTATTAATGCAATCAATGACGTTTTCCTATGTCTTCTATGTAATGTACTTGATAGCTCATGACTTCTTGACTTTGTGAGTAAATAGATCGTTATTGTTCCAGTTACGTGCTTTGTTGTATTTCCTTTGCATTGTTTCAGGTTGATTACTCATTAGGGGAAAGGAAGCGGAAGCCGGAGTAGCGCAACGGAACTCCATCGACCACCGGTTGAGGTAGGCCTCCAACTATGACTGTTTAAGGAAATCTATTCTTGATTTATCCTTGTTTGTGACTAGACCCACTCTAGGGCTAGAGGGGTTGCCTCTGTCCATAGAGGGAACACTTTCCTGCATCACAAATTGGAAACTCCGTTGGGGAGGAGCTTTGACCTTTGTTCTTTTCTTGTTTACTCTTGTCTTGATTTTTGTTTTGGTCTCTTTTGAAGTTTTGGGGATTAGTTTCCAGTCTTCCGAGTTTCCGGGCCTGATCTGGGAAATGCCCTTATTTGATTAAAGGATTGATTGTCTTTGATTTGGGAGCTTTTGGTTTGCCTGTTACTGTTTTGAACAGCATTGCAGCTTTAATTTTAATAGTCACGCTGTCATCGCGACCACCCTTTTGCAATATCCTGTTCGTCGCGTTATTACACCTAACAGTCGCGATGGTTCTGTAAATCGGACCATCGCGGAAAAGTCGTGTACTTCCGCACTTACATCGCTCTGTTGCTACGGTGTGTTCTTTATCAGTGCTTGTTTCTTGTGTATTACCCATGCTGATTGCTGTAGAATTGATTTTTTCAATTCTGCCTCCTGAATCCATCAGTCTTTCTAGTCCCTTTCTGTTCTCACTTGTTTGATAACTTGATTTTCACTATTCATAGGTTGAGGCACTCTCTTGTGAGCTTTGTTGAATGAATCTTGTTTTTTTTGCTTTGTGACCTAGTTTCATTGTTTCAAGTCTTTTGGATCAGTTTCGCTTGGTTGCTTGGTTGCTCAAAGATTCATTTGCAGCTTGCTGTTGGTTTGATTGAGCCTTCCCCTTTGCTTACTTTTGGTTGATTGTTTAGTGATTGTTATTGGACCAATCTTGGCATTGATTCGATTTCTCTTCACTACCCGGACATAGATTACAATTGTTTGGATCAACTATTTTTCCACATTTGTTTATCACTTGTTGGTTTCTTTTAGATTTAAGAGACATCAAAATCAAAAAGTTTGCATTCATTTAGCATACGAAAGTGAAAGTACATTTGCATTACGAATTTTCATGTTTGAGAAATTGGAAAGCAAATTTTAAATCTTTCGTTAGTAGTATCAATGCATCGTGAGATTAGTGTATTGTTGCATTGTGTTTCTTTGTTTGCATTCACTTGTCTTGGTTTGGGAATGATCTCTCTACCATCCCGTAGGTAGGTGTTCATTGAAGGAAAAGGATATTTCATTCATTCTAGCTGCATCCTAGGATTTGTTATATACATACGATAAGCCATGAAAACTGAAACATAATCCAAGATCAACTCTAAAATGAACTGAATAAATCTAACAACGCATTGGAACATAACGCACACATTTAGAGGTCTAGGCTAGAGACATGCTCCGCCATCGTTAAACCTAGTCACTTTTGTTTCAATTCAAGGTTGGGTGATTCCTCCTTCTGTGACTCAATAGTGGTCTAGCACGGAATTGTGCTCCCATGTACCGTTGAGTATATGCTGGGAGACCCCACTAGGTTATCATCCTTTATCCATAGGAAGCCATGTCTGCCACCTTACAAGCCGTAACACACCGAACACAGCATTTAGGAAGATTGACTGTCGTACGGAAAGTCCTTGGTTTTCATATAACTGCCAAGGTGTATATGCAGTTTTACGGATTTGTCTGGTAAACCTTTTGCCTAGTTCTCCAGAGTAGTCACTTTCATTCCTTTTAAGACTCCCTAAAAGAAAAGGTCCATCTGAGCACTTGTCACTTTAGGCTCATTAAATATTCGAAGGCGACTAGAGTCATCTTTTTGTCCTTTTCTCGACTCTTTAAAGATGAAAAGGTCAAGTTCTGTTCCTGTGTCTTAAAATTTATTCGCCCACGATTCACATTTACCCTGTTATATCTTGTTTTCGTTAACTTGAGTAGGGTTCTTTCTCATTCTTGATGGCAACATCCCCCGAGTCTGCTGGCCAAGGTTTTCCCCAGAAGGAAATCGTGGTCCGTTTCCCTCATTTGGAAATGTCAGTGCTCCGTATATGGCAACATTGTCTTTGCCTGGGTTAACCATCGGTTTGCCAGTATGGTTGTTTTCAACCTCAGTGGTCCTGAGCGTCATGACTCCTGTTCCACTGTCTCCTTCATCCGAACCAAGACATGTTGATTCCAAGGTTGAGCCTACGCCTTCTTCCACTGTTTCTTCCTCCTCCTCTCCTCCTTTGCCTGGTGAAAGTTTCACATGTAGTAACCAGGAGAATAAGAAGAAGAAGAAGAAGACAAAGAAGAAGAAGAAGTCTGATAAATGCAAGGCCACCTGTGCAGTTACTGCTCTAAGTACATCCCAGGTCGAAACACCTTCTTCTCCTCCGCAAAAGGTTAAGTTTCCTTGTAAATTGTGCAAGGGCAACCATCTTCTTCATGATTGTCCTGGCATTCCAAGGATCCTAGAAGTATGGTCTCACAATTTGGTTCGTCTCTCATTGTCCTCTAAAGCTCAAGGCGATGCTATCCTATCAACTGGAAACAGTAATAAGGAAGGGAAGATTCGATTCCCCTGTACGCTATGTGAAGGCAACCATCCCCTTCACCTTTATCCACTCATGGATAAAGCTTCCGCTGTTTTGGAAAGTCTTATAGCTTCTTCACCCCAACTTCTTGTTGGTTATTAGAGGCTCTTTTCAGACCCTCTCCTGGTTGACAAAGAGATTAACTTAGCTTCTTCTCTTGTCCATCCTCCTCCTTCCGTGCCTGGCTGTGCTAAGCCTGTTCTGGACCAACAATTGGTCGGAGAGAGTGTCGACCTGGGTTCACCACCTGTTGATCACTCTGTTTCGGAAGAGCATCATGCTCATGTTCTTCTCGTCTTGTCAGATTCTCCTGAGTCCGAGAACGACCCTCCTATCCCTGCTGATCATGAGAGTCCTTCTTCGGTTCCTGCAGAGCAGGGGGGCAACCATACGATTCCCCCACCAAGTAATTCAGTCATTTCCTTCGACTGGAGTCATTTGACTACATTCTGCCTTCCATCCCATGTGCCTTTCTAGATTACAGTACATGCCTATGATAAGGCAGTACCTGGCACTATCTTGGATGAGGGTGCATCGGTTAGTCTTATGCCTTCCACTACTTGGAAAGCTTTGGGCTCCCCACAGTTTGTGCTAGTCACACAGAATCTGTTGGCATTTGACGGAGGAACCAGTCAACCATTAGGGATCCTTCTGAAGTTCCCTATTACTTTGGGAGGAAAAACCTTCTATATAGACATACTGGTTGTCCAAGGTGCTTTAGATTTCAGTCTTCTCCTTGGCCATGCCTATGTTTATGCCATGGGGGCCCTCGTCTCTTCACTTTTCCGTGTGCTTTGTTTTCCACACGATGGAAGAGTGGTGACCATAGATCAATTATCATTCTTTAGTCCACCGGTGCCTCCTGCGCAGCTGTCATCCCCTCTCAGTTCTTGCTTGCAAGCAGTACCTTCCTTGCCACAAGTCAATTATGTGGCTACCCGTTCCATCTCCGTATCTACTATTGATCATGCATATGGTATCTTACATCATGTACTGGGGGCATTGGAACCCGATTTGTCATTGGTGCATCATGACATGTATTCCTCCCAGAGTGTGTTTCTTCCATCCCGTGAAGACCTCTTGGGAGCCATGTTCTTGTGTGGCCCATGAACAGGAGTTACGAGGATAGTTTGTTCCTATCTCAACCTCGTTAAAAAATGAAACAAGGTGCCCAAGGATAGTTTTGATCTTGTGTCAACCTCATTAAAAAATGAAACAAGGTGTCACGAGGATAGTTTGTTCCTGTGTCAACCTCATTTAAAAATGAAACAAGGAGTCATGAGGATAGTTCTTTTACTGTGTCAACCTCATTAAAAAATGAAACAACTCCCTTTCCAAATCGAGTCTTTGATTAAGATCTTGTAAAATCCAAAGTCGAGTCTTTCCAAGATCTCGAAAGTGAACCTTCATTCCATCCACCTTGTTGAATGCAATGAAGCTTGGGGGGCATGTACCTCGATTTGCGTTATTATGTTGGGGGCATGCGAGCTTATAACAAGCATAGTTTTTCATTTCAAGCTTGTGTAAACATGAAACCAAATCCTAGTAGAGTTCTCCATGGTTCAAGCTTGTGTAAAAATGAACCCATAGCCGATTTACACCTCGTGATTGCTATTTTTATCTGCTGAATTCTGCTAGATGAGCCTTGGTTGTTTCGTTCCATTGCCACCATCTCTTTGGCTAATCATATGCTTTCACTTGATTGTTTATCCTTTCCTGAGGAACTACAGCAATGAGTGGTTTTATTAGCCAGTCTCTTGACCATTACATGTTTTGAGCAGTTCCACCATTGCCGGAACCAGTTGCTACCCTTTATACCACTTGTTCCTCTAGGATGAGTCTCCTTTAAGCTCTTTTCTGACTCGTAAAAGATGAAAAGCTTACCGAGTATTTTTCCCTTTTTGACTCGTTAAAGAGAATATAAATGGAGGTCTGCTTTCATCTCTTTTCCGATCATTTAAAGACGAAAATATTGCCTAGTTTTTTCCTTTTTTGACTCATTAAACGGAATTAAAAAGGCGGTCCACTTTAAGCTCTTTTCCGACCATGTAAAAACAAAAAGATTGCCAGGCCTTTGTCATTTCAAGCTTGTTATCGGTTCCGAAACGACGTGATTCCGACCGCTTTTCTACTTCTTCGGGTTGAAGTCACTAGTTACGAAAAGTACTCCTCGATCGTAATGGTCGAGCGATTCTTTCGAGTATTGTTTTATACTTTTTCGGGCTCGAGAGACACAAATTTATGAAAAAGGACCCCCTTGGAGTTTTCTTTTCCGTGTCTTTTTCAAACTCTCTAAACATGAAAAATACTCTGTGTTTCACCTATGTCAGACTCGTTAAACCCTGACGACATTCGACTCGTCATCATGACGAGACTCAAGCTTCTCCTTCCTAGGGCTCTTTAAATTATTACTAGGTTGGACTTAACAGCAGGTTTATCATTGATTGTCTATGGCAGTTAGTCACTCTTGAACATTGACACTTTTGCTTCTTGTCGGGTTGGGACATCCATACATCGTCATTTGGCCTTCCACAGGTTTGGGTTATCATTCTAGCCTCATTACATCTAATTCATGCCGTCTCCTTTGAGCCTATGATCCCTTGGTGCCTAAATGCTGCCACTCCCCTCCGGAGTCATGTCACCCACATGTTCAAGAGTATAATCCTTTTGCAGTTTACACCCTCGTCTTCTCCTCTGCTACTCTGTTTCGCCATCTGCCACTTGTTCCTTATCTCGTGTCGTTGATGGGGGAAACATTATGGCCCTCCTGCGATGGGTCGTCTCCTGTCGACATCAGCTCATTATCCAGGAGATTGATCTAGATATCCCCTTTGGTACCTTAGAGCTCGCATGCCTCAATGGCAAGTTCTTCGCACTTGATGGTCGACTTTCATCATTGGTCATCGATTGGGTGATTCCATGAGTGTTCAACTTTAGCTCCTTCTTCACACTTCGTGGATTGTGCTAGATAGTACCTTGAGAACCATTGGCATTATTGGTGGCTTCTCTCACGCTTGTTAACGATTTTCATCATTGACTGGTAATCAAGCGACTTTCGCATGTTAGAATTTGTGTTATGATCGGATGGGTTCAAGCCTTGAACTCAGATTACACATGTTCAGGGTGCTTGGATTGGTTTATGATTACATGACTCATTGATGGATGGTTGCAACCATACCTAAGTCTTCATGGATCGCTGTGACCATACCTTTATCATCATCATGGTCTCATTAGCTGGATGGCTGCATCCATAACATAGACCTATTTCATATGTCTTTTGGATGGCTGTGCCGATGCCTAGACTACATGTACTTCATTATCAGAGATATCAGTTACATTTGCGTGTAGGTTCTTCCAGATGGTGTTACAGCTCAGCCATTTTCGTAAAGCATTTCACCCCTCCCTCTCTCTTGGGCTTCATACTTTAGGGGGCATCTGTTACACAGTAATTTGTCACTGTCTTCATCCCAGTCTTCCTACTATGTCATGTGTCCAAAGTCATTCATGCTCATGTTAGACAAATGCTCTCTGATGTTACCAAATGACCCACTTTTCCAAAGGTTTCTGCTTCATCGCGTCTGTTGGCTAAATAAACGTGCTGAATGGTGCTCCAAAATAGCCCAAAAGCACTGCCATTGCAGAAGTACACCTGATTCCAGCGATGGTTCAATTTTATATGCCAGCGCGACTGTCGCTTGTAATCTTCAGTGATGACCTGACTAGCTACGGTATTCAATAGCGATGTCAGCGCAGAAGATTAGTTATGGACCTGTAATGATCCAGATTGGGAAAATTTGTTCCAACAGCCGGCCTTCCAGATGACTCCAAACCTGGTTGTTGGCATAGTTTATGTCACCCTCCTTTCTCTGGCATGGCTGTTCCGTCATTTGTGCTACCTTCCTTGGAGATAAGCTCATTCTCCCACATTTCATGGAGACTCCTTCTCCTATTTAAACTCTCACCATTGCTATGTGCTGCTAGTTTTTTTGGAATGGGCCAGTGGAGCAGTGCTGTTAGTGTTTGTGAGTTTGCTAGATAGCTGGTGTGAGTGTGACAAGTGTGAGATTGTTGATAGCTTGTGGAAGGTTGTGAAGTGCCCTTAATCTTGTGTGAAACTTATGAGTGAGAGAGCCTTGTGTATTGGGAGATCCATTTTCAAAGAGTGAATGCTTGAGGAACATGCTGGTTGGACCCTTCTAAGAAGGCTTGTGACGTCAAGACTTTGGTTGTAAGCTTACTCTTATTTCATTATTAATGCAATCAATGATGTTTTCCTATGTCTTGTATGTAATGTACTTGATAGCTCATGACTTCTTGACTTTCTGAGTAAATAGATCATTGTTGTTCCGGTTACGTGCTTTGTTTTATTTCCTTTGCATTACTCATTAGGGGAAAGGAAGCAGAAGCTGGAGCAACGCAACGGAACTCCATCGACCACCAGTTGAGGTAGGCCGCCAACTATGACTGTTTAAGGAAAGCTATTGTTGATTTGTCCTTGTTTGTGACTAGACCCACTCTAAGGCTAGAGGGGGTGCCTCTGTCCATAGAGGGAACACTTTCCTGCATCACAATGATTTCAGGAGTATGAATTTGAAGTCATTGTGAAGCTACGGAGGTTAAATGTTGGACCTGACCATCTGTCGCAAATTGAAATAGGCGAAGAACGTAGTAATTTGGAGAAAGGGTTTCTAGATACACAACTCTTTGCGATGCGTGTAGCGAATGACCATTTTACATTATCCACTTCTTAACTACAGGGATGGGACCGGAAGGATATACCAGTTAGCAGAAGAAGGAATTAGTAGTGCGTGAAAAAGACTTTTTAGTCATTGTGGGACATTTGTATAAAATGGGTGCAGATGAAATATTGTGGAGATATGTGCCAGACTTTGAGCGTGATAGCATTCTCGCTGAGGCTCATGGAGGAGCTACGAGAGGCCATTATGCAGAAAAAAGAAATTGCGCAGAAGATTTTGCGCGTAGGTCTATGGTGGCCAACATTGCATAAGGATTCCAAGACATACTATAAGGCATGTGATTCATGTCAAAGGACTGGCAGACCGTTGCTAAGGGACGAGCTACCACTACATCCTCAGGTATCTTTGCAGGTACTTGAAAAGTGGGTGATTGGCTTTATTGGTCCAATTGAGCCCCCTGGAAAGAAAACGGGCACATGATACATTACCACTGTGACAAAATATCTAACCATATGGGGGTAAGCACAACTAGTAAAGGATTGTACAAGGGCTACAGCCACAAAATTCTTATTTGAGTAAGTCTTAACAAGGTTTGGGTGCCCAAAATTTTTGATGAGTGACAGGGGTACGCACTTTCTGAATGAAACAATCAGTGTGTTGACTGAGGAATTCTAGGTCTACCATCATAAGAGTACACCATATCACCCGCAGGAAAATGGAATTATTGAAGACGTTAACAAGATTTTGGAGAACGCAATGACAAATATTTGTAATGCACAGTGGAATGACTGGGATGTACACGTACCTGCAGTGTTATGGGCTTATAGGATTACTTGTAAGAAGCTGACAGGACAAACGATGTTCAGATTGGTCTATGGGGTCGAATTCGTAATGTCGATGGAATACATTGTGCCTTGTTTGTGCATAGCAGCTTTGATGGATATGGCAGATCACGAGGCCCTAGAAGAATGCCTTGTGCAGCTCATGGAGCTTGAAGAAGACCAATTTTTAGTAGGATTCCATCAACAAGTACAAAAGGAATGTGAAAAAGCATGGCATGATCGCCATATCAAGCTTTGCACATTCAAGGTAAACGATCTTATCCTGTTATATGATAGTAATTTCACTAAGTTTTTGTTTAAATTCCAAATGCATTGGTTAGAGCCATATATTGTGGAAGAAATTACAAATGGATGCATAGTTCAGCTCACAAAGCTAAATGGCGAACCCTTCCCGGGAAGAGTGAATGGGATCAGGTTGAATTTATATACACGGGATCTTGCACAATGACTATATGACAGCAAGACAGTCTTAGTGCTCTGACCAGTTGCAAGGAAGCACGGAACTATAAACTACATTGCCCGGGTTTGAAGACAAGGCAATGACCTAGTAGCGTGAAGAGTGACGAGGATGCAACCAATAAATTTGCACTCAAGACGTTGCGCGAGAAGGAAAGGTATTGTGCAGCCCAGCAGGAAAATGACCTTTGGAGTTACTATTCATGACTTGATGGCTAGAAAGCGATTAAGAGGAGCGGGTTGGTGGCAATTAAGGAAAAAATCTTTTAAGATATGCCACTACAACAAAATTTATTATCATAATTTGGGGGGAACAGCCAGATTTGAATTCAAATCCCCCTATAGATAGCACATATTGGTCTAATAGAGAACACTTTACACTAAGACTTGTTGGTGCATTTTGTTGTGAGTCGCATATGAGCCGAGCATTCTAAGAACAATTTGTGTCCCTATCAAATTGTTCTCCTGTAGCCTGAGAGTTGTTTATGGAGAGAATGATTGCCACTAACCCTACCAAAGCCCTGAGTTCAGGAGTAGTTGTGTCTGATGCGCCAAGACTGGAAGTGTCTAGTGTGGAGACTATGCCTACGATGCCCACGGTGCCGAGGTCGCCTAGGCCAAAACAAACTATAGCTAAGGAAAAGTAGCCTGATATTAAATAAAAGAAACCAATTGTGAAGGAAAACTTGAATAAGTCAGTTGTGGTGCGTGCGTCACCAAGGAAGCATACCGAGACACAGGCGAAGTAGAAAAAAGATAAGCAACCAGAAAAAGTAGTGGACCTAGAACAGGAGGAATTCTAGGGTATCAAGGATATTGATCCCAAAGGGGTGGAGCTATGATGAAGTTGCCCATGTATATCGCTCCACAGAACGGAAAATATAAGGTCATGAAGGATCCTGATACAGGGAAATTTTCAGTGTCAATGCCTTTGCTACCTGAGCAAGTTGTGTTCGAGGGTCCTAGGCTGGCGCACATTCCATTGCTTAAAATGGAATATTGGGACCTCACAGACCACACAAAGTTTCCGCACTTTGTGACTCATAAGTATATGTAGAAAACTTACTAGATGACAAGGGGGTTACAATCTTGGAGCCCATGAAGTGGGCCCGCGGTGTTGAGCAGTCAGGGTGGCCCAATCTGTTGTTGGTGCTGCATTATCATTGTCCCACCATTAATATGGTTTGTGTGTGCTAGCTCCTCGTGCTAGTGCATGATGGGTGCCTATGGCTAGGCGATCCTATCCCCATCACCGACATGTTGATCCACAGGATCACAAAGCTACCTTACAAAGGGGCGAACCCTGCCAAAGAGTTTGGAGGAAACACTAAAGAGAAAGAGTTGGCAGATAAGATGAAGACAGAATTTGGTCTGATTAAAATGTCACGAGGGTACTCTATCACGTCCATATCAGACCCAACAGTACAGTTGGTTGCCCAAATTATAGCAGGAAAAGTAATGAGAAAATGTCACGTGGATGAAGTTCTGGTGCCAGTCATCTCACTCGCATCCTAGTGCGCAAAGGGGGTTCATCACAACTGGGCCAAGTATCTATGTCAGGAGTTCTTCGCAAACTGTTGAAAGGCACAGGAGGAGAGGAGGCCATTTGATTATCCCTGGCTATTATTATCAATTTTTTTGGTTTCTTGGCGGTTACTGGAGGATAGCCAGTTTCCTCCGCACAAAGAAGAATTGTTCGAGGCAACGTCGTTTGCCTTGTTATAGGCCTCAAAAGATCCATAGCATGTTAACGACACAAAGATATTTTGGGTCTTGATGGATATGGACATGGACATGCACATGGTGGTTAACCATCAACTAAGGTTGTCTCCTACCTTGTACGCCCAGCTATAGGCCTATGCAGAATTCAAAGCCAGTTTTCACAGGGTCTCGATCAAAGTGCATGAAGACCCTAAGCAGAAATGGCACCCATTGCCTTAATACGGTGAGAGATACAAATATCTAGGAAGTTATGAGGCTTTGGCCACAGGAATGGTGGATGCCTATGGAGTGAGATACAGAAACAAGCACAGGCGCAGAAAGCTCCACTGCACAGATGTGGAAGGACGCCGCTTATAAAGCCACGTGCACATTGGCTGCACCAAAAAAGAAGGAGACTACTACGGAAGATGCAGAGAAGGCTCGTATGGAGGAGGAGCACGCTGCCAAAGCACAGGCAGAGAAAGAGTAGAAGGATGCAGAGGAAATCGAGAAGTCTACTTCCCACCAAACTGCTGAAAAAGAGATGCTAGAGCAAGGAGGAGGTGGCAGTGAGGAGAAAACCACTCCTTTCATCCTGCAGAAGCGTGTGCAGGAGAAACAAGGTGGGTAGCGAAAGAAACAGAAGTCTGATAAGCAGATGCATCATGATCCCATGGTGCTAACAGAGGGTGATCTTGATGAGATCAACGATAAAATCTGGAACACAACGACAGAGGTGCTGCAACAATTAGAGTAGTAATACATGCAGACACTCGGGGGTGTCTAGAAGGATCTGCACGAGTTGCATATCCAGGTGAATAGAATTTAGGTAGATGTAGAGAAGGCAAGTGGCACACAAACAAGCCTGACACAAGGAAGGAGTGCAGTATCAGAGATTGACTAGCCTTAGGACATTAGAGTCTTTCCTTTACCTGAAGGGTCAGTCTGTGTGGATTAGGATGAGCCCCCTGTGATGCTTCATGTAGTAAAAGACATGGGGCTGAACCTTGTCGTGCTACCACTCAAGTCTCTTCATGCGCTACATCAGGGGTCACTAATGAGCTAAAGATCCATGAACAGTGTGCACTCACTACCATCAATGAGTTCAAAGTCAACAACTAGCAGCTTTTGTCGAAAAGACTCAGGCCCTGAAGGAGCAGGAGGAGTTGCGCACACAATTTCAGAGCCTAGTCACCACGATTGAGCAAGCTTGCAAATCTATACCTGAGTTGGGTATTCCCGATGATGTAAAGGCCTCAGACAAAGTAAGGAAATTGGGTGCTGTGGTGTGCACTTCAAAGGAAAAATTCGACAAGGTGACTTTCGACCTAAGGATGAAGATAGTTGAGCTAGAGTTGAAGTGCAACCGACTATGCCACTAGAGGTTCAGGAACAAAGGGGTGTAGTGATTAAAGAATCCATGGCTCAACTGGATGTCATTATTCAAGGGTGTGACAAGCTCTTCACTCAGGAACTGGGCCTCTGTGATACACTGCAGGAGGATCCTACGAAACAACAGTTGAGCATGCAACTTAGGGAAGCGCAACAATAGTATGATGAGATCAACATGACAGCATGGACGTTGGAACCAGTCCAACATTTCACATTCTTATAGGAAGGAAAGTCAAAATTGTTGCAGATACAAGAATTGCAAAAGAAGAAGTTTGTTCTCAACGCAAATCTTGAGCCTTGGACAGAGGAAGCCAACCAGTTTTCACAGACCATTCTTGAGAAGCTGAAGACTATTCAGTAGACACAGAGGACTACACAGCTGGTAGTAGAGGGGACAACCACAAGGAAACTAGCCCAGGAGGTGCAGAAACCAGAAGAACAGAGTACCGCAGAGATACAAGCATTGACCAAGGCATTCAACGAACTTCGTCAAAAAGTAGAACAACTAGCTGAGTGACCTGAGGGCGAGTGATGATATTTGTGTTGGGGGCCTATTGGGATGGGGTCCTCAGGGGAATAATGGAATTAATTAGTCATTTTTTGTCACAAGTTTTGTAAATATGTAAAGTCTCCGCGATATATGGAAGCAGAGCAAGTAGATGAATAAGGGTCAAAAGGGCTTAGCCCCTCGTTTTAAGTAAAAGTTTTGAGTCAGTTTTGAGATTCACCCATGGTCCGTGAACCATGGAATTGTATGGAAAAGTCTATAAATAGTTGATTCTTATCGAGTTTAAGGATAAGTTTGATAGAGAATTAATAGAAAATTGGGTTCATTGAAGAGTTTTGGACAGAAGCTAAGGCAGGAAGGCTCTTCTTCCTGTGCTTAGGTAGAAAAGGGAACACTCCACAGTTCAGTGCACAGAAGCCTAGGAAGAGTCCGCAGCTGAGTGTGCAGACCCATGCAGTTGTGTGCAGATGGTAGTCTGAGTCTGTTAACTGTGAATTGAAGATCATTAAAGACTATTTTCCAAAGAATTATTGAGTATTTCTATTTGTATCTATTTAAGTTATATGTTGCTAATGAATGACATGTTTTATGAAATATTGATTAAATGCTATATGAATTTCTTGAATCTATCTCAATAATGAATGGAATGAATGTTTATCTACTTCCATGAAGTGTTAGATTATTTCTCTTATGTTTCTAACGAATCAAGTAGATCTACATGAACTCTAGTCTAAGGTTACTTTTTGATGCGGATAAATAGGTAAATCATCTGTTAAGGGTTCGCAAGGATGGTTTGTGGACCTTCGCGAAGATCTGAAAGCTACTTTAACTAAGTTGCAGTAACATGCCCTAGGAGTTTATCAATATGCATGGTGACAGATCCAAGGCATTGGAAGACATTACACTAGTCTCTCGATGCAGAAACTTGGTTCTTGCATTCCTCCCATACTGCTTCGAGTGAGACTGCAGCCTGCGTTATGCGGGTTGTTGCCGAAAGGGCCAGTATTGTAGGGTTTTGTTGGTTGGCACAACTAACCCCGAGCCTAGGTCAGGACCCCCTAAGCCAACATGGCCACCAATAGAATGCATGGAAATTGGACCACATATGTCACAATGAATGTGATGGAGGCTGTTAGTTTCCTTGTTCTCACTAGATCGGAATGATCCCCTTGTCTTATTTCCACTAGCACAACTTGGACATACTCCATCATGATGAGATTGAACCTTGGGAATCCCTGAGACCAATTCCTCCAATTTCATAAGAGCATCATAATATACATGGGCCAGTCTTCGATGCCATTCCTGGCCACTCTAATAGAGCTTCGTAGCTTTTTGGGGTTTTCCAATTTCTATCGAAGGTTCATATTAGGATTCTCTCATATCACTTAGTCTTTGATTCATGTTACTGAGGGTCGATTGAAAGCAAATTTTTTCTAGTCTAAGTCCCAATAGAAGGCATTCGTTGAGTTGAAGCATTGTCTTTACTCTACACCATCACTCACATTGCCAAACCTACAACAACTATTTTAAATTTAGACAAATGCCTCTAACTATGCCATTGCCTCATTTCTCACCTTATAAGGGAATTCAGTGGCCTATCACAGTGAGACACTCTCTCATACAATTTGGAAATAATTCACCTATGATAAAGAGATGTATTACATCATGTATACTTGATAGAAGTCGAAACATTATGTTCTGGAGAAGGAGAAAATCATCCACACAAATCACCAACCTCTTCAGTTTATACAAATACAATGGAAGTTGCAAAAGGATCACCATAAAAAGTGGTCTGCATACCTACAAAAATTTCATCTAAAATTAATTAACAGAAGGGAAGCACCAATAATGTTGCAGATTGCCTCAGTCGGCTACTGATTGTGGAATTAACCATTGTTCTCAACTCTTATGGGCATGAGACTTCTTGATGGTCTCACCTTTACAAAAATGATCCAGAGGTCACCACCACATACCAGATGTTTATCGATGGCAAGTAAGTTCCAAACTTCCACCTCTAATATGCATTATTACTCCACCTGAGACAGGTTTTGTTCATTCAAGCCAATGAACCAAGATGATTTGGGAAGTGCACTACTGTCGGACCGCATGACACTTCAGCATAGAGAAGACAATGACATCATTGAAGAGGTATTTTTATTAGCCAAATCTTTGACAGGAAGTTAGAAAATATATCAGATCCTATAATGCATGTGTCATCGCTAAGCTAACCATTAAGAAGCAAGGAATGTATAATCCTCTTCCTACTCCTAGTCATCCCTTGGAATCCATCTCCATGGACTATATGTTTGGCCTTCCTTCTACAATAGCATGATCAACATTGGGTGTCGCATAAGTTTTAAGTGGGCGACAAAGTTTGGTTGCATTTGCAGAAGGAATGCCTTACCAGAGCCCATCAAAAGCTTCAACCTCTCTGATATGGTACTTACACCATCACTAAGGTCATGGGTGACAATGCTTTTGAGCTTAGCATTCCCCCATTCCTTGGCATGCACCCAATGTTCAATGTGGACCTCCTTTAGCCATACATTCAACCATTGTTGGACACATCAGACATTATTGGGTAGCTAACACCAATAGAGCTAAAACTATATTGTATTGAACAAACCACGCATAATTGGACCATGGACACAGAGATTAAGAACACTTGCCAACAAAAGATCCAACTATATTGGGTTGTTAAAGCTAGCCAACTTTTTCACCAATGCAAGTGGCCCATCAAGGACAAATTTTAGCAGAAGTTTCCCCATCTCATGGAGGCACTCAACACAATGGAGATCATTGCTTCCTAAAGGGGGAGGAATGATCTAGGTGGATATTGGTGGCCACCTGCCTATTCCACTTGGACACTTAAAACTATTTCCTTTCAGTTTCCTAATTTCTAGCACAGTTTACTATTTTTTGCAGTTTTTCGAGTCTTGAAATTATGAAGCCATTTTGAGGCCCTAAACAAATTTCTTTTGGAAAGCAGGAAAATATATAGATTTTGAAATGGGTTTGCAATAAAAAGTTGTTTACCTTAGATATATGTTTATAACGAGGTATTGTATTCATTGACTGGAGATCGTATGCCAAAGTTACGACCTCAAGAAGTTGATGCACCAACTAACCCCAACGAGGCCCAAAACATTTTGGTGCTTCATCTCTTAGGGTTAGGTTTATGGATTTTTTGGGTTTTCCATTATTTATCAATAATAAAAAGGCCTCCAAATCTCATTGTAACACACTTCAAAAGTCATGCAGTCATCACATATATTCTCATTGATAAGCTACCATCGTATGAGCTAGAACGTTTCTCTTATGTATGTAAACAATTTTCAGTAGTTGTTATTTTACTAGTTGAAATTATGTTTCATTGTATCTCTAGTTTTTGGTTTCTATTTGTATTTCATTTCATTCCTTCATAAATCTAGATCAATGGTATTAGAGTATTCTTCTCTTTCTCTATTTTTTTTGTGCATGCCCCCAACGAGGTTGGGGTATAAGGAGTTGGGACTTGAACTGGTTAAACCCTTGCAATACAATCCTCACTAACACTGATTTCCTCACATGGAAGAAGAAAATAAATATGAGGGAGTAGGATATCCTTTCAAAATATTGCTCGAAGAATACCTCAAGCGACAAAGGCACGAGATGAAGGACAATTTTTCCCATATCATGCAGCGGGTATTAGTTGGTAAAGTATCTTCATCCAGTAGTCACTTCAAATGTGTTGCCCCCTTCAAGGTACAAGTTAATTTTGACATTCGTATATTTTAAGGTCAAATTGAGACAAATTCTTTGAATAAATGGTTAAATCTATTGGACAAATATTTTTTAGTCCATAATTTTCCCGATAGGGAAAGATTACTTTCTCACTCGTGAATGTCGCCCCCCATGTCAAGGACTAGTGGGAATCTTACTATGAGCAAAGGGACGAGGAGAAACCCTCACTATTTTTAGCTGCACTCTTGTAATTGTTTTTGAGATTCCATTAATTAACAATATTTTCCTATCAGAAGCTACGAACATAAGTACATAAAGTGGACCTCACTATGGAAGGGAAGGGACCAAGATGTGTCAGAGTTCACAAATATTTTCCATACCCTACGCATGAAGTTGAATATCAAGGATTCTTAGTGAAATCTAATACTTAAGTACTTGGTTTTCTACACAAATACATCCAAGAAGAGATGGAGTTCCTAGACATCTCCTTGCTTCACACAACATACCGATATGTTGTGAGGATCAAGAAAAATTTTAAACAGAAGAAGCGGTACTTTGGATAAGCAAGACTTAAGTAGGGAAAAGGCACCTCTAAACTATAAAACAAGGGACAAAGCCAAGGTGGAGTGGCCAAAGATAACCTATCAAATCCATAAGAAAAGAATATAACTACAAAGCTGAAGAAGGACATCGGAAAGTGGTGTGAGTTCCACAAGAGACCCACCCACAACAAAAATGAGTGTCGCGTTAAGAAGAAACTATTGGCCAAGCTAAAAGCTTCGGAGTTAGATGCGGGCTACAACTCTAAGCCATAGAATGATAAGGGGAATGAAAATGGGAAGAAAATTATTGATGTAGAACCTAGTGCCACCATTTCCACTACCAAGTTCAAGAAGATTGAGCCCAAAGATCCAGAGGAGGGTGGGCATATCTTACACTCACATTTGTGGGTGATGGGTTCATTGCTACAACTCATTTTCAATACCAGGAGTAAAAAACCCTCATCTCAACTAAGGTAATGAAGAATTTGGGCCTACCAATAACACCACACCTAAATTCATACACCATCGGGTGCCTCCACCAAGGGCGACATCTCTACATCAACTATTAGTGTCGCTTTCCCTACTGCGTCAAGCCCTTCATGGATGAGGTATTGTGTGATTTTTCTCCCCTTGAAGTTTGTGATGTATTATTAGGAAAACAATACTTGTAGAAGTGTCATGCTGAGTGTTGTAGCTCGTCTTTCACTATGTTCATAATGCAAAAGAAAAAATCATATATATCAAAAACACAAAAAAAATCCCAAAAACAAAAAATTGAAATTATTTGGATGGTGGATTATTTTCAATAAATGGGGTTAATGTCAGGTCAAAGGTTGTACATGATTAAATAAAATTTTATGTCATTAGTGGGACCCAGTGGAGAAAATAAAAGGTTAATGATTAGGCAAGTTTAAATCATGATGTCATCATTTCCATTGGGCCTCCCCCACTGGAGAAACCCAACAACACAAACACCGCATAGGTTATCGATGTTGGTGTCCCTGTAGATGGTTTGGTTGTAAAATTACCTTTACATGATCAATGGTCATGATCATATATGACACCACCATCTAGTGGGACTTCTTACCACTGCAAGTGCTCCCGTGGCTGGTAAGCAGATTTGATTGGATTCTACTACAAGCGAGTCTGCTAAAAAATCACAAGTTACCCAATAAAAATCATCCACATAGTTTCTTTCATGAAATATTTCAAAAAATATTATATATTGTAATTTTGAGTCAATATATTTTAAGTTTTAAATTAGTCTTAAAGAGGACCGAATAGGGCTTAGAGTAGTTTTTAAAATATTTTAAGCAGTTTATGGTAGTTAACAGTTTTTATAATTTTTATCTTTGTAATGTCACTACAAAAAGACTTTGGAGAATCATTTTTGGGGCTTTGAATTTTGAGTTCAAAGAGAGAAAAAGTTGTTGTGTAATGTGCAATATTTTTGTGAGTTTAACAAAATCTTCCTAGATGATTCCAAACTGATTTTTAGATATGATATGTGTTTCCCTCTGTTAGAGTCGGTCTGGTCATCCCTCCGTCAGAGATAAAAACTCTTTTTTGCATTTCATTTTTAGGTGTCCCATCTTGTTGGATCAGTTGCATTCCACTAAGAGCATGCCATAAATCTGACAGAAGGACTTTGTCGTTCACTACCCCTCATGCTTTGCACTGCTGGCTCAGGTCTGTCCATCAAAATCAAGTTTTAAAAGTCATTTGCAGTCCTGTTTCAGTTTCTAGATCATAACAGTCATTTTAGTCATTAGGTCTAGGGTTAGTCAATTTGGTCTTCAACAAGGTCTAATAAAGCCAGCAGGCCAGAGGGAGGTTCTTAATAAGTTGTTATTTCAAAGATTTTTATCATCATATGGATGGATTATGACTCTTCTTCAAAACTCTGTTTTGAAGAAAAGTCGACATTTCGTTTGAGTAATATTTTCAAATGTTCTTCAGCTATTGATTTCTTCAGGCACAACCCTGGTCTCCTTTGCCAAATTCCATGACAACTATCCCTGCAAAAAATTACCAAGAAATTCATCATTCAAACCAAAAACAAGGGGGAAACAAAAAGACAGAGTTGTATTAATTGTGAAAAAGTGCCAATTTCAAAACATTACAAAAATGGGTTTTGAAGAACCAAAAATCAAATCAATGTCTTTATAAAGGTTTCGCCATGAAGATCAATGTCATTCTACATGCCAAGGTCAAAGAGAAGCATTTCAAAGTGAATTGGGTGAGCAAGTGTGTGTTTTGGGGTGAAATTGCTTGCAACTAGCCAGCGCGGCGCACAGAACAGGTGGCACGGCGCACTCGAAGCGCACGGCGCACTAGGATAAGTTGTCCAGTGTTATTTTGAATGGGTGTGGTGCACTGAGAGCACGCGGCACACTGGGTTCTTGGTGTGGCGCATGCAGTCCACAGCCTGAATTTGCTTGAAATTTCTCCAAGTTGCTCATTCCTTGCGTGGATTTGCCAAGTAGAGCCTTCTTCTTAATGTTGCATCAAATTTTGTGATAAGTGATGGTGGTTTATGGGTGATAACGGTTGAAACAAAATCCAAACCCTACCTCTAAAGTGCCTTCAAAGGAAGATTGTTGTGGGTTCTTAAATCTTTGATTTGTCACCAAGGACTCTCCTCCTTCCCCATTTCTCCCTTGTTTCATCATTTCCTACCCCCCCACTAAGCTCATCAATCCTACATTTTCTTTCCTACATTCATATCCCAAAACTCCAAAATCCTAGCCCTTATAAAAATATCCCAACCCTATACATAAAACCCCTCAAACCCTCCTCCTTTCCCTAATAAAATTTATTCTAATATTCCCTAATCCCTTACTATTTTCCCCTTCCTAACATTCCCTTGTTGCATTTTTTTCCCCTTGGTGGCAGAATCCAACTATATTGCATTACAACACATCAGTTTCATACATCATCAAAGACCAGTCCAAGCACAGTTCATATACAGCAGCATCTTTTCTTCAAGGTATTTTGTACAGCAGTCATGGCATCTGAGCATTCATCGGACTATGAAGTAGAAACCCAAAGTGACTCACCCTTGGAAGAACAGGCACCCCGGAGGCCTCATAAAGGTGGCATACATGTTAGGGAAGAACCGACCACCCTTACAGAATTGCAGGCCTGTCCTCTTGCCATGTTGTGTTTTCAGCATTAGTCATGCTTTGGGTTTTGTCAAAAGGTGGCTAGTGTTCAATTTCATCATGAGCTGGCTCATCTATTCATGCTGCACTTACATGGAGATCAAGCTATCTTAGCTGGTGTCAACTTCACACTTACACCAGAATCTGTCTCATTAGCAATCAGTATACCGAACATTGGTGAACCATGGCACAAGAAACAGAAGATTGACCGGCAGCATTATGAGCCATACATTAAAACCAGTTTCTTGATGCAGCTCAAGAGAGTGTTCCCATTCCGATATCTAAAAGATGAATATGCTCCACTAATGAAGTTGATCATGAAATATTTCAGCTGTGAGGGATGGTTTTCTCGTTTATATGCTTATCACATCAGGTTGCTCATGCATTTCACCAGGGTATGGATGATGAACATTCCGTATTTCATTTGCCGAAACATAGAGAGGATGACCACCTTTATGCAGCATAAAACCCCTCAGCAACAACTTAACAGTGTCTATCATTTTGCTCTTATTAAGATTTTGGTGGTTCATCAGCTTGGAGTACAAGGCATCACTTGGGATGATTTCATCTCTTGTGACTTCTTCAGAGCTTCACGAGGATTATCAGAGTTTAAGCATGAAGGTGGACCTTCTCATCAGTATGAACGCCATGAGACCACTAGTGTGCCGGTATTCATCACATATCAAAGAGGCACCAGACATTTGTTTATAGCAGCAAAGCGAGTGTTATCTCCACCCGGGGTGGAAGGGGCCTCACTTCCTCCATAAGCACCATAGGTACAGGACAAAGGCAAGAGGCCAATGCAAGATGAGGGGCCATCAGGTGAACGAGAGACCGACTTCATTCTCCTTCATGATGATGATACAGATATGGGTCCACAAAGCGCCAAACTTAGAGAGATCATCTAGGAGCAACAAACAGAGATAAAAGCCTTATCCCTTGACTTGGAGAGGGCTAAGTGGACCATGAAATACTTGGAGCAGAGGAACAAACAGCTTGAAGATCATCAAGAAATCATGGAGCTACAAAACATCCGCGAGAATCGCCAAGCTGCACAAAGGAGAAGAATTGAGCTCACGTCATTGGAGCAAGAGATTAATGAGGATCGGGAGTCTAATCTCGAGAGAGTTAACATGCACTTGGAGAGACTGCTAGATAAGGCTGACAAGGACCATGCATTGCTGAGACACATGGCTTTCCACTACGTGGCGCGAAACAAGGTCTGCAAGGCACAAATCAAGCATTTAAAGGCAAAATTGAGGAAGTTAATAAGGAAGCAAAAGAGGCAAAGGGAGCTTGATTGTCTTTAGATATTGGCCGAAGCCTCTTTAGCCCAGCATAACACTTAATGAGGAAGCTCTAGCCCAAATTTCAAGAAATTTGGGGCATTTTTGGAATTTTGGCAAATTTTTGTACAAAAAACAGGGTTTTTCTCCCTGTGCGTCGCGCCACGTGGCGCGCGCTTATGATAGGAAGCTCCAAATGGAAGAAACTTTATATTTTTGGATTTTTCATGAAAAATCATCACTATTGGTGCATGGCCAAAAATTTTGGGCAAGTTTTGAGTCCTCAGGAGGTCAAAAACACTCAAACAATGACCTCTCTGCCCCTATTTTGACACACAGGAAGCAGTCTTGGGAGATTGAGGTTTTGGAGGGGCAAATGGGCACCAAATTTAGAAATTCCACTTGGGTTGGAAATTAGATAGGCAAGGATTTCCAACAAGCACACTTGGGATCAATTTGGACTTCAAGAAATGCCTCAAACTCAGTCTCAAAGTGGGTGATGCACAGAGAAATTGGGGCGGCGCACAGAGGTTTTTTGCCCAATTTTTCACCTTCCAACTCAGAAATTCGACCAGTTTGACTAGTTTTGCTTTGTGATGTAATTTTTTATCTATCCTGATGTAATTTTGGCACTTATTTACTTGTTCTAGAGGATTCATTCACTAAAAAGTGAACATTTAATGAATGAATCAGTTTCCTACCTTATAGAGGCAAGTTGTTTTGACTACCTAGATTTTAGTGTCTTGTTTAGAATTGGTTGAAATAGCTCCTAGAATGATGAGCTCGACCCCTAGAGGTAAGGAAGTAGGTTTTTCTTTCCTATATTATGTAATTTCTAAGTCATTTTCAGGGTTGGACTCTTGGGGAAAAGTTTGGCACTCTATTGTACATTCATTTATGCATTTTTGGCAAAGGAAAGACCAAGGTTTTGCAGCACTGTTTGGGATCCATGTTGCTTTATGTTTTGATGGTGTTCTTCTCTGAGTAATTGTAAGTTCATTTGTGTAA
Source organism: Pinus tabuliformis (assembly GCA_031772625.1). Taxonomy (NCBI): domain Eukaryota; kingdom Viridiplantae; phylum Streptophyta; class Pinopsida; order Pinales; family Pinaceae; genus Pinus; species Pinus tabuliformis. The sequence continues at coordinate 777,383,048 of CM062804.1, read as the reverse complement.
TGTATATCATTTTCCTACTTCTTCTTCTGAATTTGAACAAATGAGTGATTAAGGTAGAATCCATAACTGCTATGCTCTGCCTTTGAATTTGTTTAAATTTTCATGTTTTCATTTGTTTAAGGAGAATTCTTGAGACTCTCTTGCTCTCCTTAGCTCCTCACCTGTCTGATCTATCCATTCACTCACTTTAAAGCATCAAAGTGATTGCCTTCCTTGCCCCAATCGGAATTCTGCAGAAACTGTGCCTTATCCCCGACCCCAATTTGCCTTTCCCATTTTTTCAACAAAAATTACCAAAAACCAAATCAAATCCTTGCACTTAATACCTAGCCTAAGATCAATTGAAAATTTAGACATCTCAAGCCTCATCGATTGCCTTTTGCCGAGACTGACCCAGAAAGAGCCCTCTCCTGCCCTCGTAGGGCTAGCTATGAGGCTGAGCATGGTTTGATGTGGACGTAGAACCTTGTCTTTTCAGCCTGAGGCAAATCTTGGCTCTAACATTGTGGCGACCATACTGGGGAAGAAAATGGTTTTCTTGTTGATGTTATTGGTTTTCTAAGCTACAAACGAAGCCTGAAGTTATGCCAGGTAGCCTTCGAAACGCTTTTTCTTTGCATTAGCGCAAGTAGATAAACGTTGCTTCAGTCAATCTCCGGTCTAGCCTGTAATCGTGGCACTTGATTTGCGAATCACCCCAGTACATCTGAGAATTCTAAGCTTTTGGATGATAAGTTTAGGATTTGACGGGCTAATCAAGTTGTTTTTGTTCCTTTGATTTCTTGAAAACAACACACTGGCTTCAAAGAGATATACCAGAGCTAATCCAGATCCAAATCCTCCCCGTTTTACAAAAATCCCAATCTGATTTCAAGAATTGTTCATCAAGAGAGCTCTGTAACTCCCATGTTTAAATCTTGTTCATGTCCTGCAATTTTTAAGTATCTTGAAGAGCTTGATTTTGATGAAAAGTTTGAATTGTCATTATTTGAAACCAAATCCGAAAGTGCTCTTGGTTCTATAGTCCCAAATCCTGACTTTGCTGCAGCTCTTGAAGTTGAAAGAAACAATAAATCAATTGAGAATTTTATCTTGAGGCACCTTTAGAGTGAAATTAATGCTTCAAATATCACTGATTTCCTAGAAGCCGCATCTGCATCCCTCGGATCTTCCGTAACGGCATCCTCTTCGAAAATCCCTACCAAACCTCCCTTCATTCCCACCCTTCCCCCACAGCCTAATATTGTTGATCAAAAGTTTGCTGTAAATTCACCTCCATCTACTCCTTCTACATCCAAAATTGCTTCACCTCCGCATACACCTCCTCATACACCTCACACATCAGCTGCTCCCACTCTGCCAACATCCCCCTGACCAAATCCACCAAGAGCAATGGCTGCTCGGTTTGCACCTCTTGCGCTGCCTCAAGTTTTGAATGACATGCCCGCAGATTATCAAAGCAAAATTCCTTTGTTTGATGGCACGCCTCAAGGTATCACAGCTCAGCATCATGTGGACAAAATGATAGATTTCTTTGATCTCCATGAGATCGATGCAGAAAATGTGACCATGAGGTTATTCGTGCAGACTTTCAGTGGCGAGGTAAGAAAATGGTTTAGAGCTTTGCCGGCCAGAAGTATTCCTACATTAGAAGAGCTTAAAAGACAGTTTTTGGAATGATGGGAAGTAAAGGAAGATCCTCTACAAATCACTTCTGAATATACCAAGATCAAGCGAAATGTTGGTGAGTCCGTTCAAGACTATGGTATTAGATTCAATGCGGTTTATAATGCAATTCCTGATGATTTAAAGCCAACTAGAAGATCATATTTGCTTAAGTTCCCGGATGGTTTTGATCCGGACATGACTTATCAGTTAAGGAAGAGAGATCCAGCTACCTTAGAAGAAATGCAAAAAAATTCCGTTAGTGTTGAGGCAAATTTGAATGACAAGAGAGCTAGATTGAAAGCAGAGAAGAAAGTCTCAATAAAAGAAGAAGCCTCTACCTCAGATCAAGTGCTCCGTAAGGTAGAAAAGATGATTGAAAGGTTGACACTTGATAAGCCTGAACCATAGATTCGAAATCCTGATTTCTGTGGCCAGCAGCAGCCACAATTCAGGATCAAACAACGTGAGCAGCGAGCACAAGAAACGGCATCACAACAGCAGCAAGTAAAGACACCTCTTCAGCAGAATTTTGTTGGTCCCGAATCTGATGATGAAGACCATGTAATAGGAGAAGAAAATCACTTCTTTACTCCTGATGATATGCCCACATTTATCATTGAAGATGATGAGTATGCAGAAAGTTCAGCTGTACAACAGGATGCACATTTTATCTTGGCAAATGACACAGCTCTTGAAGAGGAGTCAGATGAGTATCAAAGAGGTTATATGCATGCCTTGTCCACCCAACAGCATCAGTGTTCATTAAGAAACAGAAATGTCCCCATCAATCCAATCCAAAAGAGAAAGTAAGGTCCAACATCTAAGAATGAGCCACCTGTTGCACCAAATAAAGGAAAAGAAGTTGTTGATCCTATGCCTAACAAATCTCCACCAGCAAATGAAAGAGTCAATCAGCCAATTGTATCAAAATATAAAGTCGAGAAGAAAGAGGTTCCAGCCAAAGAGGTAGAGAAGACTTCTACTTTTAGTTTAGAAAATGAAATTTCTAAATTGAAGGTATCTATTCCCTTGACTGAACTGATGAGAAACAACAGTTATAGAGGCAAGGTTTCCAAAATTTTGAATTTTGATCCAATGTCTGATATGGTGAGTGTGGAAGATGATAAACCTGAACTGATTTTTGGACCAGCATTGAATGGTGAGTCTCCAGACAGTGATGTGCCTCCTTTTTATATCAGTTTGAGTGTGCATGAGTTTGTGTTGCATAATGCTATGTTTGATTCCGGCACTTCCCACAATCTTATGCCAAAAGCTATCATGGAGAAGTTGGGTTTGGACATCACAAGGAAATATCAAGATCTATATTCATTTGATTTTAGCAGGGTGAGATGTATTGGGCTTATTAAATACTTGGTGGTCAGTTTGGATCAGATTCCAGCTAAGAATATTTTGATGGATGTTGTTGTGGCAGACATTCCTCCTTGATTCGGTATGCTTCTTTCAAGGTCTTGGGGAGCAAAGATCAAAGGAACTATGCAGCTTGATTTCTCCTATGCAATGATTCCAGTGTTTGGCCAAATGAGAAAATTGTATCGTGAACAGAAAATGAAATACATGATTACAAGCAAGGAGAAACCAATTAATCATCCGATTAAATATGTACATACAGATCTAGAGTCTTTTGTTTTGTATTCAAATAGTTTCAATGATATTGATAGTCAGTTAGTTATAGCAGATGATATTCTAGAAATAGCAAAAAATTTCAGAGAATTTTTGAAGAGAGAAGGACAAGAACATGGAAATACCATTCAACAATCAGAAAAAGATGATGGACAACAAGCAGAAAAAACAGAGGAAAGAGAGTTTCAACACTTAGAAGAAGAGGAAGATGGCCTATGGACCATGGATTTCGATGGCGCAGTGGGAAATGATGGTGCTAGAATTGGAATTTGGGTACGCAGTCCTTTTTCTGCTCCAAACAAAGTGCCGAGTAATGTGCGGGTATGTTCTTACAAACTTGCTTTTGATTGCTCAAAAAATGAAGCTGAGTATGAGGCTTTGATTGCTGGCCTAAAGATCCTAAGAAAGTTGAATGCTAAGAGGATTGTTGTATATGGCGACTCCGAATTGGTGATTAAGCAAGTTAAAGGTGAATATCAAGCAAAACATCCTCGGATGTGGGCATACCAGAATGTTGTTCTAGACATTTTGAAGCTGTTTTGAAATTACACTTTGACGTGTGTGCCTCGTATTCAAAATAGTATTGCTGATGCACTTGCTAAGGCAGCAAGTAATTTGAAGATTCCTATGAACTCAAGAAATAAATTTGAAATCCATGTGAAGCATCGTCCGACTGTCCCAGACAATCAGAGATATTGGCAAGTTTTCCAAGATGATGAGGAGATTAATGATTTTTTGCAAAACAAAGGTAAATTCAAAGATACCTCAATTGATGTAGAACATGATGATGGTAAAGATGATGTGTAGATCAATCAAATGGAAGTGTTGCAGCTCAAGGATAATGTGATTCCTAAAGGCTTAATACCTTTAGAAGAACTCTTTGATCATGATGACGTAGCCCACAAACCAACATTGCAACCAACAGAGAAGGGAGTTGAAGACGTGAATATTGGAACTGCTAAAAATTCAAAGATGGTAAAGCTGTCCAAAGCATTTCCACCGAAGGTAAAGGCCAAATATATCAGTTTGTTGTCATCCTTTGCCGATGTGTTTGCTTGGGACTATTCTGATTTGAAGACATATGATACCAATATAATTCAGCACACTATTCCTATTAAGCCTAATCAAAAACCTTTCAGACAGAAGTTGAGAAGGCTTAATCCAAAATTGCTGCCATCAATTGAGAAGGAAGTAAACAGGTTGTACAAATCAAGAATCATTGTTCCCATTAGATTTTCTGATTGGATCTCTAATTTGGTGCCCGTACGAAAGAAGACAGGTGAGATTCATTTGTGCATTGATTTTCGGAATCTCAACAAAGTTTCATTGAAGGATAATTATCTGCTGCCAAAAATGGATCACATACTTCAGCGAGTAGTTGGAGCATCTCGCATGTCACTACTCGATGGTTATTCCAGATATAACCAAATTTTACTCCATGAAGATGACCGAGACAAAACAGTGTTCACCACTCCGTGGGGGACTTTTCATTATGCCAAAATGCCTTTTGGTTTGAAGAATGAAGGTGCCACATTTCAGCGGGCAATGGATATGGCTTTCGCAAATGAGAAGGATGTCTTCTTGGTTGTGTACCTTGATGATTTAACCATGTTTTCCAAATCAGATGAAGAACACTTGTATCATTTGAAAATTGTCTTTGAAAAGTGCAGAAAATATGGTGTGTCGCTAAATCCTAAGAAGAGTTTGTTTGCCATGGATGAAGGCAAACTACTTGGGCACATTATCTCAAAGAATGGCATCTGTATTGATCCAGCACATGTGGAAGCGATTCAGCAAATTGACCTACCCCAGAATAAGAAGGAGATTCAATCGTTTAATGGTAAGATGAATTTTCTGCGATGCTTTGTTCCTAATCTTGCTGAACATCTTAGGGAGATTACAAACATGCTTAAGAAGGACAGCCAAGTGATGTGGATGGAAGAGGCTGTAAAATCTTTCAATTTAGTAAAATTGGCTCTTTCTTCAGCTCCGGTTCTAATCAGCCTGGATTATACTCAAGATTTTATATTGTTTTCATTTGCTTCGGAGCATACTATGACAGCTGTATTAATGCAGAAAAAAGATGAGCATGAAAGACCCATTGCTTTCTTCAGCCAGACTATAAGAGATGTTGCTTTGAAATACAACATCATTGAAAAGCAAGCCCTTGCACTTGTAAAAGCATTGAAAGATTTCTGTGTCTATATTCTACATTCCCATATTTTAGCTTATGTTCCTAACGCTACTGTCAAAGATATTTTGGTTCAAGTAGATCCAGAAGGAAGACGTGGCAAGTGGATTACAGCTTTGCTGGAGTATGATGTGGAGATTAAGCCCAAAAAGCTTGTTAAAGGTTAGGGATTAGCGAATTTGATGGCTGAATCAAATCTGCACGTCTTAGACATAAATATGATCGCTGTTATGTCCGATGAAAATGAGGAAAGTTCGTCACTTCAGGTATCAGAAATGTTTGTTCTTTCTCCATGGTATTCAGATATCATATATGTACTTCAGAATTTTTCCACGCCACCGGGTATGGCTAGAAACAAAGCTAGAACTCTTAAGTTAAAGGCTGCTAAGTTTTGTATTTTGAATTCTGCACTTTATTGGAAAGATCTCGGTGGAATTTTGTTAAATTGTTTGGTGGAAGAAGAAGCAAAACAGGTCATGGAGGATTTCCATAAAGGAGATTGTGGTGGTCACCTTTTTTGGAAAACAACGGAAAACAAAATTCTGAGGGCTGGATACTATTGGCCGACATTGTTTGCTGATGTGTTCAAGACTGTCAAGAGCTGTCATAACTGCCAGATTTTTGAAGGAAAACAGAAATTACAGCCTTTGCCGCTTAAGCCCATTGAGGTGAGTGCCCCTTTTCAGCAGTGGGGGTTGGATTTCATTGGTGAAATTCATCTCGCTTCTTCAGGTCAGCATAGATGGATCCTCACAGCGATAGATTACTTCACAAAGTGGATCGAAGCAATTCCCACTAGGCAAGCTACGGATGCGGTAATAATTTCATTCCTTGAGAATAATATTTTGCCTCATTTTGGTTGCCCGAATAAGTTAATCACTGATAACGCAACAGCTTTCAAGTCAAAAAGGATAGTTGAGCTTTGCAGTAAATATCACATTACTTTGGGGCACTCAACCACCTATCATCCACAAGGCAATGGATTGTCGGAGTCTTCCAACAAATCTTTGGTTAATATCATTAAGAAGATGCTGGAAATAAACAAGAAAAGTTGGCATAAGAAGCTAGTCCATGCACTTTGGGCAGATCGAGTGAGTCAAAAGAAATCCATTGGTAGGTCCCCCTTTGAGCTAGTTTATGGAGTTGATACAGTGTTCCCTACCTCTCTTACAGCTCCGGTAGTCAAACTTCTTCAGGAGGCTGGTAGTGAAGATGACCCAATGCAGAGAAGACTAAATCAAATGATCCACTAGCAGCAGACACAGGAAGATGTTTTTCAAAACACATTCAAGTTGCAGGAGAGAATTAAAAAGATTTATGACAGAAAAGCAAAGGCGGACACATTTCAGTTGGATGACGTGGTGTTAAAGTGGGATGCAAGGAATGAGGAAAAGGGCAAGCACGGTAAGTTTAAAAATCTCTGGAAAGGTCCTTTTAAGATTACAACATATCGGGGTCAGAATGCCTTTCTTTTGAAGGAGATGAACGGGGAAGATTTTCCAGGAGGGCCAGTCAATGGTCGGCTACTCAAGCGGTACCTTTTCTGAGTTTTTTCTGCTATTATCATTGTCATTGTAAATACCATTTTATTTCAGTTTCACTGCAAGTGTGTGCTGTGATCATTTCTTCAGTTTGGGGCCCGGAGTGAACACTATAATTCTGAAGAAAGATTTCAGTTTTGAGTTCAGTTTGTCGAGTTAATTTTTCAGTCATTTCAGTTTCATCATCGAGTCATTTTGAGTCAAGTTTCAGTCAAATAAATTGAGTCAGAGTCTCGTGTTGTTTGTCGAAATAATGACTCCATAGCCCAATGGATGAAGGCATTGTCTAGCTATTCCAGAGATCTGCCATTCTTGGCACCTCCAAGGAGCTACCCTCCCCATTGGAGCCGATGTTAGAGTCGATCTGGTCATCCCTCCATCAGAGATCAAAACTCTCTTTTGCATTTCATTTTTAGGTGTCCCATCTTGCTGGATCAGTTGCATTCCACTAGAAGCATGCCATAAATCTGACGGAAGGACTTTTTCGTTCACTACCCCTCATGCTTTGCACTGCTGGCTCAGGTCTATCCATCAAAATCAAGTTTTAAAAGTCATTTGCAGTCCTGTTTCAGTTTCTAGATCATAACAGTCATTTTAGTCATTAGGTCTAGGGTTAGTCAATTTGGTCTTCAACAAGGCCTAATAAAGCCAGCAGGCCAGAGGGAGGTTCTTAATAAGTTGTTATTTCAAACATTTTTATCATCATATGGATGGATTATGACTCTTCTTCAAAATTATGTTTTGAAGAAAGGTCAACATTTCATTTGAGTAATATTTTCAAATGTTCTTCAGCTATTGATTTCTTCAGGCGCAGCCCTAGTCTCCTTTGCCAAATTCCATGACAACTATCCCTGCAAAAAATTACCAATAAATTCATCATTCAAACCAAAAACAAGGGGGAAACAAAAAAACAGAGTTGTATTAATTGTGAAAAAGTTCCAATTTCAAAACATTACAAAAATGGGTTTTGAAGAACCAAAAATCAAATCAATGTCTTTATAAAGGTTTTGCCATGAATATCAATGTCATTCTGCATGCCAAGGTCAAATAGAAGCATTTCAAAGTGAATTGGGTGAGCAAGTGCATGTTTTGGGGTGAAATTGCTTGCAACTAGTCGACGCGGCGCACAGAACAGGTGGCGTGGTGCACTGGGAGAAATTGTCCAGTGTTATTCTGAACGGGCACGGCGCACTGGGTTCTTGGCGCGGTGCATACAATCCACAGCCCGAATTCGCTTAAATTTCTCCAAGTTGCTCATTCCTTGCGTGGATTTGCTAGGTAGAGCCTTCTTCTTGATGTTACATCAAATTTTGTGATAAGTGATGGTGGTTTATGGGTGATAACGGTTGAAACAAAATCCAAACCCTACCTCTAAAGTGCCTTCAAACGAAGATTGTTGTGGGTTCTTAAATCTTTGATTTGTCACCAAGAACTCCCCTCCTTCCCCATTTCTCCCTTGTTTCATCATTTCCTACCCCCCCACTAAGCTCATCAATCCTACATTTTCTTTCCTACATTCAAATCCCAAAACCCCAAAACCCTAGCCCTTATAAAAATCTCCCAACCCTATACAAAACCCCTCAAACCCTCCTCCTTTCCCTAATAAAATTTATTCTAATATTCCCTAATCCCTTACTGTTTTCCCCTTCCTAACATTCCCTTGTTGCATTTTTTCCCCTTGGTGGCAGAATCCAACTATATTGCATTACAACATAGCAGTTTCATACATCATCAAAGACCAGTCCAAGCACAGTTCATATACAGCAACATCTTTTGTTCAAGGTATTTTGTACAGCAATCATGGCATCTGAGCATTCATCGGACTATGAAGTAGAAACCCAAAGTGACTCACCCTTGGAAGAATAGGCACCCCGGAGGCCTCATAAAGGTGGCAAACATGTTAGGGAAGAACCGACCACCCTTACAAAATTGCAGGCCTATCCTCTTGCCATGTTGTGTTTTCAGCATCAGTCATGCTGTGAGTTTTGTCAAAAGGTGGCTAGTGTTCAGTTTCATCATGAGCTGGCTCGTCTATTCGTGCTACACTTACATGGAGATAAAGATATCTTAGCCGGTGTCACCTTCACACTTACACAAGAATCTGTCTCATTAGCAACCGGTATACCAAACATTGGTGAACCATGGCACAAGAAACAGAAGATTGACCGGCAGCATTACGAGCCATACATTAAAACCAGTTTCTTGAGGTAACTCAAGAGAGTGTTCCCGTTCCGATATCTAAAAGATGAATATGCTCCACTAATGAAGTTGATCATGAAATATTTCAGCTATGAGGGATGGTTCTCTCGTTTATATGATTATCACATCAAGTTTCTCATGCATTTCACCAGGGCATGGATGATGAACATTCCGTATTTCATTTGCCGGAACATAGAGGGGATGACCACCCTTATGCAATATAAAACCCCTCAGCAGCAACTTAACAGTGTCTATCATTTTGCTCTTATTAAGATTTTTGTGGTTCATTAGCTTGGAGTACAGGGCATCACCTGGGATGATTTCATCTCTCGTGACTTCTTCAGAGCTTCACGGGGATTATCAGAGGTTAAGCATGAAGGTGGACCTTCTCATCAGTATGAGCGCCATGAGACCGCTAGTGTGCTGGTATTCATCACATATCAGAGAGGCACCAGACATTTGTTTGCAGCAGCAAAGCTAGTGTTATCTCCACCTGGGATGGAAGGGGCCTCGCCTCCTCCATCAGCACCATAGGTACAGGACAAAGGCAAGAGGCCAATGCAGGATGAGGGGCCATCAGGTGAACGAGAGACCGACTTCATTCTCCTTCATGATGATGATACAGATACGGGTCCACAAAGCGCCAATCTTAGAGAGATCATCCAAGAGCAGCAAACAGAGATCGAAGCCTTATCCCTTGACTTGGAGAGGGCTAAGTGGACCATGAAATACTTGGATCAAAGGAACAAACAGCTTGAAGATCAGTAGGCAATCATGGAGCTACAAAACATCCGCGAGAATCGCCAAGCTGCACAAAGGAGAAGAATTGAGCTCACGTCATTGGAGCAAGAGATTAATGAGGATCGGGAATCTAATCTTGAGAGAGTCAACATGCACTTGGAGAGATTGCTGGATAAGGCTAACAAGGACCATGCATTGCTGAGACACATGGCTTTCCACTACATGGCGCGAAACAAGGTCTGCAAGGCACGAATCATGCATTTAAAGGCAAAATTGAGGAAGGCAATAAGGAAGCAAAAGAGGCAAAGGGAGCTTGATCGTCTTTAGATATTGGCTGAAGCCTCTTTAGCCCATCATAACACTTAATGAGGAAGCTCCAACCCAAATTTCAAGAAATTTGGGGCATTTTTGGAATTTTGGCAAATTTTTGTACAAAAAACAGGGTTTTTCTCCCTGTGCGTCGCGCCACGTGGCGCGCGCTTATGATAGGAAGCTCCAAATGGAAAAAAATTTATATTTTTGAATTTTTCATGAAAAATCATGACTTCTGGTGCATGGCCAAGAAGTTTGGGCAAGTTTTGAGTCCTCAGGAGGTCGAAAACACTCAAAACATGACCTCTCTGCCCCTATTTTGAAACACAGGAAGTAGTCTTGGGAGATTGAGGTTTTGGAGGGAAAAATTTGCACCAAATTCAAAAATTCCACTTGAGTTGAAAAGTAGACGGGCAGGGCTTTCCAACAAGCACACTTGGACTCAATTTGGACTTCAGGAAGTGCCTCAAACGCAGTCTCAAAGTGTCACGATGCACAAAGAAATTGGTGCGGCGCACAAAGGTTTTTTGCCCAATTTTTCACCTTCCAGCTCAGAAATTCGGCCAATTTGACTAGTTTTTCTTTGTGATGTAATTTTTTATCTATATTGATGTAATTGGATGAAAATGATGTAATTTTGGCACTTATTTACTTGTTCTAGAGGATTCATTCACTAAAAAGTGAACATTTAATGAATGAATTAGTTTCCTACCTTATAGAGGCAAGTTGTTTTGACTGCCTAGATTTTAGTGCTTTGTTTATAATTGGTTGAAACAGCTCCTAGAATGATGAGCTCGACCCCTAGAGGCAAGAAAATAGGTTTGTCTTGCCTATGTTATGTAATTTCTAAGCCATTTTCAGGGTTGGACTCTTGGGGAAAAGTTTGGTGCTCTATTGTACATTCATTTCTGCATTTTTGGCAAAGGAAAGACCAGGGTTTTGCAGCACTGTTTGGGATCCATATGGCTTTATGTTTTGATGGTGTGCTTCTCTGAGTAATTGTAAGTTCATTAGTGTAATGTGTATCATTTTCCTGCTTCTTCTTCGGAATTTGAACAAAAGAGTGATTAAGGTAGAATCCATAACTGTTATGCTCTGCCTTTGAATTTGTTTAAATTTTCATGTTTTCATCTGTTTAAGGAGAATTCTTGAGACTCTCTTGCTCTCCTTAACTCTTCACCGATCTGATCTATCCATTCACTCACTTTAAAGCATCAAAGCGATTGCCTTCCTTGCCCCAATCGGAATTCTGCAGAAATTGTGCCTTATCCTAGAGCCCAATTTGCCTTTCCCATTTTTTCAATAAAAATTACCAAAAAACAAATCAAATACTTGCACTTAATACCTAGCCTAAGATCGGTTGCAAATTTAGACATATTGAGCCTCATCAATTACCTTTTGCCGAGACTGACCTGGAGAGAGCCCTCTCCTGTCCTCGTAGGGATAGCTACGAGGCTGAGCGTGGTTTGATGTGGACCTAGAACCTTGTATTTTCAGCCTGAGGCAAATCTAGGCTCTAACACCCGCTATTGTAAGTCATTTATTGTTTCCTCTTCTTTTGGAAAAATGTTATGAAGTTGCTAGTTATTTTTATAATACAGATTTACTTTGCTCACAGTACCTATAAATTTTAATCAAATAACCTTGAAATTTTGCTCCATTTTTCCACACATATATACATTCTCTAAGTCTCTCATGCATTCTACTAAGGTTTAAATAAAAGATTATATAGTTGTAGCATTTTGTTCTGAACCTTCCATTTTTCTATCTCTCACCCTACTACAACTTTTAATTCATTTTCATAGTCAGTGAGGCCATCCTGAGAAGTATTTCTATTTCAAGAAGTTTTCCTCCACATTACCAATGAAATTCATCTCTGAATAATCATAATGGGACATCAAGCAATATTTATTATCTTTTTGTTTATATGTCCTAGGCACTGAGATCTTCTCAGCCAGAGGTTTTCTCTAGGGTTACAACACTAAGTATGAGTCTAGGCCTCATAATGTTATTATTACTTTGGGAAGTAATCTATATAGGATACCAGAGGTAACCCCGCCTACTACCATTATTTGCTCTATACTAAGAAACATAGTAAGATCATCTCCCAAAATCAAAGTTATTTTCCTTTTTTATTTGCTCTCAAATAAAGGGGAATATTGTGGCTATGTCCATGGCCCCCAGGAAGGGTTCGTCCACATAGAAAAAGCAGGTGGATAAGGTCATGGAAGAAAACATGGGCATCTTCTCCTGATCCATAGGGGTACCTATGCATTATCATGTCAAGCATTCAATCAATATGACTCTTGGAGCACCTCTACCGAATGGGATGATATACTTCCACTCTCTTCTAGAAAATTAAGAAACCAAGCGGCAGATGTAGGAGTTGTTACAAAAAGGGCACACCCAACCAAGTTCCCCACCTTGTGGGAGCCCAATTGTACTTGTACAGAAGAAGGATGGGACCTAGAGACTTTGCATTGATTATCAAGTATTGAATAAAATCACTATTAAGAATAGGTATCCAATCCCATGGATTGATGTCCTTCTTGACCAGCTCAAGGGGGCCAAGTACTTTAGCAAGATTGATTTGTAGTTTGGCTATCACCGGGTTCTAATAAAACTCATAGATGTATGGAGGTCCACTTTCAAATCCAAGGAGGGATCTTTTGAGTTGTTGGTCATGCCCTTCGGGTTGAAAAATTCTCCTACAACTTTTATGAGGCTAATGGATGACATCTTGTAGCGCTTTACCAACTTGTTTTTGGTTTTATATCTAGATTACATCCTCATCTTAAACAAGTTTTGAGAAGTGAACTTGCAACATATTAGACAAGTCCTTCAAGCCCTATAGAAACACTAACTATGTGCCAACCTATAGAAATGCACCTTTGGCATGAACCAGGTCCAATATTTGGGTTACATCATTGATGAGAAAGGATTGGTCAGCCCCGACCACTCTAACAGAGCTTCATAGTTTTATGTGGCTTGTCAATTCCTATGGGGTAAAATGCACGGTGTATGTAGGATGAAAACTACCCTCAAAGGCCTTCTCAGGACCTTTGACAGACTGTAAGATTATTTGCAGAAGCTACCAAGTTATGCACATGTTCATCTATCAAACATAAATTAACAAGGTATGGAAAGAGGATCACCTTTAGCTCCTTCTAGATTTGTTTGGAGATCTCTATGTGGCAAGAAGAACTCCTTCAAGGCCGGCTCCAAGACAATTCCTACACAAAGGACAAAGTAAACCAATCATAGCATACGCTCTTGAAAACTAATGTAAGAATGCACAATAAACATATATTATTGTATAACTTAACTACTCATCTCGACAAGCATCAAAATGAACAAATTAATGAATAACATTACCGACACTATGGAGTAGGGAACACAACTGCAGTTTTGTATTTATAATGGAAGAGTGATTACAACCATCTGTTGTATCAACCTTCCCTTGCCCCTTCTTCCTCTCTCTCTCTCCCTCTTTCAACTCACTTCTTAAAGTGTATGACAATTTCACAACAGCTTAATGGGCTATCTTTCCAAATGTTCTGACCCCTTTCACAATGGCCCTCTCGCTGCTTATGTAGCAATTGAGTTAGGGCTGCCAAGCTCCTCCTAGAGTTCATTAGGTAAAAAGCCATGAACCTACCCTGTTTTGAAGCTTTTTCCCATTTTCCTTCATTCTCAGATTGGAATTTCCCAAAATAATTCGATTTTTGGAGTTTCCTTACTTTTCTTGAGCAAATTTAGGGATAAATATCTAGATATTTGTGAGCAGATTCGTTGGCTTGACCCACTAAACTTCCCTTAGGTTCACTAAATCTCCCCCTGCTATAACAACTTGAGTTAGTAGGGTGACTAACGCTCCTCTATGCTTGGTAACAAGCTTTATAAAGCAAGTTAGCAGTCTGTAGAGAGCGTTAGTGTGGAATCAAGGCCTGCAATTGTGGTCTTTGCTTTAGTCATCCTGTCTTTCACCTCTGAGTTGATGAGGAGGTCATTTTGTCCTATAACAGAATCCCCCCTAAAGTATGAGATCAGAGGTAGAGACGATGGCCGAAATACTTTACTAAAACTGTAGTTTTTCTGTCAAAATTTTGTAGAGAGAGAGAAATTTCGAGCGGCAAGGAAAACCTGATACAACACATACATATATATAAACTACTAAAATCATGTCCTGAGTTGGGAATTCCCATGCTTAGTAGCTATTTCAGAGTGATTTTCTCTTCTAAGATATAACAATTCTAGCCACTGATAAGCACATAGTGGATCCAATGTCATAATAGATCATCCTGAAATAGCTGTCTCCAAAGAACAATATCTGCAGCTTGGGAGAGGAAACAAGGCTGAATGATGCAAGCCTCTACCCAAGGTCTTGATTTCCGCTTCACCGAACAGCATAGATCGGTACATGTGATAAGATGTGTTGACGTTGAACATGCACAAAATCATCTAATTACCAGTCAATAATGGAGACCATTAACAGATGTGAGGAAGGCCACCGATAATGGTGATGGTCTCCAAGATGCACAATGCAAACTAGCGAGTGTGAAAGATTTCTTTGTCATCGAACACTCGTAGAATCGCTTAACCAGGAGCCAATAATGAAAACCCATGATCAAACACAAGGTAACCTGCCACTAATGTCTGCAAGTACCAAGGCACTAAATGTGTTTCTGGGTTATCTTCCTAGATAGAGTGTTGAAGTCGATAGGAAGAAAAATGTTGAAAGGTAGGCAATGACATGTCCTACATTAGTCGACATGAAACCGGACAAGAATGATTTTGTTTTTTGAGGAATCTTTTGAGCATTTGGTTCTAAACAATAGAGGGCATGATGAAAGGATATGTATGATCAGTTGATAGAGGAAACAAATGGGAACCCTTGAACAATAGAAGGCACGACAACGGTTTTAACCAGACAACACTAGACTCATGAACACTACAGAGTGTTAGAATACGAAGATGCAATTACATCAGGGTATATAGGCTAAAACTCATGGGTTGGTAGGGTTCATATTGAGAGGCTATCAAAATGAAGGTTTATCTGGGGAGTGCCATGTTCAAGGGAACGATTGCTGCCAAACCATGCTTTCAAATACGGAATATAGTTGTATTGTCCACTTTCCCCATCTGATTTTTTAATGAGTCCAGATGGGTAAACCCATCGATCTTTTCATGTTTAAAGAGTCTGAAAAGGATCACAAAAAGAACGACTCTTTGCCCTATCTGATCAGTTTAATGAATCTAGATAGGAAAACTCATTGATTTTTTCATGTTTTAAGAGTCTGAAAAGTATCGTAACAAGAAAGACTCTATATCTTGTCTGTGTGATTTAAAGGGTCCAGACTAGACAACTCGGTGGTCTTTTCATATTTAGAGAGTCTGAAAATATCATAAAGAGAGACTCCATGGTGGTCCCTTTATCATAGTTGTTAACCAGGTGTGACAAAAGGTTAATAGTATACCTGGATCGGTTACTTTTCCGTATTTTAATCTATTGAACCCGGATAAAGAGAAACCTTCTTCCAATAGATGTCGACCTCATTTTGTTACGAGTACGAGGCGACGAACTAAACTTGTGTTTCGTTGTGAATTTTTAATGAGTCACGTGACAACAAACTCAACACATTCATCAAAAATTTTAATGAGTAGATGAAGAAAACTTAGGGTATCTTTTTCAGTCTAATGAGCGAGAAAAAGAGAGAAAAGAATGGCTCATCCCTTCTTCATAGTTTTACAAGCTCGAAGGAGGGGAAAAAATTGGGGATTTTTCGATTTAAGAGCGAGAAACTGTCCCAAAAAAGAAAGTGCTCTTGCTACTGCCGTCTATTTTTAACGAGCCCAGTAA
Organism: Pinus tabuliformis; assembly: GCA_031772625.1. Lineage (NCBI taxonomy): Eukaryota > Viridiplantae > Streptophyta > Pinopsida > Pinales > Pinaceae > Pinus > Pinus tabuliformis. Next base: position 777,366,895 of record CM062804.1, on the reverse strand, counting down.
CAAAAACTTGGGATTTTTCAGTTTTAACGAGCAAGAAAAAGTACCTAAAAGAATGCTCGAGTTATCTTTAGCAATTTTAATGAGCAGCAAGACATAGCTCGAGATTTTTTTAGTTTAAAGAGCGAGAAAAAAGCGCCTAAAAAGAATGCTCCTTTGGTCTTTTTCAGTTTATGAGCTGGAAAAAGATCAAAAAAGAGTTGCTCAGAGCATTGTTACATGTATTTAACGAGCGTAATGATGAAAACTCAGAGATGTTTATATTTTTTAAAGAGCAATAAAATATCACAAAAAGTGCTCTGACCATCATCGCAAAGATTTAACGAGCTTAACGATGAAAACTTGGAGATGTTTATATTTTTTAAAGAGCAATAAAATATCCCTAAAAGTGCTCTATTGAGAATTCCATGCAACTTTTATTGCTTTTCATTCCTGAAAGTACTTTCATCAAAAGCGGTAAAAAGTATAAAAAGTAGCAATTCCTATTATCTGGGTTCATGCATGATAAAAAATCATGGAGAATGGACTACTTCCTCTTTAATGATTTTCAAAAAGTCATGTCTCTCAAATTTATATAAGGAGATGCTTTGAGCTTTCACATGCATCATTTTCACTATTTTGAAGTTTGTGAGAGCTTTGCTGGAGCTAAAGAGGAGCAGATTTTCCGCGGATCATTGCAGGAGATCCGGGGAACCATTCGACGTGTCGTTAGTCCCAGGTGAGAGCTAAAGCCTTGCTCTATGCCTTACTAAACCTTTCTTAACAATTTTATGGGTGGAATTTTGCAGATTTGAGGTGCCCTAAAGCCTTATTTGCGCACTAACGCCCTCTAGATGGCCAGTAGGGAGTGTTAAACGCTTTGTACGAGCCACTTGAGGGCATTAATCCTCCCTGGGTAGCACTGGTGGTAGCGTTAGGGTTGTAGGGTGCAGTCAAAACCCTCATGCATGGATTCACTAAGTGTTTTTTCCACATTTTAACTGTTTTTAAGGTTATTTTGTGCAGGTTTCAGGCTAAAATGACTCACCTATGGAGAGAACGGGCCCATGACAATGAGGAATTGCTGATGTGAAATGATCCAGCATGCATACTTGCGTTGCGTCGCTGCAGTTTTTTGAAGTATGCAAAGCTAGAGCTGATGAAAGGACATGAGGATTTACTCAGATGGATCATTCAGTGCTGGGATGAACACGAGCAAGTGTTTAGGATTGGAGATCACGAGTTGGCGATTGACCGAGATGACATTTACTTTTTGACTGGTTTGTCATGCCGTGGGGCACAAGAAAACCTCACCGGTGGCAGGTCAGATCCACAATCCACCTCAAAGCTGGTATAGATCTACTGCATCCCTGAGAGTGGACTAGTCAGCAACAGAGTCCCTATAGAGAGGATTCGATATTGGTCTATGAGGGCAGCTTTATGGTTGATTGTGTGGTTGGCGGGATCAAAAAGTCCCCACATAGCCACAAAGGCCCAACAGTTGCTTGTTGTTGACTGTGTCCAGCCAAAAATGTTCAACTGGTGTGAAGTAGTGCTTTGCCAGTTGAAGGCAAAATTGACAGCATGCAAGACCTGTACCCAACACAATTTTGGGTATAGTACTATCATAGTCTCATTTTTCCTTGAGAGGGTACTTGTCATGCACCCACGGGGGAGCTTAGGTCCCTTTGATATGAGGGAGCCAAGGCAGGGTCGGTGGTCATCACTTGATCCTTGCAAGGAGGAGGACTGCTCTGGCACTTCTTTGATGAAGACTTCTTCCAGTGGCTCCATAGCCAGATTGTGATTGTTGATGACTATGCCTATGAAGGCATGGACTTTACCGGTGACCCAGACTTGATGCTACCACCTGGGAACAACTAGGGTCCTCAAGGTGTGAATAATTTTGATAGTACTTAAGTATTTTTGTGCTTTTGAGTGTATATGTAATGTTTTTTTAAAAGTGAAATAAGAACTAACAGGAAACTTTTATGTTTAACATAGATGTGGCACCAGTATGACCTGCAGGCAAACCTCGCTATGTGTGACGTGGTGGCCAACTACTTGCTGGAGGGGGCGATGCCAACAGTCTCCGCGAGGTTCTAAGGAACCTAGAGGGTTTAACTATGGATGTCCCCCCCTTCCTATGAGGGAGATTACCGCTCATATGCAGCGACACACCGTTGGTGTACCTGAGCGGTTTCTGGTTCCTCTTCGGAGGGTAGCTAGAGCTGTTTTAGCTTTTCTAGAGCAATAGGCTCTTTTTAGCAGGTGTTCTAGTGTAGCCATATGAGTGCTTGTAGTTGGGCTTTGAGCCATTTTGTACTTAAATCATCCAAGTTTTGGAATATTTTGATGTAAAAAACCAGATTTCGATCTCTCTCTCTCTCTCTCTCTCTCTCTCTCTCTCTCTCTCTCTCTCTATATATATATATATATATATATATATATATATATATATATATATATATATATATATATATATATAGATATATATATATATATACAGATATTTTTGGTATTTTGGTGGTGTAAATGTGTTTTTAAATGTTTTTTGTAACAAATTTTTAACTTTAGTAAATGTTTTTACTTCTCATGCATGCTACTATAAAGAATGAGACAAATTCCAATCCAATACATAGTTAGCTAATGAATTAGCGACTGTATTTAATTCTCGAGGAACATGCTCATATGTGATTATTTCAAATCGACGTTCCAAGAGTCGCACCCTTAGATAGTTATCTAACAAGGCTGGATTACAAACATGATAATGGTTTGTCAATCGCATAACGACTAGTTGGGAGTCTAACCTAACCACCAGATTGGAGATGCCCCTTGATGACGCTTCCGTGAGAAGCAAAACGACGGACATGTACTCGGCAATATTATTGGTGGTGGTACCAAGAAAGCCCCCCCCCCGGAGCAAAATAGTTCTGACTCAGGTGTGTAGATGACCCAAGCAGCTGATGCAATGTGCCATGTGTGACAACTAGCACCATTCGCGTATCCTACGTATGCTAAGGGAAACGAAGACATTTGCGTTGCGAGAAGAATGCATGACACAAGTACTCCACCAAATAACAAAACAATCCAATCACATCAAAAAAGGTATGCAAAACTTATGAATACATAAAATTACAAAGCACATGCCCAGTGCAATACTAGGCACAATACTTTTTCAAATAGAGCCCATATTTTCGCTCCTTGAGTGGGATTCCTTCTCGGTCTTGCAGTTCATATGCCTCTATGGGGAGGAATTTTGTTATGACATAGGGACCTAGCCAAATGGGTTGAAACATGCATGCCTCCAAGAGGTTATCTTTTGGATGATAGAGTGATACGAAGTCGCCCTCTTGGAAAGAACAAAACCTAACCTCTTTCACAAATTGGGATTGTACCCACTCCTTGTGAGATGCGAGTGCCAAATCGACATCTCGACAGGTTTTATCCAGCTGTTTAAGGTATAGTAGGCATTCTTCTTCAGCAGTAGGGCCGGGCATGGGTTCAACGGCTATTTCTAGGGAAGGGATTGGCCACCCATTTTGTTTTGCTTCGTTGTAAAGTTGGATCTCATGCATGACAAATGACGGATTAAAGTCGGGAATTTCCTCGTGATACCAAACAAATTCATCATGGAATTCCTCATATAGGCAAGTGGAGCTCGCAATTTCCTCAGGACTGCAATCTGCTCGTATCTGGGTGTTTTCCACGATACCTGTTGTGACTAAAATATCTATGGGAAATGACTTGAAGTGTCGCCCATGTTTCCTTCTACATCCAATGTTTGGATGATCATGTATGGTGAGGAAACAATTTCTGGTAATTCAAAGGACAGGATTTCGAGAGGCATCATGTACGAATCAAATATCAGGACACGATGGTGCCAATCCTCCCAATTTTTCTCTCCAAAACTCATAATTTCTTGAATGGCTTCGTCTGTAGGTATGAGTTGATTGAATGGATCTAAAGGAGGAGTGGTTATGGGAAGGGTGGTGGTACCATCGGCAATAACCAACATAACCGGAGATGTGGATGTGGATTGAATGCCTTGGTAGGCCGATTCAGCTAGTGACAGTGGTATTTGGTCTCCGAATGTGTCAGGGTATGAAGGAGCAGTTAGGATCCAGGGATCGGTCAATTCATGAGGAATTGATGAAAGCATGTTGACCGATTATGAAACCTGGGGTAGCTGAAGAGGAAAACAACCCATAAGGGAAGAAGCCTTTAGTAGACCCATACCTATACTGACATAATTGTCAGTTCCACCTCTTTCTAGGGGTACGGAGCCACTTGTTAATGGTGAATAATCGGGGGTGAAGAAAGACAACTGATCCACTGTAATTACCTTTCCATCCAATGCAAATAGGATGATATGAAAGACAGTGGATACAACGGCCATCATGGCATATGTCCAATTGTGACCCAGCAACAGATTATAGTTGAGTTTCTTGTCCACAACTTCTACATCCACCGTTATTGTTTTCCCATACAATGTGATGGGGAAACTAGCTAGGTATCCTTTTGTGATAAAGGTGTGGCCGTAAAAAGCTTTAAAGGAGTTCAATGGTAGGGATAAGGTTGGGGAACCTAGGGCGAGCCAACATGAAGCCGACATGATGCAGGTTGAAGCACCTTCGTCAATGACAGTTCGGTGTATACCTTTACCTTTCGAAGTGATATGCACTTGAAATGCAAGATGGTAGGAAAGGGGAGGTTTACACTTGTCCATGTCGAAAATAGCAAGCATGGAATCTGTAGGGTTAATACCTCTGATAGCCTAAAACAAAGTTTTCCATTGGCTGGGGCATGTTTGTAATACTTCGAGCGCCGACATAGCCGACGGCACTTGCGCCAAATCCTCTACGATATTGTAGTGTTGGGCGGCACGTGTATATGTATTATGCATTGTGCGTCGAAGTGCCCCCTTGGGGGGGGTCGAATTGCAAAGTCCTCAACCGGCCTTTCGATATGCAAATCATTGGGTAGCGATGGGCTTTGACCTGAGGATGGTTCTGCTGCTGGAGCGACAGGAACTCCATAAGATTTGGCTCTTGTGGCGAGTTCTACTGTTTCAAATGTGTAAATGGTAGAAGATCCTTCACCAGCTGAAGGATGTTGTGAACCATCACTGCCCCCTGGCTCGGGTTGCAGTTGGTTGGCAACGAGATTTTACTGCTATTGAGTAGGAAAATGATTTCTAAGGACAGCAGCTGCCTTACCAGAATCCCTTTTGGCAAGGTAATCTGTGCATTCTTGAAGACACGGACAACACCAGGTTACGTGGTATTCAAGACAGAGTTTGCATGGATATCTAGTGTCTTTATCCTTTTCCTCATCAGTAGGCGCAGTGGCCTTATGTTTTGGGTTGGGCTGCTTAGATGACTGCTCTTCAGAAGGAGCGGTCTTGTTCTTATTCTTCTTGTTCTTGCCACCGGATTTTTGTGTAGACTGCACAGAGTTTATCGTAGTGGCAGGAAGAGCAGTCACTTTGGTAGAGGGGTCCACTGCTAGCTTGGCAATGGAACCACTGAGTTGTTTTACAGCGACCCCAGAGGTTGCGCCGACAATCCCGTTGGCATGCACTCCAGGGTGCTGAGTGGTGGAAGCATTGGGGTTACCAGGAGCATGGGGGATTATGTCGTAAACAATGCCAGACTGTGAATAAATCAAATCTAAGCATTGGGCACGACGTATGGATTGGTATTCTATGGCCGCACCACCTAGAGCGACATCTCTAGTGATTTGTGGGAGTAAGGACTTACAAAACCAGTCCGTTAAGAGAAAATCAGGGATGGGAGCTTTGACTAACCTCCGCCTACGTCTCCATTCATGAATATGATCAGAGATGTGGGTGGCGGTATCCTGACGAAATGAAGTAAGGAGCTCTGTCCCAGTCTCATAGTGGATAGGTAACTGAAAGTGCTTTAGGAACTCCATCGCTAAAGCATCAAAGGTATTTACTGACGTGTGTGGTAACTCAATATACCATTTCGCGGCATTTCCAGTGAGGGTGTGGGGAAAAAGACGTAACTGGGCACTATCATCCACCATTGAGTTTGAAACACTCCAAAGATGGTAGGTGGTGATATGGGCGCCCAGAGCCTCCCCTTGTTTTCCATCAAACTTTGGAATTTCCATTGGTATTTTGTGCAGGATCGACGGCCATTGTAAGTTGTGGTAGATGGGGTCATTTGTCAGCTTGTATAAGTCGGGAATATCCAAGGTTGCCAAAAAAGGCAGAGAGTTGGGTGCTCCCGACTCGGACCATGGTGATGACGGATGACCTAAGGAGCTCTGTGCTCCTCCCATCATTTGGTTCCCCAAAATGTACATGGGTTGCATGGTGTAGCAGTTGCTTTGTGGGATGGTGTTGTAGAGTGGATTTCCATGAGGATCTTGATATTGGGGTATGAAATTGCCCCCAATATAAGCGGTGCCCCCTTGACTCATTTGAGTCTATGAGTAGGGTTCCCCCATGGATTGGTTGGGAACCCCTTGTGGATTCCTGACTGACACAAAACTAACCATTTGGCTTTGATTGATAGAGGGAAAACTCGTGTCAATCAGTGACTGTCCATGCATGCCTGAGAACAGAGGGGGAACTGTGACATTCCCCACCAGGATGTGCATATTGGGAACCCCCCTAGATATCTAAATCTGGGGGTTGGAACTGTACATTGCGGCTGACCGTGTTGTTGGTAAATGGGAACAGCAACCATAGTGCCACATTGAGTGTTACATGGAGCACTATATGTGGCGCTAGTCGAAGGTATGCATTGTGGCACCATAGGAGTGGAACCTAGCATCAGCTGGGTTCCACTTATAGAGGGTGTTATGTGAGTTTCCGTACCTGGGACAAACGGGATAGCAGGATTCCACATTACCAGTGTTGTGATGACCGTCGACTGGGGAAGTGGTAGAGGACCAACAGTGTCTCTAAAATTCCACAACCCGTGAATCGTCGACTAGATAGATGGGAAAGTTCCACCTACTGAAGAAGGAAGTACAGGTACCACAGGAACCATGATAGGGTCTGACGGATTTGTGAGCAGAGTGTTAAAGTGAGGAAGGAATCCTTCTATGAAGAAATCCTCCGGTAAACTAGAATCGTCGGTCGTCCACACAAATCCCATGTGAGATTTAGGATACTGATTCCTTGAAGATGAGGAATCCGAGTCAGTGGAACTCGGCAGATCTTCCACAATGAGTGGAGGAAGTCCTAACAATCGTCTGGAGTGACGACGAGGGCCAGATGTAGCCACAGTGATCGTTAAGTTTTATCAAATAAATTTTAATGTGATATTCTTTAAAGTCTTAAAAATGATAGCACTCAGGTACCTAAAAATAAAAAATACACTAAATATATCAATCAGCAAACAAAGGGAAATTACCTCGTCTAATAAGCACCGATTACTGGAGATGAAACCCATTCTCTCAATGAATAATAGAGAAGGATGGCCAAATGTACGATTACAGTTACTCTAGAGCTTTGCTCGAACCTCAGATTGAGGGGCCAAGTACTCTCGTGAAGATGAGCACCCTCCCAAAAACTGAAGACAGAGTAGATCCATCCGTTTTAGGTACCAGAACAGCTGTCCGAGTCAGCTTGTGTAAGTACCTAGAATTTTTTACCACTAGAGATACCTCAAATCACAAACATTACCAGGGGGGACATAGTCATAGACAACATGTTGTGTGGGTAGGAAACCTGAGTCCCCGACTCAGTTCCGAAATCCCCGAAGGGACCCCAAATACATAGAATGCCCAAAGGATTTGTAAGAGAAGGCGGGCTACCTTCAATTACAGTCTGATGTTGCCTCGTATTTCACTCTGTTGTTAGTGGAATGGTCTTGGTAATATGAGTGCAGAAGGATTTTTCACTTGTTAACGACACTAGTTTTGGTTTTCAACCTTGGGCAGTTCACTCACATGTTTATCCCAAGGTCCTAGCCTAGCTAATGTTGATTTACTCAAAAGAGTAACTGATTGATTTTAATGTAAATTTTAAGTGTACTTGATTATTTGTCTTCGGTAGGGGTGTTGACGTATGAATATTGTGAGACTCTTGACTCAATAAATCATGCAAAACAATGCTCTGATTTTTTTCTCAATTTCTTATGGAAACAAGTCTTATTCTACATATTCATCTTTTCACATATTCATGGATTCGTCTATGCATCTAAAGCCATTCAACACTTGCATAACCAAAAGATTCTTTTCCCAATATTTCCTAACAACTACTGAAAACCAAAATGAAGCAGCTTACAACTATTTCAACAGAAGGATGAATACAATTTATCAGTCTTTCTTTCAAAAAAAATGTATTTTAAGAGAGAAAAACTAAAACATTTTCCTAAAAATAAATTTTCAGGACACCAAATTTGTTAACATAATATAGTTGCAGATCTTACTTTAGCCCATGAGAAAATTCCCCCCGACCCCCTTTTGGTCCACAGAATCTACTGGAAATCATGGAAATGGGAGACTAACGCTCTGTTTCAGTGTAAACAGAGAGTTAGTTGGGCCACTAACGCTCCCTGTACATAGGCACAGTGCTTTATAAAGCTCTGTTTAGCCTGGAAACCTGCGTTAGTGAGGGAAATAGCTCAAACAAAGGGCCTTTAGGATCAGTTTCTAAGGAGAATGCAAACTAGTAGGATGTAACAAGATAGTTGGTGGATTAGAAAAGGATTTGAAGAAGTAGGAAGCTCTTAGAAGAAAGAGAAGAACTGAGAGGAGTCCGGGTAAACCAGGAACTAGATGTATACTCCCTAGCAGAGTCACCAATTCTTCTATGGGGTAAAATTCACTGTGTATGTAGGATGAAAACTACCCTCAAAGGCCTTCTCGGGACCTTTGACAGACTGTAAGATTATTTGCAGAAGCTACCAAGTTATGCACATGTTCATCTATCAAATATAAATTGACAAGGAATGGAAAGAGGATCACCTTTAGTTCCTTCTAGATTTGTTTGGAGATCTCTATGCAGCAAGAAGAACTCCTTCAAGGCTGGCTCCAACACAATTCTTGCACAAAGGACAAAGTAAACCAATCACAGTATACGCTCTTGAAAACTAATGTAAGAATGCACAATAAACATATATTAGTGTATAACTTAACTACTCATCTCGACAAGCATCAGAATGAACAAATTAATGAACAACATTACCGACACTATGGAGTAGGGAACACAACTGCAGTTCTGTATTTATAATGGAAGAGTGATTACAAAGATCCATTGTATCAGCCTTCCCTTGCCCCTTCTTCCTCTCTCTCTCTCCCTCTTTCATCTCACTTCTTCAAGTGTATGAAAATTTCACAACAGCTTAATGGGCTATCCTTCCAAATGCTCTGACCCCTTTCACAATGGCCCTCTCGCTGCTTATGTAGCAATTGAATTAGGGTTTCCAAGCTCCTCCTAGAGTTCATTAGGGAAAAAGCCATGAACCTGCCCTGTTTTCAAGCTTTTTCCCATTTGCCTTCATTCTCATATTGGAATTTCCCAAATAATTCGATTTTTGGAGTTTCCTTGCTTTTCTTGAACAAATTTAGGGATAAATATTTATATATTTGTGAGCAGATTCGTTGGCTTGACCCACTGAACTTCCCTTAGGTTCACTAATGCTCCCCCTGGTCTAACAACTTGAGTTAGCAGGGTAACTAACGCTCCTCTATGCTTGGTAACAAGCTTTATAAAGCAGGTTAGCAGTGTACAGAGAGCGTTAGTGTGGAATCAAGGCCTGCAATTGTGGTCTTTGCTTCAGTCATCCTGTCTTTCACCTCTGAGTTGATGAGGAGGTCATTTTGTCCTATAACATCAATTTCTATCAAAGATTCATGTTGGGATCCTCTCATATCACTTGTCTTTGAGTCAAGTTACTAAAGATAAAGTGAATGAAAAGTTTTTCTAGTTTGAGTCACAACAGAAGGCATTTGTTGAGATGAAGCACTGCCTTTTCTTTGCACTAGTACTGACACTGCTAGACCTGCAACAACCATTTCAAATTGAGACAAATGCCTCTAACAACACCATTGTTGTAGCTTTTACCAACAAGGGCATCCAGTGGCCTATCACAATGAGACACTATATTATACAATTTGGAAATACCCCAACTACGTTAAAGAGATGTATTCCATCATGCATGCTTACTGGCAGGGGAAACATTACACTCTGAGGAAGGAAATGATCATCCACATAGATCATTAACCTCTTTAGTTTATTTAGACACAAGGGAAGTTGCAGAACGACTGCCATCCGAAATGGTCCACTTACCTGCAATAGTTTCATTTGAACATTAAGTATAAGAAGGGAAACACCAATAATGTTGCACATTACCTAAGTTGGCCACTGGTGGCACTGACCACTGTTCTTGACTGTTGTGGGAAAGACTTTTTGGACGGACACAACTTTATAAAAAATATTCAAAGTTTTCCACAACATACTGGATGTTGATGGATGGAAATCAAGTTCCATACTTCCACCTCCAGGGCACACCATTATGCCACCCGGGACACCTTTTTGTTCCTTTAAGCGAGTGAGCCAAGACGATTTGGGAAGCACGCTACAGTCGGGTCACAAGACACTTTGTCATATAAAAGACAGTGGTAGTACTACAAAAGTATTTTTATTGGCCAAATCTCCAATAGGATGTTGGAAAATATATCATATCCTAGAATGCTTGTGTCATCACCCAGCCAACCATTAAGAAGCAAGGCATGTATACTCCTCTTCCTACTCCTATTCAACCCTGGGAACCTATCTCCATGGACTATGTGTCTGGCCTTCCTTCTACCAAGCATGGTAACAACTACGTACTTGTGGTTGTTGATATATTTTCTAAGATGGCTATATTGATGGCTTGCAATAAGAGCATCACAACAAAAGAAACTTCCAAACACATCTTTGAACTAATGTGGGTACATTTTGTGATCCAACAGACTATTATCTCATATCAAGATAGTTGTTTCTTGAGTGCATTCCATTCAAGCCTCTAGTCATTTTTCGACACTAAGCTCACTCACTCAATTACATTCTATCCTCACATTGATGGCTAGATAGAAGTTGTCAACAGGATGATAGTACACATACTACACATGTACAACTCCAAGCATCCATGAACATGGGATGAGAGTCTCCCTTAAGTGCAACAAAGCTATAACATGGCTCTCCATAGCTCGACTGGCCACAACCCCTTTCAAGTGGTAATGGGCTATCAACCATTGTGCACAAGGGCTTCACTAACAAAGCAATACTATATCACATGCCTTCATATTGCGGTAAAAAAAATTAAAAAATCATAAAACATTATATTGACTATACAATAAGGGGATATTGTGTTTTTATATACCATATAGGAATATAAGTATTTTAGGGTATTTTTTATTGAGTATTGTGGCCAAGCACATTAAAAAAATGGACAGGTAAAGAAAAAATAAAAAATTAGAGATGACTATCTTAGTACTATCTTGCACCTACCTTGAGTGCATTATTTCGTAGTGAAGGCATTGAGAGAAATTTTGCTTAGGGTTCTGAACAAGGCTTATCTATGATTTTTAGCCAAGACCTAGAGTAACATTTTCTTGAAGCCTCCTTGAAGACTGAATTGTGTGAGAGGAATCCAAAATATTCAAGACTAATCTGTGTGAGAGGAATCCGATACATCAAAGAAAGGGTGATTCCATCTTTCAAGGGTTGAAACTTTACATATACCCTGTAACCAATAGATCAATGCTCAAACGAACCAGTTTATCAACAAGAATAAGAAGAAATAATGGCCCCTACCTCAAAACAATGGTCTTGTTGATACCTTAGAACATCTTGTTGACTCCAACCCAAAGGCAGATCCTAATACCGGTCGTTGTGCCTAACCTTATAACCACATTTTCTCATAACTAGAAGTGAGTCTAACTAGTACTGATCCTCTCTTTGGTCTTCATAGTAATCTTGGTTACTGAATTATAATCACAGGGAGGGTTACAGTGAAGGCATGAGAGCCCTGTGATAAATTTCACTGAGGGTTGCAGCGAAGGCATGAGTGTAGTTCTAGAGAGATTTCTATTGGTCTCTTTTCTATTGGGAAAATAGAGGGTTTCATCTTGAATTTATGGAGGTATACTCATTTCCACGTTTCTCTTCAAATTCATGCCAATCATTCCATAAATCAGGATCAAAACAAGGGTCAGTAAACTTTGAGTTATCACCAGAATTCACTGTTGCACAAAAATAGAAATCATATGTTACAAACACTTCTACAGGTGCTTTCAATTAAGTCCCTATATTTTTCCCCCTTCTATAAAGCTTGATTGCATCCTCGAGCTAAAGGTCCAAATATGATGTAATAGAGACAACACCTCTATTTTTTTTCTTTTGTGTAACTACTTTAGGGTTGTGGCTTAAGATATCCAAGATTAATACCAAAGATATCTCCAAGGGAGGGCCTCATATATTCTTACTCAGGTATGGAGTTCAAGCTTGCTCAGTGTAGATTGGGCCTTAGGTTAGGTTATAGTGACCATAAGTATAGGCCCACTTACTATGTTGCATCATCAAATGCAAGAGGATGATCCCCTAGTCCATCATCCATACATAGTTTTCAATAGACCCTTTGTGTATCTAGACTACCTTTAGATTAGTAGAGTTTCTTTATCTACTTTAGAGATTTACTCAATAGTAGGTAGAAACTGGTAACCATATCTTGCTTATTTATCTTTGGCGACCATTGCCTAATTTCGGCCCCTTTTGGGAGAGCATAGTGCTGGTGTTTATAAGTTTCTTGTTTCTTTTGATCCATCAGTATATTGATATATCATATTCCCCCATTCAAACACACTTTGGATTCTCCTGGTTAGTTTTCCTCTAATAAGAAAGAGATGGATTGGATTATCTGGTAGGATATGTACAAGTAATATATCTAGGTCACTTGGATTCCCCTCTTGGGTATTTGAGACCCAAAATCGAATTTTATGTAGATCACTTGTTGGCTCTTAGAGTCAGGTTTACAGTGTTGATCCACTTACACTCTTTGACACTTTATGCATGGAATTAGGATCCCCTTAGGTTAGTTTTGAGTGTGCACTAATAAGCTTTAGGTGGAAGTTAAGCACCAAATGTCACAAGAGGATAAGTTATGTTGGATATGCCATATATAGGAGATAGAGACAGGGCAGCACTACATTTTTAGGTGTCCCTATTCCAATGAGATACATGGTCGCTTTTATTATATTCAAGGAGTATCATAACTCCCTCTTCACCTTTTGTTGGTACCTGGCCTAGAGATTCCAAGCCTTATACTTGGGAGAGGCTATTAGGTCCACAACTCACATTCTCTTGCCCTCTCCCCACCCCCGTTGATAGGACACTACTAGGACAATCACAATTTTCTTCCCATTGCTCCTAGATAGGGGCAACAAGAGGTAAGAAAATTGTAGAACCATTCCAGTTCGAGATACAACTTAACCTCATGCAGTGAGACCCACGTGGAGTTTTTGTTTATGCCAAATTGGTAGGAAACACCCTCCTACCACCACATGGCATAGGGTCACCTCTTCCAAAGAGAGACACATCTCCATTCCAGATCCATCTCCTTTGGCTAGTCATCTACACAATTTTTCTTTCCTTTTGGTCCCAAACAGTAAGAGAGATTCACTTTCAATTTCAAAGGAGAACACCCTCTCCTTCATTTGATAGTGGGAATTTAGAGAATTTTGGCTCTTTTCCTTATACTTGTGTCTAGAGCATTGTATTTCTTCTTTTTGGTATTATGTTAGTTATGCTTAGATACTAACCTTTGGACTCCTACTATGTGTTGCTACTTTTTCACCGAGCAACCCTGTTAACCTACCTTTTATCATTCGTTGGAAACTAATAAACCTATATTATCTTATCATGAATGAATATACTTAATTAGTAGTTTGAAACATTTAATGAAGACCAAATTTATTATTATTTGCTATTGAGTAGTAGAGTTTTCCATGAAGTAGTTTATATGGGATAATATTAATTAATGAGAAGACTTGTCATTCAGATAATATCAACATGAAAGAACATGTTAAAGGGAAAATAAAATTCTATTTAAATTTAAAGTAGTTACTTCAGTCCTTCACTGTATGCAAACCAAAACCTAATGCTACCTATTTTATTTCCATCATAAGATGAAGAAATAATCTAAACTTTTATGTCATCTTCCAAAAATTAGGACTGCCGATTTGGCCAAACTACTATACCTATGATACATTTAGATCCTTAGATTCTTGAAGTGTAGGTTTGTAGTTACCACTAGATCAGGCAGAGGATATTGCCGCAAATAGCCCTTTTCTCCTCCCAAATTGTGTTCCCTTGTATTTTTAGAAGTCCCTTAAACTTGAAAACATGATTAAGCTTCAACCTCTTTACTTGCTTTCTCTACTTCTGAAGAAGCTTTTGGTCATTGGTCACAAGTTTATCACGTCTGATGGAGGATTTGAAGTCATTTTGAAAGTACCTTCTTAGTTATATTCTTTCTGTATTGAGTGTGTCACAACCCCATATACATCTCGAATATCATTTTCGGGTCTTTCTAAAAGGAGTTGGCTTCCTCTCTCATCTTTATAGTCAGGATGAAGGTTATTTCTCCTTGGGAGATCCTCAACTCTGATAGAAATTAATGACCATCGTTAACTTAAGTTTATATAAATACTTAGTTTCTAGATTAATTAATAAATTCAGTCGAGGTACTAACTAAATTAATAAATCCATTCAAACATACTCCCTTAATTTGGGATTTATTGTTGTTATGTTTGAAGTCATGTATTAATATTTTTGTTATTTAATAAAATATACAATACATAATGCATGGTTTCTTTCTTGCAATCTATTTGATCAACATGGTATCTGGGTATTAGAGGTCCAGAGGCTATGTGATTGGAGTTTCAAGCATATCTTTATCAAAAATTGGATGAGGAGACTAGGTTAGATCAACAATTTGGAGACTTAGGAATCTGTGATGTGTGTTATCATGTGAATCTACACAAATTGACTTAGAAAATAACTCTAAACAACTAATCACATCACCATTACTATCTCTCTCTTTGGATTGGTTATTTTCTAGTCTCGGGGGTTTGTCCCTAAACCCTATGTATGTTGTTAACTAATTTACAAATCTACATAACAATCCAATCAGATTAGCACACTAAACTGCCCTTGAGATGACAAAAATCACTCAAGAACAAGAGTTAATTCATGATTTGAATTGTTACAGTTGATATCATATTTGTTAAACTAAATCCAACATGATCAGAAAAATGAAATTAAATGAATATGTGACTTAAGACAAAGCAAGAGTTTAAAATAATTGCACAGAAAAGCAAACCAAAACCTTAGCAACACAATTGAACATATAATCAACAATGGGATTCAAAGAGCTAATGACACAACATAGTTGAATCTATTCAATGTGTTAATCAAGAGACTAAATCAGACCATAATGATCAACACATTGAAAGTTGTGTAAGTTCGACGTGTTGTGGTGGAAGCAATTTGTTTGATCTAGATGGAAGAACAATGAAAAAAACCTTATGTTGTAAGTTGCCCAAGAAAAATGTTTATCCCTTGCATAGAGATCTCAACTTTGTCATTAAAGAAGCCAAAACAAAGTAATCGCGCCTTAGTTTTGCATGAGTGAAAAAATATCAAACTGGACTAATAACTTATGCATGTAGTGCTAACTCTGAGTGACTTGTTGTTTTCCAAAAATAAATCATCAACAAACTGTAAACAAATTCTTCTCAAAACACCCATGCCCATTGATCTTGTTATCTAATATGCTAAAAATAAACCTGGGAATAAAGTATTTTCTACTATTTCAGATCCTCAAACAAGCCCAAAAGACACTAAGACATACCCTCTGCAAGATTGTAGCGTGCAAGTGATGGGATTACTATTGCACAACTATCATGCAAATGTTGCCACCCTAAATTTTCTCTTCCACAATAACATCGTTGTTCAACAATCATAAGTCCCAAACCTTCTCTAGATCACTTATCCTTCACAAATATAACCAATGTCACATTAAAAGCATGGAAAAACCCATGAAACAACATCATTAATGCACAGATCCTAAACCAATTTACTAATTTCTGTTTGGTATAGCACACATGCATATGTTGGAAGGTAAAACATGCTTAATTAATCTTCCTGTAATAGGTTGTTGTTTACATGTTGTGAACTCTGAAATATGCTAGAAACAACCCTGCAATAGTTCTCCTGGCTTTATTTTCATTAATAAACATAACAATTACTGGAAACTCATCAATTGCTATTGTCACCATTCCAGTTAATACACTGATCTCTAACATATGCTACTATTTTATGTTTTTTGATGAATGAAAGACATGCCTAGATCAAATCTATTGGAAAAATTATATTAGGGAAGCATATCATTATTTTTTTCCATTTATGACAATTATTGTTACTTGACCCTTGGAGTGTGGCCTATGACATTTTTTAAGCTTTCTATAAGGAAACTACCACCTCATCCAGTGCAATTTTCTATAGTAGCACTAGTTAGATGCATTTGTGTTTTAGTTTCCTTAGTAGCTGGAGGAGTTGAGTCTTTTCATATGCTCAAGATTAGCCATACTTCCCTTTTTATTAAGGCTTCCTCCTTTGCCAACCAAATTATGTCAAAGACCTTGGTTCTATAGGTTTCTGTAATAGCCTAATGGCCTACCAACACACTGGAAACCTAATTATTATGTTGACTAAGTGTATATTTTATGTGTATTTGAACCTATTAACTTCCAATTAAAATTAAACAATTTAATAACAATAAATAATTTATTATAATTCTATTTTAATAAAGACTAATAAATATTTAAGAAAAAAAATAGGAATATTTTTCTTTCAATCAATCTAGGCTACATTTATATCTTCATATGCTAAGATGTCTAGCCTATTTATGGCTAAGAATGCATGTAAAGTTGTTTTAAACTCTAATATAATCCTAAACATAAATTAAAAGTTAGAATTTAGGTTTTATGATTAAAAACTAGGAGAAGAATAGTGCCTACTATATTTTTTGGGTATATGGGGTCAACTAAGGATTCCCTGGAAGAGATGTAAGTATATCTAGGGTGATGACTAGGGTTTTCCATCAAAAACCCTAGAAGATCCACCTAGTACCTTACAAACTTAAGAAAATTCAGGGGAAGACTCTCCACTAAAAATATTCCTAAGGTTTTAAAGGAAGGATTTGTCCAATAATAACATGAAGAGAATGCACCACCTCCACTACATAAGTAAAATTACACTTAATAATCATTCATAAACTAAATCCAAGTCTCAGAGAGAACAATTACTCAAAACTTCATTTGCATCCACAAACCCTAGCCATGAAAATCCATAAAAGTTGCAAAGTCATGCACAAGATCATCTCCTTAATAAGGTGCATTGGTTATTTGTCCATAGCTAAGTAGACAAGTAGTAATGTTTCTCCACAAGTAGCAATGATTTATAAATGAGGATTACTTCTCTTATTTATATGAGAGATCAAGCACTATCCTTATCGATTGGTAGCTCAAAAAACATTAAAAAAAAAAGTCCTTTATTTCTCACAAGCCCTAGATACCAGTGAACAAAAAAATGAATTAAATGCATTTGATAATAGTGAACAGTAAAATATACAAGGGTTTGGTTTTGGCCTCTTTAGGGCACAAAAAATGATGTAAATACAGCCAAAATTGAGGCAGTTCTAGGGCCTAAGCTTGCCTATAAGTTTGTCAATGTTTGACTCAATAAATCAGCCCTCAAATTTGTTTTAGTAGTCTGTTTTATTTCTGGTTTTAGTTCCATTTGAGGAATCCACCGATAGTACATTTTGAATGAAGGTGTTTCATCCAAATAGTAATATTTCTTCGTCTTTTTTGGAGCTTTGAATTGAAAGGACATATCTTTCTTCCTTGCTCTTTGTTTTATAATAAACCAATATGCTTGTGGAATTTTACTTACTTTGTCATTTATTTATGTGCAAAAACAAATGCAATTGTTTTATAAAATTTCTAGTAGTGGATAATTATATCATTGGCATGGTCAGGTGTCGAGAAGGTTGCACATTTGCTGAAATATATGGTGAAAATGTGGATGATGAAATTGTTGGATACCCTTTTATTTTATCCAGGATGGATTAACTTTAAATCCAAAGCAAGAGAAAAAATGGAAATATTTATACAACACCTTTAGGAATCAAGAGGAAACTAGGCACATTTGATGTGGAAACAAAGGATTCAAATGTATTGGAAACAATACCAATCTTTGAAAACATTGAAGTGAATGTGGAGGGACCTATGCATAAATAAACAAGAGTGGAATAAGCCATAGTTGTTGATCTTAGTGTATTGGCATCTTGGGAAAAAGAAGAAGTGAAAAGTTTAATGGAAGAGTTTGTCAATGAGAAAATTACTCTCAAAGTATATTAAAAAAAGGGAGAATCTAAAGAAAGATCCATTGTGAAATTTGTGGCATTGATTATGGAATAGGTGATGTATCATTGTTTGCGTGAACAATGTGAAACTTCAAAAATAATCATATGAGAATAGGGGCCTTTCAATAATGCCTTGAAATGCCAAATGGTAGTGAAAATCCTTCATATAACGAAGTACAACAGACAATGATGGTTGGATATCAATTTCATATTGATCAAGTAATCAAAATTCTAGATGATTTCAACAAGACACAAGACCCCAATATTTTCAAGGTGGTGGAAGCAACACTTGCATACTATAAGGACATGAAGTAAGAGTGGAATGCACATGATGCAATAAATGGTTTTGTTTAGTGCCGACAAGTGGTAATATTGTCAGTTCTCTAAATGAACACATGAAATTAATGAAGCACACTACTAATACTACAAATGAGGCTTCACATGAGGATATTGGGTTGAGGACTGGCATGGTTGGGAGACCCAAAAAGCCCATCAATGATAAGTCCCAACAAATTTTGACTAGGTTCTTGGTCCCATCATCATCATGAGTATTACATAGGGGTTCTACAAGTGCAAATCTTTCTACTTTAGGTTTTTTAATTAACAGCTTAGACTAAACTTTAATATGAATTTGTATATTATTTTATTTATCTTACTTCAAATTTATTTGCTTTTTATTGTTTTGTCATCTTATTATAACTGAATTAACTCCCTTGTTACTACAATGTTGGGGGTATTGGCATCCTTATATTGATAGAAATGGGGAGATATTGGAAACAAAGGTCTTAATGGATAATCAAAGGGCTGGAAAATTATGGGCCATAGAGAATCATACCAAGATCATGTTATGTTATGAGGCTATTGAATGTCGTATTGATGGTACATATAGGCATATTCATTTCCAAAGGTCTTTTGAAACGGGGATCCCATTTGATTCATTAACATGCAAATTTTGTAATTTGGTTCCACAATGTGATGACTTCAGGATGCAATTATATCGTGAATCAATGTGCACCAATAAAATAAGTGAACGAAATATAGGAAAATGTAGAAGACTAGACTATTTAACTCAAAATGCACTAAAGAATGTTGCAAGGGTTACAAATGCTAACCATAGATCAATAATGCGAGCTCTTTTGTGGGAGAGGACAAGGGTTGATACACTCTCTATTAGAGTGAGATCCATAAAGGAAAACTTGTTTGAATTAGCAAAAAGGAAGGATATCTTTAGGTTTTGGAAGGATGTGTGTGAGGCACATAAGCAATGAAAATTAAAAGGAAAAGGTGTAGTATGGAAATTTGTCAATGACATCTTTCATAACTTGATGCACATAAGAGCAAGGAGAAGTATAGTACATTCACAAAATCCCTTTATGAGATGATCGAGTTATGGGGAGGTCCTAGATTACATAGCTTTATTAGCTTGAATTTGGATGGTCCTTAAATATCTGTGACGTTAAGGCAAGTTAGAAAGTCATTATCATATATCTAAGGGAAGCACGAGCACATTTTTGAGGCAGTCAGAAAATTTTATGCTTCTTATAGAGTCAAGCATTATATAGATGTCCCAATTCATGTATTGTTTGTTGAAGGTGAAACAATTGTGAAAAAATAAGTTAGGTAGGTAGAAAAAAGTGATACACTGGTGGGGTTTTGTGGTACGAAAGAAGAACATCAATACCAGTCACATTTCTTGGTGAGAGTTGGTGAGGGAGTTGCAGGCTATGAGATTATAACAAATTATGTTAAGAACAATGTTATTTGCCATTATGCACATGTTATTATTGCAAACCCTTTACATGAAAATATTCCTCGTTTGGTTTTGGTTGTTCATCCAACATGCAATAGGTTCAATGCAAATTTTGTTTATCAACAATGGGAAAAGGTAGAATCTTTGTGGAAGAAACACGTGGAAAGCAATTTGGGACCTATTATTGGTCATTCCTCGGATGGGGATAGTAGAAAAAGACAACTTATGTTGAAGGATTATTCTTCAACATCAGGTCTTCGGTATCAAATTATTTGGGAAGGTTGGAGGCTAACCAAGTTGTACAATGGTTACAATGTAACAGGATTGCATGACCAAGATTACATCCACAACGGAAAAAAGCTAATCAATCCTTTGTTTAGCAGTCGATGAGAATTGGTTTTAGGAAATGAGTACATAAGTTTTTTTCATGTAATAATGGTTTATAACACTTTTAAAGTGGATGATCACAAGCTTAAGGGTGAAGATATAGAGAGGATGGATCTATAAAATTGGGGTTCTGCACAATGCATTTCTTCAAGATATGTTCAAAGGTGTTTGAAAGAGTTGAGAAGTACACCAAGTGGAAAGTTAGAGAGGACACTAGCTACAAAGACTTATCTAATGATTGTTGTTGACTACACTGACATATTTATGTCTCATAGTTTGAGCCTTTGGGAAAGGGTGTGAAATGCTTCATGAGTTCATCATTTATTCACATTATGGTTATGTTGGGTACAGAAAAAATATCATACTAATGTCAACATAAATTTCATCAATAGAGAGGCATATCAAGATGTGAAAATTTCTTTCCATATTGCAGTTTTTTTTATGAGATTGTTTCGAGATCATTACTCTAACTTGCCATGTGTTTTTCACCTAACTGGGTTGGATGTATGTTTGAACCTCTTTAGTAAAGTTGGTGGGATGGTTGGAGTGGAGAGATTCTATGATTTCACTGAGTTACTTCATGTTGTTGGAACCCTTAATAGAGTTTCTTAAGAAGAATCAAATCCCGAAGGGATTCATTTTAATAAATCTCATAAGAAGAAAGAAAGAATTTGGAATAGATTGCACCAAGAACAATAAAAATCATTGACATATTTTCGCAATATGATTCAATATCCACAGACACTAAAGTTGTAGAAGCCCTTAAGATTGGATTGAAGGATGCACAAGACATTTTATCAACTCTTGGAATGCAAGTAGAAAATTACACTCAACATTCTTGGTGGGTTAAATCATGGACAGAGGATCAAAATTATCCAACTTTCCAAATTGTGGATGAAGTAGTTGATGATTCTCCACCAATTTGTTCCAACTCTATATTCCAATCTTCATCATCATTGGTACAGAATGAAAGTGAATTACAAATAATGGAAAGTGAGTGGAGACACAAGTTGGATGAAATTTTAAATTCCATTGATGAGAATGTAAGAAAAATGATAAAACCAGTGGTGGATCTTAATGGTAAAGATATGTTAAAAGCATGTTTGGTTAGTTAGTTGAATGTAAGTTTGACATTATCCAAAGGTAGGTTGATGAAAGTGAGAAATGGGACATACTTTAGGTGAGATGGGAAGGCTCCACAAAAGGGTGTCTCAATTGGCTTTGGAATTGGATCAGATTGTGGGGTGTTGTTTGAAAGCAACTCAATTCCCCCCACTGGACGTACTACTAGAAAAGGTGTTCCTCGAAGTACAAACCAAGGTATTTCTTGTGGAACGTGGTACATTGGAGGGTTCAAAGAATAAGGAATAAGGATGGTAATAAGGTGTTTGATTACCATAATGATATCAACATTGTGGATAGATTAGAAGGCATTGAGCTTCAATTATGTTGGTATAGTAGAATAAAGGGGCAACGCATGTATAAGTATGATTTGATAGATCATTCTTTTGTACAACTTGTATTTGTTATAGTAATCATAAACTCATCATACAATGCTAAGAATGATACATACAAATTAGAAGAAAGTGATTACAAAGTTTTTTCAAATTTTGTGAAAAAATTGAACAAGGTTGATTTTCAAAACATTCTACTTTCACTTTCCTTATGTATTTCCATATGTTGGATCATTTATAGATAATTATTGGTTGTACTTTTGTTGCTTTTTTGTATGAATCTGATGTTAATTTTGTACTTTTTAGTTTTAGGTCTAGTGAATAGTTCAAATGGTGAATCTTCGGGATAACTCAACCTTTTTTTGCTACCTTCTTTTTGGTGTAAGTTTCTTTCACTAGCCATTAATCTTTTTGTAGTTGCTTTTCATTCAAACATTAATTTAGTATTTCCTCCATAAAAACAATAGAATTACATACCTATATAGCTATATGTACCTCTTACCTTAGCATATATATACAAGTTGGAGATAAGGGTACCCCTTACCTCAACACTTGTGTTGGATGCCTTCTACTGCGGTTCCTCTGAAGTTGCTCCATTTAATCATGAAAATCAAGAATAGGTGGTTCCTTTTTCATGAATATGTTTTGTGGATAAGTACGTGGTTATTCTCACTAATGTTAATGTTTTCCTTGAATTTTTAGATTAATGGTTCACTTGCTAGAAATTATATCAAGGATTTGATGGCACGAGCTTCAAAAATAATGGTCTCTACTCACTCAAGTCAACAAATTTACACTAGAGAAACATCTAACACATGAAGTGAATTTATTTTGAATGTTTATGTGGTAGTTTGCTTTCCTATTTTTTAAATTGGACATATAAATCAGAGTTTGTAGTTCAAATGTGTCATCAGATTCTTTTTGGAAGTATTTATATTTTGGCCATACACATGGGGTCTACAACAGTTAAATTGCACTTGGTTATTATTAACAATTGAGTCCTCAATCATATTTTGAGAATTTCCTTTTAGTTCTTTCACTAAACGACATTATCATTAATTACTATTTGTAAAGGCTTTTGGACATGTGATGGTAGTTTTTTTTTTAATTGTTTGCAACTTTATTGAGATATGTGCTTCTAGTAGATTGGAAGGGTCATGGCACTTTTTTTTCTTATTTTTGCCTACATTGATATATATGTGTTTGATGGGCCTTGCAACATGTGTGTCTAGTCCAAAGGGTATTTTAAGGTTAATCGTATCTGATATTTTGCAACTTTTGGATTGACAAGAATTTGATATGGTGAATGGTATGAAAATTTTAATTAATTTTATTTTTCCAAAGAAAGAATGCATAAGTTTCTATTTCATAGTTTGGAAAACGAAAATAAATAGTAAAGTGTTTATAGCATGCCATATCACCTCAAAAAACAAAAAAGAAGGCCACCAGGTGGCCACTTTTCTCAAAGATTGAAGATTACATTAAATAGGAGACAATACACTCAGATATATGAGCAATAAGAACTAATTCCTTGCCATTTTTCTATGTATTATTGTACAACTCGACCCCACACTTTCTCTTATCTCTCTCTAGCTTTCCCCTTGAGCAATTTATACTTATAAGGAAATGAAAAGTCTCAGAAAGGACACTGAGAATCATATATAACTGCAAAAAGTTTGAAAAGAACTTCAATGAAGTGGTAATCTAAACTTTGAGAAGGTAACCATAAATAATTACCAGGAAACCACTGACTAACAAACAGAATGGAGCATAGACCATTCAGTAGATTTTCCTTTAAACAATCGGATAAAACTTTGCTCCAATTTTTCCCAACCAAAGTACCTTATACTCTGAAGTGTTTTTTTAAGGATTTCACCCACATCAGGATTCTTCTCTCTTTTTTTGTTCTGGTTCTTCATATTCATTGTTTGGTTTGGAGAATTGAACCATATAAACATTGTCTTTATTTAAACAACATCCTTGTCATATAAGAGATCACCCAATTATTTGTTGGTGCATAAATAACTTTATCTTTTCACGCAGTCCCTTTTTTTTAACATCATTTAAATCAAAATATGTAAGAACACTCATAACTTTGGGAAATCCATGAACTTGAAGAATGCTCAAGAGCTCAATGTTTTCCGTCTCAAAACCGTAACATCCATCTATGAGAAGCAAGACAAATCCAATAGATTCGGTTGCATCAATCATAGAATCCATATCATTTGAACACTCCATGACCTGTAGTCATAGTCGTTTACCTGATATAACATTTATTGGACCACGCATGTCTAAAATATTATGTTGGGTGTAATTCTTTACAAGTAATTTTATAACTAGAAACCTGCGCCACAATTACGTAGGGAGAGGATTCTCCAGTAGAATGGTCAACTACAGGCGTATGAAGTCGATGTTTATTTTTCTCTGATGCAATTGACTGTAGATGCTTTTCCTTTAATGAAGACTTAAAAAACAAATTGCTTTGGATTATGCTTGTAAGATGATAATCCATGCTTCTTTTTTCTTGTTTTCTCTTTTTTCTTTGAAGATAGCCAATATTGATGAGCTCTATGGTCCTTGTGGGATTGTTATTTGCTTTTATGTAATATTTTAATTTTTCTGCAAAAGGAATTTTAATTTCTTGTTAATATCCAGCTTCTTTCAACATTGTGATGGCTTGCTATGAACCTTCTATAGTAAATATGATGTGAGTTCATAACATTATAGTTCGTGTCATTCACTCTATTTGCATAGAGGAAAGTGAGGTGTTCTTATAGCCTATGGTAAAATATATGTGACCTGTGCATGTATCATGATAATAAACTAAAATGAAAAAAGGTTCACATTTGGTGTCTAATTCAAGAAAATTTTAGCTTGGTGGGTTAGCTAGTGGTTGAGTGGTGTGGCATGTAGGAGGTCTTGGAGTCCATTCAACCATCTGACCATATCAACCAGGGATCAGCACACTATCATGACCATTAACCATGGCTTATGACACCCAATGTTACTCACAAAATTGACAAATTACCTAACCATGGATTTGTTGGTGGTGCTGAAAGGTCCTACACCAGGGTCAGCTCGAGACTATGAAACTCAGTGAAATCATCATTTACATGTTAGTTCACCATTGTGATTTTTTATCCCAAGTTATATTTCAAATTCAAGGTATTCAATGTCCCAAGAAGCACATTCCAAAAGATTTTTTATTTTTTTTTAAAGTCCTTAGAAGGTGATTATTTTGTTGAAATTAATATGAATTTCCATTTGTTTAAGTCAATCATTTTCTGATAGACACTTTGATGATTTTTCTCTTCCAATTCCTCTTCTTCTTAGTGTTGAACCAAATCCAAATAGTGACATTAGGAATCTTGTCTCTTTCCTAAGTAACACAGTAAATTATATTGACCACCCTGTACTTGCTGTGAATATTTCTGTAAGACAGTTGTGTTTTCTCGAAATAACATTGCTTTTTGGCCTAACTTTTCTTTGCACAAGTAGTAGTGATCAAAATAAATGCTCGTATTAGGGTTAATCATTTCCATCTTAGACTCTGGATTCTGGACAGAATGGAAGTGAATGCAGCATTTGGTATGCTTTTTTCTTCTGAATCTATATCTCTATAATGCTTATAAAATTTCATATTCCATCACTAACAAAAGTTGGGAGCTTGTTATGTGAAGTTTTTGAGGCATATCAAATGTTTCCTTCATATAGTTTCCAATACAATTCCTTTGGCCTTTTCTGTCCTACTTCAGGTTGCAATGACTCTGTCTCTAAATAGAGAATGGAGAATTTGTTCTCCAGTTTCACCTTTCTTGATATGCAAATGTGTGTACCAATGTTGTATGTACTTCCTTTCCCTTATGAGTTGTGATTGACAATAATGTTTTGTCTCTATCAAAGTTTCAAGCACCATCTTTCCATTGTTGGGATGTATAGTGTATACTAGTGTCATAGCCAATTGAAGAAAGCTCCTTTGATTATTCTTTTCTGTCTGAAATCTGCATACACAATTAATTTACAAAGATTTTTTTCCACAAGTTTTCCTCTTTTTCAATGGCATGTATCCAGCTTTAGGTCAAAGCTTTCCATAGGGGTAAAATGAATTCTCTTGTGCCTTTGCTTGCATTTTAAGTTCATACTCGCTTTTGGGGTTTATTTTGTGAGCTTAGTTGTATAATGTTTTTGTACAAGATGAGGGCAGATTCTAAAGCCAAATTGGACTAAAATTTAAGGTTGTTATGTGAATTTTGCAGCAGATTTTGAAGAGCCCTAAGACCATGAGGTACCCTACAGTGAATTTTAGCAAAGTATTGTAAATTCGATGGCCTCTTTCCAGTAGAAAACATAGTGTTGTATGGTAGTTTGGAAACCATGAGACAACCATTTGTACCCCCAAAGCAGTGTGAGATGTGACAGCCCTACAGATCTATGCAATTGGACCAAATGACTGTGGTAGGGTTTCCTCAGGGTGATAATGCATAACAGTTAAAACCCTTAGATAATCAGACCATAGGGCCTGGATAGATGTATTTTATTAGAGTAATGATAAATAATGAGCCATTAACTAAACATCTAGGTGCCAGTGAACCTATGGACAAGACAACAAATCTTAAGTTATGATATGTGGTTGACTGCAATAAAGCTACCTCAGGGATTGTGTTTCCTCCAAAGGATCCATTTCAGCAGGGCAATAGCATCATTCAGCCTAGAATGGCTCCCCCTATGAATCCAAGAGTTGGTGGATCAGAAAATGTTCTGGTTCACCATGACCTAGATGGAGATTGCAGTCATGATGATGATAATTCTCAAACACTACCAGCTGACATGGATCCTCCTGTTCAGCAGTCTTAGAGTATACGAGCCTCTAATTCCCAATCAATTTTGTATCAGCCATTACAGCTAGTGACGTTACTCCATCAGACTAGAACATCCATATTGCTACTTTCTGCTGCAGCTTGGATTATAAGATGTTACTCTGTTTTATGCCATTGATTCAATTCATAATATCTAATGCCTTTATTGTCATGAGTTTTCTCTTAGTAGCATATAACTTATAAGTGAATTCTTAATTTTCCAGTTTGGTATATGTTAATTAGCTATCTCTATATTTACTAAAATATCTTTTTGCCTAATCTCTTGTTATATGGGTGTGTATGACCTCTTGGAATTGCTTCTATTATTATAATTTATCTTTTCCTCTTCTCTTAATAGAAAATGGCTTGCAGGTTTTTATATGGATTATAGTAGTGTATTTTATCTTTTATGGGAAGTATATATGAATTAGCTAGCTCTATATTTGGAGAAATCCAGTTTTAGTTACAGAGAAAGCCTTGTCAGGGGTGTCAAATGGGTTCATGAGTCCAATTGTTGTTGCTTCATATGTTAACATTATGAAAGTTATGTATGTTTATGGAATTTTAGAGAAACATATATGATCCAGCCCATAATGGGTGTAGATTGACAACAACATGCCAAATATGGTGAAATATTGGACCCTTTTCGTGTAGTTAGCAATATTCAGTGACTATCTTACTTATTTTCAGCATCAAACTCTATGATTACTTAACCTTGATCTGGTCCACCTACTTTCTACATATGATTTATTGTCAAAAAATCTAGATGAAGGTGAGGATGGAATAGGAGCTGATGGGACCAGCCCCTACGACCTTCGGCTAAATGTTAACTATGATGATTAATGATACATGCATTGATTGGTTTGTAACTTTGTTTTATTATATGGTGGTTGGTTGACTTTAATGCAGTGTACTGTTGGCATGTGGAGATGAGGACATGTGTCCAGGTCTCAGGCTCTACTCCTTCCCGCTCCTTCTATGCCTCGAAACACTAGTTGTTCATTTCATTTGGCATTGTTTGGTTTTCCTGTGCTACTACACTGCTGGTGTGGTTCTAGGGTTTGATGTGCGAGGGTTTACTCTATCTTGTCTTCATTTTCATTCTGGTTGTGCCTAGTCTGCTATATGATGTGGGTCTCCACTTGTCAGCGATGCCTCGCTCATTCTGTGCTCATTCTATGCTGGTTACGAGGTGTGAACCCTCAGTATCAGTCCCCTCTCTCGACTTCTACTCGGCTTTGCTTGTTTTCATAGTTTCAGTTTTAGGTCATTCGTTTCTTCTCCGTGCACTGTCTTCACAAGTTAATGGTTGTGTGTTTTTGCTACAAGTTGCAACTATGGGGTCGTTCCATTTCTGGTTCCCTTTCAATAGTTTTCTGAAGGTATGTTTTCCTTCCCTGTTGTTTCTCTTTACTCCATTTCACTCAGGCGCTGACGACCTCTGCTCCTCTGTGGCAGTGGATGACTCTATGGCAGCGACCTCTGCTCCATGGCTCCACTGGTGCCTTGCTCAAGTTAGACTCTGCGCCGGTAAGTTTCCACAGCTCCACACTCTGTTTCAATCATTTTTTGTTGTTATAGTTGTGGCTCCCTCTGTGTCAACTACTAATGGCCTGATGGGTGGCCTGTGCAGGTGGACGATGGCCTACTTGTGGTTCTTGCGCCAGTCTCCTACACCTAAAATGGGTAGGGTTGTCCCTTGATATTTGTTTGTTGTTTGTTCGAGGGTTTACTGTTCATAGGGTTTTATGAGTTGAAGTTGTAGTCGGGCTTGGTTTCTGCGGTTCTGGGCAATGCGCCTGTGGCTCCACCGTATGCGTGCAACTCTGTTGTTTATAACTTATACATGTATTTAAATGGCCCTGTAATGGCCTTGCAAGGGTTTTGTAATCTGGTTATTTTGACATTGTTTGCTGGTCCTTGACCAATGCGCTGTAATGTTTCGACTTCTTGACAAATATATATATATATATATATATATATATATATATATATATATATATATATATATATATATATATATATATATATATATATATATTTATGATTGTATTTTTACTAGAAATTCATTTGTTTACATTCTGCAATGGAAATTTGGAATGTGTTTGATTTCGGTACCTGAAGCTTGTCTCTGTAACAATAGCTTGCTCGGCCCCTTCGTATCTTCGCTCTGTTGGCACTGTGGTTTGTCCGATAGCTCTCCTCGCCTTTATGCTTGCTGTTCACCTGTGTAATTTTAGCTTTGTTGATGGGAAAAAAGAAATAATTTCAACAGTATAAAATAGGAATGAATTTAGGACTGTAGCATGAATGGTTTCAGACGTTCTTGTATTCAGAAAAGATTTCTGTGTTTTCTCTGTATTTCTTCTATGATGGAAAAAAAAAATTTACATTCGTTGCTTTTTCCCTCAGTTTTCTAGAGAACACTGGGCAGTCAGCAAAACTGCTAGTGGTTACATTAAAATGGTTCTTGAATAACTGTCTTTTCTTACTTTGTAAATTAAAACAAATTCTAAATAAAAATAAGAGAAAAAAAACAATTACGTAAGCAACCATTGTCATTGGCTGAGACAACCATTTCTAGAAAATAAAAAAACTAATGAAACTCAAACTGTTTTGAACAAAACAAACTCCCTCCTTGTCCTTCCCTGAGCTAGATGCTCCTGCATCAAGCTCCCGGGGTAGGTGAAAAATCATGGTGTTAGAGCCTAGATTTGCCTCAGGCTGAAAGACAAGGTACTAGGTCCACATCAAACCACGCTCAGCCTCGTAGCTAGCCCTACGAGGACAGGAAAGGGCTCTCTCCTGGTCAGTCTCAGTGAAAGATAATCAAATAGGGCCTGAGATGACTGATTTAACAACTGATCTTAGGCTAGGTATGAAGTTCTTTGGGGGTTTTGTTGGAAAAAAGGGACATGCAAATTTTGGGTCTGGGGATGAGGCCTAGTTTTTGCAGAGTTCTGATTGGGGCAAGGAAGGCAATCGTTTTGATGCTTTGGATTGAATGAATGGATGGATCAGACCGGTGAGGGGCTAAGGAGGGAAAGAATGTCTCAAGAGTCCTCCTCAAACAGATGAAAACATGAAGAATTAAACAAAATATCCAGGCAAAGCACAACAGTCCAATGAATTCTACCTTAATTTCTCATTTGTTTAATTGCAGAAGACAAGAGAAGGGAAAATGATACACAATAACATCAATGAACTTACAAATACATAAAGAAACACACCATCAAAACATAGAGCCACATGGATCCCAATAGGTGCTGCAAAACCCTAGTCTTTCCTTTGCCAAAATTGCAGAAATGAAAAGTACAATAGAGTGCCAAGCAATCCCAAGTGTCCAACCCTAAAAATGACTCAAAAAATACATGATATAGACTAGCCCAACCCATTCCCTTGCCTCTAGGGGTCGAGCTCATCATTCTATGAGTTGTTTGAACTAATTCTAAACAAGGAACTGAAGTCTAGGTAGTCTTACAACTTACCCCTATATGCTAGGAAACTGATTCATTCATTTAATTTTCACCTTTTAGTGAATGAATAATCTAGAACAAGTAAAAATGTGCCAAAATTACATCATAGTCATCAATTTACATCAATATAGATCAACAATTACATCAAAAAGTAAAACTGGTCAAAACTGGGCGAAATTCTGAGCTGCTGAGTGAAAAATAGGCCAAAATTCTCTATGCACCGCGCCAAAATCTGTATGTGTAGCGCCACTTTGGAGCTGATTTTGAGGCACTTCCTAGAGTCCAAATTGATCCCAAGTGTGATTGCTGGAAAGCCCTGCCTGTCTACTTTCCAACCCAAGTGGAATTTCTAGATTTGGATGTCATTTTCCCCTCCAAAACCTCAATCGCCCAAGACTGCTTCCTATGTGTCAAAATAGGGGCAGTGAGGTCATTTTTAGGGTGTTTTTGACCCTTTAGGCAACCCATGATGAAATCCTTAGGTAATCCATGAGCATGCAAAACTTTTGATGACAAATCCAAAAATGTAAAGTTTTCCTCCTAGAGATCTCCCGATTATAAGCGTGCGCCAAGTGGCGCTAGGCGTTGGGCAGAAAAACCTGTTTTTAAAGCCAAAAAATTCAAAATTGACAAAATTTTCTCCAAATTCCTTGAAATTTGGGCTGAAGGTGCCTCATCAAGTGCCATGCTCAGCCAAAGAAGATTCGGCCAAGATCTAAAGACGATCATGCTCCTTTTGCCTCTTTTGCTTCTTTGTCGCCTTCTTCAATTTTGCCTTTAGATTCCTTATTCATGCCTTGGAACTCATATTTCATGCCCTGTAATGGAAAACCACGTGTCTCAACAATGTTTTATCTTTATCGGCCTTGTCTAGTAGTCTCTCCAAGTGGATGTTGATTCTTTCGAGCCAAGATTCTTGATCCTCATTAATCTCTTGCTCCAATGAAGTGAGCTCAATCCTCCTCCTTTGTGCAGCTTGGCGATTCTCGCGAATGTTTTGTAACTCCATGATAGCTTGCTGATCTTCAAGTTGTTTGTTCCTCTACTCCAAGTATTTCATAGTCCACTTAGCCCTCTCCAAGTCAATGGATAAGGCTTTGATCTTTGTTTGCTGCTCCTGGATGATCTCTCTAAGATGTGCACTTTGTGGGCCCGTATCTGTATCATCATCATGAATGAGAACTAAGTCGGTTTCTCATTCACCTGAAGGCCCCTCATCCTACATGGGACTCTTGCCTTTGTCCTATACCTGTGGTGCTGATGACGGAAGCGAGGCCCCTTCCACACCGGGTGGAGATAACACTCGCTTTGCTATTGCAAACAAACGTCTAGTGGCCCTCTGATATGTGATGAATACCGGCACACTAACGGTCTCATGGCGCTCATACTGATGAGAAGGTCCACCTATCTCATGCCCAACTTCTGAAAACCCCTGTGAAGCTCTAAAAAAATCATGGGAAATGAAATCATCCCATGTGATACCCTGCAAACCAAGCTAATGCACAACAATGATCTTGATGAGCGCATAGTGGTAAATGTTGTTGTACTGTTATTTCGGAGTCTTCTTCTACACAAGAGTTGTCATCCTCTTGATGTTTTGGCACATGAAATATGGAATGTTCATGAACCTCACTCTCATGAAATGCATCAATAACCTGATATGGTATGCATAGAGGCGTGAGAAGCGGCCTTCACAATTGAAGTATCTGATAATGAGTCTCATTAATGGCACATAAGATTCCTTCAGAAACTGAAATGGGAATACTCTCCTGAGCTGTCTCAAATAGCTAGGCCTGATGTAAGGTTCATAATACGATCTATCCAGCTGCGGCCTCTTGTTCCACTCTTCCCCTATATTCGGTATCCCGGTGGCCTAAGAGATGGTTTCTGGTGTCAAGGTAAAGTTTACTCCAGCAAGAGTAACATGACTATCATGCAAATGTAAAACAAACAACCGAACTAACTCCTGATTATGTTGGATTTGAGCGATCATCTCACAATACTGAAAGCATGACATTTGCTGAAAGCATGTCATTGCAAGCGGGCAGGCCTGCAATTGAGTTAAGGAAGTAGGCTCTTCTCTGACATGTCTGCCACCTTTTTGAGGCCTTCTTAGCACATTAACCTTAGTGGTTGAGTCACTGCTTTGCTCATATTCTTGCTCATATGATGAATCTGTCTCTGTCATGGTGCTGCAATGTGTATGTTTGACTGGTTTGACAAAGAGAAATAGGTGATGTGTTTTTCAATGCCGAATGTGCCAAAGGTAAACGGGACTGTGAGGAAGAATATGGGACAGTGGGAAAAGTGAAGCTTGCCAAATGAAATTTAAAATGTGCAACAATCACTTTGAGAGATGTGGGAATTTAGGGATTTTGAAAGTGATATGGGAAAGGGAGAATGATTGGGAATGATAGGATCTTAGGATATGGAAAATGGGAAGCAGGGATGGGAGGTTAGAGGATAAGGGATTAATTACAATGACAGGATTATGAAAAGGGAAGGGATCACAAGTGGGAAAATAAACTTGGCACCAAAATTATAATTTGAAAACACCAATTTCTCATCACCAAATGAGCAACTTTTAATATATAGGGTTTGTATTCTCACACCTTGAACCTTTAAATCTTCCCTCTAAACAACACCCTACACAAGTTAAATTCACTAGAGGAGCTCTTGAACTTACTTGGAGTAGAAGAAATTGTGAGTTTTGATGACCGAAGTTGCATGAAACTGACCTGTAGGCTCTGTGCGTCGCGCCTCCTGGATGCGCCACGACATTGTAATTTTACACTGCGGAATTTCGCCCAATGCGCCGCGCGGCCTGTGTGCACCGCGACCTCCTCCAATGCGCCGCGCGGCCCTTCAAACACAGTCTCAGCTCTTCAAACAAGAAACTCGCTCCTCCAAACCTCTAGTTGATATCCTTTGACCTCTTGGCACAGAAAAATATGTTTCAAGCAATGAACATGGCTCATGGAGTAATGGGTTTGATTTTTATTGAGGCCACAATGAGTTTTTGTGTTGGAGGTTTTGTGCGTTGCGCAGTTTGGATGCGCCGCGCTCTTTGGAAAATGCACAGTGTATTTTGGCTCTATGCGTCGTGACCTATCCCAATGCGTCGCGCTCTGTATTCCAACACACAGTCGGCCTTCCAAACTTCAACATTGACTTCTCTCTTGGATTTTTAAATGTCTCTTGATGCAAATGGATCAATAACTTGAGAAATATCTTATATAGAGATGGATTAAATTTTTGCTTCTCAATAACCCATTTTGTAATGTTTTTAACTTTGGCACTTTTTGCATTTAATACAACTTCTGTCTTTTCAAATGTCCTTCTGATTTTTGACTTGAGTAATGAATCTTTTGGCGATTTTTGCAGGGATAATGGCATGTTTTGACAAAGGAAGACCAAGGCTGCGCCTGGAGATTTCAACAACTTAAAAATTCTGAAAATTACATGACAATTTATTACAAAACAGAATGACGAATTTTCTTCAAAACAGAGTTTTGAAGAAAAGTCATAGTTGAGCATATGATGATGAAAATATTGAAACTGAAAACTTATTAAGGACCTCCCTCATGAGTCATGCTGGAATTATTGGACACTTTGAAGACACAATTTATGAAACCCTAGACCTAGTGACTGAAATGACTCTGCTGATCAAAAGACTAAAACAAGACTGTAAGTGATTTTAAAACTTGATTTTGATGGACAGACCTGAGCCAGAAATGATAAGGCATGAGGGGTAATGAATGACAAGACCCTCCCGTCATATTATGGCATGCTCCTAGTGGAATGAAACTAAGTGAATCGTGCGAGACACCTAAAAATGAAATGCAATAAGAGAACTAATCTCTGACGGAGGGATGTAAAGATTGACTCTAACACATGGCTCCAGTTCATGAGTCCCTCGATAGAATACCCTGCACGTTGTATCTTTCCGGCATCAAGCCACGAACTGTCCTCAATAGGGTGGTTCTTCCACTAGACGAGGTACTTTAGGTACTCCTTTCTCCGAGTCTGCTTGGCCACTTGTGTGTCAAGAATTTCTTCGATTTCGAGTGGCTGAGCTGTAGGCATTTGTCTTATCCACGAATCACTTCCTTCTTGGGTGTCTTGCTTCGGCTGTGCTGAATTGTCCTCTTCCAGATTGGCAATGTATGGGAATAAATTTGCCACATTAAAAATGGGCGATATTCCTATACCTGGAGGTAATTGCAGTTCATAAGCATTGGCAGAAAATTTGCACAGAATTTTACAAGGTCCAATTTTTTTGAATTTCAACTTATTGTATGTGCCCTTAGGAAATCTTTCCCTGTGCAGATGCACTAGAACCTGATCTCCAACATTAAATTGTACCTCACGTCACTTCAGATCTGCTTTCTTCTTGTACTTTTGACTGTTGTCCTATAATTTCATTTTCACCTGCTCATGTAGGTCGTTAATTGCCCTTGCAAAGTCTTCCTCGTCAGCACTTCTTTTCTCTATTTGTCCCAAATCTCGCAGTTCATGCACTCCTCAGGGATGCATTTCGTACACAATCTAAAAAGGATTTCTTCCTATGTTTCAGTTTGGGAATCGTTGTAAGTGAATTCTCCTTGGGCAAGTACCCAATCCCACACATGTGAATTTTCTCCCACTAGACTCCTCAGCAGGTTTCCTAAACTTCTGTTCACCACCTTCGTTTGTCCATCTATCTGTGGATGATAAGCGGAGCTGAAGTTCAACTGTGTGTCCAGCTTCTTCCACAGGGTGCGCCAGAAATGTCCTGTGAATTTCACATCCTTGTCAGAGACAATGGACTTAGGTAAGCCATGCAACCTGACAATCTCTGTGAAAAACAAGTGTGCTACGTGAGTGGCATCACTGGTTTTCCTGCAAGGAATGAAATGTGCCATTTTTGAGAACTGGTCCACTACCACCATCACAGAGTCATGACCATGTTGTGTTCTTGGCAAACCCAAGACAAAGTCCAAGCTGACTGAGTCCCACGTTCTACCTAGAATAGGCAGTGGTGTGTAGAGTCCCATATTCTAACTGTGTCCTTTTGCCAACTGACACACTTTACACCTGGTTACAAATCATTGCACATCCCTTTGCATCCTTGGCCAATAATAAAAGTGATTGAGCTGATCTAAGGTCTTATCAATGCCGAAATTCCTAGCAAGACCTCCATTGTGTTTCTCCGAGATGATGTTCTCCCTCATCAAACAGTCAGGAATACACAACTATCCTCCCTTAAACAGCAGCTTCTCCTGTAGGTTATATTCCAACCATGGACTATTGTTCCTCATCAAAGAGTTTTGGCAGGCTTCATAAGCCTCCTTAAAATCTGCATCCATCTGATACAAGTCTTTCAGGTTTTCAAAACCCAACACTTGTATCGTGCTCTCCTACAAGAGCAAAACCCTCCTACTCAATGCATCTGCTACCTTGTTGGCCTGTCCACTAATATGTTTCAACACAAACGTGTAACTTTGCAAGTATTCAACCCACTTTGCATGCTTGTGGTTCAACTTGTGCTGCTGCATAACGTACTGCAATGCAGAATTATCAGAAAATAAAACAAACTCATTACCCAGCAAGTAGTGCCTCCAATGCTTCAATGCTTGGATGGAAGCATAGAACTCCTTGTCATAAGACGAGTACTTTTGCCTGCTTTCATTCAAATTTTCACTGAAATAAGCAATAGGTTTGTCTTCCTGGTTGAGTATGGACCCAATGGTCGTACTACTGGCATCACAACAAACTTGAAAAAGTTTGTTGAAGTCAGGTCGCCTCAAAATTGGCCTCTTAGTGATCTTCTTTTTCAATATCTGGAAGCTTTTTTCCACGGCTTGAGTCCACTGAAAAGGTTGACTTGCCTTCTTGATTGTATCCAACATAGGTGCACAGATTCCACTAAAATCCCTTATAAAATTATGATAAAAACTGGCCAACCCATGAAAAATTCGAACTTTGAATAGGCTCTTAGGGGATGGCCAGCTAAGTATAGTTGCAACTTTTTCTGGGTCCATTTTCAGCTCATTCTCTGCAATCACGAAACCCAAATAGACCAACTCCTTCTGAATGAAAGTGCATTTCTTCAGATTTATCAGCAACTTGTTTTACTGCAACTTTCCCAGAACATATCGAACATGTCGAAAATGCTTCTCCTTGGTTTTGTTGAAAATCAGTATATCGTCAAGATACACAATCACAAATTTCCCAATGAACTCCTTCAACATTTCATTCATCAGGCACATAAAAGTACTAGGTGCATTACTTAACCCAAATGGCATCACCAGCCATTCATACAACCCTTCATTAGTCTTGAAATTTGTTTTCCATTCATCCCCTTCCTGGATTCTAATATGGTGATATCCACTCTTCAGATCTATCTTCGAAAAATATGCTGCCCCGCTCAAACAGTCCATCATATTGTCCATTCGTGGCAATGGAAACCTGTACCTTATCATAATCTTGTTTATTGCACGTGAATCTGTGCACATCTGCCATTTGCCTCCTTTCTTGGGAGCAAGAACTGTCGGAACTGCACATGGGCTCAAGATCTCTCGAATCAGCCCCTTATCCAACAATTCTTGTACCTGCTTTCTAATCTCCTCATTTTCTTTGGGGCTCATCCGGTAAGCAGCTTTGTTCAGTAAACTAGCTCCAGGAATGAAATCTATGTGATGACTGATACTCCGCTTCGGTGGCAATTTATCTAGTAAATCGTCCACCACAATGTCGCTGAATTCCTGCAACATTTCCTGGATTTCTGCAGGTAAATCAGAAATTTCGGTGTGCAACAGCACTGTTCTTGGTCTCCTTACAATAGCATATTTCACTTCGTCATCTTCAATCTGTTTTAAAAATTGTTTTCCACCCACCAATAGTACTTTTGTTCCACTAGTCTCTGTTGTTTCCTCCTCCTTGATGGGCACTAGTGTATGCTTAATCCCATCTTTAACAAACTTGTAATAGTTTGTCTCCCAATCATGAAAAACTTTTTGGTCATATTGCCACGGTCTACCTAGTAGAATATGACACACATCCATGGGCATGATGTCACAAATAACTTTGTCCCTATACTTGCCAATATGGAATTCCATCTCACACTGCTCATCAACCAGCAGTTCATGACCCTTCTGTAACCACGACACCTTATAGGGATATGGATGCTTTAGTCGTTTTAAACCCAATTTCTCCACCATTTCTGTTGCAACCATATTATCAGTGCTTCCACTGTCTATAATCAGTTTGCAGCATTTGCCATGTGACTTGCACACAGTCTGGAATAATGCCTTTCTTTGGGTTTGTTCAGTTGTTTCTTTTGCTGGTTTCAGCAAGACCTTATTCAAGACTAAGGCCTCTCCTGTCTTTGGTGCATTTTCTACCTCCTGAGGCAGTGCCTCTGCTTCTTCTATCTGAGCAACATATGCTCCTCTTTGACCAACCTGTTCTCCTTCAGGACACTCAAAGGATCTGTGCCCCCACTTGCGGCACTTGTAGCATTGGTAGACAACTCCTCTACCTTTGCCATTTCCCCTTCCTCTCTGGTATGGCCTTCCTCCTTTAGTGCTGCCCTCCTTTTCCGTTGTCCCTGAGGTTTTTGAACTGCTACCCTCTTCACTGCTATTGGCAGTCCTTCCTCTGCCAAAGGATTGTCCTTTTCCTCTGCCTGCTCCTCATCCTCTCTTGGCATTCTACTTTCTTGTGATATTTTCTTCCACTTTTAAGGCACTCTGGTATGCTTCTTCTATGGTTTTCAGAGAAAGAATACTTATTTCGTCCAATATTTCCAGCCTTAGGCCATTCACAAATATTGTTGTTTTTTCTGGGGTGTCTTCAGTATAACTAGCTCTCAAGTTCACCTGATAAAATTCTTCGGTATATTCACCATCATTCGTCTCTGTTTCAAATTCTGTACGTGTCGATGTAGAGCAATCTAGTAATCTTTGGGCAGAAACCTGCCCTTCATCTTGGCGACCATTCTGGTCCACTTTTTAATTGGTAACTTATTCAATCTTCTCCTCTCTGCTTGGACATTGTCCCACCATAAGGTTGCGTGTCCTTTCAACTTAGTAGCAGCGAATTTAACTCTCATATCTTCGTTGACCTCCTCACATTCAAAATACTTGTCCAGCTCACTAATCTAGTCCAACAACACTTCTATGGACAAACTGCCATCATAATTTGGAATTTCTGGCTTTGGCTTACTACTAGCCAATAAGACTGACCTTAACAATTTGATCTCAGGTCCTTCTTCATCTGATCCATCTGTTGTAACTACAGCCTCCTCCTCACTATCATCTCCTACTTCCGGATCCCTTCTTCTTCCTGCTTCTACTGCCGCCAAACGGGCATTCAGGATCCTAATCTCTTCCCTCAACCCCTCATCTACTACTCTCTGAATAGCTCTGCCACGACCTCTTCTTCCAGCTTCCATTTTATCAGTTAACTGTTCCTGCTTTGATACCAAAATTGATGGGACCAGCCCCTACGACCTTCGGCTAAGTGTTAACTATGATGGTTAATGATATATGCGTTGATTGGTTTGTTTTATTATATGGTGGTTGGTTGACTTTAATGCGGTGTAATGTTGGCGTGTGGAGATAGGACATGTGTCCAGGTCTCAGGCTCTGCTCCTTCCCGCTCCTTCTATGCCTCGAAACATTAGTTGTTCATTTCATTTGGCGTTGTTTGCTTTTCCTATGCTGCTATGCTACTGGTGTGGTTCTGGGGTCTGCTGTGCAAGGGTCTACTCTGTCTTGTCTTCATTTTCGTTCTAGCTATGCCTAGTCTGCTGTATGATGTGGGTCTCCACTTGTGAGTGATTCCTTGCTCATTCTGTGCTCGTTCTATGCTGGTTACGGGGTGTGAAACCTTCGGTACCAGTTCCCTCTCTCGACTTCTACTCGGCTTTGCTTGTTTTCACAGTTTCAGTTTCAGGTCATTCGTTTCTTCTCCATGCACTGTCTTCACAGGTTAATGGTTGTGTGTTTTTGCTACAGGTTGCAACTATGGGGTCGCTCCGTTTCCAGTTCCCTTTCAACAATTTTCTGAAGGTATCTTCTCCTTCCTTGCTGTTTCTCTTTACTCCATTTCACTCAGGCGCTGACGGCCTCTACTCCTCTACGGCAGTGGGTGACTCTATGGCTGCGACCTCGGCTCCGTGGCTCCACTGGTGGCTTGCCAAAGTTAGACTCTGCCCTGGTAAGTTTCCACAGCTCTGCACTCTATTTTAGTTGTTTTTCGTTGTTATAGTTGTGGCTCCCTCTGTGTCAACTACTAATGGCCTAATGGGTGGCTTGTGCAGGTGGACGATGGCTTGCTCGTGGTTCTTGCGCCGGTCTCCTACACCTGAAACGAGTAGGGTCGTCCCTTGATATCTATTTGTTGTTTGTTCGAGGATTTACTATTCATAGGGTTTTATGAGTTGAGCGTGTAGTCAGGCTTGGTTTCTGCGGTTCTGGGCAATGCGCTTGTGGCTCCACCATATGCGTGCAACTTTGTTGTTTATAACTTATACATGTATTTAAATTGATGCAGGAGCATCTGGTCAATAGGGTGAAGACCGAGGGAGGGTGGACAAAGTTTCTGAAAAAGATTGGGGACGAGAAATAGTTCACTGAACGGACAGCAAGTCTGTCACGTTCTTATGTTTTTTTTTTTCTCTTTCTTTCTTTGTCAGCTACATTGTTAACCGTTGTTATTTTGGTTTCTGTTCATTATGTCTGAATTACTGTAATAGGTTCTAATTAGAAACGATAATAGTAGGTTAGGGTCATTAGACAGTTAACAATAAATTCCTATTGTAAAGAGCAGACTAAGTAAACTAGTTAATAGTCAAAGAGAGTCATGTCTGTAGTAACTGCTAAAACTGTAATTGAGCAACTACCAGCAGTTATCAAACTGCCTGGAAACATTGTATAAAAAGACAAGCAAGCAAACCCAGTGGGGTTCAGCAGCGGAGCACACACAAGAGAATAACAGAAAATCAATATACATTTCCTTCATTTTATTTCAGTGCACAAGCAAACAGATTATTCATATATGTGTCCTCAGTAACAAAAGCCTGTATGTACAGTGCTGTATAAATACTTCACTTTTATTTACATATATCAAAAATTCTTTACAGTATTCGAAGAGTTACGAACTGGCAGAGAAGAAAGCGAACAAGAGGCGGGAAGGACCAGCACCCACTACGGGTTCAAACCAAACAAACACAGTCACCAGGTAAGCGACCAGAACTGGCAGTGAATGAGTCTATCTTCTACTTAATTTTACAATGTATCTTCTCAGAATAAAAATTACATAGAACAGTTCATCATAGTGCAACCTAACAGCGTTGCAACCGACACCACAAACCCTTCTAAGTTACGGCCAAAGGTTTGACAAACCCAGAAATTCCAAACACGACAACTAAACAGGTATTCCACATAACAAGCGACCATAATCCGTGACCAGGACCAAGACTCATTATAGAAAAGCAAAATAAGAACAGGACTACCCGGAAGGAGTCGATGAGTGCCACTGCCACGACACAGAGGACGGCCACACCTGCAAAAGACACAAAAGGCGGAAGGTTAGGGTTTCTTTTAAATAAAACCCTTGCATAAGAAGTGAAGTCGTAAATTCTGGAAACGAAAACCCTGAGCATGGATATAAGAGAGTGACCATACCTTATAGTGAGCCGGAACCGTAGGCCAAAATAACCCGAACCAGAGACCCCTGCCCACAGAGGGGCCGAAGAACGTTAGTCTCTGTGCAAATAAAGGTAAAGAAACTCCAGCATAGAACTGTGACATACCTTGTCAAAATAGCCGAGCGCCGGAGAAGAAAGAATTCGGAATTCCATCGACCTGGGTAACTGTCGAGCTGAGTGGACCGAGCACCATTACGCCATAGCAGTTAACCAAAGAATTGTCAAGAAGACCAGACCAAACAGAACCCACGTAACCAAACAAAGGAGAGTGTTCACAGCCATGAAAAATGAAACGAGCATATGATGGCACCGTAATAACTTACCACAGAAACCAAGCGCCAGACAGACAAACCAACACAGGAACGACAGAGTATAGCTGAGCCCTCATCATATCACCACGGAACAGGCGGAAACCCAAAGGGTTTCATCACAGACAAATAACCAGAGGCGGAACCAAACAACACAGAGGCCACCGAGACCAAGCACCGAAGGTAGAAATGACCGCAAGGGCACGAACCGGGTAACAAAAACAAGGTAGGGTTTGCCAGGATCCCGAGGAGAACAGGTGTCCAACGGAGGAGTAATGAGAGTACATGCCAAGTTGATTGCAAATTAAACAATAATCAATTTCCAATTAACGCGCATCTAACCAGTTCAATAACGTAAGTCCACATCAGCTGAGGCAAGGCGGGACCACGTGGGTTGGCCCCATCAAGTGGTATCAGAGCAGTTTTTTTTAGAAATAGAAGAGGATGGAAGTACCAAGACGAGGACGTGGAAGAGGTGCACGTAGGGGAGCAGATGAAGGATTGAGGGAGCAGATTAGAGTTCTTACAGCTCGTTTGGAAGCAGTGGAGGCGGGTAGGCGAAGAGACCCGGAACTTGGAGATGACAGTGAGGAGGAAGCGGTAACTGCTACAGACGGGTCAGACGAAGAAGCTCCGGAATTGAGACTGCTGCGTTCAATTCTATTGGCCAGCAGCAAACCCAAAACAGAGATTTCTAATTACGATGGCAGTCTGTCCGCAGATGTCCTGTTGGACTGGATAAGCGAACTAGATAAATATTTCGAAAATGAGGAAGTCAGTGAGGATAGAAGAGTTAGGTTCGCTGCAACTAAGTTAAAGGGACACGCCCTCTTGTGGTGGGACAGTGTCCAAGCGGACAGAAAACGAATGAATAAGTTGCCGATACGAAAATGGTCAAGGATGGTGGCAAAATTGAAGGGCAGATTTCTGCCAAAAGACTACCAGGTGGAATTATATCGGCGAGTACAGAATTTAAGGCAGAAGGGTATGACTGTCAAGGAGTACACGGAAGAGTTTTACCGAGTGAATTTACGTGCTGGTTATACGGATGATACCCCAGAAAAAAC
Source organism: Pinus tabuliformis (assembly GCA_031772625.1). NCBI lineage: Eukaryota > Viridiplantae > Streptophyta > Pinopsida > Pinales > Pinaceae > Pinus > Pinus tabuliformis. The sequence goes on along the minus strand of CM062804.1, from coordinate 777,324,470 downwards.
AGCAAGGTACGTAAATGGCTTGAGGATGGAAATATTGGATGAAATCAGTATTCTTTCTCCCCGGAATATTGAAGAAGCCTTTCAGAGTGCTGTAAAGGCTGAGGAGAAAATCAACAGAAAACAGAACAACAGGAGAGGGAGAGGGAATGGCAGAGGACGGGGACAGTCCTACGGCAGAGGAAGGACTGCTGCGAACAGCGAAGAAGGCAGCAGTTCTAAAACTTCGGGGACAGCAGAGAAAGGAGAAAGCACCAGAGGAGGTCGGTCATATCAGCGAGGACGAGGGAATGGCCGCGGAAGAGGGACTAGTGTCCAGTGCTACAGGTGCCATAAATGGGGGCACAGATCCTTTGAATGTCCAGAAGTTGAACAGGCAGGTCAGAGGGGAACACTTATGGCATAGCCTGAAGAAGCTGAAGCACAACCCCGGGAGGTGGAAGACATGGCGGAAACGGGAGAAGCTTTGATTTTGAATAAAGTGCTGTTAAAACCAGCCAAGGAGGTGGCTGAACCAACACAGCGGAAAGCACTGTTCCGGACAGTCTGTAAATCGCATGGAAAATGCTGCAAATTGATAATAGACAGCGGAAGTACGGATAACTTGGTTGCCACTGAGATGGTGGAAAAGCTGGGGTTGAAGCGGCTGAAGCACCCCACACCTTACAAGGTGTCGTGGCTACAGAAAGGCCACCAGCTGTTAGTTGATGAACAATGCGAGGTAGAGTTTCACATTGGCAAGTACCACGACACAGTGGTCTGCGATATTATGCCAATGGACGTGTGCCATATACTGCTTGGAAGACCATGGCAGTATGATCGGAAGGTGACACACGATGGAAAGACCAATTGTTATAAATTTACAAAGGATGGGGTCAAACACACACTTGTACCCATCAAAGAGGAAGACACAGCAGAATCAAGCGAAACAAAGGCGCTGTTAATTGGAGGAAAACAGTTTGTAAAACAGGTTGAGGAAAATGAAGTTAATTTTGCAGTTGTGAGGAGGATGAAGCCATTATTGGTGAACTTGGAGAAATTAGAACTGCCCAAAGAAATACAGGAGCTGTTGGAAGAGTTCCAAGACATTGCGGCTGAAGAGTTACCTGATAAGTTGCCTCCCAAAAGGAGTATCAGCCATCACATTGATTTTATACCAGGGGCAAGCTTGCCGAACAAGGCAGCGTACAGGATGAGTCCAAAGGACAATGAAGAAGTACGCAAACAAGTGCAGGAGTTGTTGGATAAGGGACTGATCAGAGAAAGTCTGAGCCCCTGTGCAGTACCAACAGTACTTACACCCAAGAAAGGTGGCGAATTGCGAATGTGCACGGATTCGCGGGCTATAAACAAAATTACGATTCGATACAGGTTTCCCTTGCCTAGAATGGACGCCATGACAGACTGTCTTAGTGGGGCAGCTTACTTTACAAAAATAGATCTAAAGAGTGGGTACCATCAGATCAGAATTAGGGAGGGAGACGAATGGAAGACAGCTTTCAAGACCAACGAAGGACTGTACGAATGGCTGGTCATGCCATTTGGGTTGAGTAACGCTCCGAGTACTTTTATGAGATTGATGAATGAAATGTTAAAGGAATTTATTGGAAAATTCATGATAGTCTATCTGGACGATATTTTAATTTTCAGCAGGACGAAAAGAGAGCACCTTCAGCATATTCGAAGGGTATTCAAGAAGCTGCAGCAGAACAAACTGTTGATAAATTTGAAGAAATGCACTTTCTTGCAGAAGGAGTTGATCTATATGGGATTTGTAGTTGCAGAGAACGAGTTAAAGATGGACCCAGAAAAGATTGCGGCAATCATAAGTTGGCCGTCACCTAAGAATTTGTTTGAGGTACGTAGCTTTCACGGTTTAGCAAGTTTTTATCGAAAATTCATTAAGAATTTCAGTGAGATCTGCGCACCAATGCTAGAGACCATCAAAAAGGCCAGCCAACCTTTTTGTTGGACCAAGGCGGCAGAAAACAGTTTCCAACTTCTGAAGCGGAAAATAACGGAGAGGCCGATCTTGAGACTGCCCGATTTTAGTAAACCTTTTCAGGTTCGTTGTGATGCAAGCGGGACAGCTATTGGCGCTGTGCTCAGTCAAGAGGACAGACCAGTGGCGTTTTTTAGTGAAAAACTGAATGAGAGTCGGCAGAAGTATTCGTCATATGACAAAGAGTTCTATGCAGTGGTCCAAGCTTTGAAACATTGGAGGCACTACTTACTGGGCAATGAGTTCGTCTTGTTCTCTGATAATTCAGCATTACAATATGTAACGCAGTAGCACAAATTGAACCATAAGCATGCCAAGTGGGTAGAATACTTGCAGAGTTTTACTTTTGTGTTAAAACACATAAGTGGGCAAGCCAACAAAGTGGCGGATGCTTTAAGCAGAAGAGCCTTGCTCTTACAAGAAAGTGGCATACAGGTGATGGGATTTGAGTATCTGAAGGATTTGTACCAGATGGACGCGGACTTCAAGGAAGCTTTTGAAGCATGCCAAAATCCCGTATTAAGGAATACAAGCCCATGGCTAGATTTCAATTTACAGGAAGGATTATTGTTTCGAGGTGGACAGCTATGTATTCCGGATTGTTCGATGAGGGAAAATTTAGTAAGAGAGAAACACAGTGGCAGACTAGCGGGACATTTTGGCATCGATAAAATGTTGGAGTAGCTCGGGCATTTTTATTATTGGCCAAAAATGAGCCGGGACGTGCAGAGGTATGTAACCAGGTGTAAAATCTGCCAACTGGCGAAAGGACACAGCCAGAACACTGGACTGTACACACCCCTACCTGTTCCAAGTAGGTCGTGGGATTCAGTTAGTATTGATTTTGTCCTAGGATTGCCCAGAACGCAGCGGGGATATGATTCAGTGATGGTGGTGGTAGATAGGTTCTCAAAGATGGTTCATTTCATTCCTTGCCGAAAAACTAGTGACGCCACAAATGTGGCACACCTGTTTTTTACAGAAGTAGTTCGATTACATGGCTTACCTAGAACTATTGTTTCAGACAGGGATGTGAAGTTCACGGGACATTTTTGGCGCACCCTGTGGAAAAAGTTGGGCACGCAGTTAAATTTCAGCTCTGCGTATCACCCGCAGACTGATGGACAGACAGAGGTGGTGAACAGGAGCTTAGGAAACTTATTACGAAGTTTGACAGGAGAAAATTCACGATTATGGGATCGAGCTCTTGCCCAGGCAGAATTCGCTTATAACGATTCGCCCAATCGGAGCACCGGATTTAGCCCATTTCAGATTTTGTATGGTATGCATCCTCGAGGGGTACATGAACTACGAGATTTGGGACAGCTAGAACGGAGAAGTGCAGATGGAGAAGATTTTGCTGAAGCAATGAGTGAACTTCATGAAAAGGTCAAATTAAGATTGCAGGACAGCACGCAGAAATACAAACAGCACGCAGACACAAAGCGACGAGAGGTACATTTTGATGTTGGAGACGAAGTCCTTGCGCATCTGCGCCGGGAACGGTTTCCTAAGGGCACATATAACAAGTTGAAATACAAGAAAATCGGTCCATGCAAAATTCTGCGGAAGTTTTCGGCTAATGCGTATGAAATTCAGCTGCCACCTGATATAGGCATATCACCTATATTCAACGTGGCAGACCTGTTCCCATATCATGCCCAGGCGGAAGATGATAGGATGGTACAGCCACAACGGGACACCCAGTTAGAGAGCAGTCTTTGGAAGAAGCAGATGCCTTCGGTCCGGACCCATGAAATTGAAGGAATCCTCAGCACCCAGGTAGCCAAGAAGACGCGCAGGAAGGAGTATCTGCGTTACCTCGTCAAGTGGAGAGACCGTCCAATGGAGGACAGCTCATGGCTCGACGCGGCGCAGATTCAGAAGGCTGGTTACTCGGTGGAGGAGCTCATGGGACGGAGCCATGAGTTCTCTTTTACCCCGGAAGCCTGATGCAGGAGCATCTGGTCAACAGGGTGAAGACCGAGGGAGGGCGGACAAAGTTTCTGAAAAAGATTGGGGACGAGAAATAGTTCACTGAACGGACAGCAAGTCTGTCACGTTCTTATGTTTTTTTTTTCTCTTTCTTTCTTTGTCAGCTACATTGTTAACCGTTGTTATTTTGGTTTCTGTTCATTATGTCTGAATTACTGTAATAGGTTCTAATTAGAAACGATAATAGTAGGTTAGGGTCATTAGACAGTTAACAATAAATTCCTATTGTAAAGAGCAGACTAAGTAAACTAGTTAATAGTCAAAGAGAGTCATGTCTGTAGTAACTGCTAAAACTCTAATTGAGCAACTACCAGCAGTTATCAAATTGCCTGGAAACATTGTATAAAAAGACAAGCAAGCAAACCCAATGGGGTTCAGCAGCGGAGCACACACAAGAGAATAACAGAAAATCAATATACATTTCCTTCATTTTATTTCAGTGCACAAGCAAACAGATTATTCATATATGTGTCCTCAGTAACAAAAGCCTGTATGTACAGTGCTGTATAAATACTTCACTTTTATTTACATATATCAAAAATTCTTTACAGTATTCGAAGAGTTACGAACTGGCAGAGAAGAAAGCGAACAAGAGGCGGGAAGGACCAGCACCCACTACGGGTTCAAACCAAACAAACACAGTCACCAGGTAAGCGACCAGAACTGGCAGTGAATGAGTCTATCTTCTACTTAATTTTACAATGTATCTTCTCAGCATAAAAATTACATAGAACAGTTCATCATAGTGCAACCTAACAGCGTTGCAACCGACACCACAAACCCTTCTAAGTTACGGCCAAGGGTTTGACAAACCCAGAAATTCCAAACACGACAACTAAACAGGTATTCCACATAACAAGCGACCATAATCCGTGACCAGGACCAAGACTCATTACAGAAAAGCAAAACAAGAACAGGACTACCCGGAAGGAGTCGACGAGTGCCACTGCCACGACACAGAGGACGGCCACACCTGCAAAAGACACAAAAGGCGGAAGGTCAGGGTTTCTTTTAAATAAAACCCTTGCATAAGAAGTGAAGCCGTAAAGCCTGGAAACGAAAACCCTGAGCATGGATATAAGAGAGTGACCATACCTTATAGTGAGCCGGAACCGTAGGCCAAAAGAACCCGAACCAGAGACCCCTGCCCACAGAGGGGCCGAAGAACGTTAGTCTCTGTGCAAATAAAGGTAAAGAAACTCCAGCATAGAACTGTGACATACCTTGTCAAAATAGCCGAGCGCCGGAGAAGAAAGAACCCGGAATTCCATCGACCTGGGTAACTGTCGAGCTGAGCGGACCGAGCACCATTACGCCATAGCAGTTAACCAAAGAATTGTCAAGAAGACCAGACCAGACAGAACCCACGTAACCAAACAAAGGAGAGTGTTCACAGCCATGAAAAATGAAACGAGCATATGATGGAACCGTAATAACTTACCACAGAAACCAAGCGCCGGACAGACAAACCAACACAGGAACGACAGAGTATAGCTGGGCCCTCATCATATCACCACAGAACAGGCGGAAACCCAAAGGGTTTCATCACAGACAAATAACCAGAGGCGGAACCAAACAACACAGAGGCCACCGAGACCAAGCACCGAAGGTAGAAATGACCGTAAGGGCGCGAACCGGGTAACAGAAACAAGGTAGGGTTTGCCAGGATCCCAAGGAGAACAGGTGTCCAACGGAGGAGTAATGAGAGTACATGCCAAGTTGACTGCAAATTAAACAATAATCAATTTCCAATTAACGCGCATCTAACCAGTTCAATAACGTAAGTCCACATCAGCTGAGGCAAGGCGGGACCACGTGGGTTGGCCCCATCATAAATGGCCCTGTAATGGACTTGCGAGGGTTTTGTAATCTGGTTATTTTGACACTATTTGTTGGTCCTTGACCAATGCACTGTAATGTTTCGAATTCTTGACAAATATATATATATATGATTGTATTTTTACTAGAAATTCATTTGCTTACATTCTGCAATGGAAATTTGGAATGTGTTTGGTTTCTGTAGCTGAAGCTTGTCTCTGTAACAATAGCTTGCTCGACCCCTTCGTATTTTCACTCTGTTGGCACTGTGGTTTGTCCGATAGCTCTCTTTTCCTTTATGCTTGTTGTTCACCTGTGTATTTTTAGCTTTGTTGATGGGAAAAAAGAAATAATTTCAAAAGTATAAAATAGGAATGAATTTAGGACTGTAGCATGCATGGTTTCAGACATTCTTGTATTCAGAAAATATTTCTGTGTTTTCTCTGTATGTCTTCTATGATGGCAAAAAAAAAAATTACATCTGTTGCTTTTTCATTTTGTTTTGTAGAGAAGCAATTAGAAGAACTGCCAGTCCTTACATTAAAACGGTTCTTGAATAACTATGTTTTCTTGCTTTGTAAATTAAAACAAATTCTAAATAAAACTAAGAGAAAAAAAACAATTACCTAAGCAACCATTGTCATTGGCTAAGATAGCCATTCCTAGAAAATAAAAAAAACTAATGAAAATCAAACTATTTTGAACAAGACAAACTCCCGCCATGTCCTTCCCTGAGCTGGATGCTCCTGCATCAGAGCTCCCTATATAGAATTATCATCTGCAAAATCTATGTTTGCATATTTGCTTCTATCTGGGTTTTGTAGAAACTTGTCTAGCAATAAATAATTTTTATTTATTTTCCATTATCATTGTGGGTTAATTTTGGAAAGCTTTCTTTGTTATTTTACATGGTGGCTAGCAATGATTGTTACAATTTATGATCCTATAAATTTTGATGTTTACAATTGGTATAAATTCTGATGTTTTCAGTTGGATTTTTGTTTTGTAGTTTCAAGATTATATTACAGGCTAAAATTACAGCCCAAAGCAGAATGATATGAAATGTTCTTCTATTCAAAAATAAAAACAAAAATTGTAGGTTATAAAGTGATGAAAAATGTAAAACAGAGTTTGGATATAGATGTGATATGTGGGACTAATAATTCAAAGGAAAACTTCTACATGTAAATTTCCATTTCACTTCTCTATTGCTTTTGCATTCAAGCGATTTTATAAAGAGATTGAAAGAGATACAGGTAATGCATTTACAAGTTAGGATGTAAATCAAGTATTCTCCTTTTTGTTTGAGATATCGTTGTTCCATTGGAAAAATAAATAGTGATGTTGTTTAAAATTAAACTTGCAGGTTGACATTTCTAGTTGCATGGGAGATTAATATTGCATCAATGTTGTTTTATGTTGCACATAATTAAAAGCATAAATAATTTTAAAATATCATATTGAATGGCATTGTTATCACCCCAAGAAACTCTCCTAGGTTGTATCTCGGAGATGCTGGGGAACATTACAAAAACTCAACAAAATGTTGGGGAATGGATGAATGGAAGGAATAATGCTTGTCCAAGCCAGATAACCACTTCTACTATGCTTAACTCCAGACATGGGTGAACACCCCCAGACTACAAGGCTTTAGACCACCAATTACTCACAGTTTGAGGATTGGGTGAATACGGAGAATACTGACCACCCCAGCAAATGCACAGGGCCCTGTGATGGCCGGCGACAACTAGTAAAAAGGTCTGCGAATCTATTTCCTAATGCACAGACAGGATGACAACTCTCTGGCACTAAGTAAAAAAAACCTGAATAACACCTTCAATGATACATACAAGATTTTAACACAGAGGTGGGATGACAACCCCTCTAATGCTAAACATCAAGAGCACATGAACAAATGCATAACAGGCATAGCCTAGAACAGAGTAGAAATGGAAAGTGAGCAATTAACAACAAAAGAAACTTGTATTAGCTGAAAATGAAGACCAGGCGCTGCAAGTATAAAGGTAGTTACAGTCTCTAGAAGTTGAACCTTACATCAATACACAACTATCAACCCATCCCCCAGATTACATCTATTTTCTGGGTATATATAGAGTTTGGTTACAAAGATATTCTGTTGGTCTATGCATGGAGGGGTCATAATGGACCACCAACCGCTTTAACTCTCTAATGGAGTCTCTGCTACAATCTGCTTGCTTTAATGAATGAATTTGACGTTCTCTGGTGCTCTGTTGTCCTTCCTGAACAGGTGGAATGTAATATGGATGAAGCTCCATAACTGATAAATGCTCTGATCTGCTCGAGGCTGGTCCTTCTCGTTCTCGGCCATTCTATTTTTTTAATGCAGTGGTTGGAGATGAAATGCGTTGAGTATTGGCAGATGACCACTTTGTCCTTCGGGAGCACAGAATAATCAAAAGTGGTGTACTACATGGCGGGTGGAAGATCTGGTCAGCGGAAGTATCGGGAAATATAGCAGTGGAGTGGAAAATAGTTATTGGATCGCAGGCAAGTAGATCCAACGGTCATAGGGCGGAAGAGATGTGGGGAGTTTGAAGGGTGGGGACGGAGGACGAGCGGTAAGCAGTATTGCTCGCACCGCTTTTCGGAAATGGGTGGTAAACGTATAAAGGCTAGTGATCACAATCATCGTGCGACGTGTGGCGGAATGAAACCACTTTGAACGCGAGTTAATGTGTGGTTGGTTTGCAAGAATGGGGGAAGTGAATGCCATTGGATTTTGTCGGGACTGATTGGATGGCAGAGGAGTGATCGCAATATCGCATCGGTTGGAAGACAAGGGGAAAGACAAAGGCAGCGGGCGCTGTGCGATTGCGATCAGATCACATCGCAATATCACATCGGAGGACATTAAGGGGGAAAATGGAGCCAGCAGGCGATGTGCGAATGCGATCAGATCGCATCACAATATCGCATTGGAGGACGTCAAGGGGAAAAATGGAGGCAGCGAGCGATGTGGGATTGCGATTAGATCACATCGCAATATCGCATCAGAGGACGTCAAGGGAAAAGACGAAGGTAGCGGGGTGAAAGGTGTTGGCATTATGATTCAAGTGTTGTCCTTGATGGCAACTCACTCAGAGGTTGGTACAGATGCTCAGAAGTTGGTACAGGTAATGGCAACTTAATCAGAAGACAGATTCTAGTACAGCTTACCAAGGAAGTTCATACACGCAGGTTTGTTAAGCCCAAGTCGCGTGTACACGCAGGTTGACTTCAGAAAAAGCGCGTGTATGTGGAAAAGTACCTTTGGTCCATGGCGGTTAGTCCTTGGAAGTTGTGCCTATGGTTTCGGACCATTGTGTCTCGACGGGCGTGTCGATCCCTAGTTTTGAAGTTGATGGTATTGTGTTTCTATGGTTTTGGCTCTTGGTATTGAACAAGGCCTAAGGCTATATAAGGAGAAGATCACTAGGCAAAGATAAGTGTGTGTGGGTGTCTGACGCAGTGAGAGGATCTGGTATTGTTGGTTATCTGTTCGGGACGCTTGGCAAGGGTCGGATCTGACAGCAAAGGCAGAAGTAATCATTTCTAGATCTGCACGCGGGTTGCCTTTGGAGAAAGCGCGTATACACGCGGTTTTGGTACAATGAAGTAGCGTATGCATGATAAGGGTTGATATTTCAGGTTGTTGCTGATTCTGGTGGTTGTTTCAGAGTTCTAGATTCTGGTTTGGGTTCTGTGTTCTTGATGACAGGGTTTCAGTGATTCGGTATTGGGTTGTTTAATGAATTTTGATGCAAGTATAAGTTGATGACTGTATTGCGGTAATGTTTGCTTTGTACTCTTGGATCCAGTCTGAAAATTGATGAAACGTGGTCCCTGAAGGTTGTAGGGTCAGCACCTACGTACTAGTAAATGGATCAGCTAGTACAAGAGCTGAGGGGGTTGTAGCTCCCTTCCAAAAGTAGTTGGAAAACGAGAGAGAGGGTTGTAGCCCTCTGCAGGTTGTAGCCTGCATACTGGTAAAGGACTGCACCAGTATAATGTAAAAGAAGTTTCTCATTAAAGAAGAAAGAGACGAATTGCAGCAGGTGGTTTTCACCCACATTGGGTTTCCACCTTATATCATGGTGTTCATGTGTGTGGCTCTTGTGTGATGTTCTGTTCTGTTATACTGCACCTGTTTACTGCTAAATTGCTTAATAATGTTCTGATGCATTTACTGAAGATAAGATTAACTGAATCATAAGATATCTGCATATACGCTAGTTGCTTTAGACACAGTCGCGTGTACACGCGGGTTCACTTAACTGAAGTCGCGTATATGTTTCTGAGTGTGAAATTGAAAAGGTTTTATTGATCTGATAATACTGATTCACCCCCCCCCTCTCAGTATTATTTCCAACAATTGGTATCGGAGCCGGTCCTTCAGAGGAAGCTTGATCGCTTGAAGGAAAAGATCCATCAAAATGGCTAATCCAGAAAGAAAGGCACACATCAGGCCACCAGTCTTTGACGGGAACAATTTTACTCACTGGAAGATAAGAACCACTGCATATTTACAGTCTCTTGGAGCAGAAGTTTGGGGACTCATAGAAGGAGGATACAAATTCCCATCAGCAACTCCTACAGATCCAGCAGAGAAAAAGCAATATGAGCTCAATGCCAAAGTAGTTAATGTCCTATTGGGTACTTTGACTCAATCAGAATTTATGAAGATCATGCATCTCAAATCAGCTAAGGAAATATGGGACAAAATCGTTACAAGCTACGAAGGAGATGATCTGGTAAAAATAGCAAAGCTTCAAACTCTCAGAATCCGGTATGAAACTCTTAAGATGCGAAGTAATGAAAGCGTAGCTAATTATTTCCTGCGTATGGATGAGATTGTGAATTGTATGAGGGATCTGGGTGAAGAATTTGAGGAAGTTGTCTTAGTTCAAAAGGTTTTGAGATCTCTGTCTACTAAATTTGATTCTAAAGTATCTGCCATAGAAGAAAAGGAGAATGTGCGAAAAATTACCATGTCACAGCTTCACGGGATCTTAACTGCTTTTGAAATGCGACTAGAGGTACCACCAGAGGCCGCATTCGAAGTGTCAGAGGAAGAAGATGAGGTAAATTTTGTCAAGAATCTTGAACGGGGAACTGGACGATTCAAAGATAAGCTGCCTTTCAAATGTTTTCTATGTGGTAGAGTTGGTCACTATGCTGCTAGATGTCCTCATAACAAAGAAGGGATATATGAAGAAGATGGTAGAAGCTATTATTCCCATATTAAAAGTTCATTTAATGATAGTAAAGATATTAGAAGTCTCATGGCGCACAAGAAGAAGAATGCTTCATCCAATGATAGCGAGGATATTAAAAGTCTCATGGCACATGAAGAGAAGAATGCAGAAACTGAAGAAGCTGCCAAATTAAAAGAACTATTGGAAACAGAAACCAGGGTAAGGGAGAAATTGCAGGATATAGCAAAAGATCAGAGCACAACTATTCAGAGACTTGAATCAAAGATCCTCTCTCTAAAAGAAGATCTTGAAGATCAAGAACATGAAGTGATCAAACTAAAGCGACAAGTAGAAGAAGGGAGAAAAGTTGAAGAAGACCTAAGGAAGCAGTATCTGAAAAAGGAAGAACAACATCAAGTTGAGGTAAATATCTTGAAAGGTAAACTAGAAGAAAAGGATAAGCTTTTACGATTTCAAGATAGTTCTAAAGTCTTGGATGATATTCTTAATAGTCAAAGATCTCCTGCTATCAAGACTGGTCTTGGTTTTCATGAATATGTTGAAGGTGAATCTAGTTCACAAGGTGAGACAAGAAACTCTAATGAGAAATCTGAAATGCTCAAGGAACAACCAAGAAAAGAAATTCCTCAAGGAAGATCCTTTACTCCTAACTATGGACGTGATAGACGATTATTTCCTCCGCTGAATAAAGTTGAATGTTATGTATGTCATAATCTTGGACATGTTGCAGCCAGATGCAGAAGTAGAATGGTTCAAGAAAGATCATCTCATCCCAGGTATTTCAGAGGGTATTGCTTTGCCTGTAATGCATATGGACACAAAGCAATTGATTGTGATAGAAGGAACATGAAAAATATAAGGTGTTATACATGCAACAACTATGGGCATAAAGCAAGGGAATGCAGAAGCAGATTTCAAAATTCAAGACAAGGGGACCATACATCATCACAGTTGCAGGAATTGAAGAAGACAGAGACAGAAAGGTGTGGGACAACTCAGTCAGCTGACATAACAGACACAGGGGAATCTGAAAGTGATGAGATTCAGTATTCCATCCTGCATACGCTGAGATAATGAAGACAAGTCGCGTATATACGCGAGTTACATGCTGCAAAGTCGCGTATATGGAGAAAGGGCAGCAGAACAGATGGTTATATGGAGAAAGGGCAGCAGAACAGACCCAGGTTCAGTCATGGTTGGCTCAGGCTCAGGGGGAGCAGAACAGACTCAGGAAATGGTTCAGACATGGTTGGCTCACACTCAGGGGGAGAATATTCTTCAAATAATGCATTGTTGGCATTATGGTTAGAAGTTGTTGATAAAGTCTATGAAGATAAGTGATACATCTTACTGTTTAGGAATGGTATTGCAGGCTGATGCTTATATCATGATGCTGTTGGTGGCTTTCATAAGTCTTGGTCTAGATATTTCGTCTCTATGTCATGTATCTCTTGTGATATCTCTTTTATGGTGTCAAGGTCATGTAACGGCCTATGTTGGTTTCCCCACTATGCCTGGGATGAATAATGAATGTATGTTGAGTCTTTTGGTGATAGGAAGGTCTTCTATAATGTATAAGTCCTTGTTCTTCTTGAAGAACATCTTTTGCAGATCTTGCCTACAGTCAAGGGGAGCATGAACAGCACAATTCAGCAAGAGCAGGATGGATAGATTGGTACACTTTGGCATACACAAAGGGGGAGCATAGTTGGAGATTTCAGCAAGTACTCAGGGGGAGTATGGACAGCAGAAGGTATACCAAAGAAGAGAATATCTTGGTCCGCCCTTTGCCCTTGATGTCAAAGGGGGAGAGTGACTTGGTGTAGTGGTTGCCATCAAGTCCAAAGGGGGAGATTGTTGGCATTATGATTCAAGTGTTGTCCTTGATGGCAACTCACTCAGAGGTTGGTACAGATGCTCAGAAGTTGGTACAGGTAATGGCAACTTAATCAGAAGACAGATTCTAGTACAGCTTACCAAGGAAGTTCATACACGCAGGTTTGTTAAGCCCAAGTCGCGTGTACACGCAGGTTGACTTCAGAAAAAGCGCGTGTATGTGGAAAAGTACCTTTGGTCCATGGCGGTTAGTCCTTGGAAGTTGTGCCTATGGTTTTGGACCATTGTGTCTCGACGGGCGTGTCGATCCCTAGTTTTGAAGTTGATGGTATTGTGTTTCTATGGTTTTGGCTCTTGGTATTGAACAAGGCCTAAGGCTATATAAGGAGAAGATCACTAGGCAAAGATAAGTGTGTGTGGGTGTCTGACGCAGTGAGAGGATCTGGTATTGCTGGTTATCTGTTCGGGACGCTTGGCAAGGGTCGGATCTGACAGCAAAGGCAGAAGTAATCATTTCTAGATCTGCACGCGGGTTGCCTTTGGAGAAAGCGCGTATACACGCGGTTTTGGTACAGTGAAGTAGCGTATGCATGATAAGGGTTGATATTTCAGGTTGTTGCTGATTCTGGTGGTTGTTTCAGAGTTCTAGATTCTGGTTTGGGTTCTGTGTTCTTGATGACAGGGTTTCAGTGATTCGGTATTGGGTTGTTTAATGAATTTTGATGCAAGTATAAGTTGATGACTGTATTGCGGTAATGTTTGCTTTGTACTCTTGGATCCAGTCTGAAAATTGATGAAACGTGGTCCCTGAAGGTTGTAGGGTCAGCACCTACGTACTAGTAAATGGATCAGCTAGTACAAGAGCTGAGGGGGTTGTAGCTCCCTTCCAAAAGTAGTTGGAAAACGAGAGAGAGGGTTGTAGCCCTCTGCAGGTTGTAGCCTGCATACTGGTAAAGGACTGCACCAGTATAATGTAAAAGAAGTTTCTCATTAAAGAAGAAAGAGACGAATTGCAGCAGGTGGTTTTCACCCACATTGGGTTTCCACCTTATATCATGGTGTTCATGTGTGTGGCTCTTGTGTGATGTTCTGTTCTGTTATACTGCACCTGTTTACTGCTAAATTGCTTAATAATGTTCTGATGCATTTACTGAAGATAAGATTAACTGAATCATAAGATATCTGCATATACGCTAGTTGCTTTAGACACAGTCGCGTGTACACGCGGGTTCACTTAACTGAAGTCGCGTATATGTTTCTGAGTGTGAAATTGAAAAGGTTTTATTGATCTGATAATACTGATTCACCCCCCCCCTCTCAGTATTATTTCCAACAAAAGGGAGTAAGCGAGGTGAAGGAGGAGGACAAAAACCAGTGCAGACCTCTTCTGAGCAAGAAACCTGGGACCAAGCTTACTTCCACTCTCTGAAAATCAGCAACATGTAGCAGAGCTAACATGCATAACAGGAATTATGTGTCTTGGAGAAATCTTACCCATATTAGGACCCTTTGGGAATGGAAAATTCACTCTTCTCAGTGAATTGGGTGGAAGGCTTCAAGCCAAAATCTCCGAAAAATTCCTTTTCAACGGACAAAATTTCAAAAATTCCATAAAAGGAGAATCATCTAACTATCATAGAAGCAATGACATGTGATGCTCTTCTCAAGTTTCCTAAAACCTTATCCAAATCATAGAAGGTAGAGCAGGTAGATTCTGTCATAGTAGAACTAGGGTTAACTAGATGCAGAAACACTATAATTGGAGGACCTCTGCTTAGAGGAGTTTCTGGAGTAAAAAGAAAAATAGTTAGCATTGGTCAAGAGATGTTAATAAATCCCAACCGCCTTCTGCTAAATGATCCAACTTCTCGTTTGTATTCAACTAATACACATAATTATATCAATGTTGCAAAATCTTGTTAGAGGGAGGATTGTTATTACCACAATACACCAAACCTCTAGGACTTTGATTACCACAATACACCAACCCTCTAGGACTGTGATTACTATAATACACCAACCCTCTGGTATATTATATCACATGTTCAACAAAGTCATTTTTCTTTCAGAGGGGAGCCCTATATATTATGGGCAAGTTTTTGAAGCTATTAATTATTTTTTTTCCATTGGGTACCCACCTTCTTTAGCTATGAATCCTGTTGATTTTATGCTTGGTCTTGCCAATGGTGAGTTCTAGAGACTTGTAAATAGAGGAAGTATAATTGCAATAATATAATTATTTAAGTAGAAATTGAGTCTAGTTCTTTTGTTTCTAACAATATCCAATCATTTACTGTAACTTATATAATCTTACTTCTACAGGGGTTACATCTGATATCAGGCTTGTGTACTCATCCTCAAAGCAGGCAGAATTAGAGTCTTGAATAGAACATGAGCAATTTGGTAAACAAACTCTGATCACATCATACCAGAAGAACCTAGCTACAAATCTAAAAGTTGAGGTCAATATTGAGTAGAATACTATAGACACAAAATGTAAAGTAAGATTCTCATGGATGATTTCCTGGTTTAAACTTCAGTTTTCATTTCTGTGCTTATCCATAATTTCACTTGTTTGGAAACTTGAATTAATTTGTTGGTGCTTTTTTAATTTTTCTTTCTAATCGGATCTAAGGATAAGATTGAATGGACAATGGGTTGGTGTTGAGGTTTGAAGGAGAGAATATATGAGTCCTTTGCGGGGTTAAGAATTTTCCAAGTGGTATCAGTATCCATTTTGTCAGGCCTCCTCTGGTGGCATTCTGAAACCACTCATCTACAAGATTCGAGTACAATTAGTTATTTTATGTTTAATGTGGACGAATCCATTTTTTTTTCTCATGTTTAATGTGAGTATGGGTTCATTTTATTAAATATTACATTTTCTTTTAGAGAGTTCACAATTTAAAACATTTGAAGCCTAAGGATTGCTCATGAGTGAGTGTTCTATAAACAACAAGGCAAATGTAAATATTTTGTTTCCAAGCTTTATTACTTTTTGGTTAGATCATGCTTCCCTAGTTGTATTTAAAGAATATATATATATATATATATATAATTAATTTATTTTATAATTAATAAGTTTATTTTCTGTCCCTTTTAAATTAAAATATAGAATAAAAAGTATTTCAGGTGATATTGGTTTCCTTGTTAAAAATATTTAATTTAGTAAATTTTAAAAATAATGATTTTTTAATTAAGCATTAATAAATATGTTATAATAAATTTTATAACATTTAAAAAAAATTCATTAACATCTCAGCCGTTAAAGCTACATAGTAAAAATGATAAAAAAAAAAAAATGGGTTTAATCCCTTAAATTGAGATGGAGAGTAAAAAAACAATTCCATTTCTACTCCATTGAAGATATGGCACCACATTTTTTTATTTTTGTATTTGTTTATGTATGGATACATTTGCCATTTTTTTTTTAAGCTCATGCACAATTGTTTTGTTCCCTCTTTCAATAGTTTTCATCATTACTATGTTCATGTAGACACTTTAATCCCTTACTCTTCATCATTACTAGGTTCATGTAGACACTTTAATCCCTTACCGTGTTCAACAAAGTAATCATTGTTCATAAAAGTGTTTTGAGAAGGTATAAATCTTACTGTGATGTTTTCAATTGTTAAAATAACACACATATATAATAATGTATTCAAAAAAATAATAATTGTGCATTGAAGTTCTTTGAGAAGTATAAATCTGAGTTTATATATATATAATTTAAAAATAAATAAAAAATAATATATTTATATTATAAAAATTAAAATTAAAATTAGTTTGTGATTAAGATAAAGATATTATTATTGTATCTTCAATGTATTATATAGTGAAAATTATTTCTTTGATTTCATGTTTGAATGGTTGTAGAACCCCAAAGTCATTGAAAATTTAGAAGGTGCATGAACAACTCCATCAATTGTAGCTTTTAATCAAAAGGGAGAGATTTTAATTTGATGTCACCTACTAGTCTTGATATGGACATCATGAAAAACATCTTTAGAAAGAGAAGGCTAAAATTATGAAATGGAAGCCTCTAAATGTGTGAATGGAATAGATTACTCCAAGTGAAATGGCTCACATGGCTTGAAATTGCTGACAATAAACACATTATAGATAATAGACCCTATTACCCCTTAGCTTGTATGAGATTTCATAGATTGGAGTAGTTGTTGGATGAGCTTGGATGTATTGATGAGAGATTTTTCATGTGATTTGATGCCCTTGGCGATGGTAGATGGATATGCTTATGGTGCTTGATTTGTTTTCCTTGCTTATCATGATGTTGGTCATGACAATGTACTTGTGTATGTGAGATGAAACTAAGAAATTTTCCCTCAAGGCTACACATTTCCCATAAATTAGAAATCACCCAAGTTTCCAAGTGGTCTCTTCAATTACATCAATGTTGGTTTATTTCCTAGAACATTAGATCACGATTTTGTTGCATCATATCAAGATACAACCACATGTTTTGGGAAAACAATTGTTTGAGTAATGCCATAAATTCAATGCCATGCAGTTGTTCATCAATTAATTATATTGTGAATGAGGAGAGGAATGATGGAGTGAAGTGTTATGAACGTACATTAAAAATTAGACTACATTTATTAACTTAACACAATAGAGTTGTTTAGTTGTTGACCATTAAATATATGGTTCTTTCATTTCTTGAATAATCCTCGACCTTGGAAATAAAAGTAGTGAACCAAGCCAACTATTCTTGACCAATTAGAGCCACTCATTCATC
Source organism: Pinus tabuliformis (assembly GCA_031772625.1). NCBI lineage: Eukaryota > Viridiplantae > Streptophyta > Pinopsida > Pinales > Pinaceae > Pinus > Pinus tabuliformis. The sequence goes on along the minus strand of CM062804.1, from coordinate 777,306,829 downwards.
CTTGTAGGAAAAGAATCCTTGAACTTAACTTGATTAAGAACACACTTTTTTAATTAATTCCATGAAAGTGATCGTGTTTATGAGATGGATAGGTCATGGTCACATCATCTATAGATCAATGTTAGAGCAAGATTTCACATTGAAGAAGGAATAATCCATGCTAGAGGATTCAAGAAGGGAGGGTAATAATTGAAGGTTGGAGTGTAACTTCCAATAAGGTATTCTCTATGTGAATTCCATTTGTCATTAGAATTTGATAGAGTTTTCATTTTTATATGTTGTTGGAGTGTGATTTCACATTCAATATGTGCTAGATATTTTGCATTAGTTTATAAGTGAACTAGGAAAATCACAACATAAAATACAATACTTAATCAAGCACACATGCTTATGAATACAACACAATTATTTGACTTAGCAACTTGGACCCCATTAATTTTTTTTGGTAAATAAAATAAAATATTTATCTTATTGAGAATTTACAAAGGAGCACACCACATCATTGTAGAGACTAGACAATATTTCATCTAGTTTAGTGTTCCTATACCATAGTTTGTATATACAACATTTGCCAAAAATAGTGAATTTCTCTTGTCTATATCTTGTAATTTGTAAATACTATAAAAAGAAAGGTTGTTACTTATAAATAAGGGTGGTTTTTCATGTCCATCATAATTCACCATGAATGCATGAGTATAACAAGATTCTTAGATATGCATTGCAATAACACATAAGGAGGTTGCTCTCTTTATTCCTCTCTAGAGACCCAAATAGGTTATAATAAGTTCCATTTCTTGAGAGATAGTGAGTGAATGATTAATTGAGTGATGTCGGTATAACCCATTGCTTTATATGGATTTGAGTTTGGGGCCCCAACCTTGGTTGTAGGTAGTGTTTTTTCATCTAGAGGGTCTAGACTTGTGCTTGAACAACTTATTTGGTGCAAATGTATTCATAAAGATTCATAAATTGATTTTTCATCACCATATAGATCAATTTATATGTCATTTTATATACATGCACATAATCAATTTTCCTAAAACATAGTTTATCTTTGTGTTCCTTACACCATTAAATTCCACAAATCATATTGCAATGTGGTTGCCTATGGGTTGAGTAATTTCTTTGTGGGAGAACTAATATGCAGCTACAATGTATATAAAAATAGGAAAGGTGCATTGTCGAATGCATGTGGGGCCATAAGAGAGACAACATGTCACTATACTAGGGATATAAATATAAAGGGGTATAAAAAAATGTTAATGAAAAAATGGATACCTACAATATCTAGTGAAAGTGGGGTTTTTATAAATTGGGAAGGTTTATTGGGTTTGTATTGGTAGGGGGTTAAACAAAGTTATATTTATAGGTATTTTCCAATATATCGTCAAATTAACAGTTTTTTTTAGTATGCCACGAACACACATGCTATGTCATAGGTTCATTGAGTGAATCCCTTGTGTCATTGTGTCCCATTGATGTTGCAATGCCTCTTGCGACTACATAGATAAAATCTACACATGTTTAGTCCAAAGTTGATAAAGCTAGCGAGTTTATTGAATGCATCCAACACATCCGCTAGCATGTCCATGACATCCTGGATAAATCCAATTCCAAGTATAAACAACATCATGATTAGCATTGAGTGCCACATAAGTTTCAAGTGGGCGACAAAGTTTGGTTGCCTTTGTAGAGGGAACACCTTACTGGAGCCCATCAAAAACTTACACCACTCTGACATGGACCTTACACCATCACCAAGGTCATGGGTAACAATTATTTCGAGCTCAACATTCCCCCATTCCTTGGACCACACCTAGTGTTCAATGTGGAATGCTTCTGCCATACTTTCCACCATTGTTGGACACATCAAACATGGTTGAGAAGCTGACACCAACAGAGCTCAAACCAGATTACATTGAACATACCATGATTGGCCAGATCATGGACACATAGATTAATAACACTCACCAATATAGGATCCAATTGTATTAGATCATCAAAGTCATCCATATCTTGCACCAAGGCAAGTGGCTCCCAGGGGACCAAGTTCAGCAGAACATTCCCCATCTCATGGAAGCACTCAATGCAATGGTGACTAGTGCTTCCTAAGGGGGAAAGAATAACCTAGGTGGATATTGGTGGCCACCATCTTATTCCACTTAGAACCCCAACACTATTTCTTTTCATTTTCCTAATTTCTAGCACAATTTATTATTTTTGGCAATTTTTCGGGTCCTGAACTTTCTGAGCCATTTTGAGGCCCTAAACGACATTTTTTGGAAAACGGGAAGATTAATAACTTGTGGCATAGGTTTTCACTGGAAATTTTTTTCCTTGAATATACATTTCTAATAAGGTATTGTGCGTGGCAAATGGAGATCGTATGCCACAGTTGCGACCCTGGGAAGTTGATGTGCCAACTAACCCCAACTGGGCCCACAAACATTTGGCTTTTCATCTCCTAGGGTTATGTTTTTGGATTTTTAGGTATTTTCATTGTTTATAAATAATAAAAAGGCCTCTAAGCCTCATTGTAACATAGTTAAAATTACATGTAGCCATCACATCTCTTCTTAGAGATAAGCTACCATATCTCGAGCTAGCTTGTTTCTCTTATGTATGTAAACAATTTTCAGTAGTTATTATTTTATTAATTGAAAATTTATCTCATTGTATCTCTCCATTTTGGTTTGAATATGTATTTTATTCCATTCCTGCATAAATATGGATCAAGAGATTTAGGATCTAGGAGATAAAAACAAAAACAAGAATCAAAACGATCCCTAGTGGGGTCATCAATTTTGCTATAGGGATTTATGCTCGGATGAACAAACAAGAAAACCTTTGAGGTTTTCCCAGAACCTAACGTGGAAAAATCAAGATATTTACTATACTATGGTTAGATATATTTAACAATGTAAGAAATAAGTGTAAATTGACAAAGTGGAGGTGAGAGATAACCTACTTATCCCTTCACAAATATCAACTAGAGAAATCAGTGTGGTTGATAAGTGTTCCCAGCCAACTCCAAGGGTGAATCTTATACACAAAGTGAACAAGTACAATCCTGACAACATATAAACTTTATCAATTCAAATCATCAACAACTCAGCAACAAACATTATTAAATTAATCATCAAGCGACCATAATCCAAATCATTGTAAAATAAACACAAGATGCATAAATATTAGAGAATAATCTAGAAGAAACCATGGTATATTTATATATTAAGTAAATGAAGGAAGATTACAACCATGAATAGCTACAACATTACCTCCTCCATCTCCTAGCTCTTCAAAATCTCTCTCAAAAAAGATCTTGACAGCATAACAATACATGAATTTTGATTCCAATCTCAATGGCCTAACCTCCAATATATAGGCAAGGGGAGGCTGCTAATATTACCAAATCTTTCCTTCAATGCATTTTGATAAAAATCCACAAGATGGAAGATGTTTCCCTAACTTTGTTTCTTTATCCTACTTTATGGGCTTTGTTTAGGATAGGAAACATATATGGATGATTTTGAGGAAATATTCTTCCACCTTTTTAGAGTTTACCTGAGTGAATAATGGAGTCACAATGAGTTAAATCATGATTTTTTCTCATGGCTACATGAAAGTCTAGTAACGCGAGCTTTGTGAAGATACAAGGCATTACTAGCTATGGTAACACATGTTACTAGACTATGGCCCACATTATAATGCTCTGGTTTGGTCTTGTAGGGTCTATTATAGTCTCACAAGGCCTGATAAATGGGTGTATTCCAGGTAAAAGCATGATCTTCTCCTCTGAGCTGATGAAGAGGTTTTTTCATGTATATCATTGAGTCCATATAGAGCATGCATTAATTTGAAACAATAGTATTCAAATTCAGCTAAAGGAATTCTTACCCAGTTCCTTTCCTTTGCCCTTTTTACCTAGCCTTTATGCTTTCCTTATTTTCTTGGTTGTCACTACTAGCACCTTTTGTTGAAGCCTTTTGAGGGGTCCAGTTGGTTGAAAATATTCCTACAGTTGCAATACTCAACAATTCCTAAAATGATCTCAGCCTCAGATATTAGTCATAAATTCATCAACTCATCCATTCATAGATTTCAACAAAAACCTCATAATGGTATCTTCATGTGCATTCAATTCCAATATCTCCTCATCCATGATAAGCATACGTTACCAATTTCTAGCCTTGATCATTTTCATTCATGCTCACAACAAATATCAGGAGCATAAACATAACATATTAATAATGATAATTATTAACAATAGGTCATTCCTTCCCACTTTCCTAATGGTGTTCCATATAGTATGAAATCCATTAAGTAATCTTATTGTGTTAGCCAAAACATGGTAAGTACAAATTTCATTTTAATAACATTCACGAAGTGATCATATTTTTAAATATTAATCATTTATCTTACTACTATGATGGTTCTCAACTAATGACCTTTCAGTACGATTAGCATCGCCATACCTTTATTTCACTTTCTCATATTCCTCATCTATGTGTGTGTGTGTGTGTGTGTGTGTGTGTGCGTGTGTATCAATAAACCATACACAATTTAAATTAAGGAAAATTCCTTCTTATGCTATTTTCATAGTTTTCATGTCATTTTCCATTTTGTTCATGTGGACCCAACTATCTTCTTATGCCCTCTACTACCATTTATCTTATGTGTATGGTTTAATTAGGGTATTTACTTTTCGGTGGGTTTTATTTCACTCTTCTCCATAAGCTCCTTTTCTTTCCTTTCCTACACCCAATATACCAACCTAGACCAAACCACAAGAAGCAAGAAGAAAGAATGAAAAAGGTGAAAAGACCACAACAAAAATACTAGACAACAACACAAGGTAGCATGTCCATGCTGAAATTCAATAGACAAAAACAACTAGAAACATGTAGCAAACCATAACAATGTAGACATGCAAAAAATTCCCTATAAACCTCATCTATTACTCCACACAACTCAATCCCTTGATTTCTAGTGTTTAATGTGTCCACCAATATATTCACATAAATTTAGCTAGAATCCTTTCTATGGTTTAGGCAACCTCAAAATTCCAACATCCCTTTAAATAGTTCAAGAAGTAAATTTTCAATATTTCAGAGAGATTAAGGGGATGCTCCCTCATATCTTTTTGTATTACAGATTGTTTGTTCATCTACCTAGAATTCACATGAATTATTCTTCCTCTTTTGTTGTTTATTATGGTAGTCTTTCTTCATATGTGCCTCTCCATAGTGCCAAAATGAAACTAAGTCTCTTATCTCTATAGCCTTATAATGTTCCTTTTTGGCCTTGTCATCATGGCATTCCCCTATATCTCCAAAGGTTTATGCTAGTTGCAACAAATATTGCATGTATGATAGGTATTTAGAAGCATTGTGTTAAGATTTGCTTCTCCTCTTTACTTCGAGCCTTTTATTCTCTTCCTTGAAACTCTTCAACTCATCTTTCAATCTCCTGAAAGTATCTACTCTATTAGGGGAAATTTCTTGTTATTTCTCATGGAATTGGTCCATATTATGTTGTACCATATTGATTCCCATCCTTTTATATCTTGTTACAATTGGGTCTTCTTATGTGTTGTCACACATACCTAGTTGTTAGTTATATTAGCATAGACAATATAACTTGTTATCTTTCCATGCCAACACTATACATGTTGGCCTTAAGTATGTTTATCTATTGTTGTTCACCCATATAGAACTTATGTTAGCCACATACATACATACGTACATATAGCAAATAACTTATCATGATAACAAATTTAATCATCTATGTGTGAGCCTCTTCAAGTCTAGTGCTTAACATAAGATTTGATTCTAACTTTGTCTCTCATGGTCCCTCAAATTTGAGTGTTGAGCCATGATCTTTTAGTCAAATCAAAATAGAAAAAGGCATTTGTATGCATCACCTTAGAATGTTTAAAATATGCATGTTGGTGTGAAACTAACTGAAACACCACATCTCAAGTTAGTATTCTAGTTAGAAAACAACTAGCATATCACAGTTTGTAATTCCTTTCCTTTCACAATCCTGATATCAACACATCCATACCCCACACAATCACCAGTCAAATTCTACAACAACCAATCATCCTTTAAATAACATAGAGTGTGTTATTCCATGTTGTAACATAGTTTCAAATCTCATCCTCCTAGACCCATCCAGTCCGCGTGTTGAACTTGGGCGCTCTAATACCACTTTTTAATGCTCCCTCCCAACCCATTAGACTTTTCCAGGCTTATGGGAGGTGTAAATTTTAACTAATCAAACCTCCATGGTCTAATTATGGAAATGGGGTTACAAAATTTCTTCTTTCCCAAAGTTGAAAAAATTAACTTTGGGTAACACCATTGCATCTAGTTCATCAAGAGATTTCTAGTGATATAATTTTTATCTCAATCTAACCTATGGATCAAGAGATATTCCCCTTCAGTTTTTAACCAATTAGGTAGTGTCATGTGGAACCCAGGTTGGAAAATGCTTAAAACTTTTGCAGCTTGAAGCCCTCAGGTGATCAGCCTAAATAGATCAACAACCTCTATTAATTGTGGTCTCCCATGCCTTTGTGATAGTTAACAATGTGGGTGGTGGGGGAGGGGGGGTGTCACAATTTGTTTCTTTTGTGACTAAAACCCTCACAATTTCCCCCTACCTTATATTCTCCATGTTCCCATCTCTTTACATCAACAACCTATATTAATAGTGGCCCCCCCTTCCTTCCCACTAGATAACGGAGGGGGGGTCCTCTATTTTTCATTTATACAAATATGGTCCCTACCACACTCATGTACATGTGATACGTGGCTATGCCACATCACCTGTGGTCTAGTGTGCCATCCATTACATCATCATGCCATAGTGTCATTGCATCACAACTCTAGGAATGTATTGATCCCAAAACATCTTTGGTGTGACATAGATATTTATATTAGTCACTGGGTAAATTCATCATATCTCACCTTCCATATGCCACAACTTCTATCAACACCATGCCCCATTATGAGAAGACACTACAAAACATCACCATGGACTTGAGGTCCACAGTGATGTGGCTCCTGGTGATGTCAACTACACTTCATTACTACATGGCACCCTCAATCCATGTGGCACCATAAGACATCGTCACATGTCAGTTAGATTTTCCTGAATTAACATCTAAAATCACCCATTCCAACTCCCACATGTAACTTCCACCCAAGTGCTACGTCCGCATAATCCTCCACATCAACCGCTTCCACTATGTCTTGCAAATGTCACGCTAACATCGGGGTGACATCACCCTCTTCCACTATGTCTTCCAAATGTCACACTAACATTGGGGTAATATCACCCTACCAGATGGCATCCTCTATTAATGCCACATGTCATTGAAAACCTAGTCACTTGGCCATCTAAAAATGTCATTCCTTCCTGCCACATGTTGTACTGACAACATCATGCCACATCAGTAGCTTCATCATGTCACACTTCTATATCCTCCAAGATCCCATGTGGCATACATGTAGCCTTATCTAGCCTACATGGTATCTTCTTCCTCACACTAGTTTGTGGGTCCCAGTTCGTCTCGGTGCTTCATGTAAATCAACATTTTAACATTATAAGTCCTTTTGTTCCTCCAAATTTTTGTTCCCCAAAATAGACGTATCTTTGTCTCTATCCCTTAAGACATATATATCTATGTATTTACATAATATACATATCTTCATCTCCATTCCCCCAGATATCTATATCTATGTCTATGTTCCTTGGGACATATATATCTTTTTCTTCATGGAACAAACATATCTTTGTCTCCATTTCCTGGGACATATATATATTCATCCTCATTATCCAGCTTTCCAAATCTTGTAGGTTAAATAAATTCTTCCTCCCTTCGTAATTTTTGACTCTATTACAAGTTTAACAAGGCTTATTCATCCCAAATATAAGCCTAGTACTTTATGATGACCATGATTAGAAGTATTAAGGACTTTGATGGCCTTTTGAATACTCTCTTGGTATTGAGAAATTATCAACACCCTTATCATGACAAGAATTAAACCTTCGCTCTAAAATAATCTTTATAGGAATTAAACATAGTCATGATACGATATATGTATACATCAACATGTCTACTAACAAGAAAAAAACTAGTCAAGCCATGGCTAACACTGCTCTGTGAACTCAAATGCAACAACATAATATTAAACCACATCATAGATCACACTATACTATCAGACCCATATATTACATCATAAGAATAATCAACAGTCTTAATTAGTCAAATATCCATGACAATGCCAAAAAATGGAAGTGACACATAGTAATAGTTTAAATGATAACATTAAGTAGTCGTACATACTCATACAAATATATCTACAATGCAATATTATATCAACAAACACAGAAGCCTCCAATATCCTCTTAACCATGAAAACAAACACATAAGGCATATCATTAGAGACAAATATGAATATCACATTCCTCCATCAACAATGTTGATACATACATTATCATACCACTTAAAAACAATCATCCATTACTCATAGCATAATAAATATATAGTAAAATATACATATCTAATTACATTAATGACTGGAAACTAAGGGGGGGACTTCAACTCTCCACCCAAAAATAGGCCAGTTGTGTAATAATTCTTACAAGTCACCACCCTCGATCTGAATTCACATTATAAGGAGTTAAGATCTCAAGGTAACTTCACACCATTGCCAATCAACTGGATCACACAAGGATATAGAGCTATCGGTGTCTCCACCTACTCGCAGTAATCCAAAGCGCAAAGTGTCTCCACCTGCAAAATACTATATGAAGTCATAGCTCATAGTATCTCCACATGCTTGGTAGGGATCCAAAGCACACAATATTTCTACCCACTAACCCTGCAAGTATCCAACATGCATAGAGTCTCCACTTTGCTAAATAGGGACCCAGAGCATATAGTCTTTCCACCTACTAAGCCTTGTAGTTATTTAGAAGATATGGTGTCTCCACTTGCTCTTATCTGGTCTTCACTTCATGATACGTTCCTCTTCTTTCTCTCGCTCTTGATCCAACACTACTCCTTTGTGTTCTTCTTCCATGATTTTTCACACAACTACCATATGACATTCCCATCATACATTGCATACACAACACACATCCCATGTTTTCACTCCCCATATAGTTGACTACTATCTTGATTTCTTCCCATATGCATCTTTTTCTTTCATCAACCCTCTTCTCCTTCTTGTATGTTTACCACATCAACATTCCCCTTGAGGACATAGGTGGTATGGGATTTGTGCTTTACTTAGGAAACTCATACTCTACCTGCTTTCCTACTGTCCATGTCATTAAAATCAAATAAAATTTTGATGGCATCTTAAATGAAGCACCCTAAGTTTAAACACTTCCTAAGAAACTCCTTCGCCTATGAATCTGTGTTTTCTCCTCTCATCTCAGTCATTTTTCTTACATTTCCACAATAGTTACATGAATTACAATTCATAGTGACTTTTACAAGAGGGTTAGCAAACAAGACTATCACAAAAATGTACCGTGATGTTTTTACGAGAAATTGTGGAAAATGGGTGATCCATGGGTGAAGGAATGAAAAAAATGGTCAAATGGATGAATGTAAATAATGGTAACAAATCATCAACCCAACATCACACATGGATGAGGCTCAAAAATTAGTTGAAGAATAAGTTGCTAAAGAGAAAGTCACCTTTGAGGACAAATCTTTAACCATGCACAATAGCTGCTATGATAAGACTACTAAGAAGATACAGTTTGAGAAGGTATCCATGAAAAATAATAAAATTACCAATCAAGGGAAGTTTTAGGTGGAAATTTCCGGAGTTGTACCTATATGACTCTTGAAATTACACTATACTATAGGGGATGCCCTTTCTCACTTTGTCATTAAGCAAGAGGTAGAGAATTGAGGTTGAAAAGAAGAATAAATGAAATTGAGGAGGCTCTTAGCCCTGTCCCCCTATTCATGACCCCTTTGGCTATCCAATCACTTGAAGTTGCAACGAGTACACCAAACACACCTCAAAAATTAAGAACAACAACTCAATTGTTAACTAGCATTAGATTCTACGTTGTAATGAACATAACTAAGAGACAAAAAAATATTGAACAAGAATTGTAGGTTTCTCTACATTTGAGAAACTTGTCTCAAAGAATTTTTTCATTCACCAAACATCTAAAGAAATATCTTGAACATGATCAATAATTTTTTGATAATGATTTGTCAACCTTCATCAATAAAATCAATACTTTGAATCATTTCCAAAGACCATAGTAAGGCCTCCCCAGAGGAAAAGGAATTAAACAAATAAAGGCAAGACGATATGCAAGAATAAAAATGTTACAAGATGTTATCACAAAGTGTTCAAATATTGATTACCATAGGAGTAATACCTTCCTCAAAGTCATTAAGGTTGTTGAGGACTTGTGCGGCTGAAAAATGATTAAGGACTCTATGTTGATCCCTAAAGATGCATTAAAATAAGAATTGGATATTATTAAAGTCTCATTGAGTGTCAAAGTTGACAACTTAGCCAAGTTTTCTAAAGCTAAAATCAATTAATGGTTGGCCATGTTTGTTAATTAGAATGAGGACCAATTGGCTACGGTGAAGAAACTATGGTTGGATGTGTCAGACCTCGAGGAAGAGGTATTTTCACTAAGGGTTAAACAAGACATAATGGTCCTGACAATGAAGGAATACACTAAAGAGTGGCTTAGAAAGTCCCCATATGAAATCATTAATCCTTAGTAAGCATGAACGATTTGACTAACAAGCTTCCAATTGTCACATATATACATGCTTCTACAACATCCGCAAGGATAATCATCAGTTCATTTCACACTTCATCCTTCTTCAATTTTGTGAATGTTATTTATTCATTTTAAATAAATTCTCTATTTTCTTCTTAGTATTTGATTATCCAACTTTATGAACTATCTTATATGTTTCTAAATCCAATCCCTAAATGTAGTTTATTTTTTCTCTTCTAGGTACCCTTACATTAATTGTTCCACAGGAGCTCAACCCCAACCCCTTAGGGATAAATTCATTTACTTTTAAATTAAATAGAAAGATTTTTTCAAGTGCTTTATGCACTTAAATTTATTCAAATCTATAAAGTTATTCTTTGACTCTAACGGAGATATTTTTTAAGAGAGTATCTCATTTGAGGTTCTTAGACTTTTAAATAATGAGAAGTAAGCTCGTGAATGTTTTTTTGTGCTGTTATGAACTTGAATACTTGAAATCATTTTATAGCTCTCTGATGTCTAGACCACACTTTCATTTTGTCTTTTGAACTTTCTTCAAATGTGTCCCCTCATGATATGTGAATGGATGAATTTAGTGAAATGAATCTTGAAGAATACATTTTATTTTGAAAACAATTGTTCCACCAATATATGCATGATCTAGGTGGATATTGGTGGCCACCCACCTATCCTAATTGGACCCCCAACACTATCTCTTTCAGTTTTTAAGTTTCCTTAATTGTAGCACAATTTATTATTTTTGGCAGTCTTTCGGGTCTTTAAGTTCTAGAGCCATTTTGAGGCCCTAAACGATGGTTTTAGGGAAAAGAGAGAGATCAGAAATGTCCCAATCTAGTTTTCTAATTTTTTTTTGGCCTTCTCTTCGAGATTTTAGAAACGAGGTATTATTATAGCCAAACAAAGATCGTATGCCAAAGTTACGACCCGGGAAGTTGATGTACCAATTTACCCAAACAGGGCCCAAAATTTTGGCGCTTCATCTCCTAAGGTTAGGTTTTTGGATGTTTAGGTTTTTCCGTTGTTTCTCAATAATAAATAGGCCTTTGAGCCTTATTGTAACACATTTCAGAGGCATGTAGCCACCACATCTCTTCTCAGAGATAATATACCATTGCATGAGCTATCTTATTTCCATTCTATTTGTAAGCATAGTTCAATGTTTTTCTATTAATGAAATGAAGTGTTTTTCTATTGCATCTCTGTATTTATGATTATATCTGTAAGTTGTTGCGTTCCTGTTTAAGTTTAGATCAATGCATGTGTTAAATTTTTCTCTTTTGATATTTGATTTATTTGAATATCTGAATTTGTGCATAAAGAGGAGTACCACCTCTATAAAAGCATAGAGGGAACCTAAAAACATGCCATAGGAGGTGATTATTTTCCCTAACAAGAAAATACATCAACATTTCACTCTCCCTCTACCTTATGGAGATATTTTATTTTATAGATAAGTTAACAAAGTGATTAGATGAATCTAGGCACCCAATTGACTGAGTTTTAATTGGTCCTTTCATCCTTTTCCTGAATTTTGATGACTTTTGGACCCTTTCAACCCTTATCCATTTACTTTAGAAACCCTAGAGACTTCAATGCTTTATGATTAAGTTTTAATAACATTCGACTCTTCTTGCTAGGTCATGTAGGGCATTACAACTTGTTTTAGGCCATTTAAGGGGAAAAACTTGACTTTTTCTTTTGTTTCCATGAATATTTTGCTACATACCAACCTTATTTATGTGTTTCTTGTATAGTGCACTCAAGGGACTATAATTTTGAGCTATAACAATCTGGTGGAAATTTTGGTAGTATAAATTCTAGACTTGACTTAGTCTAAGGATGTTTCGCCATACGATGACCTAGGAAATGGGCCCTAGTTGTTTCCTCCCTTGTGGGGTTTTTCCCTGGTCTCCGACCAAATCATGGTGTCTCTATTTGTTCATACTTTTATTTTGATGTTCCTTTTATTTTTCCGCTACATAGTTGATGTTATTATTATTTCTACATAAGAATTATTGATGTTATGATGATATGGGATGAATGCAATGTAAATGAAGAGAAGTTTGTTAATGCAATTATCTAAAGCAAACAACAATACTACCCTAAGAAAAATTAACATGGTCCTTTAGAGAGATATGAATGTAGAAAGTTGAAGGTACATGAAAAAAACTGTGCCACTCATGACTTAGAACTTGTGGTCATCATTCAAAAACTTAAGATGTGGAGACACTCTCTGAGGGAAATAAATTTTGTGGTGATCACTAATAACAATGGATTGAGATACTTATTTTATTAGCCTCACTTAAATGACTGGTGGTTATCTTTTCTTAATGAATATGATTTCAATATAAAACATATAAAAGGAAAAGAGAAGGGAGTAGTAGATGCACTCAACATAAGCATGAAAGTGATACATTTAGAAAGCATCAATAGTTATGGGTCAAACTTAAAGAGTAGAATAAAGGAAGCTTTGTATATGGACATTTTGTTCAAATGAGAGATATTTTGCTACACCAACCATTAGACCTAAGATGTGATGGCTACCAAATTACTAAAGAAGGATTTCTAATCTACAAGGATAGATTAAACATTCCCAATTCAACAAATTTGAAGAAAATTGTATTAGATGAACTACATAAGAAACCATATTTGGCATACCCAAGATACTAGAGAATGATTACAACATTAAAGAAGCAGTATTACTAACTTGGTATGAAAAGGGGAATTGTAGAGTACATTGCAAGATGTGTTGAATGCCAACAATTCAAGGATGAAAATAAACACACTACAAGATTGTTACAACCTTTTCCTATTCCTAAATGGAAATATGAGACAATAAGCATGGGTTTCATCATAACACTACCTAAAATAATGAAATAATGTGATGTTATCATGGTGGTCATTGACACACTAAGAAAGGCTACTCACTTCGTTTCAATAAAGTCTACACATAAATTAATGAACATTGTAGAGATGTTTATGACGCTGATATTCAGGTTGTGTGGTATGCCTACAACAATAATATGTAACAATGATTCAAAGTTTACTTCTAACTTCAAGAAAGGATTAAGTACACAACTAAATTTTAGCACTACTTTTCACCCACAAATAGATGGATACATAAATAACCAATCCAATAATCGAAGACATTATTTGCATGTATGTCATGAGAAAATAAGATAAATGGGAATACTAACTACACTTGGGGAATTTTTATTATACCAATAGGTATCAAGCATCTTTGAAGATTATCCCAATTGAAGTACTTTATGGTTGAAGATGAAAAGGTCTAGTGAGTTGGGAAAGATGTTATACTTGTACTGTAAATGTTGAAAGAGATGGAATAGGAGGTCAATAAAATTAAACAAAATCTAAAAGAAACCCAAGATAAGTAGAAACATTTTACAAACAAGAACATAATGCATAAAGTGTTTTTAGTTGGATATCATGTGTATCTCAAAGTAAAGCCCCAAATAAGTTTATTTAAACTTGGAACCTATCCCAAGCTAGCACCCAAATATTGTGGGATTTTGAGGTCTTAGAAAGAATAGGAATAATAGCCTAAAAACTTGTGTTATGTACTAATGTTAGGATATATAAAAAAATGTAACAGACCTGGGTTAAAATTTCATGTAATGAAAGTTAATAAAGGAAAAATAAGACCAGGGTTAAGGGACACTTATTGCAAGCTAAATGTTGGCAAAAATATCCTAGTGGGCATCACTTGATGTGTTTATGGCTAACGGAAATTGGAAAAGGCAATGGAAAAGGCTTTGAAAGGGAAAAAAGGTACTTTGGCATTTTATTTACGAAAATAAAGAAAATTAGGAGAAAAGAGAGGTGAAAGTTCACAGGATGCATGTGAGGAGGAAAATGAAGGAAAATAATGGAAAATTAAAGAAATTAGGGGCATGAATAATAAAAAGACATCAGAGCATCAGTTGGGAGATTTTTGTAAGTTTAATTTGGATTTAGTCTCAGAGAGGAGGTGAGAACCAAGAGGATAAGGAAATAAAATGAAGGAGAAGGAAAGGAAAGGAAGGACAAGGAAAGCAAAGGAAAGCAAGGATCAAGAAAGGAAAAGTTAGATCAAGTAGCTTCAATGAGAATATTTGTAGGTAACAGGATGCATGTATGATTTCCTAGATTTTTTTGACATGCATGGTATGTGCATGTTGGTATTTCATTCTTTTGTTTTCATTGGAATGGATTTTGTTGGGTTTCGATAGTGAATTTTAGCCTAGCCTTTCCATTTTCGGATAGCCATGGTGTGATGGGATTCTTTATCGTTTTGTGATTTGGATTTTTGAATGTTTTAAAATCCAAGGTGATTTGGTCTTAGGAAAATTCCCAAAGGAATAGGAATCCCTTGACTGGTAATGGCAGGACACAGAGTAAAGCCTAAGGGTGGAGATGGGAAAGTTCCTCAAGGATGGTGAAAGAATCAAGAGGCATACAAGCTCGGTTTGGTTTTGCGATTTCGGAGCCGGTTTAGGTGAGATCACTGTATGGTGAGGGTGGAAGTGGTTTAACCTCTAGATCCCCTTAGTTGTTTTTCGATTGGTTTATCCAATGAGATCCCACATTCATTCTTGGAATATGACATGGGGATGATTAGCTGAAAGAAAGATTTGGTTCATCCAATCTATGGTCGGGTGGTTCATGGAAGTCCCGAACCTAGTTTCCTTTTACCTATGTTTAATAAGAGATAATTTTCTCTTGATTTTGATGAGTAAATGTACTTGTTATTATTTGACTTTAATGGTTTTTCTCTCACTGATATTTATTTGGTTATATGTTGGTTCTAAGCATGGTTATATGGCAGTTCTCAATCACTGCTCTTTTCATGTTTTTACTTGTAATTGAATAAATAGTGGATGCAAGACCTAATTGATGCTATGACAACTAATGTAAGAAGGTAGATACCCTTCTTGTTAAACCTCAGATACGTTTTCATTCCCTTTATGCTCAGACTTACATTCATGACCTGTAGGTTGTATATTTACCAAGTGTTTGACAGAATGTCAATCCTGATTGGGGATGGTCAGATCAAGTCATGGTTCCAGGTTTTGGTTTACAAGCATTGTATTCATGTTCCTTATGAGTTCTTAAAGTTTCATAGTGTTATTGGTAGAGGTTAAGCCCCAACCCTAGAACATAGCCTTAAATATCGCAGTCACTGACATAGCACTGCTGGAAAAAGGCTACAGTCACACTCAAGTAGTGTCATGGGATTGGGGAATCTTGCTTGGAGGGTTTGGTAAGGGAATGACTTGGGCTCCAGTTCAGTAAAAGGTGAGTTGTCTCAAGGACAGAGGTCCAAGAAGGGTGGATTGGACCTTGGGGGCCCAATGGCATTAGGAAGAGTTTAGTCGGGTCTAGTTGTGTTCACTCCATTTCCTTAAGGTCATTTGGGAGGTTGAACCTTATAATAGTAGCCCCTAAGCTCATGTTTACCACTAGAAAGCTAGTGAAAGTGGGGATATATGAGAGTAGGTGTGTTACATGTGTTATTAGAGTGGGTTGTGCTCTCTTTGGGTAAATTCTAATGTTTTTAAAGTTATGGTTGTCATGCATGGGGTTATGGTGTACAATTGGTATGGTCATGCATGATGTTGTTATGTTTCTATGTTTTTATGTTGATATGTTGATATGATTATATAGATACACTTATGATTATAAATGTACATGCTAATGTGGACTGATGTTCCAAACGAGATAAGCCTCCCCTGAACATAAATGAGGTATGGATCTAATTTTGGTATATATTTGGTTTATATGACATTTTACACTTACAGGAAGAAGAGAATCAAAGATGACGAGAAAAATGGTAGACTACAGTTTCCGTGACTCTCCCCACAAATCAATTGGGCAGCAAGGAGAAGAGTATTCTCCTCGTATAGTAGATAAATTGAGGAGCTTTAGGGTATAGATCAGAAATTGCAAAGTAGAAAATGACGGGTTGGTTGAGGCTCAGGAAAGACTTGCAAGGGCTTAGGAGAAGTAGGTAGAGGTTAATGCAACAATCCTTTAGAGCTTATCAGAGTTACAAAGATAGGGATAGCTAAGGATCAGTCAAGAGAAGGAAGAGAAAAATAATGGAGCCTATGGTAGCAAGTCTCGTTATGGATACAGGTTGGATAGAGGGGACACAGTTAGAGGTGGTAGATCATTGGATACACCTAACAGGAGGACCGTTATGTATGGGCATCATTATAGTTACTCATCTAGGAGACATTATAATAGTCATCACCATCATCATCATCCTTATAGGAGGGTGAGTATTTACCTGAGGAGTTCAATAAAGTCAAGCCTCATAAATTTGATGGAGAGATGAATACTTTAAAAGATGTAGAGGCATGGTTGCTTAGGATGAAGAAATTCTTCAAATTGCATAGTTATATAGAGAACATGAAAGTTAAGATATCCACTATCAATCTTAAAGGGAAAGAAGATATATGGTGGGAGGATGTAAATAATGTCAAAGGTATTCGGGAGGATGACTTGATTTGGGATGAGTTCAAGAGGCTCCTCAAGAAGAAGTACTTGTCAGAGAGGTACTATGATGACATAGCTAAGGAGTTTTATAAGTTGCATATGCATTTTATGATAGATGATGAGTACACTAGCAGGTTCCTAAAGCTTTTGAGGTATGTTCCTTGTCTCAGTGATAAGAAGGCTAAGATTCAGAGGTTCATCATTGGGTTTCCAACAACATATATAGTCATGATTGAGTTTGATGAGCTTATATCATTGGAGGAGGCCATATGGAAACTAAATCATTCTTATGAGCAATCAAAGCGCAAAGATAAGCCTAAGCATGACTTGAAGAGAAATAAAAAATTTAAAGGAAATTGGCCACTAAAGTGTGGAAGACCTCAGGATGTAGCTGAGAAAGAAAATGTGGTTCCTTACTAGAAGTTAAATACAATTGAGAAGGGGCATGGGTCACAGCCTAGAGAGAAGGAGACTAGAGGTGATGGTAGAGGACCATTGCATTGTTGGATGTGTGGCAAAGATCATCGTAAGAAGGATTTTCCACTATACCAGGGAGGTATGCCTTAGATATAAAGGGCTTAAGAGGCACAAACAGTTAGGGATGTTGGTTATAGTATCCATCGAATCCATGCAGTTGTGTACAACAAGCAGGAATATTACCAGGCATCCATTATTGAGATGGAAGGTAAGCTTTGTGGTTGAGTTATTTCTATTTTGATTTATCCTGGATCTAATTATAGTTATGTTAATTCTGACTTGGTGGATACGTGTGGCTTGAGAAAAGAAGTGCATACAAAGTCTTAGTTGGTTTAGTCGGATACAAGTACTAAGAAGAGAGTTCACCATTTGGGTAAGATATTGTGCATTCGAGTTGCAGGGTATGCCTACAACAACACATTTGAATGTACTTCCAATGGGATCATATAGTATGATTTTGGGTATATATTGGTTGTATATTCACAGGACCAAAGTAGATTATTATGATAAGGCCATTGAGTTCCTGGACCATAATGGGGAAAAATAATATTGCAGGGAAAGAAGAAGCCTACATTAGTAAGGATGGTCATAGCTATGCAGGCTAAGTGAAATTGCAGGAAAGGGTGTGTAATGTTTGCAACTCATATTTTCAGGGACAAGGGTAAGGATGTTGAGGATGAAAAAATCCTTAAGAGGCACCCTATATTATAGTAGTTGCAGGATGTGTTTCTAGCAGAGATTTCAGAGTTTTCTCCCCACATGGAAGTGGACTTTTCTATTGAGTTGGTACTAGGGGCAGTGCCAACACCAAAAGCACCTTATAGGATGAGCACACATGAGTTGGTGGATTTAAAGTTGCAGTTGAAGGAAATTATTCATAAGGGATACATTAAGCCAAGAGTATCACCTTGGGGTGCATCAGTTTCGTTCATAAAGAAGAAGGATGGTACCCTCAGGTTGTGCATTGATTACAAGCAATTGAACAAGGTAACAATTAGGAAGAGATATTTGTTGTCCATGATTGATGATTTGTTTGATCAGTTGAAGGGAGAAACAGTGTTCTCAAAGATTGAATTGAGATTAGGATACCTGTTATAGCATCATTCAACACTCTTGTAGTTTTTATTCTCTTATATGGCCTTGGGAAGACCTTTCCCATTCAAACTTGATCACTAAAAATAAAATTTTGTACATGAAGTTTCCCTTACAAAAGCGTGTGTACATGCGGGTACCATAATACCGAACCTGCGTACATAATTTAAAATATGAAGAAAAAAATTCCTATTTCTCGAGCGGGGTTTATGAGTTTTACTGAAATCCCACCTACAGGATCCCATGGCCTAACTAAATCAACTGATTTCTAGTGGTATTTATACACCTCATGGGAAGGCCTAAAGGAGAGAAGGAGATAGGATATCGAAATTATATTCCCTTTTGTCCCTAGACCAATTCTGATTTTCCATGTGTCTCCAACACTCCTAGTCATAGGAAACCTTTGTTTCCTTGTAGAGATGTTCATCTTCCATTATATGACATCCTTTTGCACATGTTGAGAGTGTTGATTAGTGGTTGTCATTGATGGCAACCCAAGCAGCACCAGGGGCTACCCTGATGTTTCATGGGAGTTTTTGACTTGAAAAATTACTCTATTCTGAGTCAAGGATATTCTAGATGGATTCTACTCATGGATATTTTTCCATTTATATATGGCGTGCCACATAATTCTTCATGGTTTGATAGATATTCGTGTTTGAAGTTAGTAACCCCAGTTAGTGGGCTAAAACCCTATGGGGTTGTGGCATGGAACTCTTAATTAGTTGTGGTCATTGAATATTAAATAATTAATAATGTTTTTTCGATCCTAAATTCCCTTGAACATTCACTTTTTGTGGACCCTCTCAACTCAAGACATTCATAAAAATAGTGACCCTCATATGCCCCTCTAGTAGGGATTTTGTGGCTTCAAACTGGTCATTGTGGATTTTTTTCTATAACTTTTTTTTTTGTTTTGTGAAGCTTCAAAAGCTGAATTTAAAACCTATTTGAGCCAAAATCTTGATAAACCTCTTGACCAAATTTCAGATCTTAGTTATCTATATTTTCGGAGATATTATCTGAGGAAGTTATGGTTTTTGAAGAATCCCAAATTTCATGTCAAACAGGTGACATTGGGAAAATCATCATAACTTTGTCTCTGAGAATTGGATTCCAATTTTGTAAATAGTGATAGAAAGAGGACAAAATTTGTTTTGTTGGGTATCATTTTTAGGGCCGAAGGTCGTAACTGTGACATGTGGAACTTTGTACAAGTTCATTCTACTAAGCAGTCTATAATCAGGTCATTATGGGAGATTGGGTATACCTCTTTCTTGAAGAATCAAATCTTGATCAGACCCATGGGGTTGGAAAGAGGACTCAAAGGGATACCACAGGACAAAATTTTAGACCCTAGAGATCTGAAATTACATATATACAACAAATTCAATATCGAGCTCCTAGAAGGCAAGAAAAATCATACATTCAAGGAACATTGCAGTAAAGACCACACATCAACAGCCAAGGGTAAGTCTCCTACAACAAGGTATGTATGATTAGTGCCTACAATTGAATTTTGAGTAACATCTCTGACATATTTTCTTCAAGACAACGTAAGTATATACATGGTCTTGGTTATATCTTTATGTCTCTATATGTCACATTTAGTTTTGATACCACATTTCGAATGTCGTATTATTTATACTACACATTTGATGCTACACCAAGTCCGCTAAATCTATATGATGTTTTAAATTCATGATACTTGTCTTTTCATAGTTTATGGAATGGTCTCTATTGTTGTACTTAGAACATGGTCCATCAAAAGTCTAGAGTGGCTTTATCATTAATTTTTTATTGTATATATCTTTAGGTCAGTTTTGGATATAGTCTTGCATAGAGTCTGGGCCTATATCAAGAGTGGGAGTCTTTGTCTATTGCTGTAGCAAGTCAACAAAAAAAGGTGAAAAGCACACATCAGGTATTTATTGTAATTTTAAATTGTGTGTATTCATTATTATGCACTTACATGTGTTTTGCAGGTAGAGGTAAGTTGAAAGGGTATTTTGTTTTGTTTTGAGATTGGTTTCGCAGGGCAAATTTTGCATGCAAGTAGAAGAAGATGCAAGTATAACATCAAGTAATAATTCAAGAGCATAAGTATAAAATCAAAGGAAGCATTGTAGCAGGACATCCTTGAAGACATGACAGTCATCTGGATATCATGAAGTATCAAGGCCAAGAGTCAGTAGGACATCCTTTGAAGACATGATACCCATCTGCATATTGTGAAGAAGTATCAAGCCCAAGAATCATCATTGTAAAATTGTAAAAGAGTCATCATTATAAGGTTGTAAAAGATTCATTTGTAAAAGTGTCATCATTTTAAATATTGTAAAGGAGTCATTATGCCTAGAGTCGAAGAGGAAGTGTTGGGAGGTATAGGAGTCACTATTGGGATGATGCCATGGTTGGGTTTTAGTTTATAGTGTGATTGGGTATTTGGTCAAGTACACATAAATAATTGTACATCTTATTGTATCATGGATTGTTTTCCCTTTTTTGGGAATCCACGTTCTTGTCTTATTTTAGTCATTATAGGGTGGCAGGGAAGTGCTAGGCAGGTGTATGAAGTCGTCTACATGTTGGGGCCTGTGAAAACTTCAAGGTGGTACTAGGGCAAGTTGTGGCTCTCTAGGGTGTTGAGGCATCCATCTAGTTGATTACTAAAGAACCAGGGCACTGGGGCATCCTTCTAGTGGGAGAAGGAGAAGAATGCTTTTATAGAATTCTAGGAAGTTGTTTCTTTCATTTCAGTTGGGGATGAAGTTTAAAGAATTTATTAAAAAAGTATAAGGTGGTTTTTTACCTGGAGGGGGTTTTCCACCTAAAATTATTGTGCCTACTATGTTATTTTATTTACTATTATTACTGCATAAACATTAATAATAATTGAAGATTAACTAATGCTCTAAAAAGTTTTAAAAGTGATAATTTCTAAGGAATATTAATTCACCCCCCCTCTCAGTGTTTCCAACAGAGAAGTGATATTTGAGGTTTGGGTTGGATAGGTCCAAAGGAATGTTTTTTTTGTGTCGTGGTTGGATATGGTTGTATTCTTCCACTAATATCTGCTTATATCAATAAAGAAGCTATGTTTTGTTTTCAAAATGTTGTGATCTCATGTTTTTTATAATTCATGTCTAATATATCATGCTTTATATGCTAATGATTGATGATCTAACATGTTTATTATGCACGCTCTTTGAACTACTTGCTATGTATATGCTTATCTGAATTATGTTGCAGGTCTAGTCAGTTTAGAAGAAGAAGAGGGTTTGGACCCTACCAGATCAACATCAAACGTAGGACCTACTGGTACTTTTCACAAAACCAAATTTATTAGTTTTCATAGTTTTCTTGCTTGAATGTATGCTTCTCGTTGATAGTCTTCCTTCGATCTATTGAGGTTGTCAACCCTTATCTTAGGGAAGTTTTTCCCGCAAATAGAACTGGTGACTCTACTAGGGAATACAGTCTTGTATTTTCTACAAGGGTTGTTTTGTCCTTGATTTGGGATTTTCTATCTTGTTTCTTGACTTTTACAGTCTTATTGATTCATTTGTAGTATGGGAAATCAATTTGATCTTTTGGATTAAACTTGTACTTTTTAGTTTTCCCTATTTTTCTACATATACATGCTTTTCTTTGTGTATAGTAGTGTACACACGTGGTTTCTTCCAAATAATCCCACATACACGTGTATTTCTTCATACATAATCACATGTACATGTGGCTTTTGCTTGTACACAATCGCATATATCTAGGAAAATTTGAATTTTCCAAATTTTTACCTTCAATCTGGGGAGTAGCTTGGCTTTCCTACTTTTTAAAGAGTCATTTTCAGTTTGGAAAGATCTTGTTTCTTGTTAGTGTCAGTTTCTTTGTCTTTGTTACAAAAATATTGTGTGAACCTCGGGTTTGCAATTTTCTTGAAGTTTTGTATTCTTGAGTTTGGATTTCAGACCTTTTGGTAAAGTGTCTTACTGTGGTAGCCTTATCTATTCCATTCTTACTAAGTTAGGACCAGTCTACTCTGTGTTTGTTTCCACCTTCCATTCTACTAGAGAAACCTTTATTTCTTAATGGAAAAGACTACAATTCCCCCTCTTTTGATGCCTTTTGTGATTCTTTAATAAGAGAACAAGAAAAACTCTTACATCTTGGTCTTCTTAATATTGGAAACTCTTCTAAGAAAGCCTTAGTATCCCAACAACAACCAAGTTCAAAGAATCCTAAGAAGTAGCATCCTATAAAGAATGGTCCTAAACCAAACAAGGGTCCTAAGCCATTTCAGTCTCAAAATGAAAAATCAACTAAAAAAAATGATAAGGCAACTAAAAAACGAAGGGAAGAAGATCGATACACATTACAAATTTTGTAATCATGATGGCCACTTAGAATCCAAATGCTTTAAGAAGATGGATGCCTTGGAAGAAGCAATGAAGAAGCATAACATCCATTTGGAGCACTCTTCAACTTCAATTTCATCTTTATGAATAACACTTTTTTCATGTGGTTGTCAAACATCTCAGTCTGGTTATGCACTAAATATATCTTCTTCTTCTCATTCTCATGAGTGACTTATTGTTTCTGGAACTTCTTATCACATGGCCAAAAACAAATCCATGTTTTATTCTTTAAACAATTGTAACACCAAAAATATATATGTTGGTGATGATAGATCTCTTAGTGTTGTAGGGATGGGAAGTATTCATTTAGACAATGGTCAATTTAATGATGTATTATGTGTTCCTACCTTATCCTGCAACCTTTTATTTGTATATCAGAAAACTCATTCAGGTGAAGGTAAAACCATTGAATTTTCACCTCATGATGTTGTAATTAAGGACCTAAGAGATCCTACACAGATTTTAGCTACTAGCATTGTTGATGATTCTACAAGGTTGTATAAGTTTAACAAATTTGGGTCATCAAATCCTCCCTCGTTATTTGTTGCTCATAATGATGAAATGAACAAACTTTGGCATGAGCGATTTGGTCACTTAAACTATCACTCCCTTCAAAATCCATGTAAATAAAATATGGTGATAGGTCTTCATATGGTATCTTGCAGAGATGGTGTTTGCTCTGGATGTGTACTCGGAAAACATCATTGGGATATTTTTGAGAAACATGCCTCTTGGCACGCCTCAACCACTTTACAACTTGTGCATAGTGATTTATGTGGTCCACTTCCAGTTGTTTCATTCTTTGGCTATAAGTATTTCTTAACTTTCATTGATGATTTCTCCAGACGCACTTGGGCATACTTCTTAAAACTCAAGAGTGAATTCTTAACATGTTCTTGCCTTTAAGGCCTTTGTTGAGAAACAATTTGGACATCAAATTCCTAAGTTAAGATCTGACAATGGCAAAGAATATGTTAACAACAAATTCATCAACTTTTGCACTAAGCATGGAATTCAATTGCGGCATACTATTCCATATACTCCACAACAAAATGGTGTAGTTGAAAGGAAGAATCGCACCTTAATAGAAATGGTTCATTGTATGCTTCAATCTAAAGGACTTAGTCTTAATTTTTGGGTTGAAGCAATTAATTGTGCAAGTTACATACTAAATCACACTCCTACTAAGTTTTTAAAGAATATCACTCCAGAAGAAGCATGGAGCTCAAGTAAACTATATGTAAGTCACTTTCGTGTTTTTGTAAGTGAAGCATGGGCCCATATTCCATATGAAAAACATAAAGCCTTAGAACCTAATAGTGAAAAATGTATTTTTGTTAGATATTCTGAATATGTTATAGGATATAGACTTCTTCAACCTAAATCCAAAAACGTTATCATTAGAAGAGATGTAAATTTCACTGAAAATATATCGGCCTGCGAACATAGTTCGACGGATGTGCCACCTCTCTCTATCCCTTCTACTTCTAAAAATATTTCTTCTTCAGATGATGTCAGCAAGGATGAAAATCTTGCCCCGCATTCTCCAGATCCTCCTTCACCTCCTCAACTTGCAAAATGGGTATGTGCTACTTGGGATGAAGCAGGTGATCCTACAGATCAACATTGTACACATTCTTAGTTTGATAGAGCCTCTTCTTTAATGACTCAAGCTTCAGTGAATTATGATCCTAACACCTTTGCAGAAGCTTCAGGACATCCAGATTGGGACACAACTATAAATGAAGAATATCATTCATTATTGGCAAATGATACATGGGACCTTGTTCCTCTTCCAAAGGGACAAAAAGTTGTTAGATGTAAATGGGTTTACAAAACCAAGTTTGGACCAGATGGAAAAGTTGATAAACATAAGGCTTGTCTTGTTGTTGATGGTTTTTCACAAGTTGAAAAAATTTACTATAATGAAACCTTCTCCCCTGTTTCCAAAATGAACTTTATCCGCCTTTTTCTTTCCCTTGTTGCCTCTTTCAAAGGGGAAGTCCATCATATGGATGTTAAATTCGCCTTCTTGCATGGGGACTTACATCAATAAATCTATATGGAACAACCTCCTGGCTTTATAAAAATAGACTCCAGCCTTGTATGTCATCTTAAGAAATCCCTTTATGGTCTCAAGCAATCCCCTCGAGCTTGGTATGCCAAAATAGATAGCCTTCTTTTGGATACAGGATTTTCTAGGTGTCATTCTAACAATATTGTCTACACCAAGAAAGTGGGTAAGTATCTTATCATTCTTGCTATTTATGTTGATGATATTATCCTTACTGGTAGTGATCCCAACCTTATAAACCATGTGAAGTCCAGCCTTAAAAAATAGTTTGAAATGACAGACTTAGGACACTTACATTATTTTCTTGGTCTCCAAGTCTTGCAATCCAAAGAAGGTATTTCCCTTTCCTAGTCCAAGTATGTCTGTGATCTTCTATGCCACTTTCACATGGAAGACTGTAAGCCAACCCCTTCTCCCTTTCAGTCTGGAGCCAAACATTTAGTCACTTGTACTTCCCCTGAAGTTGATGCAATCTTATACTGTCAGCTTTTTGGAAAACTTTTGTATCTGATCCAACTCGTCCTGACCTTTCCTTTGTTGTTGGTCTTGTTTCTCGATTTATGCAAAACCCACATGAAATTCATTTGAAAGCAGCTAAAAAAATACTTTGTTATGTTCGAGGTACTATTCAGTTTGGGATTCATTACAGTGTAGAAGCATCTCCTCTATTCGTTGGTTTCACTGATTCTGATTGGGCTAGTGACCCTAATAATCAGAAGTCTACTGGAGGTTTTGTCTTCACTCTTGGTTCTGGACCTATTACATGGGCTTACAAGAAATAAATTTCCATTTCTCTTTCTTCAGTAAAAGCAGAGTATTGTTGTGCTGTTATGAAACCAACTCACAAAAAGATAGAAAAGATAGATGAACGCCTTAGAAATAAGCCCCTTTGAGGGGGAAACCTCCTTTACATTACACAAATGAAAAATTCTTGGATGATACAAATAACAAGACCTCCTTTCTATATATAGGAGTCTAAGGGGTCATAATATAATCAGAGCCGACATAACAATAATAATGTAAAGGCACAATAATAACAATAGTGGGCTTCTATGGGGCACAATAATAACAATATGGGGACTACATGGGTACAAAAATATAATAAGGGGGTTGTACTAATAAAAATAAAGGGTTACACTAGTAGTATAGGGTCCTAACATGCTGTCTCCTTCAAAAAGTGTTGTGCTCAATACTTGAGTATTTCTTGATGCTTCTGTATAAAATTCTTGTCCTCCCATGTGGAATCTTCGGTGGGTAAGTTCTTCCACTTGATGAGATACTATGAAATTGATCGATTTCGTAGCTGTCGAGTTCTTGTTTCTATGATTGCTCCATGTTCCAATATGATTTTTCCTTCCTCTTGAAATTCTCGCAATATTGTTTGAATTGGGATATTTTGCAACTTTTGAATAAGTGGCCACACTTCTTTTTCATTCTTCCATTTATCCCTTGCTTCGTTTATCCAATTTGGTTGGATAATAGAAATAGCACAAAACAATGCTTCCACATCCTCATCCTTTCTCGAGAGTGCATCTGCAACAAAATTTTTCTTCCTTTTTCTATAGATGATGTCAAAGTCATAACCCAACATATTTGTGACCCAATTTTTCTGTTCTTCTAAAGATAATATTTGTTCTACAAAGTATTTAAGGCTATCATGATCCATTTTTACCTTGAAGTGTCTTCCCATTGTGTAAGGTCCCCATTTATTAAGTGCATGTAGTATTGCCAACATTTCCTTCTCATAAATAGCTTGCTTGAAATGTAGCCGTAAAAATACTCAATCACCTACATCAAAACTTTTTTCACTGCGATGTTGATCTACTTGTTGTTTCATTCGATTTTGCACCAAAGTGGCATTATCCTTTAAAAGTTGGAGAACTTGTTGTTGATGCTCGATGTGATCTTTCATTGCTTGAACCTTTTTCTTCTTGATATGTCCTTATATCTTGAGAGTTTTAGGAGTGGTAATTTCTTCCAATGCTTTACAAGATATGGTCGGATTCATTACTTGATGCTCGATGTGATCTTTCACTTCTTGAACATTTTTCTTCTTGATATGTCCTTCTATATTAATAGTTTGAGGAGTGGTAATTCCAACCAATGCATTACAAGATATGGTTGGATTCATTTTTTCTTTCTTGATGTGATCTTTCACTTTTTGAACCTTTTTCTCCTTGATATGTCCTTCTATCTTGAGAGTTTGAGGAGTGGTAATTCTTTCCAATGCTTTACAAGATATGGTTGGATTCATTTCTTCTTTCTCTGTGGTTGAGTCCTGGCGTATATTCTCTTCTTTTGATGTTTCTTGATCCTTTTCTTCCTCCTCTTCGTACTCTATGTAAAATAATTTTTTCTCAGCACACTTATGACCTTTAGTGCATTTTTTATCACTATTTTAACAAAGCCCTTTTTCTATTTTTTCTTCGAATTTTTGTGGTGTAACCCTTGTAGGTTGTGGAAGGCTAGGAGAAGCAACACGTCCATCTTTATAGTTGTGAGGAGTAGACTTCCTTGTTGCCATAATTTTTCTTTCCACTTTGTAACAAAGCCCTTTTTCTCTTTTTCCTTCCAATTGTTGTGGTGTTTCTCTAGAGAAGGTGTTGCTCTTTGTATCCTCATAATGTGCTATAATTTCCTCCATGAAAATTGACCACGTAATAAGTGGTTTATGAGAACAAAGCCCTTTATACCATAAAAATTGATCTTTTTCTAAATATGAAGATGCAATACATACCTTTTGTAACAATGGTACACCATGTAGATCAAAATATTTCTCCATCTGTAGTACCCAATTTACCAGATCCTTGCCATCAAACTTCCTCATCTCGATTTTTCTTGATTTTAGGAGCTCGATCTTGAAACGACTGTAACTCTATAATTTCATATCTCCAAGTTCTAAAGTTTATTCCTTCGATAGCTCTTTGAGTTGTCTTTCTAACCCCCAAGTCTAATTAGAATTTGATTATCCAAGAAAGAGTTATGCCAAATCTCCCACAGTGACCTGATTATAGAATAGTTCAGTAGAGCGAAATTGTACGATGTGCCACGTCTCACTATTTCAACCTTAGTACTTGAAGATCATATACAGAAGACTACAGCAAGTCCTCTTTCTATAGCTTCTTACGAAATTTCAATTTGATGCTCAGAGAGACAATTATGACAATTTTCCCCCAATCACCTGTTTGGAATGTAATTCAGGGGTCTGCAAAAACCCTAACTTCCTCATACTATATCTCTGAAACTATAACGAAACAGGATCTGAAATTTGGATCCAAGGTTCAGTCTGATTTCTTCTTAAATGGATTTCTGGTTTAGCTTCTGAAACTTCGTAGAGAAATATTTATAGCGCAAATCCCACGATGACCTCTTTTAGTTGAAATTCTGGAGCTTCCAAACACCCTAACTTCCTCAGATCATATCTCTGAAACTATAGCAAGACAAGCTCTGAAATTCGGATCCGAGGTTCAACAAGATGTCTTCTCATATGTGTTTTTTTTAGCTTCTGAAACGTCATAGAAAAAACGTTATAGAAAAAATGCCACGATGACCTGTTTGGAGTCAGGTAAAGTGTGTTTCTTTAGTATGTAATTTTTGTAACTTACAATCCGATGATCATGATATGTTCTAGACATGAAGAGATACGATGGTTCATTCTCTCCTCAGTATTACTAACACTTGATCTATGGATTAACATTTGATTAGTCCATGATCTCAATTTAAATAGCATGGAGGGTCATTTGTAAGGTGATCGTTCATGATAGAAGCTTATGTAAATTTTCTTTCTTTTACATTAATAAATTTCCCTAAGTGACCATGTTGGCTCAGGCCATGGATTTTTTCCCTCTCTAAGGTTTTTAACCACGTCAATAATACTGGTGTACGGATTTATGATTTGTTTGTGTTAAACACACACATGGCAGCAACAGATGAATGATAAGTAGGAGAGTACACTTATTATTAACAAATGATATACATTTATAGTACATGGTGTGACCCTTGGATTCATAATCCAAGTGGTATCTTGGACTCCTTTTGGCTGTTCAGCTTCCACACCAACCCTTAGAGGATTAGGTGTCCAACATTCCCCCCCTTAATCCGAAGGGTTATGTATGAGTCCAAGAAGAGAGCTGTAATACAAAATGTGCAAAAAATGCATGGCAGCACTAGGCTGAATGAGCTCTCTGAAATTTTGGTATAAGGGCAGTGGTTTAAGGATGACCACCAACACTGGAATGCTTAGTGTAGTTCCCAGAACTCTTCTAATTCTGGCATGAAGCTGAGGTCTTCTACAGAGG
The DNA here is from genome assembly GCA_031772625.1 of Pinus tabuliformis. Taxonomy (NCBI): domain Eukaryota; kingdom Viridiplantae; phylum Streptophyta; class Pinopsida; order Pinales; family Pinaceae; genus Pinus; species Pinus tabuliformis. The sequence goes on along the minus strand of CM062804.1, from coordinate 777,277,169 downwards.
AAGTGCTCCTAATTTTTTGAAGAGGGAAACCTTCAACCATGAAAGGGAGGTCTCACCCCGCATAAAAGGGAAAACCTCAACCTGAAAAGGGAGGTCTCAACCTGTGATGGTTTAAGGATTACCACCAACTCTAGAATGCTTAATGCAATTCTTAGAACTCTTCCAAAACTGGCAAGAAAATGAAGTCTTCTGCTAGAGGAAGTGTCCCCAATTCTTTGAAGAGGTATCATCAACTGAAGGCATGCTCAAGGGCATATTTGTCTCTGGCTACAACTCTGAATCTGGTGTGGCAGGCTGTGGCTTAGGCTCGCTTGATGTGGCTTTGAAGCTTGTAGATGACCATCATTTCCCCCCCTGTCAGATAAAAGGTGAGAAGATGAAGAAATCTCAACTGCGAGATTGTTCAATACTCTAGAACAAGTTTTGACATATGACTGGAATATCTTCTTGGTTGTTGATGCCCATTGCAAAGAAGCAATCCATCCAAGACGAATCTTTGTTCTTGTAGGAGGTTTGTTTCTGAAGCACCTAGTTGAAGAATGACTGATTTTATGACAGTGCTTACATGGATGAAGATCAAAACAATGATCTTTCAGATGGCCAACTTAGTCACAGTGTTGGCATTTCACAATCTGTTGTTGTTTCTGTGGAAGAGGAGAAAAATCTGGAACAGCTGGAGGTGAACTGTCATGAAGGAATCTAGCACTCTGAAACTGAATGGGCTTTGAGTAGTTTAGAATGTGAAAGGACACGTCCTTTTCATATCCAAGACCAGTTTTGTGCTTGTTATGGAAAATCTCTTCCCAAAGTATGATGATTGGCCTGGGAAGTATTGGCTGAATTTCTACATCGGCATGTAACTCTGCTACTTTATTGGGCATTGGATCTGAATCAACTGTAACATTATTGTCTTGCTGCTTATGGGAGTTTGTTTCCATCTTTTGAACAAAAACAAGTTTAGAATGACAACTGAGCTATTTTAATTCATCTTGCTGGAACTAAGATTCTAGCTGCGAAAATTCAATCTTTTCATGTGCATCTTGTAGGCATATTTGAATATCTGTGAGAGTGATTTTGCTAATTTCAATTGTATCATAAACATTGGAGTGGATTAAAGTATTTAGCAATTCTAATAACTCAATAATTCTGGCCATTTTCTTAACCGCTCAAACTTATGAAATTTTTTTTTTTTTTAACTTCTCAATGGTGCATACATTAAACACGAATTCATTAATAGACTGGCTTTGATATAAGTCTCTAGACTGACAAAATATGTAGCAATGAGGCGATGTCTTTATAAAAATACCAAACCCTCAAATCACATTGTTAAAACTAACACCGATGCAAACAAAAACAATTTGATTACTGTCTTAGCTTCTAAAAATTGTTGCTCTTTAAATTCGTATAAAAAATATATATATATAAAAATAAAAAAAATAAAAAAAAAATGAATTAGATATCCTGCTCAAAAGATGCCTTCAAGCTCGTCTTTGTAGATAAATTGTCAAAGAGAGCCTCCCTCGCCCTCACCCTCGCCTACGCCTACGCCCTTAAGTCTTAATAAATCCTCTGATGATGGAAAAAAGGCTTTGCTCATGGGGCCTCTGGCTTTGATGATGAATAGAAGCCACAATCAAACTCAAGTAAATCGTACTCAATTTGTTTCAAATATAAATATCAATAGAAACTACAATCAACAGGTTAGTAGATTCGATAATCGCAGGAACTTCTTTAATGGTCAATGTTTCTCATGTCAGAATTTTGGACACAAAGTTGCTCAATGTGTTGCTTACAAAACTATCATGACTAGAGAAGCACGAAATCAAAGGAATGTGACAAGGATGAAGAAAAGTTCCTATAATAACTTTTCTCTTCTTGAAAATGAAATAGAATGCTCAAATCTCTAACAACTTTGGCTATGAAGAATCTAAATGCAGGAGTAAATTTCGGTAAATAGCTCAAAGGGGCAAACTCCATTAAATCCCAAAATATGGAGAAAGAAAGAACCGCAAATAGAAAAATGTGGTATAGCCTTGTATACAGAAGGACAAAAAAACCAGTGGTACATCGACAGTGGATGCTCAAAACACATGACATGTGACAAATAAAAACTACACTCATATAATGCCTTAGAAAAGGAAAAGAGTGTCTCATTTGGAAATGACACTCCTACTGTCATAAAAGGAAAAGCTCTATTTTTTTGAAAGAAAAAGTTAAAGCTAGGAATGTTATGTATGTTGATGGTTTAAAGCATAACCTATTGAGTGTGAGTCAAATGTGTGATCAAGGAAATGAAGTAGTGTTTCGATCAAATGGATGTGTTGTTTGTGAGCTTGATACAGGAGAAACTGTGATCAAAGGGAAAAGAACTCCAAACAACCTATACATACTCAAGGGAGGACAACAATAGTGCTATCTAAGAAAAAATGATGAAAACTGGCTATGGCATAGAAGATTGGGACATATAAGCTTTTCTCAAAAAGAAAAGCATGCAAATTCCAGGCTGTTCATGATCTTCCAGATATCAACATTCCTGAAAATACTATATGAAAATCATGTCAATTTGGTAAGAAAACTAGATCTCACTTCATTGAAAAGGAAGGGTCAGCTAGTAAGCCTCTTGAACTTGTTCATACTGATTTATGTGGACCATCAAGGAAAAAGTCACCTCGTGGAGAAGAATACTTTATATTATTCATTGATGATTTTTCTAGAATGTGTTGGATAGGTCTTCTTAAAAGCATAAAGATGAAGCATTTGAAAAGTTCAAAACCTTCAAATCTTTGGTTGAAAATGAATCAGATCACAAAATCAAATGCCCCAGATCTATTCGAGGAGGGGAATTTACCTCAATTGAATTCTTTAATTTTGTGAAGAACATGGAATAAAAAGGCAGTTCTCCACTCCAAGGACTTCTCAACAAAATGGAGTGGTAGAAAGGATGAACAAAAATGTTCAACAAATGGTTCATGCTATGTTAGATGAATCTGGAACTCCTACAACCTTTTGGGGTGAAGCTGCATTCACCATCGTCACTATTCTCAACCAAGAAAATGTTCGGGTAAACAACACTCAATCTCCACATGAACTTTGGTATGGTAAGACTCCTACTGTAAAATACTTCAAAGTTTTTGGAAGCAAATGTTACATAAATAGGATTGATGAAAAACGTGGTAAGTTTGAACCCAGAGTAGATGAGGGTATTCTTCTTCGCTACTCTTCCCGAAGTAAAGGATATAAATGTTACAATAAAAGACTTGGGAAAATTATTGAAAGTATTGATGTTGTGGTTGATGAAGCATGCAAAAATGCAAAATAGATAAAAGCTGAAGATTATGACAATGAAGAAGATGAGGATCATTTTCCCACATCAAATCACACTGATTCTGAAGAAGAACCCAATGAAGCACCAGAAGAAGAGATAACGATATAAGAAAAGACTCCGTCCAGGTATGTTCATAAAAATCATCCAGAAACTCAAATTTTAGGGGAAAAAGAGGCAGGTGTGCAAACTAGAAGGACCATTGTCGAAGCTTCAAGCTATATAGCATTAATACCTTCCACTGAACCTCAAAATATAAATGAAGCATGCACAAATGAATTTTGGGTCAAGGCCATGAATGAATAACTTGAGCAAATTGAAAAAAATAATACTTGGGAAGTAGTTCCTAGACCTCATGATAAGAATATCATAGGAACTAAATGGATATTCAAAACAAGCTGAACGAAAATGGAGAAGTTATTAGAAACAAGGCTAGACTTGTTTGTAAAGGATATGCTCAACAAGAAGGTATAGATTTTGAAGAAACTTTTGCACCTATTGCTAGACTTGAAGCCATAAGAATGTTTCTGGTACTTTCTAGTTTTCAGAAATTCAAAGTATACCAAATGGATGTAAAATCTACCTTTCTTAATGGAGACTTAGAAGAAGAAGTCTATATTGAACAACCAGAAGGATTCATTCTTGGAAATGATGCAAAACTTGTATGCAAACTCAGAAAATCTCTCTATTGTCTAAAACAGGCTTCGAGGGCATGGCTTTACCGTCTTGACAAATATCTCCACCAACAGGGTTTTTCAAAGGGGTCAGCAGATAGCAATCTATATACAAAGGTGGACACTGGTAAATTGCTAATAATTGTTCTGTATGTTCATGATATCATTTTTGGTAGCAATGAAGAATCCATGAGTCAAAATTTTGCTTCAGTAATGCAATAAGAATTTGAAATGTCCTTGCTTGGTGAGCTTACCTATTTTCTTGGTCTACAAGTTCAAAAAAATAAAGATGGTATTTTTCTCTCACAAACCAAATATCTCAAACAAATCATAAAAAATTATTGCATCGAAGATTCTAAACCAGTATGGACTCCAATGGTAACAGGATGCCGTCTTAGCTCAAATGATGAATCAGCAGCAATGCATCAACCAACTTACAGATCCATGATTGGTAGTCTTCTTTATCTAACAGCTACCCGACCAAACGTCATTCATGCAATGGGAATAGTTGGAAGATTCCAACAAAATCCAAAGGAATCACACCTTCAGGCAGTCAAAAGAATTTTCAAATATCTTCAAAGAACACAGAACTTTGGCTTATGGTATCCTAGAGATATAGATCTTAGACTTCATGCATATACAGATGCAGATTGGGTAGGAAGTGTTGATGACAGAAAAAGCACTAGTGGTGGTGCATTCTATATGGGTTCCAGGTTAGTGTCTTGGTTTAGCAAGAACCAAAGCTCAATTGCATTATCTACAGCTGAAGCAGAATACGTGGTTGCTGCATCTTGTTGCACACAACTACTTTGGATGATGCAAACCTTGTATGACATTCAGATCAGATGTACTCCACCCATCTCCATTCTATGTGATAATACAAGTGCCATTAGTATTTCAAACAATCCAGTGATGCACTCCAAGACCAAGCACATACCCATCAAATATCATTTCCTATGTGAACAAGTGCTTAAACAAAAGGTCGAATTGGAGTATGTTCCCTCCAAAGAATAGGTTGCTTATATATTCACTAAACCACTACCCAGAGAGACATTTGAATATCTTAGACAAAAGCTAGGAGTATTTTCTGCATTATCCTGCTGTTAAATCCTATTTTTCAGAGAAAGGTGGTTATACGCGAGTTTCATGAAGCATAATCGCGTACATACACGAGTTTCTATGGGCACAATCGCATATATAGTGGTTTAAAGAAAAGCAGTAGGCCAGACTTAGGAAAAAGGGGTTTGCTATGGTTCTATCAATTATCTACTCTGTTTGATGATGGCTTCAATCTATTGATAACATGTGGAAATATATTGGTCCTCATAAAGTTGTTGATAACTTGATGTATATCTGATTGATGATGATGCTTTGATATCTCTTATTGACATATGCAATGATCAGATCTAACAATGAATAGGTGGAACAGGTTTAGGGGGAGAACATGGTTGATGATATTTTGGAAACTAATGATGGACATATACAGGTTGTTGGTCTAGATGCTGTTGACAGATGCTGCTGATGGTGCAGATCATATGATAGATGCTGATGACTATCATGGTCTTGTTTAAGATATTTGGTCTCTATTATATATGTCATGTATATCTTTTAATGTAACAGTCATCAGAAGACCTCATTTGTAACTCCACTATGCATGGGATGGATGATGTAATGTTTCTTGTTTTTGACATGTATAAACAATTGATATATCCCCACTTGGTTGGGTGGATGAGTCAAATTTGGTATATCACCACTTGGTAGGGAGATGGATGTATGTATGATTCATTGGTGATAGGAAAGTCATTAGTGATCTATGTATAGAGTCATGTTCTTCTTTTAGAACATATTTTTGAAGACTTTACTTATGCTTAGGGGGATCATGGACTCGATCATTGTAGCTCAATCAACACACTTCAGCATATCATAGAATTCAACATGCACTCAGGGGAGCATGACCCTTTATCCTTGATGTCAAAGGGGGAGAGTGACTTGGTGTGGTTGTTGCCACCAAGTCCAAAGGGGGAGATTGTTGGCATTATGTCGTATGTGTTGTACTTGATGGCAACCCACTTGTAGCAGAACAACTCACTTGTATATGGTAACTAGATGAATCTACAGAAGAGATATCAAATGTCACATAATGCATGATAGTAGTGTTTACAAATGTGATGAAATGCAGGGAAGCTTCAAGGAATCAGTTTAGAAGGAAACTCACTTAGATAAAAGTATAGCATGTAAACAATAAAGAATTACAGATCAATCTTCACAGAATGAAGAAAAATAGGTATACGTAGGTTCACCTTTGACCAAGATGCGTATACACAAAGGTTCACTGTATACAAGCTGCGTGTATGTACACACGCACTTTCACAGAAGGAAAAGTGTGTATACCTTGGAAAACTAAATTTTTGGTCTAAAGTATTTGGCCCATGGTATTTTGATCCATGGTATTGGTCCAAGGCATCTGGTCCGACGTATTAACCCCAGGTATTTGGTCCTAAATGGTTTTCGTCCATTGTATTGAGAAAGGACTAAGACTATAAAAGGAGGAGAAGATCATTAGGCTAAGGAGTGCAAGTATCGTGTATTTGATAAAGTGTGAGATCTAATATGCAGGTTATTGGCTTATGGTACTGTGCTTGATCTGAACCAAGGAAGAACCTTAGAGTTTGATGAAGGATAAGATCTAATGATGTATTAGGATCTCAAGGCTTGAAGTGAATTATCTTTATTTGGTTTGATCATTTATCTGAATAACTGACGCATTTTGTAGTTTGTAAATATGATGATTTGGGTATGACTGAAGTCTGGAATAGATGTAATGTTTAAATCATCATTTAGAGATCTGTACATGGGTTTACTTTAGAAAAAGAGTGTATACACACTAGTTCTGCATATCAAAGCATCGTATATATCATAAATTTGATTTGCAGATCTGTATGTTGGTTCGCCTTGAGGAAAGTGTGTATGCATGCAGGTTTGACACATGCAAGTTGCGTATACCTTATAAAATATGTTTTAGTTTCTTCTGTTTGTTGTTGCAATGTTCTGGGTTCTGGATTGGGTTTTGATTACTGTATTCTGGTGACAACATTCTGAATGATCAAATTGATGGAGTGATTGATTGATTCAGTTGTGGTTGGTTCGAAAGAAAGATTGGTTGATGCAGATATATTTGAAGATTGATGTTGTTGATGGATCCAATTTGAAAATTTATGAAACGTTTTCCTTGGAAGAAAAGAGAAGGTTGTATCCTTCCATAGGCTGGCACCTACGTACTAGTAAACACATCATCTAGTACAAGAGCTAAGGAGTTGTAGCTCCCTTCTAGTAGAAGCAGGAGAACAAGAGAAGGTTGTAGCCTTCTGCAAGCAGAAGCCTTTGTATTGGTATAAGACAACACCAGTAAAAAAATTGTAAAGAGAATTCTCTTATTATTAAAAGAAGACGGAGACGATTGCAGCAGGTGGTTTTCACCCACATTGGGTTTCCACCTTATATCTTGGTGTTCATGTGTGTTACTTATGTGTGATGTTTTATTCTGCTTTTATTGCACTGTCTAATGAATTCCTGATATACTGGTTAAAGTTCAATGCATGATAATTTGGGTAAATCAAAATATCTCTGCATATACGCTAGTTTCATTAAGTACAGTTGCGTATACACGCTAGTTCACTAAGATGAAGTAGCATATACAAATCAGTTTTGAAAATTAAATTATTGATTTGATTATGCTAATTCAGCCCCCTCTTAGTAATATTTCCAACGGGTACAAATTAGATCATTTGTCCAATAGGACTTATTCAAATATATAAGAAGTCATATCACACCCTAGACCTTTACATGATTTAAACGAAAATGATATAAAGATCGGAAGCCATAGATGGACTCAACAACCATAATTCCAACAATGCACAATGTGTGTGAAGGCTAATGCTCCCCGTACACCTGCGTTACCTAGGCATTATCAACAAGTCATTCATCAAGGCATTTTTTTCAGTCAGATAAAAATCAATGAGCAAAGCATATCGTCAGACTGTAATCATCAACATCATACAGAGCACCCATATCAGAGTTTGACACACTGTTTTTCTGTTATAAAAACATATACGCTCCTTCAACCAAAGAAACCTGCATGTATATATTACTAAACTTCCTGAAACCCGCGTATAATAACCTTGCTTTGAAAAAATGGATTTAACAGCAGGATGATGCCACAATTATTCCCAACTTTTGTTTGAGATATTCAAATGTTTCACTGGGAAATGGTTTAGTGAATATATCAACAACTTTTTCTTTGGAGGGAACATACTCCAATTTGACCTATTGTTCAAGCACTTGTTCTCATAGAAAATGCCACTTGATGGGTATGTTCTTGGTCTTGGAGTGCATGATTGGATTTTTTGAAACACTGACGACACTTGTATTATCACATAGAATGGAGATGGGTGGAGTACATGTGATTTGAATGTCTTTCAAAGTTTACATCATCCAAAGTAGTTGTGTGAAGTAAGATGCAACAGCCACATATTCTGCTTCAACTGTAGATAAAACAATCGAAATTTGTTTCTTGTTGAACCAAGACACTAACCTAGAACCCATATAGAATGCCTCTCCACTGGTGCTCTTTCAATCATCAACACTTCCTACCCAATTTGCATTTGTATATGTATGAAGAGTAAGGTATGTATCTTTAGGATACCATAGTCCAAAGTCCTAACTTCCTTGAAGATATTTGAATATTCTTTTGACTGCCTGGAGATTTGATTCCTTTGGATTTTCTTGGAACCATCCAACAATTCCTACTGCAAGCATGATGTTAGGTCTGGTACTTGATGAGTCTCATAAATGGGTAATTATATGGGCTCATTTTACCTCCTAACCTAGTCAAATCAACCATTCTCTTAGCTTATTACATGATTTTCTGATTACATTTATGCTTATAGGGTGAGTTGAGTTAGTTATTGTGCCATGTGGTCTAATGTGTATTTAATGCAGATTATTGATGATTTTTGAGGTCAAAGTCAAGGATCCAGTGGAAAAACGGCAGCAATAGATCGAAGTGGAAAAAGGGGAGGACTTATAGGACGGAATCCCCCTCATTTATTACTCCTCACTTCGAATTCCCCTTCATTCAGCTCAGAGTACAAGCAGTTGAATCATGCACTAGGAGGCAGCCGAGCAAGTGAAGAATGAATGATGATTATCTCGAGTTTTGGGAGCCAAGCCTCCCTGATTTTAAGGAAGTTATTGGTATGTTTATTTTTATAAGGAGAGATGCCTAAGGCCTCACTAGGGTCAGATTTTTGGTGTATTTTTGTTGGATTTTTTCTCATGTGAACTCTGCTCAACTTCAAGCTTATTATTTTGTGACAGTTTCATGTAATCTTGCTATTGTTTTGAAAATAAAGATGGAATCCTTTTTGAGTTGGCACTGAGTTACCTCATAGGGCTGAATCTCTTGGGTTAGGGCCCAATCCAAGTATCCAAGCTCCTATTTTACTTGTATTTGTATGTTTTAATTCAGTTATAGATTAGGTTGCTGTTAGATGTATTTCTTTTATGGTTAAGAATAGGTTGCTTTTAATGATTTAGTAGTTTGCTTCAATTTATGCTTTCTATAGTAGGTTAAGAAGTGATAAATAAAAGATTCAAAAGGCTAGAAATAGTGCCTTGGCCTCTCTTCCTCCCTTTGGAACCATGATTTGAGGCCAAGACCCTCTTGCTTCCATAAAAACATAGATTTTCCTCATTCATATGACTTCTAGTGTTTGCAGCTTTTTGGTAGGTTAATAGTCCAGTTTTGCCTTGCTTCAGATATTCTTCATCATGATCACTTCTTTATTTGCAATAGTCTTCTTTCATGCTTTCCTTTCCTATAGTATTTCTCAGGATTTCCTTTCATAGATCATAGTTTAGACCAGTTTGATGAAAACTCTGTTTTTCTAGATGCACTCATTTCATTGCTTGTTTGACCTTATTGGTTGACTGTCAGTTCCTTTGTAGCAGATCTCTTGTAGAAGTAGGTCAGCCTATCAGCCATCACATCCTCCACCTAACCCATGCCATACAGGTCGCCTAAACCTCCCCTCAATTCTGCCTTAGTTTCCTGCATTTTTCCAAGGACTTCTTCCTCTCTCCTTGAGAAAATCCAATCATATTTCTCTGTCTTGGTGGTTCTTGGTAGACCATAGGCACTCTAACACCTCATTCCAACCTTCATCCACCTCTTTCACCCACTCTCACACCCTCAAAATAGTGAAAACTGCTCTCGGCCTCCTCCTGTAAGTCTCCTGTGGAACGTTGTTTTTCCTCTTGTAGATTTCCTGTGTCCTCCTATAGATTTTCGTGTAGGATTTCTTTTGAAGGCTGATTGTGGGAAAAGCCTCCAGATGGCCACCTAAGACATCCTAGGACCCATTGACACCATCCTACATCCTCTTGAGTACCAAAAGCGCCATCCAACGCCACCTATTCCTGCCACACCCACACACAATAAATTACATGCATGTCAATTCACATAAAACCACATAAAAATCCAAAAATATGTTCTTTGCTTTTTTACTACTAGAAATAGCATAGTTATATGTTTTTTACTTCTTTGAGTAGGTAATGGAATTCCTTTCATGGTTTTCATAGTTCTTTCTGCAAAAGTGGAATTAGTTGGTTAATTAGGGCTTCCTAGGCTTGCTTTACATTTCAATATTTCTCCTTTCTGCAGTTAGGGTAGCATTTGTAGAGTAATATTTCTCTCCTTTCATCACATATAGAGCTTCTTCTGGAATCCATAGAAGTTGGCTTGAACTCCTAGTGATCTTGCGCCGATTGACGAAGTGACAATTTGTAGTAAGAACTAGTACTTGTGCATACAACACCGATGCTTCCAAGTGTGTTACGAACTACCAGGTTGATAAGAGTAAAGTAGGTAGCCCGAACTTGAAGCATTATTGCTACAATACTATTGCTCACCACTTTTTGGCGCCGTTGTCGGGGAAGCGTCAGAGTATTCTGTGATTACTGCTTTTTTCTATTTCCTATTGAAACATTCTGCTAATAGTTCATTTAAGCAAAAGTAGACTAGTCATTTCTTTCCTTTCAAGTTCTGTGTTTCCTTGCTTTCCTTTTCAATTTTAAAAATTTCCATTTTAGCTAGTTCATTTCTGTTAGTTGCAATTTCTTTTGTTCAATCAATTTCAATTTTGCAGGTACTATCAGTGTGAAAAAAAAAATAAAGAAAAACCAACCAAAAAGATTTCCTTTCATACCTCGTAGGAATAGAGATAGCTTAGCAAAAATTTTGCCCAACATCCCCACTGCTTCACATAGCCAGCCTTCTCTCTTCTTCGGTGGCTTTGATCAAGAAGAACCCTTAGGTGAACAGAAAGACATATTTGAAGAACCTATAAGGGAAGAAGAAGAAGAAAACATTCCTTTGGAGCCAATGGCTGAAAATAGAAATTCTAGGGAGGGAATAGAGGGTAACTTTCCCATTCGGGAGACCAATGGGGGCACCAAAATGAAGAATATAAGCCCTTCCACCCTACCCCATTTCCATGATCTGACTACAGAAGATCCTGACACCTTTTTGTTCGAGTTTGTTGTTATTTGTAAAACCTATGACTATGCAGAAGAGGAGCAAAAGTTGAAACTATTCCCTTCTACTCTCAAGGATGTAGCAATGCGCTGGTTCATTTGATTACCTGGTAATAGCATCACAACTTGGGCTCTAATGCAGCAAGCCTTTAACAACAAGTATTGAGACTATTGTAGGTCAAAAGATACTAAAGAATAAATCTTCCGAATGACCATAGGAAGTGATGAGTCCCTGGAAGACTATGAAGAGAGGTTCCAGCTCACTTACAAAAGGGATGGGTGTACACTTGACCCTAAGTCTCTAAAGTTAGTCCTACTCAGGGGAATCCAGGACGATCTTATAGACACCCTCCATCTACTGGCTGAGGAAGACATCTACCAAATACCCTATGAGGACATAAAGACTATTTTTAGAAACCATTCTAGAACTGCTAGAAAGAAAGGTAGGGGGACTCAACCCATAGCCAATACCTCTTCCTCTAACTCATCCGTTAAAGGAGAAATTGGGAACATTCTGGAAGATTTCAAGAGTGAGATGCTGCAGAATCTTTCCATGTAAGTGGACACCTTACATATCAAAAGGAAACAAGAGGAAGCAGAGAGGGCTTTGGCCATTTTTTGCCCTAGATGCACCAGGAGGCATCATAGGAATGAATTCCCATTGAATTCTATAGAGGTTTGTTCAGTCTGTGAAGACAATCATTCTATAGATAAGTGTCCTTCCTTGCTCGGACTTAAAGCTATACATCAAGGGGCTGAGGGAGTCACTGAACAGCTCTACTAGATAAACCAAAGAAGGCCACTTGGACCTAGACCATAACAACAAGGGGTGCAAGGGACATCTCAGGCATACTACAAACCCAACCAAGTGCCCTCCATACCTTCTTGGGGTCCCCCTACTCATCCTTCCTGGTCCACACCATCTCCTTGGACCTTCACATCTCAATATCATGTCCAACCAGTGACCCATTCATTTCAATCCTATGCTTAGCCACAGCCTGGGTGGAATGCATCTCATCAAGGGTGGAGACCCCAATACAACTCTCTTCCCACTCTTTTGCCTGCACCACTTGCCCAACCACAACCATTACCTCCTGCTCCACAAAAGCAACCCCAAATTCCTGCCCAGCCAAATCTGAACCTAAACAACAAACAGGCTCAGCAAGTGTATAGTGGGGAACCTTCATGCCCAACTTATGTTGTGGAGATTCAGGAAATTAACATGCGATTTGGGAAAGTTCTCCCAGATATCCAGCCTCCACCTGGGGAAGTTGAGGAAGATAAAGTGGAAAGTGAACCTAAAGCAAATCCACCCTTTCCTGAGAGACAATCCGCAACAGTCTAGCCTACCGCAAAAGAAACTGAACTCTTGGGAGAATTGAAGCATTTATGTGTAAATATACCACTTCTCCAAGCCATAAAAGATGTACCTATCTACAATAGGTTGATCAAAGAGAAGTGCTTTAGGCATCTAGGAAGGTGCAAGGGAGATCCCCCAACCATCAATGTCATAGGACAACTGTCTGACTTGATGTTAGGGTAGGTAATCTGTCCAAAATATCTGGACCCTGGAAGCCCACTAGTTGATGTCCACATCAATGGCACCATGATCCCACACACCTTGATTGATCTGGGAGTTTCCATCAATGTGATGACAAAGGACACAATGCTCAAACTTAACCTCTAGGGCTCCTTGAGGATGACCACGATCGTGCTACAACTAGCAGACTGCTCCACCATGACCCTTGAGGGGATTGTGGAGGATGTGATGGTCTCCATTGATTCTTGGGAGTACCCTGCTGATTTCTTAGTTCTCCTACCAAAGGAAAAGCTCATTGGGTATCCTCACATTCTGGGAAGACACTGGTTGGCTCAGTCGATGCCTACATCCATTGTCAAGCTGGGAACATGACCATAAAGAATGGGCACATGTCCAAGCAGTTAATCCTATACCCTCTTTCTCAACCCTTGCTAGAGCATGATCTATCTTTCTGGTTGGAGGAGGAATATGAGGATGAAGTTTATTCTGCACCACTTTGTACATTAGAAACCGCAATGGGGGGAAAACTGCAAGATGAGGATGATATGATAGAAAATTTGATTCAGAATCCACCTCCTGGTATATCACCCTTAGAAGATATAGTAAGAGAAACCCAAAAAAACCCCTCAACTGATCTCTGTGTGGTCGATCCTACTCCCCGTGTCAAAAATATAGAGTTCAACCCAGAAAGAACATTGTAAATCAATCCATCCCTATCTACTTCCCAGGAGAAGGGAGCGATGTAGCCTGCTGAGAAAACATCTAGATGCCTTTGCCTAGAGATATAAGGAAATGAAGGAAGTCCACCCTTCAGTATGTACTCATCATATCTACATCAAGGAAGGTTGCAATCCAGTAAGGCAGCCTCAAAGGAGGATGAATCCAACAATTAAAGATATTGTTAAAGAAGAAATACAGAAATCGCTTGATGCAAGATTCATCTATCCCATCTCTGACAGTTAATGGGTCTCTCCTTTGGTGCTAGTGCCAAAGAAAAATGGTAAGTGGTGAATCTGTGTCAACTATTGGGAATTGAACAAAGCCACTAAAAAGGACCATTTTCATTTACATTTCATAGATCAAGTATTAGACGGTCTGGCAGGGAAAAAGTTTTTATCTTTCCTAGATGGGTTTAGCGGGTACAATTAGATTCAAATAAGCTCGAAAGACCAAGATAAGACCACTTTCACTTGTCCATGGGGTAACTTTTCATATCAGGTCCTTCCTTTTGGTTTGTGCAATGCTCTAGCCACTTTCCAAAGAGCGGTATTGAGTATATTTTCTGAATTGGTTCATGATGCAGTAGAAATATACATGGATGATTTTACTCCTTATGGCTTTGACTTTCAGGAAGCTTTATCTAACCTAGGAAAAGTTATAGACAAATGTATTGAGATGAACCTATCCCTCAGTCCAAAAAAATGTGAACTTTTGATGACTGAAGGGACTGTGTTAGGTCATGCAATATCTCAACAAGGACTGCAGGTGGACCCCAACAAAATTGCCATCATCCAAAGGGTCCCACCTCCTCAGAAGGTGAGAAATGTCAGAAGTTTCCTAGGCTTAACCGGATATTACAGAAAATTCATTAAAGATTTCATCAAGCTAGCCTCTCCTTTGTTTGGCCTTTTAGACAAAGGTGTTGAGTTCATATGGTTAGAAAACTGTCAAGAATCCTTAGATACCTTGAAGAGCAAGCTAGTGATTGCCCCAATTCTCAAAGGCCCAAACTGGGCCCTACCTTTCCACATTCACACAGATGCCTTGAACAAAGAAATAGGAGCAGCCTTAGGATAAATTGATGAAAAGTTACCTTATTCCATATACTTTATAAGAAAAAACTTGTCAAAGGCAGATTTGAACTATACAGTGACCGAGAAGGAACTCCTAGCTATCATGCATTCCTTAAACAAATTCACACATTATATCACAGGCTATCAAACCTTTGTACACACTGATCATGCTGCAATTAGATATTTAATGAAAAATCTAGATGTAAATGCTCACATTATTATATGGTTGCTTTTACTGCAACAATTTGATTTGACCATTATTGATAAGCCTGGTAAAGAAAATGTTGTTGCTAACTTTTTGTCTAGAGTAAATTTGCCTGCAGGTGAAGAAGAAATGGTGGATGACCAAATGCTAGATGAACATCTATTTGCTATCTCAGTCCTCTCTCCATGGTTTATTGATATAGCAAACTACTTGGTTTCAGGAAAGTTCCCACCACACCTTCCCTCAAAAGAGAAGAGAAAGATCATAAGGAAAAGCGCCCCTTTCACCTAGATTAGGGGCAATCTCTTCAAACTTGGCCCAGATCAGATCTTGAGAAGATGTGTCAAGGAAGAGGAAGTCTTTGACATCCTCCTGACCTGTCATGATGGGATTTGTGGAGGTCACTTTGCAGCAAAAAGAACTGCCTTCAAGATACTGCAAGAAAGCTACTACTAGCCCACTCTTCATCAAGATGTGAGGAGATATATCAGCCAGTGTGATTGGTGTTAGAGGATGGGGAAACCTACTCAAAAGGATGAGATTCCCATGCAACCACAAGTGACCTTTGAACCATTTGAGAAGTGGGGCATGGACTTTATGGGGCCTATCAACCCTCCTTCAAAGCAGAAACAATACATCATTCTGTGCACCGATTACCTGATAAAGTGGGCAGAGACAAAAGTAATGAAAGCCACTACAGAGGAAAAACTAGCTGAGTTTTTGAGAGAAAACATATTATACAAGTTCGGGTATCCAAGAGAGTTCGTCACAGATCAAGGCAGTTAGTTCACTTCCAATTTGATTGAATACCTGCTCACACATCATAGAATCAAGTACAGGACTTCCACCCCTTACCATCCACAAGACAATGGGTAGGTGGAGGTCACTAACAGAGCATTGGAAGGGATCCTGACCAAGGTAGTGAGTAGCAACAGAAAAGACTAGGTTGACAGATTAGTTCAGGCCACTTTGACCTACAACACAACATGGAAGACCACCGCAGGGTTCACACCCTATGAACTAGTCTATTGGAAGAAGACTTTGCTGTTAATAGAATTTGAATTCAATACCCTAAGCATGGCAGCTCAGCTAGACCTAGACCTCAGCCATGCACAGAAAGAAAGATTAGTTCAGCTCAATGCATTGGATGAACATAGATTGAAGGCCCTTCTCCATATAGAGGTAGTTCAGCTTCAGAGAAAGGTATGGCATGACAAAAATATCAAGGAGAAGCAATTATAGGTGGGAGATTGGGCACTACTCTATGATTCGGGATACAAACTTTTCAAAGACAAGCTGAGGAAAAGATGGTTGGGACCCTACACTATGGAGAAATGAAATGACAATGCTTCAGTTCTGATCAGAACCATTGATGATGAAGCCATACCCATGCTTGTCAACGGAAATTGATTGAAGGTCTACAAGAAACCCCTCTCAAAGTGAGATTTTATTGAAGTTCCGGATAAAATAGTGATGGTAGTGGAGCATGTCTTAGCTTCCACTTTACCCACTCACTAAAGAAAAAGAAAAAATAGAAAATAAGGACTCAAGTGAAAACCTCCATGAGGCGCTTGAGTCCCATCATTGGGTTGAAAACCTCTTCTGAGGTGGCCCAATGATGTCAAAAAAAAGAGATAAAAAATGATCCCTAGGTGAAAAACTCGCTTGGAGGCACCCAAGGTAGGAAATTAGGGTGAGAACCTCCCTGGGGCACCCTAGTTGTTTTCAAAAAAAAAGTGAATTTTCATTTGCATTGCAGGTTGCAGGAGGACTAAAGGGTAGGGAAGAAGGTGCCAAGGGAACCCTTACATCCACACCAGCACCTATCCTATCTTCTCTACACTTTTCTCCATCATTTCTACCATTTCTTTCACCCCACTGTGTTTTTTTTCAAAAACTATCTTTTCTACAGGAGGCTCCTGTAGAAATTACAGAGAGCCAGAAATGAATATAAAAGGAAGTTCGAGGAGCAAGGAAGCTTCGTAGAGAACCTATAAACACTACCACAGTCATAAAACCTCCTTGCCATCACTTGCAAGCCTGCGTCACACCCCAAGCATCATTCTTCTTCCTACCCAAGAAAACACAGATAAAAAAAAAAATACATTTTTTCAGGAAAAGAAAAAAAAAACAAAAATAAGAGAGGAAGCAACACCATCCACCTCACCTGAAGCCTACCTACTACCTCTCCATCTCTATCTACACTTCTGGCATCATCCTCAAAGCTCCAAGCATTGAAAGAAGCTAAAGTTTCAAGGGGAGAAACAGCTACAGGAGCTCCTATAGGAATTCCTATAGCAGCTTATCCCATCAAAACCTAGCACCAACAGCAAAAGAATGCACACATGAAGGTTGAAGAAGGCACCTGAAGCTCAGACCCAGCCAAAGGAGAACCTATAAAATACATAGCCACACATCAGTAAGCATACAACATGTATCAAAATAAATAAAGGCTTGCAGCAAAGAGGGAGCCACAACACCTCACATTTAATACATTTGGATCACAGGTAAGAAACTAACTTTCTCCTCCATTTGCATTTGTGTAATTAGAAGGCATGAGAAAGCAACGAGATGGTTGAGGTTGAACGAGGGAAAGGTGGCCAGTTAACTTGGTCACCTTCATCTAGTTAACTCCACTCATCCGAGATGTCACCCACACGTGCGCACAGTCAACTCAAGGAAGATTTCAAGGACAGGTAGTGGAGGAAGTGTGAACTCCGATGCAATCATGAGAGATTATTACGAGGAGGGGCCATGATGACAAGGTAGGTGGGGGCCAACGGTCCAAATATGGCCAACGAATACTTTGCCAGCTCACCCCCCATCACCGGAAATATCCATAAATGGTAGTAAGCACTCCTCCCCGAGCACTCTCACCACTTTTTCCTTCATTCTCTCGTAAATTAGCTACAATAGTCTCCTTGTGCCCCCACAGCCTCATAACCATTGTCCTCCATCAATCTCTCCCATATTATTGCTCTCGATGTTTTCTACAGGAGCACTTACAGGTTCTACAGGAGCAACTACAGGAATTCTACAGGAGGGACAATAGGCTTCTACAAGAGGGGCAGTGAGTTGTTTTGAAGGGAGAAAATATGAGTTTTAGCATGATTTTTGGTTTGAGGAGGTAGGTTCCATGCATGACTCCATTTAATATCAACATATGCAAGAAGTGGTTTCAAATTGAGGAGGAAATAAAGTCTTTAGGAGAGGAGAAAATACATAAGAAAATTTTTCTGCTTATTTAAAAAAAACACAGTCTCCTCTGTTTCTTTGTTTTTCTCAAAAATTGTTGTATCCATCTCCATATTTGGTTTCCCAAAAGAGTATCAAAAGAATGACAGGAGGGTTCATGAGAAAGGAGCCCACTAACTCCGCTAGGCTCCATGCACATCCCCAAGTAGTGGACATATTCACAAGAGCAAATTGGATGAACGTTTTTGAGAAATTCCAAGGGTTTGATGAGGAGATCGCCCAAGAATTTTCCCACTCTTTGATCCCTCACACAAGAACGCATGCCAATCTCACCTTTAGAGGTATTTCCATGGAGATAACCCCTAAATTTATCAATAGGGTCACTACCCTTCCTCTTGGGCTGCCTTGGAGTAAGGATGGGAAAACAATTGGCCAGGCTGCCAAGAAAAACTTCTTCCAAAACAATGAAACCTCTGTAGAGGCTAAAAATGGAATTAGAAGGGCTAGCATACCATATCCTTGAGATGAGGTTAGCTACCAAATAATCAAATACATTTCCTGTGAAGGGAGGTACAACATTGCCTATGTTTATCACTTTGGACTCCTTCATGAATTAAGGTATGGCATGGACACTCCAACACCACAAAAGCTCAGCATCCCCTACGTCCTCCTGTAGTCCCTCATTGACTCTAGACTAAGGTTCAGGCAGGGAATTCAGAACATCTAGCTCACCATGGATTAATCAAAATTTTAGTGGAAGAAGCCCTCCATACATTTACACTCCCTATAGCATGGGAAATCTTCTGAAACATGACAGTTGAGGATGACTTAAAGGCCCTAACCTATGATTTCAGTCTTATTGGCAATGAGGAGGAAGAAGAACAAGGGGAAGAAGGTGAAGCCACTGGTGGCTTAGCAGAACAAGAAAGGAACGAGGAAGAAACTAAGATAAAGGAGGAGAAAGATGAAGAAAAAGAGTAGGAAAAAACAGAGCAAATAGAGACAGAAAAAGAGACAGAAGGAGGAGAAAAAGAGGTAGAAAAGGTAGAACAGGGAGAAGGGTCCCCTGAGACTCTAGAAGGGGAGACAGTTGGTGGGCTCCAGTATTGTAGCAATAATGCTACAACTCCTGGAGCTTCCGATCTCTAATTTTATCAACCCGGTAGTTCGTACAAACTTGGAAGCGACGGTGCTATATGCACAAGTACTAGCTCTTGTCGCAGCTGTCACTTGGTCAGCTGGCACAAGTCCGCTAGGGCTCAAGCCAACTTCTATAGGCTCACAGAAGAAGCTTTATGAATGATGGATGAAAGCTAACCGAAATAAGACTAATCTAGTTGCAGAAAGAAACTGAAAGCCAATAAAGCATGAAAACCCTAGTAAACCCTAATTTGACTAGCTAGACCCTTACAATGCAAAAATGTGAATGAAACGACTAACACTAATGCCATTACTTGCAGTGAACTGAAATACATGCATCTAAGCTACTTGCATCTGAAAAGACATGTTTTTGTATTTTTTTCATTAAGTGGTTGGATTTATTGTGATGATGCTTCTGATTAGGGTTTGGTTGTGCAGGAGCGGTTGGAATGGAAGGAAAGCATGGGCAAGGTCAGGATGGCTAAGGGAGGTCCCAGAGGGTCTCTAGCATCAGTCCATAGAAGTCTACCACGTTCGGATGCTCAGAAACCGAGTTTGCAGGCTTCTACAGGAAGTCTGCAGGGGATCCTACAGGAAACTCAGAGATTTCTACAGGAAGCCTGTGCAATTCTACAGGATGTTGGCCATGGAAGGTTTTGGGAGATGGTGAAGTGTTGGAGTGGTGTGGAAGGATAGGTGAGATGGAGATGGAGCTGGTGATGGCTCAGGAGCAGAGAAATCAAATGGAGGAAGAGTGCATGTAGTGGTTCAATGGTTGGAAGGATGGGATCAATGAAAGTGTAAGTAAATGGAGCTAAGTGATTAATGGATGAGTTGGAGGGTAGATGAGTTGGACAGAGGCTGAGTAGGTGGATTGAGGAGAGATCAAGAAGAAGAAGAAGAAAGTGGAATGATAAGGAGCAGCGTAAATGAAACAAATGACTTATGCACCCAAAAACGAGAAATTCATTAACCTATGATAACTGTGCTATGAAACCTATGAACAGCAATGGAAAACCAAGAAATGAAACTTGTGCATGGAAGTGAAATGTAGAAGTATGGTTTACTGTCAAACGTGCATGGATGGATCTTCAACGAAAATGTCTATGTTGCAGCTTGCATGGAAGTGAGAAGAACCGCGTTTCTTTTTGGTGGTCGGTTATGGACTGCACCCCAATCCCTAACAGAGATGGCAGTGAGCCTTAACAACCTTTTTGCTGGAGCTCCAATAATTTATAACTATCCTCCTATCGAATCTAAGCAAGTGAAACAAATTCACCATAAACTAATCCTATCTAAGCTCATAAAAAAGACTAAATTAACAAACTGTAAATTCGAATTGCATGTGGAAGTAAAAACTCAAAGTGCTAGAACGAAATGCAAACACATTACAACACCGAGGAGATCTATTGTTCTCAGGTTGGGCCCTAACCTGAGAGCTATAGCTCCCTTAGAAACTCAGAATGAGATCAAAATCTGCCTGCCTTTATTCATAAACGAAAGTCTGATGACATGCCAAAATGGCTTACAAAAGGAACAAAAACCGAGCTATAGCTCGTACTTCCAAATTACAAGAGTAATACCAAAGTTCAAAAAGCTTCTATCCAATGCTACGGCCTCAGTATTTATGCCAAATGATCATCCAACAGGTGTCCTTGATTTTAGGAGCTCGGCTGTCCAACTGAAGTTTAAACTGTTGATCCTGTAGGACAGTCATAACTGTTGTTCCTGTAGAACAGTTATAACTGCTGTTCCTGTAGAACAGTTGGCTGCTTCTAAGCTCGGTGGGGAGATGGATTGGAGCTCGGAGCTATGGTGGGAATCACGAGGAAGGTCCCCAAGACCGTGGACATCCTCTCCTAAAAACCAGCAGTGCCACCTCATTGTCTCCTTGTCTCCTTTCTCGTGGTCTTTTCTCCCTTTTAATGCCAAAAACCTGAAAGCATCATGCATTAGTCACGTAGATAGAATGCCTACCCTTCTTCCTACAAACAACACGAATAAACCAAGAAATGAATGCATAAGCAATAAAAAATGAATGGTTTGAGCAGAGCAAGTAGGCCAAATGAGCCCAAATTGTACCAAAAATTGGGGCTCATCATCACCCCCCAGCTAAACTATTTGCTCATCCTTGAGCAACTTTGCCCTGACTCCTCGTCTTTGGCCGAGAACTAGAGCCCGGAGCGTGCTTTTCCTTCCCTGTTTTTGGTGGTCCTGCCTTTTCTGCCGAGGGTGGCGCTGCTTCCTTTCCTATTTTTGGCGGCCCTGCCTTTGCTGCCCCTGGTGGTGACGAAGGTGATGCTTCTTCCCCCTTTCCTATTTCCTTGAGCCGGGCTTCGGAAGGCGACTGGCCTATTTTTCGTGTCCAGGAAGTTATTTTTGGGCTTCCCTTCTCAGGGGTTGCTGATGTTTTAGAGGGGGTTCTTGCACTGGGCGAAGTAGGGACATCCCCTAAAGTGGTTTGGCTGCCGGGTGGAGGCTGTGGCTTGCCCGTGGTTATCCGCTTGCTTCTCCTGGCCTCAGATGGTAGAGGGGTCTCCCTCTCTCTCTTTTCCTTTAGCTTTGGAGGTGTACTGAGGGCAGCCAGCACCGCTGCTGCCTCCTTTTCTAGAATACCAGCCTTCTCCTTCTTGCGTTTTGCTCTCTCAGAGCTCCTTGTAGAGGGCCCCTCCTTGTCAGATTTCGCGCTTCCTGTAGAAGACCCTGCTTTGCCCACTTCAAGGCCTCCTGTAGAAGATTCTTTCTTTCCCGCTTTTGGGCTTCCTGTAGAAGACCCGGCTTTAGCCACTCCCGGGCTTCCTGTAGAAGGCCCTCTCTCTGTCTTCAGACTTCCATTAGGAGGCTGTTTCTCAATGACTTTCGGGCTTCTGGTATAAGCCCCTTTTTCCAATTTCGGGCTTCCTGTAGAAGCCCTTGTCTCTGTCTTCGGGCTTCCTGTAGAATCCTGTTTTTGCAATTTCGGGCTTCCTATAGAAGCCTTTGTCTCCGTTTTTGGGCTTCCCATAGAAGCCTGTTCTCCAATGATTTTCGGGCTTCCTGTAGAAGCCTTGGTCTTTGCTTTTGGGCTTCCTGTAGAAGCCTGCTTCTCAATGATCTTCGGGCTTCCTGTAGAAGCCTTTGTTTTTGTTTTTGGGCTTCCTGTAGAAGCCTGTTTTTGCTTTCCTGTAGACACAGGTGTCTCTACCTCTGCTTGCTTGCCTGCCTGAGTTTTGCTTTTTGCTTTGGTTGCAGGGGCTGTTGAGGTACTTGGGCTGACGTGGACCACCTCAGCTTTGTCCATTCTGCTCTTCATCCTCTTTTCCCTTGCTGACAGGATAGGTGTGCCACCTTTTTCTTGGTCCTCCTTTTCCTCATGCTTCTTCCTTTGTTCCTTCTTCTGTACTATTTTCGGGGTCTCTTGGCCTTCTTCTTCCTGTTCCTCGGCCACTGCTTCTTGTTCCTCACTGCTGGAGGAACCCGTTTCTTCGATCAACATTTTAATGTCCCCATCTTTTGTCAAATTCCGGAAGGATTCCCATGAGAGGGGAACCTTATATGAATGCAATGCATCCTCCACAAGAAGCTTGATCAACCCATGGTGGGCTATCTGATCTGGTATTCCCTCTTTCAGCTTTGTAGCACACTCCATTAGAGACTGCAGGAGGTAATAAGGGATGCTCAGCTTCTGTTCTACAGGAAGGTCAATTCGGTGCCTCAGCTCAGTGAGCAGCCGAAAGTGATATGCATACACGATGCTGAAACGACCTTCACAAGTAATATATTTCATGATTTGCAAATTGACTTCGTTCCAAGGTGGCAACAGGCTCGTTCTTCGCACCCCATTTTTGTCCTCCGAGAATTCTTCCTCAGGTGGAAAGAATTCTTTCTTTGCCTGTTGACTCAGCTTTCTCTCCTCTTTATCCCACGGTAGACCCATAGGAAGTTCTGTGATCCGACTGATATGTTCTGGGGTGAGCTTGAGGCTTAGACCTCTGAAGTTCACTGTGGCCAGTGTCTGAGATTTAGGCTTCAGAGCCTGCAAGAATTCTTCGGCCACTTCATCATCGTAACCCTGCAGCTTATCACAAAAAGGCATCCATTGTGCTCTGGTGAAGAGCTCTACCACTGCCGGGTTTCTCCTTAGTTTAGTTGAATCAGTGGGTTCCCGTCTTATAAACCCACCCGGCATGATGAACACGGTCGTTTTAATTAAAGGTGGCAAATGCAAAAGAGATTTGGTCTATTAAGACAGAGCATGCATATAATCCACAAAATTCAACACAGTCTACCTAAACTGACATCCTGTAGAACGACAGCATAGGCACAGCAAACAACAATTCCACCAATATCTTTATAACCCGACTGTAGACGATGGTCTTGCCACTCCTACTAACCAGTTGCATGAAGAGTTCAGGGTTACCTCTTTAGTTGGCCACCTTTTTCGTGAGGCACCCGCTTTCCTGTAGATGACTGTGTTCCTGTAGACTGCGTTCCTGTAGAACTGCGTTCCTGTAGAACTGCGTTCCTGTAGAAGCAGTGCGCAATTCTCGGGGAGGACTGTAGTTGGCCCGCGCTCGAAGTGTGCTTTACCGGCGTTCTGGTAGCCAACAGCTCGGCGTATCAAAGTGCAGAGGAGATCAGAATAGCCACCCGAGTTTGAAGTATTGGATGATAAATGCATGCGCATGATCTAGCCGATTAGATTTTGAATCGGCGCAATCCGTGGCGCGGGGGATGAGGTGTCCCCGCCGGACCATTGGGCGACGTCATCCATCATTCGCCTGCGTATTCACTTGCTGCCGCATCCATTCCCACAGATTTGCCGCCGCCTTTTCCTGTTAAACTCATGCTCTGACGAGAGTTTTCTCACGTGCGTGCCGTTCATTCTCCTTGTCGTGGCCGCCACCCAAACATCCAATTACACTTTAACTAGCCGACGTGGCCAGTCGACTGGCCATCCGGCCGCTCAACCATTCAATTTTACGCTTTGCAAACAATTTCAAAGTAAGATTCATGCGATTTGATGGAAGGAAGGGTTGAGACACTTACCTGCGTGGCTGCACACGATTTTTCCAGTTCTTGGACGATGGTGAGTGGATCTACCTGCTGCATGCGACTTACACAGACCCGGAGGCTCGTGGTTACAGGCTGCCAATGATGGAGTGGATGTTTTTCTTGCATGCGCCCGCGTTTTATTTCAGATGGCGGTGCTGTGAATGGTATCCACTCAAGCAGGTTGAATTGTTACAGGATGCCCGCGAGGTGTCTCGTAACAGTCCTTTCTCCTTGGGTGCATGCTGCACGACGGAGGTTCTGGCGTTTCAATCACGTTCCCGGAGCTCTTGATGCCTGCGGTATGAGATCTAGCATTTGTTTAACTTTGAAAATGGCTTTCCCGCGAGAACTCATCGATCTTCTTTGTTTGTGCAGGGACTTGGTCGCATGTCGACAAGGATGGTGGAGCAAGGTGACAGCAATGTGCAAGGGTGCCAACAGAGGCTTTCATGCATCCATACCAATCCATAGTCGCTAAATCTTCTTTTAAGATGAATTCTGGCCGTCCAAAACTCCTACAAGAAGTTTCCTGTAGAACACAGAGCTTCCTGTAGAAAGTTCGGCCTTCCTATAGAAAGTCTGCATCTTCCTGTAGAAAAATAGCGTCTTCCTGTAGAAGATTCAAACCATGATAAAATTGCACATACCTTGAAAAAACATGGGTACTCTTGGAGGAGGTGCTGGTGAGGTTCCTTGACAGCATGATAAGGACCCTTGGCTTTGAGTTAGAGGGCTTCCTCTCCTCCATAGAACATCTGCAACCTGCATGCAATTTTACCATATTTTGCTTATTGTTTTTTTTCTTTTTTTTCTTTTTTCCTTTTTTTTTTTTCTGAAAGATAACAGGGGCGCCTCAAAGAGGTTTTCACCCTTGCCATCTGCCCTGAGCACCTCAGAGAGGTTTTCACTCAAGGATCTTTTCACCTTTTTTTTTTTTTTTTGAAAGACAATAGGGGCGCCTCAATGAGGTTTTCACCCCTACTACCTGCCTTGGGCGCCTCAGAGAGGTTTTCACCCAAGGATCTTTATTTATTTTTTTCGTTTTTTTTTCTTTTTTTTTTTCTTTTTTTCTTTTTTTTTTCTCTTTTTTCTTCAGGGTATGCCAGAGGCAGAGGCAGAACCCTTCTCTATGACCAATACAGATTTCTCTATAGTTTTGATGAACTCTTGTCTTGAGAGAGGTCTCCTGTAGATCTTCAAACGATGCCCATTGACAAGCATGGGAATGGCTTCCTCATCAATGGTTCGAATGAGGACAGATCCATTGTCATGGCATTTCTCCACTGCATATGGTCCTAGCCATCTGGTTCTCAGCTTCCCCTTGAAATCTTTGTATCTTGAGTCATACAACAAAGCCCAATCTCCAGGCTGAAATTGCTTTTCATGGAGATGTTGGTCATGCCACACCTTTCTCTGAAGTTGAACCACTTCTGAGTGAAGGAGGGC
The DNA here is from genome assembly GCA_031772625.1 of Pinus tabuliformis. NCBI lineage: Eukaryota > Viridiplantae > Streptophyta > Pinopsida > Pinales > Pinaceae > Pinus > Pinus tabuliformis. The sequence goes on along the minus strand of CM062804.1, from coordinate 777,251,227 downwards.
CTGCATTCGGTGCTCATCCAGGCCATTCAGCTGCAGTAGCCTTTCTTGTTGTGCATGGCTGAGATCTAGGTCCAGCTGAGCTGCCATCCTCAAAGTGTTGTATTCAAACTCAATGGACAGCAAAGCTCTCTTCCCATAGACCAGCTCATATGGTGTGAAGCCGGTGGTGGTCTTCCAAGTGGTGTTGTAAGCCCATGTGGCTTCAACCAGGCGATCTGCCTAGTCCTTTCTGCTGCTGCTCACCACTTTAGTCAAGACCCCTTCTAATGCTCTATTGGTGACTTCCACCTGCCCATTTGCTTGAGGGTAATAAGGGGTGGAAGTCCTATGCTTGATCTTGTGATGAGCCAAGAGATCTTCAACCAGGTTGGAGGTGAACTGGCTCCCTTGATCGGTGACCAGCTCTCTTGGATAGCCAAACTTGTAGAAGATGTTTTCTCTTAGGAACTCGGCCACCTTTTCTTCTGTTGCTGCTTTGATTGCTTTAGTCTCTGCCCACTTTGTCAAATAGTCAGTACACACAATGATGTAAGTCCTTTGCCTCGAAGAGGGGTTGATTGGGCCCACAAAGTCCATGCCCCACTTCTCAAATGGCTCAAGAGTCACTTGAGGTTGGAGAGGCATCTCATCCCTTTGGGTCGGTTTCCCCATTCTTTGGCATTGGTCACACTGACTGACATATCTTCTGACATCTTGATGAAGTGTGGGCCAATAGTAGCCTGCCTGCAGGATCTTGAAGGCAGTTCTCTTTGCTGCAAAATGTCCTCCACAAGGCCCATCATGACAAGTGAGGAGGATATCAAAGACTTCCTCCTCCCTTACACAACGCCTTAAGATCTGATTGGGGCCAAGCTTGAACAGATTGCCCCCGATCCAAGTAAATGAGGCACTTTTTCTGATGATTCTGCTCTTCTCTCTGGAAGATAGGTGTGGAGGGAACTGTGCTGAAACAAGATAGTTTGCTATATCAGCAAACCATGGAGAGAGTACTGAAATAGCAAACAGATGTTCATCAGGCATCTGGTCGTCCACTGTTCCATCCTCATCTGCAGACAAATCCAATCTAGATAAAAAGTCAGCAACAACATTTTCTCTACCTGGTTTGTCAACAATGGTCAAATCAAACTGCTGCAATAAAAGTAACCATCTAATAATACGAGCATTCACATCTGGTTTATTCATTAAATATCTAATAGCAGCATGGTCAGTATGTACAAAGGTCTGGTAACTAGTAATATAATGTCGGAACTTGTTCAATGCATGGACCACAGCCAAAAATTCTTTCTCGGTTACAGTGTAATTCAGCTCAGCTTTGGACAAGTTTTTGCTAACAAAGTAAATGGCATATGGAAGTTTTTGCTCAATTTGTCCTAAAGCTGCACCTATGGCTTTGTTCGAGGCATCAGTGTGGATGTGGAAAGGTAGGGCCCAGTTTGGACCTCTCAGGATTGGGGCCGACACCAACTTGTCCTTTAATTCATTTAAAGCCCTCTAACAATCGTCAGTCCAATTAAACTCCACATCTTTTGCCAATAGGCCAAACAATGGCGAGGCTAGCTTGCTGAAATCTTTAATGAATCTCCAGTAGTATCCTGCTAATCCCAAGAAACTCCGGACATCCCTGACCTTTTGAGGAGGTGGAACCCTCTTGATGAGAGCAATTTTGTTAGGATCCACCTGCAATCCTTGGCAAGAAATGGTATGGCCTAGCACGGTCCCTTCAGTCATTAGGAATTCACATTTTTCAGGACTAAGGGACAAGTTCATCTCGGTGCATTTGGTTAGGACTTTTCCCAAGTTGGACAATGCTTCCTGGAAGTTGGCCCCATAAGGGGTAAAGTCATCCATATAGATTTCTACTGCATCATGGACCAGCTCCGAGAAGATGCTCAAGAGAGCTCTCTGAAAGGTAGCAGGAGCATTGCATAGCCCAAAGGGAAGGACTCGATAGGCAAAGGTACCCCAAGGACAAGTGAAGGTGGTCTTATCTTGGTCTTCCGGGCTGATTTGGATTTGGTTGTACCCGCTAAACCCATCCAGGAAAGAGAAGAACTTCTTTCCTGCCAGTCCATCCAACACTTGATCTATGAAAGGTAGAGGGAAATGGTCCTTCTTTGTAGCTTTGTTCAGTTCTCGGTAGTCCACACAGATTCTCCATTTCCCATTTTTCTTGGGAACCAACACTAGAGGGGACACCCATTCACTATCTGAGATGGGGTAAATGAATTCGGCATCCAACAGTTTTTGCAATTCTTCCTTGACAATGTCCTTAAGGGCTGGATTCATTCTCCTCTGAGGTTGCCTAACCGGTTTACAATCCTCTTTGATGTATATATGATGGGTACAGACCGAAGGATGGACTCCTTTCATTTCCTTATAGCTCCAAGCGAAAGCATCAAGGTGGTTGGCCAACAGACTACACAGCTCCTTTTCCTGGGAAGGAGATAGGGAGGAGCTGATCTTCAATGCTTTCTCAGGGCCGAACTCCACATTCTTGACTCTGGGAGTAACAGGGTTGGTTGTACAAAGATCCACTAGGGTGCTAGCTTGGGCATCCTCCACCAATTTCTCTAAGGGTAGTGCACTGGAAGGTGGATTCTGGATCAAGGTCTTGATCAAGTCATCCTCGGTTGGGGGGTCTCTTCTAGTGGTATCTAAGGTGCACATAGGTGCTGAGTACACCTCGTCTTCCTCTCCTTCTTCCAACCAGAGTGGTAAGTCATGCTCTAAGGAGGGTTGGGCAGGAGGGTATAGGCCTAGCTGCTTGGACATGGGACCATTTTTGATGGTCATGTTTCCCGCACGACAACTGATGTAAGCATCTGCAGTAGCTAACCAAGGCCTTCCCAAAATGAGAGGATATCCAGTAAGCTTGGCCTTTGGTTGCAGAACCAGGAAGTCTGCAGGGTATTCCCAGGAGTCAATAGAGACCAAGACATCCTCCACAATCCCTTCGGGAGTCACGGTGGAGCGATCTGCTAATTGCAGTACTGTCGAGGTCTTCCTCAAGGAACCCTGAAGATTAAGCTTAAGCATGGTATCCCTGGTCATCACATTAATGGCAGCCCCCAGATCAATCAAGGTGTGAGGTATAATGGTGCCATTGATGTGAACATCTACTACAGGACTTCCAGGATCTAGGTACTTTGGGCAGATGACTTGTCCTAACATAAGGTCAGACAGTTGTCCTATGACATTGATAGTTGAGGCATCTTTCTTCCGTCTGCCTGGGTGTTTGAAACACTTCTCCTTAACCAGCTTGTTGTATATTGGCACATCCTTGATGGCTTGGAGAAGTGGTATTTTTACACACAACTGCTTGAGCTCACCCAGAAGCTCTTCCTCCTCCGGGTTGGGTTGTGTGGTGGCTGTTAGTCTCTCAGGAAAGGGTGGAATAGCCTTTGGTTCACTTTCCTGTTTATCTTCCTCATCCTCTGGGGGAGGAGGTTGGCGATCTGGTAGAGTCTTTCCAGATCGAAGATTGATCTCCTGGATCTCCACAGCATAGGTAGGGCATGAGGTTTCCCCAGTGTATACCTGCTGGGCCTGTCTATTGTTGGGGTTCAGGTTCGGTTGAGCAGGCATTGGAGGCTGCCTTAGAGGAGCAGGAGGTAATGGCTGAGGTTGAACTGGTGGTGGAGGCAAGATGGCAGGAGGAGTGTTGTATTGGGGCCTCCACCCCGACTGAGGTGCATTCCATTGAGGCTGTGGCTGGGCATGTGAGTGATATGAATGAGAAGTAGGTTGAGTGGGGTACTGAGGTGGATAAGACCATGGAGGAGGCATGGACCATGAAGGATGAGCAGGGGGACCCCAGGAAGGCATAGGAGTCGATTGGTTGGGGCTGTAATAAGCTTGAGATGCCCCTTGCATCCCCTGCTGATAAGGTCTAGATCCCTGTGGCCTCCTTTGGTTGAGGTAATAGAGAGGCTCTGTGGGAGCTTCTGTCCCTTGGTACATGGCTTTAAACCCAGGTAAGGTTGGACACTGATTTGTGGGATGGTCCTCCTCACAAACGAAACACACTTCAACCGAATGCAATGGACATTCGTTCTTAGGGTGCCTCCTTGTGCACCTGGGGCAGAAGACAGCCAAGGCTCTCTCAGCCTCTTCTTTCTTTTGCTGAATCCTGAATGTGTCAAGCTGCATGGCAATGGTTTGTCTCACCTCACTCTTAAGATCTTCTAATTGATTTGCAAGCTCATGTTTGGAGAAAGGGACACTAGTTGAGAGGTGGTTTCCTCTACCTCGTTTCCGAGCTGCCCTGGAGTGGTTTCTAAACACAGTCTTGATGTCCTCATAAGGCAGTTGGTAAATGTCCCCCCCAGCTAACATGTGAAGGGTATCTAAGAGGTCTTCAGGGACTCCTCGGAGCAGGACCAACTTGAGGGATTCAGGGTCAAGTGTGCACCTGGCCCGCTTATAGCTTAGTTGGAACCTCTCCTCATAGTCCTCTAAGGACTCATCATTTCCCATGGACATCCGAAAGATTTCCCCCTTTGTTTCCTTGGACCTATAGTAATCCTGGTACTTGGTGTTGAAAGCTTGCTGCATCTGAGCCCAAGTGGTGATACTATTCCCAGGTAAGTCCATGAACCAGCGTAGTGCTGCATCCTTAAGAGTGGAAGGGAAAAGTTTCAACTTTTGCTCATCTTCAGTATAGTTATAGGTTCTACAAAGGACAGCAAACTCAAACAGGAAGGTATCCGGATCTTCAGTGGTTAGCCCATGGAAGTGAGGTAAAGCGGAGGGGCTAATGTTCTTCATTTTCATCTCTCCATTGGTCTCTCGGATGGGAAAGGCACCTTCTATTCTCTCATCTTCTCTTCTATTGTCAGCCATAGCTTCAGATGGAGTGGTCTCTAACTCTTCTTCTACTATAGGGTCTTTGGATATCTCAGGATGTTCACCTATAGGTTCTTCTGGGTCACTGTCACCAAAGAAGAGAGAAGGGTGACTTAGTGATGTGGTGGGGGTGTTTGGTAGGAATTTGCCTGATCTATCTCGGTTCCTACGAGGCATGAAATGGAAAAGACTTTCTTTTTCTTTTTGATTGCTTTTGCTTTGCTTTTCTTTTGGTACCTGCAAAACTGAGACAGATTGATCTACAACTAACTATGAAAGATGCGAAATTAAACTGAAAGCAGGAAAGAACTAATCTACGTTGCTCAAAGGAAATTGCAAGAATGGAAATGCTAGTCTACGCTTGTAGAAAGGAAATGCTAATCTATGAAAGCAGGAAATGCTAATCTATGAAAGCAGGAAATGCTAATCCATGAAAGCAGGAAATGCTAATCTATGAAAGAAGGAAATGCTAATCTATGAAAGCAGGAAATGCTATGCTACTTTTGCAGAATGGAAATGAAGTAAACTACTTAGCAGAAGGCAAGAGTAAGGAAGTAGAAGAAAAGCAACAATTACTAATACTCTAACGCTTCCCCGGCAACGGCGCCAAAAAGATGGTGGGCTCCAGTATTGTAGCAATAATGCTACAACTCCTGGAGCTTCCGATCTCTAATTTTATCAACCTGGTAGTTCGTACAAACTTGGAAGCGACGGTGCTGTATGCACAAGTACTAGCTCTTGTCGCAGTTGTCACTTGGTCAGCTGGCACAAGTCCGCTAGGGCTCAAGCCAACTTCTATAGGCTCACAGAAGAAGCTTTATGAATGATGGACGAAAGCTAACCGAAAGAAGACTAATCTAGTTGCAGAAAGAAACTGAAAGCCAATAAAGCATGAAAACCCTAGTAAACCCTAATTTGACTAGCTAGACCCTTACAATGCAAAACTGTGAATGAAACGACTAACACTAATGCCATTACTTGCAGTGAACTGAAATACATGCATCTAAGCTACTTGCATATGAAAAGACATGTTTTTGTATTTTTTTCATTAAGTGGTTGGATTTACTGTGATGATGCTTTTGATTAGGGTTTGGTTGTGCATGAGCGGTTGGAATGGAAGGAAAGCATCGGCAAGGTCAGGATGGCTAAGGGAGGTCCCAGAGGGTCTCTAGCATCAGTCCATAGAATTCTACCACGTTCGGATGCTCAGCAACCGAGTTTGCAGGCTTCTACAGGAAGTCTGCAGGGGATCCTACAGGAAACTCAGAGATTTCTACAGGAAGTCTGTGCAATTCTATAGGATGTTGGCCGTGGAAGGTTTTGGGAGATGGTGAAGTGTTGGAGTGGTGTGGAAGGATAGGTGAGATGGAGATGGAGCTAGTGATGGCTCAGGAGCAGAGAAATCAAATGGAGGAAGAGTGCATGTAGTGGTTCAATGGTTGGAAGGATGGGATCAACGAAAGTGTAAGTAAATGGAGCTAAGTGATTAATGGATGAGTTGGAGGGTAGATGAGTTGGACAGAGGCTGAGTAGGTGGATTGAGGAGAGATCAAGAAGAAGAAGAAGAAAGTGGAATGATAAGGAGCAACGTAAATGAAACAAATGACTTATGCACCCAAAAACGAGAAATTCATTAACCTATGATAATTGTGCTATGAAACCTATGAACAGCAATGGAAAACCAAGAAATGAAACTTGTGCATGGAAGTGAAATGTAGAAGTATGGTTTACTGTCAAACGTGCATGGATGGATCTTCAACGAAAATGTCTATGTTGCAGCTTGCATGGAAGTGAGAAGAACTGTGTTTCTTTTTGGTGGTCGGTTATGGACTGCACCCCAATCCCTAACAGAGATGGCAGTGAGCCTTAACAACCTTTTTGTTGGAGCTCCAATAATTTATAACTATCCTCCTATCGAATCTAAGCAACTGAAACAAATTCACCATAAACTAATCCTATCTAATCTCATAAAAAAGACTAAATTAACAAACTGTAAATTCGAATTGCATGTGGAAGTAAAAACTCAAAGTGCTGGAACGAAATGCAAACACATTACAACACCGAGGAGATCTATTGCTCTCAGGTTGGGCCCTAACCTGAGAGCTATAGCTCCCTTAGAAACTCAGAATGAGATCAAAATCTGCCTGCCTTTATTCATAAACGAAAGTCTGATGACATGCCAAAATGGCTTACAAAAGGAACAAAAACCGAGCTATAGCTCGTACTTCCAAATTACAAGAGTAATACCAAAGTTCAAAAAGCTTCTATCCAATGCTACGGCCTCAGTATTTATGCCAAATGATCATCCAACAGGTGTCCTTGATTTTAGGAGCTCGGCTGTCCAACTGAAGTTTAAACTGCTGATCCTGTAGGACAGTCATAACTGTTGTTCCTGTAGAACAGTTATAACTGCTGTTCCTGTAGAACAGTTGGCTGCTTCTAAGCTCGGTGGGGAGATGGATTGGAGCTCGGAGCTATGGTGGGAATCACGAGGAAGGTCCCCAAGACCGTGGACATCCTCTCCTAAAAACCAGCAGTGCCACCTCATTGTCTCCTTGTCTCCTTTCTCGTGGTCTTTTCTCCCTTTTAATGCCAAAAACATGAAAGCATCATGCATTAGTCACGTAGATAGAATGCCTACCCTTCTTCCTACAAACAACATGAATAAACCAAGAAATGAATGCATAAGCAATAAAAAATGAATGGTTTGAGCAGAGCAAGTAGGCCAAATGAGCCCAAATTGTACCAAAAATTGGGGCTCATCAACAGTAGCTGCCCTCGCTACCCTCAATACACCAATTAAGTCAAAAAAAGAGAGAAAAAGGCAGGCCTCGATGTATTTCAGGGCTAGGAAGAGCACAAGAATCAAAACAAGCAAACCTCAGCCCTCTTCAAAAGTGCCAATTACAATTGAAGATTCACCATTTTCCAAAGGGAAAGAATCCCCTTCCAAGGCACCTATCACATATGAAAGGGGGACTCCTAGATCTTCCACATGGAAGGAAAAGGTAGTTCTATAGGACCCAAAAACAGTCCTACAGGAGGCTCAGATAGTTCTACATGAGACACTGTCAAAACTACATGAGACCCAACAACTTGAGAAAAGGATAAAAGAACAACCACAGGTGAAGGAGGAAGAACCAAAGATACAAGAACCTGATCCCTAGCCTAGTCTGGGTTCCTATTACAATCTGCTTGAGGGAGGAAGGATAATTCCACAAAAGTTTGCAATTCCACTATTCTTTGAATTAGAGAAAGAGAGAATAAGAACACATAGATGGATGCAAATAGCCAAATCCAAGGGAGTTGAGGATGTTTGCCATATGGAAAACAAACTTAGAGAAATGGGTAGAGAGTTGAGTGATATTAGAAGCAGGGAAGAAATTACAAGGAGCCGCCTTGAAACTGAAAATGAATTGTTAAGGAGGCAGCTGCAAGAGAAGCAAACTCAGCTGGCATGCATGGCCAGCTTATCCATGGAGGCATTGCAATGTAGAACACCAGCAAAAATCCTATGGTCTATTTCTCAAGGACTAATGGTTACAATTCCAGATAAATACTTTGGCACAAAGAGGCACCATGTCCTTCCAGGATTACAGGCAGTTTATGGATCTATGTGACCAAAGCACATCAGAGGATAAGGCAAAAATGGCAGAATTCTACCTACATAACATGGCCCTCATAGACATGAATGTGTGGGAACCCAATGCCAGGCTAGGGGACATGCAACTAATGTCCATGGCCTCATGGATGAACCATGAAGAGTTGAGCACAACAGAAATAAGAAGATTGATAATAAAAGAGAAAAATGAGACATTAATGATAAGAGCTGAGCCATAAGATCCCATGGCACTCATTAGTACACACAACTTGCTTGCCAATAATCCTCAGATTTCCCCTAGATATATAAGTGATCAGGCACAAGCCATTACACACTTTGAGGATATGCAAAGGCTACTTGGGGATGATTGTGTGCATGCATGCATGAGGAGATGGAACACCTTACCACACAATCTATAGATCAGGGAGTATCATTCCCCCATGAGGATGAAGGAGGCATTAAGAAGAGTGCCAATGTACAAGCGCTCCATGCAAAGGCTGAAGGTCAATTGGATTGGCCTCAAACTAAGTCCCCCACTGCTGTTAGGCATGCTAGAAGGTAGAAGAGAAGAATAAGAGGAGGAGTAGTGGGAAGAGATGGATAGGAAGGCCAGATTCTATGACAAGGAAGAGCAGACCACATCAGAAGCTTGGGATGCTAGGGAGGCCACTAGGGCCATAAAATATGAGGAGATGGATTAAGTTGCTCAAAGGATGAGAAACACTTTCAGTAGGTGGGTGATGATGAGCCTAATAAATGGGTAATTATATGGGCTCATTTTAACTCCTAACCTAGTAAAATCAACCATTCTCTTAGCTTATTACATGATTTTCTGATTACATTTATGCTTATAGAATGAGTTGAGTTAGTTATTGTGCCATGTGGTTTAATGTGTATTTAATGCAGATTATTGATGATTTTTGAGGTCAAAATGATCCAGTGGACAAATGGCAGCAATAGCTCGAAGTGGACAAAGGGGAGGACTTATAGGAGGGAATCCCCCTCATTTATTACTCCTCACTTCAAATTCCCCTTCATTCAGCTTGGAGTACAAGCAGCTGAATCATGCACTAGGAGGCAATCGAGCAAGTGAAAGATGACTGATGATTATCTCGAGTTTTGGGAGCCAAGACTCCCTGATTTTAAGGAAGTTGTTGGTAGCTTCATTTGTATAAGTAGAGATGCCTAGGGCCTCACTAGGGTCAGATTTTTGTTGGATTTTTGCTCATGTGAACTCTGCTCAACTTCGAGCTTATTATTTTGTAATAGTTTCATGTAATCTTGCTATTGTTTTGAAAATAAAGATGGAATCATTTTTGAGTTAGCACTGAGTTACCTCAGAGGGTTGAAGCTCTTGGGTTAGGGCCCAATCTAAGTAGCCAAGCTCCTATTTTACTTTTATTTGTATGTTTTATTTTAGTTATAGATTAGGTTGCTGTTAGATGTATTTCTTTTATGGTTAAGAATAGGTTGCTTTTGATGATTTAGTAGTTTGCTTCCATTTTTGCTTTCTATAGCAGGTTAAGCAGTGATAAAGAAAAGATTCAAAAGGCTAGAAATAGTGTCTTGGCCTCTCTTCCTCCCTTTGGGACCATGATTTGAGGCCAAGACCCTCTTGCAGCCCCAAAAACACAGATTTTCTTCATTCATAGGACTTCTAGTGTTTGCAGCTTTTTGGGAGGTTAATAGTCGAGTTTTTCCTTGGTTCATATCTTCTTCATCATGTTGGCTTATTTATTTGTAATAGTCTTCTTTCATGCTTTCCTTTCCTACAGTATTTCTCAACATTTCCGTTCATAGATCTTAGTTTAGACTAGTTTGATGAAAAACTCTGTTTTTCTAGATGCACTCATTTCATTGCTTGTCTAACCTTATTGGTTGACTATTAGTTCGTTTGTAGTAGATATCTTCTAGTAGTGGGTCAGGCTATCAACCATCACATCCTCCACCTGACCCATGCCCTACAGGTTGCCTAAACCTCCCCTCAATTCTGCCTTACTTTCCTGCATTTTTCCTAGGACTTCTTCCTCTTGCCTTGAGCAAATCCAATCATCTTTCTCTCTCTTGGTAGTTCATGGTAGACCATAGGCACTCTAACACTTCATTCCAACCTTCATCCACCTCTTTCACCCACTCTCACACCCTAAAAATAGTGAAAACTGCTCTCAGCCTCCTGTAGGTCTCTTGTAGAACGTTGTTTTTCCTCTTGTAGATTTCTTGTGTCCTCTTGTAGATTTTCGTGTAGGCTTTCTTTTGAATGCTGAGTGTGGGAAAAGCCTCCATAAGGCCACCTAAGAACTCCTAGGACCCATCCACACCATCCTACATCCTCTTAAGTACCAAAATTTCCCTCGAACACCACTTATTCGCTGCCACACTCACACACAATAAATTACATGCATGTCAATTCACATAAAAGCACATAAAAATCCAAAAATATTTTCTTTGCTTATTTACTACCAGAAATAGCATAGTTAGATGTTGTTTACTTCTTTTAGTAGGTAATGGAATTCATTTCATGGTTTTCATAGTGCTTTCTGCAAAAGTAGAATTAGTTGGTTAATTAGGGTTTCCTAGGCTTGCTTTACATTTCAGTCTTTCTCCTTTCTACAGTTAGAGTAGCATTTGTAGAGTAATCTCTCTCTACTTTCACCACATATAGAGCTTCTTCTGGAATCCATAGAATTTAGCTTGAGCTCCTACTGATCTTGTTACGGCTGACCAAGTGACAACCTGCAGTAAGAACTAGTACTTGTGCATACAACACCGATGCTTCCAAGTTTGTTATGAACTACCGGGTTGATAAGAGTAAAGTAGGTAGCCCACGAGTTGCAGCATTATTGCTGCAATACTAGTGCTCACCAGTACCTATTAGATAAAGTAGACTTCCAATCATAGATCTGTAAGTTGGTTGGTTTACTATTGGTGATTCATCGTTAGAGCTAAGACTACATCCTATTTCCATTGGAGTACATACATGTTTAGAATCTCCCATCCCGCACTTCTTCAAGATCTGCTTGAGATATTTGTTTTGTGAAAGAAAGATACCATCTTTTTTTTGCTAAACTTGAAGACTAAGAAAATAAGTAAGTCCACCAAGTAAGGACATTTCAAATTCTTGTTGCATTACTAAAGAAAATTTATGACTCATGGATTCTTCATTGCTACAAAAGATGATATCATCAACGTAAACAACAATAATTAGTATTTTATCATTTTCAATATTTGTGTATAACTTTCTATCTGTGGAACATTTTGTGAAACCTTGTTGTTGTAGATATTTGTCAAGGTGGTAATACCAAACCCTTGGAGTCTGTTTCAGATGATAGAGAGCCTTTTTGAGCTTGCATACAAGTTTTGCATCATTTCCAAGAATGAATCCTTCTGGTTGTTCAATATACACTTCTTCTTCTAAATCTCCATTAAGGAAAGTTGATTTTACATCCATTTGATATACTTTGAATTTTAGTAAACTAGAAGGGGAAAGAAACATCCTTATAGCTTCAAGTTTGGAAACAGGTGCAAAGGTTTGTTCAAAATATATACCTTCTTGTTGAGAATACCTTTTACAAACAATTCTTGCCCTTTTTCTAATAACTTCTCTATTTTCATTCATCTTATTCTTAAATATCCATTTTGTTCCTATAAAATTTTTATCATGACGTCTAGGAACTAATTCCCAAGTATCATTCTTTTCATTTTGGTCTAATTATTCATCCATGGCCTTAACCCAACATTCATCTTTGCATGCTTCATGTACTTTCTGAGTTTCTGTGGAGGATAGAAATGCGAGATAACTTGAGGTCCCTATAAGAGTTCTTCTTGTCTGTACTCCAAACCATTTTTCTCCTAGAATTTGATATTCTAGATGATTCTTCTGTACATACCTGGATGGAGTCTTTTCCCTATCTGTTGTATCTTATTTTGATGCTTCATTGGTTTCTTCTTCAATATCATTTTGATTTGATGCGGGAAAGTATTCCCCATCTTCCTTATTGTCATGTTCCTCTGTTGATTTCATCTGTTCTGGATTTTTGCATGCTTCATAAACTACAACATCAATGCTTTCAACAATTTTTCGAAGTATTTTATTATAACATTTGTATGCTTTAGTTATCGAAGAATAACCAAGAAGAATACCTTCGTCTGCTCTAGGTTGAAACTTGCCAAGTTTTTCATCAATCCTTTTGATAAAACATTTTCTTCAAAAAACTCTAAAGTGTTTTACAGTAGGAGGCTTACCATACCAAATTTCATGTGGCGTTTGATTGCTATTTACCTCAACATTTGCTTTGTTGAGAATAGTCACGAGAACAAACGCATCTTCACCCTAGAAGGTTGCAAGAGTTCTAGATTCATCTAGAATAGCTTGAGCCATTTGTTGAACTGTTCTATTCATCCTTTCTACCACACCATTTTGCTAAGGAGTTCTTGCGGTGGAGAATTGCCTTTTTATTCCATGTTGTTCACAAAGGTCAAAGAATTAATCTCATATGAATTCTCCCCCTCGATCAGATATGAGACATTTTATTTTTCGATCTGGTTCATTTTCAAATAAAGCTTTGAAGGCTTTAAACTTTTCAAATGCTTCATCTTTATGTTTTAGAAGACCTATCAAAAACATCTTGGAAAAATCATCAATAAACAAAATAAAGTATTCTTTTTTGTTTTGTAGATTTCTATGGCATGGTTTTTGAGATATTGAATTCAGATATTCCACAGTTTTCATTTTGTTGATGTTACGAGTCTAGATCAAGACTCATCATCAAGACTAATTTACAAACAAGAGGATCTGGGGTAATAAATATGATTAGGTGATTAGGTGAGATTGTCGAGATGGGGAGTTGACTAGTTTGATGTTTTCTATTTAAATTTATTAATATTAAGTTATTGTTAATAAATTACCAATTATATAAGTTACTTTATTATAATGATAGATATATTATGCTCATTTTTCTTTTTATGTTTTATTAACCTTCTTGTAATCTTTTTTATTATTTTAAATTTATTCTAATTAAATGCACTTATTTATGTTAAATTTCTTCACCTAATATTAATTATTGATTTATATGAGTTTATGTTATTAGTTAGTTGTTGATCTAATGTAATAAGTTTTGTTACTTTAGTAAATTTTTATTAATTATTCTATTATTCTAATTTAATTTGTCCATGTTTAAAGGAGAGATGTTTAGTAGACTATTTCTTTTTATATTTTGAATGTTGCTTAATTCAAATTTTTATGTGATTTATTAGTTTCTAGGTTTTTCTTTAAATTTATTATGTATTTTTAGTTTTTTTATACATTATTATGATAATTTTATTCAAATTTTTACTGTATATTTTATTTTATTTTATTTTCAATAGTCTAATTTGTAGGAGATAAGTTTAATGTGTTTCTTATGTCTTATGTTATTAGTTTGTTGGTAGAGTAAATTGAATCTTAATAGTAATTAATGCGAAGTCTAGTTTTTATGTTGTAAGTTCGATCTTTATTATGCTTAATAATATGTTATGTTTATGTTATTGATTAATATTGAATCTTTTTATTCTAATTAAATTATATTAATCTATGTTAAAGGAATCATATGTCTTGTGATCTTAGTTGATTGTTAGTGTAAATTGAAACCTAATTGTAATTAAGGTGAATTCTGGTTTTGTTATTTTGTAAGCGTATTCATTCTTTTATAATTCTTAATATTATTCTTATTAATATTCTATCTTTTTTATTAAATTAAATTTTGTTTATACATGTTTAAAGTAATCATATGTATTGTGTTATTAGTTTATTGTTTGTGTATTACAAATTGAATATCAATTATATTTACTATGGAGTCTAGCTTATTTTATAAGCATATTCAATCTTTTATTATGATTAATATTATTTGAATGGATGGATGAGGAGGTGGTTAGACCTAGAGTAGGGTCATTGAAGGGAACATGGAAGGGGGTTGAGATGCTAAAGGGCAGAGTATGAAGAGGAGGGGTGAGTTTGGTAAGGTGTTAATAGCAAGAGGTAGGGGACCAGAGGGTGGAAAGGATGAAGGAAGTTAGGGTTGGTGAGAAATGGAGGGTCCTTTTTAATCAATGGGGGTGAGAAGGGAGGGTCCTTTTTAATCAATGGGGGTCAGGATGGAGGCTTGGAAATAGCAGAAACTGGACATCCCTTTTCAACCCCATTGATTAGAAAGGACCCTCCCTTTCTCACCAACCCTACCTTCCTTCATCCTTTCCACTCTCCGGTCCCCTACCTCTTGCTATTAACACCTTACCAAACTCACCCCTCCTCTTTATCGTCTTCCCTTTAGCATCTCAACTCCCTTCCCTGTTCCCTTCAATGACCCTACTCTAGGTCTAACCACCTCCTCATCCATCCATTCAAATAATATTAATCATTATAAAAGATTGAATATGTTTATAAAATAAGCTAGAATCCATAGTAAATACAATTAATATTCAATTTATAATACGCAAACAATAAAGTAATAACTCAATGCATATGATTACTTTAAACATGGATAAATAAAATAAAATTTAATAAAACATATAGAATATTAATAAACATAATATTAATAATTATAAAAGATGGAATACACTTAAAAAATAAAAAAAAACCAGAATTCACATTAATTACAATTAGGTTTCAATTTACACTAGCAATAAAACTAAGATCACAAGACATATGATTCCTTTAACATAGATAAAAATTTGAATAAACTTATCCTAATAATGTATAAAAACCTAAAAATACATAATAAATTTAATGAAAAACATAGAAATTAATAAATCACATAAAAACATGAATTAAGCAACATTCAAAATATAAAAATAAATAATCTACTAAACACCTCTACTTTAAACATGGACAAATTAAATTAGAATAATAAAATAATTAACAAACAATTTACTAAAGTAACAAAACTTATTACATTAGATAAATAACTAACTAATAACATAAACTGATATAAATCAATAATTAATATTAGGTGAAGCAATTTAACATAAATAAGTGCATTTAATTAGAATAAATCTAAAATAATAGAAAAGATTACAAGAAAGTTAATAAAACAGAAAAAGAAAAGGCAACGTAATATATCTATCATTATAATAAAGTAACTTATATAATTGGTAATTTATTAATAATAACATAATAATAATAAATTTAAATAGAAATCATCAAACTAGTCAGCTCCCCATATTAACAACCTCATATAATCACCTAATCATATTTATTACCCTAGATCCTCTTCTTTGTAAATCAGTCCTGATGATGAGTGTTGGTCTAGACTCGAAATGTTGACAAATTAAAAATGAAAACTGTGGAATATCCGAATTCAATAAAGTATTCTTCTCCACGAGGTGAATTTTGCCTTGTTGGTCCACATAAATCAGTATGGATGATTTCAAGAGGCTTACTTTCTGACCCTTCCTTTTCAATGAAGTGAACTCTGGTTTTCTTACTGATTTGACATGGTTTGAATATGGTATTTTCTAGGATGCTGATATCTAGAAGATCACAAATTGCCTTCAGCATGCATTCTTTTCTTATTTGAGAAAATCCTAGATGTCCCAATCTTATATGCCACAGCCAATTTTCATCTATTTTTCTTAGATAGAATTGTTGTTGTCCTCCTTTGAGTATGTATAAGTTGTTTGGAGTTCTTGTACCTTTGATCATGGTCTTTCCTGTATCAAGTTCATGAATGACACATCCGTTTGATCGAAACACCACTTCATTTCCTTGATGACACATTTAACTAACATCCAACAGGTTATGCTTTAACCTCTTGGATGACATTTCCAGCTTTAACCTTTTCTTTCAAGAAACAATAAACTTTACCTTTAATGACAACTGGATTGTCATTTCCAAATGAGACATTCTTTTCCTTTTCTAAAGCAGTATATGAATGAAGCTTCTCTTTATCACCTATCATGTGTTTGGAGTATTCGTTGTCGATGTACCACTGCTTTTCTTGTCCTTCTTTATACAAAGCTATACCACATCTTTCTGATTAAGATTCCTTACTTCTCCATATCTTGGGATTTAACGGTTTTCTCCTTTTGAAATGTTGGCCGAAATTTTCTCCTGCATTCAGATTCTTCATGACCAAAGTTGTTACAAATCGAGCATTCTATTTCATTTTCAAGAGGAGAAAATTTATTATAGGAACTTTTCTTGATTCCTGTTATACTTCTTTGATTTCATGCTTCTGTAGTCACGATGGTTTTGTAAGCAACACATTGAGCAGCCTTGTGTCCAAAGTTATGAAATGAAAAACATTGCCCATTAAAGAAGTTTCTACGATCATAGAATCTTTTGAAATTGTTTACCTGTTGGTTGTGGCTTCTACTGATATTCATCCTTGGAGTAAATTGAGTATGATTTACCTGATGAGGATTTTTAGGCCTTTGTTGATGATTGACATATTGTTCACTCATCTTTGTTGCATCAAGATAGCTTCTAGTGGAGGTTGACGACTTCTATGATTGAGATGATTCTTCAGTATATCCAAGACCTGTCTTTATCAAAGGAGAACACTGAACTTTGATAATTTCATTTAAAGTTTCTGATCCTTTAGCAAATCTAAGATTGAGAAATTTTTTCTTCTCAAGATCTTTTCTTAGACCCACAATTTCACATTCTAGATTTTCATTGTGTTTTTCTCTTTCAGCAAGTTGGTGTGTCAAATTATCTATGATCATATTCTTTTCTTCTAAAAAGATTTTGATTTTAGTGATTTCTTCAAGAAAATATCCCTCTTCTAATGCATCCAAAAAGTCATCATTGTCGTAGGCCATGAGAAGTCTATAATCTTATTCAGTTTCATCTTCATCAGTATTAGATAAACCATCATTATCTTCATGTGTATAGTAACTCCTTCTATTCACAACCTTTTTTTATTTCCTTTTGCATATTCCTACCCTTTTTTATATTTATCTTTATGAGGACATTTGGCAGCATAGTGACCAAATTTACCACAAGAAAATCATTTAAAAGGTAGCTTACCTCTGAATCTTCGAGAACCCCGTTGAAGCTTCTTGAAAAAATTTACCTCATTTTCTTCTTTTGAAATGTGTCCTGATTCATGGTGCTCTTCCTTTTCTTTTCCCTTTGTTGATGCTTTAAATGTAGATTCTCTCATATCTGACAGACGTCCTATTCTCATTTTAAAGGCAGTTAGAATTCCATGGAGTTGAGTTACTGTAATAGTTTCAAGATCCTATTTTTCTTCTATGGCAGACACTTTTGACTCAAATTTAGAAGACAAAGATCTCAAAATTTTCTTCACTAATGTAGCTTCCTTTATCTCTTCACCCAGATTCTTCATACAATTAACAATCTCATCTATACATAACAATTAACTAGCAACACTCTTATCACTATGCATCTTAAGAGTTTCATACTAAATTATAAGAGTTTGAAGCTTAGCACGTTTTAGCTGAGAATCTCCTTCGTAGCTTTGAATGATTTTGTCCCATATTTCTTTGGCTGTCTTGAGTTGCATGACTTTGAAAAATTCTGATTCTGACAGGCTTCCCAATAATGTATTGACAGCTTTGGCATTGGTTTCATATAACTTCTTACCTGTAGAGAATGTAGGAATTGCTTCTCGAAATTGATATCCTTCTTTGACTTAGTTACCAGAGAATCCACAGTAAAAACCATTTTTTGTCGATGTTTCAAATTGCAACCGGGATCCATCATCAAGACTTCTTGAATGTTCATAGTAGAAGAGCTTAATTGAGAGATTTAAATAGTTATGAGGATAGTATATTTAAGGATGAGATGAATGTCGGCTTGTGTAATAATATTTAATTGTAAATTTTGAATAATATTTTTTTGATTAATTAATTTATATTTTTATTATAATCCTTAACCTTAATATCACTAAACATTAATAATAATCTTAATAATTAAGGTAGTAATCATTATTATAAATATTACTAATTATTATACTAAGCATTTAATATTTAATATATGTTAGTATAATATTATTGATTATAAATTAGAATGTGATATATATATATGTATATGTATATGTATATGTATATGTATATGTAATATATATATATATATATATATATATATATTTATATATTATATATATATATATATATATATAATATATAATATGAATAGTAATATTAGTATATTGTATTTATATTAATATTTTTTAATTTATTAATGTTAATAATAATTTATATATTAAAATTAATTAATATTAAGAATATTAAAAATCAATATTAATAATTAATAACTAATAATCAATTAATAATAAATAATTAATAATTGATAATCAATTAATAATTATAATTAATCTTAATAATTAATATTAATAATTAAGGTAGTAATCATTATTATAAATATTAAGAGGGCCTATGTTGGCCATAATAATATATTTTCCTCTAAATTATATGTATATAAAATTTAGTAATTAATATATGGGAAAATGCTTCATCTCTATCGATGAAATTTCAGTAATAGTTAAGTTCCATTACCTTTATATTGCGGGTTTTCTCCTCCTCCCGTTAATTTATATTTCTCTTTTTCCTTAGTTGGATGTATGAGAAAGACCCAAATGGATGAGACTATAAATTATTTTCTTTTCATTTCCAGAATAGTGGTTACAATTTGTTTCTTTATGGTTCATCATGTATGTTAATAAAATATAGTTACCTAAACCAGTTTTTTCTTAATTTGGTTATATAGTTTGAGGTGAAATCTTGTATGGACATAGGTTGAAATTCTCTTTCCTTTGTTTATGATAAATGAAAAAATTGTTTTATTTATTTTCTATTCTTGAGCATAAACCGGTATCTTGTATACTAATTACTATAGGGCCTTTACGCCCTTATTAGTATTATTTCGTTTTTGTTCTCTATGCATTTGTGTTGTACAGTGTTTATATGAAATTTTAGATTGTCATTTTACTTTCATTAACTTATGTATTGAAGACACTTACTTTGTAACTTGTTATGTATTTCCTGTGTATCTATATGAATTATATCTATATGAATTATAAAGCTACATATTTATTAAAGTGTACAAACTAGGCTAGAGACCTAGAAGACTCTTTTCATGGGAGATTGCTTCAAGTCTTTCTATGATCCTTGACATTATCTATTCAGGATTGTTGTCCTTAGGCCTATGAACATATCTTATTCTTTGTTATTTCTTGATAAAACTAAGCTAGGCATGATTTTCTCTTATTCCTGCTATAATTGTGTGTGTGTGTGTACACACACATATGTGCAATTCTTTACTCCACAATAATCAAATTTATATTCTAATACAAGTATCTGGCTTAATATTTAGATATAAACTATGTGTATGTACATTATTCTTACCACTTGGTGCCTCTTTTACCTTAGACGACACTCTCTCATTTTTCTTGTTCATTTTCACCCACATATAGGATGATAGGGTGAGTTTTTGGTTAGGACTTCTTACCACTGTATACAACAAATGAAGTACTTTCTCTATACCTGAAATCTTCTATTCACCTGTAACTAAACCGAAACAAATACACATACATCTACATGCATATGTATACATAATATCTACCTGTTACATTTACACAACAATATTATATCTTTTCCATTATTTCTCCTACAACACTAAAATCATTTTAAATTCATAATATCAATCCATTCCATTTCCATAGACAAAATCAAAAATCACAAAATTGATAAAAAATTATTATACTTATCCAAAGTATTCCATGAAATATTCTAAAGGCTTCCATGTTCCTCCCAACCATCCTTACTAGGAAAAAAACATATGAATCCTTTTTCAATTTCACCTCCTTAACACTTTAGTAGTGTCTTACCCCGAGTTTTCTGGGTTAAGGACCATGATTTCTCTCCCATTGAGCTTTCTTAAAAGTAACTTTCTTTATCTCCTGTAGTTCTCTTTATACAGGTTCCACCTCATGACATCTATCTCAATTCATGAATTTTCTTGATGGTATTTCATTGCCAATAGTTCTCCTAAATGGAAAAAAGGAGGATCTTCTTATTTCGTTCATGCCTCTTCTTTGCATAACTGATTCAAATCATTTTCGTCGTAGTTAGGAGTCTAATATCACATGAGTTCCTTTAAATATTTTCAAGAAACTAATAAGGCATGAAATGATTTTATGTTTTATTAATAAAAATAAATATTTACATTATCATATCACATTTCTTGTCCTACTTGAATTTTCAACCACATGTCAAAGTAAAAATCGTAAAATAAATTTGACAGGGGGTATGACATCTCCCCTCACATTAAAAGGGAACACCATCCTTAGTGCTTTCATGCTTCCATTTTCCTTGGAATAACCTAGGAAAATCTTCTTTCATTTCATCTTCCACCACCTAGGTGGCTTCCTCAAGCCCAAGTGCTTTTGTTTCACTTTAAACTAGGTGATGGCTCAATTTCCAGAGTAAAGCTCACTCCTGTGTTTTTTTAATTCATCAATTTAGACCTATCTCTACCCATGTTAGGCAGATGTTGTTAATTAAACACATCATCAATAATAATTAACAAAAATATATTTCCTTACACATTTATTCAATATGCATTCAATGAAACATGGAATTCATTAATGACTTTGTTGTAAAATCTCAAACATGAAAACTACCAATTTCATTTTATCCATTCACCTAGTGATCAAACTATTTAAAGGATCAATTACCTACCTTTCCTCTCAAGGTGTCTTGTAATTAATGATCCATCTCATTTGAAAGCATCATTGTGCTTTTATCATGATTTCACAATATCAAATATACATTAGCCATGCATTATTAAATTTTAGTACAACTTCCTTTCTATGCCAGTTTCATGGTTATTATGTCACCCCCCCTTTTTTTGTTAAAGTGGAACCACTCATGTCCATTTTAGTTATTATGTTATTTCCTTTTGTTCCCTTTCCTCCATTTATTTCACGCATAAGGTTTCATTAGGGTTTTGCATCTCAGGTTGGGTTTCTTATTTAGGTATTCTTCTTGAACTCTTCTTCTTTCTTTTTCCTTTCCTCACACCCATATACCATCACAACCAAACCAGAAAATACAAAGAAAAAAAACACCATAACAACACAAAGTCAAAAACAAGGAACAACATGGCCATGCTCAAGATCAACAAAAGACAACAACAAAATCTTGCAACACATTCCCCCCCGACTTCCTGGAATTTCCATCCTTCTCTCCATTGTAGATTGTTGGTTAAGGTGTCTAGAGGTTATATACTCTTTTCTCTATGTAATGGCCATGGGGTCCTTCCCCTTGCATTCCTCTACATATCAACTATCTCAGCACACTTCATGTCAGCAGAATTATCTTAAATATAATCATTTCCTCTTGTAATTGTATAGGCTCATATTCATATCATGCATTTAATCAACCATTCAACAATATTTCGAATGTGCCTACGATCAAAGAGTCATAACCAACAATTTAAAAATATTTATCTAGAGAACTATTGACTAGAAGAAAAATATTACTTAGTGTATTTACCATGATGACACAACATGCATAATAAAAGACATAAGTGTCCTTTATGCCAATATCTCAACCAACACCCTCTTTTTCATAATCTTGATTTCTTAAGATTCATACAACAATTTCATTGGCTCCCCGAGTGGCAGTCCATCCATTCCTGGTCACATTTTTACCATCATCCACTATTAATCATCTAAATTATGTTAAGATACTAGACTCCTTGGAGTCCTTATGCATGCACATACAATATTGTATTCACCTAACATATCATTATCTAATATCCTTTTTTTAGTAAACATGCAATTCAACACTACTTTATCTTCTACATTTTTTCTTTTAATCATGCCTAAATTGTCATTCATCATCTTATATAATATTTTCAAAGTTTTTTAATAACACATCAAACTAGCAAAAGTCAGGACAAATATTTCCCCCGCATAGTTAGGGTTGCATCATCAAACCATAATATTTTTTAAATTTTGTTGGGTTGTGTTATAGCAATTTTTTGTTTTGATAAAATAGAATATTTGAAAAAATGTTAAGTTAGGATATGGACATAACAATAGTGAATAAAATTTTAGTTAAAAAATGTTTTTGAAAGAATCTTGATGATAATTTCCATATCAAAGAAAATGTTAGGTTAGATTCTCCAAAAAATCAAGGCATAAAGAAAATGTTAGATTAGAAAGAAAACCAAATAAACTCTGAATGTGGGCAAGTCTAAATGCCACTACTCTGTTTCTGCAAAATAATGGTTGTGTGCAGCTTGTTTTTAAATGCCAGAGCCCATGAAAGTCAAACTGTTTAATCTTGACTGCTTCATGCTTTAAATTTGATGTTATAGTTAGAGAACAAAGATTTGGCCAAACTGTTTAATCTTGATAGATCAGTAGTTAGGTAGAGAATAATAAGGTGCTCATCAGTTTAATCTGAGCCCTTGGAGGTTGTAAGGGTAGATTTAGATAGTTTGTTTTTGTTAAATAAGAAGAAAGGATAAGGGTTTTCTAACTTAAATGCACCCATTAAGTGAAGGAAAAAATGATAGGATAAGCAAAGGGTAAGTAGAGAAAGGTTTCGGAAGTTTGATTATTCATTGGACAAAAGTATAAATTTATCATTTTTTACTATATGTTCTATGTCCATGAGCCAGTTGAACAAAGCAAATGAAGGTTTACAAAGTCAATTAATTAACTCCCTTATTCATTTCACCCCTTTAATTTACTAATTTCCCAGTACTTAATCCTTTAAGTCAAAAGGCTCAGAGCATTTCTTTGACTTCTGGAGGGACCGGACCCTTGCCTTAATGACTTAAGGACAACAAGTACCAGATTCCCCCTCATCAAAAATTCATTCTCATTCATCCTCATTTTTACTATTTTCCCCTTCCCACCTTCATATAGTCCATATTCACTCATTTTTCATAAAAACCCCTTTCCCTATGGTAAAAATCCTTTATACCTAGGAAAAGTAAGAACCCCATGTTAAAACACCTTTTCCTAAGGTCAAAACCCTTTTTACCTAGGAAAAGTGAAAATACTATGTAAAATCCCTTTTAACATGTAAATTTCCTTTTACCATGTAAAATCCCTTTTTATCTGAAAAACCCACAAAATGATGTTTTTTTCCTAAGTATTAATGTATATATGAAAAGCAAAAAACTCATAAAAAACATTTTACTTAGCATTATTCCCCTTTTCGATCGTATTTCATATTAACATTAAGTTAATGTAATAAACCCTTAAAAAGTTCCATTCCTGTATATATTAACTGCTTTTATATAATTATAGCCCGAAACCCTTAGTTTTATAATAAAACTATGTATTTCCTACAAATATCGCATTGGCGAGATCACAAAACCCTTTAAACATGCATACACCCCTACATTGCGATATGCGATGAATGATCCGTTACCGATGTTATATATGTCATAACTTATTACCATATCGCATCCGCCCTCCATCGAATCCCGCTTATAACCTATAACCATTCGCCATTGTGATATGCGATGCGCGATAAGAATCTGGACCCGACATCATTATATATCATAATATATTGCATTTTGCATCTACCCTCCATTGTAGTCTCGCTTATAACATAACCCTCTGTGTATTGCGATCCCCGACTGTGATATGGAAGCCCGGACCCGACCGGATATGTGTTACAATTTACCGCGATATCACATCAACCCCTTATCGCATTCCTTTATGATAGGCCTACCCTCGCCTAATTCCTATTGAAGTATGCAATTTGGAACTGGACCTGATGTTATTATTCGCCCGAATTCATATTTTTCAAGTCCACCATATATTGATTTACGAAGGTTTTCTTTGTAAAATTGTTTTACGATTTAAAATGAATAATTAACTTAAGCCTCCATTTAAATCACAAATCTTTGTTTTAACCCATAATTAATCCATTCCCACCATAATTAATCCCTCCTTACTCTTTCTGCCACTATTCACCTTCGCCCGATAGTTAAAAAGTTAACTATTTCTCCATTAAATGCGAAAAA
Organism: Pinus tabuliformis; assembly: GCA_031772625.1. Classification (NCBI taxonomy): domain Eukaryota; kingdom Viridiplantae; phylum Streptophyta; class Pinopsida; order Pinales; family Pinaceae; genus Pinus; species Pinus tabuliformis. The sequence goes on along the minus strand of CM062804.1, from coordinate 777,226,787 downwards.
ACCATTTTTGCTCTGTTTTCCTTGTTTTACACAGCGTAGCCTCCATAATGCCTTTGTAGCCATTAAACCATGGTTTCACCCTCCGATATGCCCTAGACTCCTTCTGATAGCCTTTCAAGCTCAGCAAAGCCATTGAAGACCTTCATTCACCTATGTTTTTCTTAATAAGTTTCTTTGTTTCGCAGGTAAAGACTGTTGTTCCAGGTTTTGTAAACTAAAAGCCTACGTAATAGTTTGAAGATAAATATAAGGATTTTATTGTTTAAAAACACAATAAAAACTAGAATGCATAGTAAAGGTCACTCAGCGAGATTAAAGGATATTTATAGAGTTTAAAGAATATCAGTAAAAAAGGTCAAATGAAGCAACCAGTCAGCGTGAAGAATGTAAACAACCAAGCAGCTTAAAGGGCTAAAATATCATACAAAAGCCATCATAGACTGAATAAAGGGGACAACAAGAAGCAGTTCAAACAACTACCCCTATCTTCTTGCATGAAGATCTTTTCGTTTCCTAGAATAAATGTTAATCAGTTTTAGGATATTTCTTAAAGTTTATTATTGTACAAATAACTCTCTTCTCAAGATGTTATAGGTTTAGAGTTCAAGATTAATAGTTCATTTCTTGTAAAGTTGTAACTGTTTATACTACTTTGAACCTGGAAGTTACCTTTGAAGGAAGCTTTGAAAACACTTGATGTACTTAGCCTTTTTGGAACCTTAATACAAAGCAGAGGATTCTTAATTTGGTTTTACACAGTTTTGTGTTATCCTGTAAGTTTTTCCAGTTTTCAATCATTTTTTTCTCTTCATATGCTTATTACTTATAGAGATATCTAAGTAGGAACAATTATAGTTTCAATTGATTCCTATAAGCTGCTAAATTGACCATCTATTGAGATATTGGATTAATGCAACTGTCTGTGTAGCTAATCTCCTCTAATAAATAAATCATCAACATCTTATGTAAGCTTTTTCCTACTTATGATTGTTCTGTTTTATAGTCAGGAAACTGTGATAATCATTTTTTTTTCTATCTTCTACTCACCACTATTTTGATCTCTATCACTGTGTAATGCTTTATAGCAGCACTTTGTTGAAGTATTAATATACCTGAAAGGATAATTACTTCAATTCTACATCTGTCTTCATTCATTGGTCT